>CANIUD010000095.1:332500-932500 GCA_947470075.1 Closterium sp. Yama58-4
CTTATGCTTCTCGTCAAATATATTATAACCTCTACTATCGCGAAAGGGATCTCTAAATGAGAACCTAAGGGACATTCTACGAAACTACTAACAGACTACCAATAACGTATCTATGTTTCTTCGTAAGCCTAACGAATTTCAATGTCCTGATGACCTCTGTTACTTACATAAGAGCTAGCTTGCAGGAAGCCATGGCGCAAAACGAGACACAATCCAAACACCAACACCAGTGGAGTGTCCCTGGGGACTGCAATTGTGGTGAACAAATAGCTGCCTGGAGCAATATCTGAGGGAGCACTCATAAACAAGAATTACCGGATGAAACCGAACCAATTCCAATCAGACCGAGAACGAGACATGCCAGAACCCAGCCCAAGCCATCCCACAATCCGAGCGCATGGCGCACGACAAGATCAAGACAACGCCATGCGCAGAATTCCCAAGCTTCTTTTAGCCGGACAGGGCAGGTTTTAAATCCCTCCCTGAATCCAAGATTGCCATCTAGGTTCGCTACAGAAACTGGTGGTCACAGAGCGCGTGTATGTGGTAAGTCTTTTATCGCTGCCCGACTGGCGGGTGAAAAATGGCAAGTCATACGCCCAAAAACGGGGCCCACAGTGATCATAAATAGGCCATTCATCCTGAAGTGTCCCAGTCAATTGAATGGATGAGGTTCCGGGTTCAAACCCCAAGTGCCGGCGTGTTCCGCCAGCCCCCCAGAAGGGGGCTTCGCACTGCTCACCTGGGAGTGGATATGCCTCACCTCGATACCCAGCGAGGCGTGTAAACAAGTGGGTACTGTAGGCGGATTACGATCGACAGCTGGGGGTAACCCAAAGGGGGCCATTCCCCCCTACTTTACCTTTACCTATCATAAATAGGCCATTCATGTACGTCCGCGTGGCAGATATGGGGGTGAGGTCAGCATACACAGAAAAGTAGCACCTCAGCAAATTCCTCGAAATGAAGTATAAGGCGGGTGAGGTCAGCGTGCACAGTGAAGTAGCAACTAGGCAAGTTCCGATGCAGTATTTTCGTAAATAATAACCTCTAACAGTTGTCCAGCTCTCGTAGCTCAGTTGGTTAGAGCGTATGGCTGTTAACCATAAGGTCGGTGGTTCAAGCCCACCTGGGAGCGTTTTATATGGGGTTTTGCATCCACCACTGCAATCCAAACTTGGTGAGTCTGTTTCCTGCGGTCGCAAAAAACGTGGTTGCTGTAAGGGGATACAAACTTCAATTCGCCCGGCCATCCATCTCCCTGCCAAGCCCACTACTGCAGCACTCATAGAAGTTGCAGCAGCGGGGTAAAGAGGAAGGAGGTCAGGGAGCAGACATGGCTGTGTAAGCATGGATGCGTGTGAACCGATCGTTTTTGTACAGTATGTCGTGTAAACCTTACAAGGGCACCTAATATCTAATCCCACTAGCATCATCATTTGTCAGGTCATTAAACGTCTCAACAACATGCTTCGCCAATTTCATAACAGTGTACTCCACAATGACCTGCATAGTAACCCATCCAAATCCACAGTCAGTTAACAAAAAAAAAGGAGTGAAATGTACAGTTACATATACATGTGCATAAAATGGACACGGCAGAAGTGTGCCTGCCTTGTACGTACCTCCATCCATTATCTATACATCCATGGTCGGATGAGCAGTGAATGATCAACATTAACAACAAGAATACGAAACAAAGGAAACAATAAAAGTGTGCACTGCACGTACCTCCATGTATGTATCCATTGTCGGATGAGCAGCATCAACAACAAAAGAGGGAACAAAGGAAACAATGGAAGCGTGCATCGCACGTACCTCCATGTATGTATCCATGGTTGGATGGGCCCCAGACATCTTCTCATACCCATCGTACCACATGGTCCCTGGGGCCCACAGGTGCTTGAAGTCTTGCCACAGGCGAATGTCATAGAGGCGCTTCAAAGGGTCAAAGAAGCCTGGCGCGTGCTCATTGGTTGCTATGTACAGTGTGCGTCCAGGTTCAATGAACTTGGGCAGCTTCTCCAGTAGCCTGCAGGTGTGTGGTGAAGGGGAAGGAAAAGGGGATTCCAGGGGATGAAATGGGATAAGTGAAAGTTGTGGAGAAATGGACGGATATCATGTTGTTGTATGGGACGTAGGGACCTGAGCATCCGGCTGCATGGGATGTGGGAAAGTGAGATTTGCTGTATGGGAAGTGGGGATGTGATAATCCTTGCTGTATGGGATGTGGAGATGTGAAAATATCGCTGTGTGGGGTGTCAGGATGTGTGAATTCTGCCCTATAGTTTGTGGCGACGTGAGCATGCTGCTGCATGGGATGTGGGGATGTGAGCATCTGGCCGTGAGGCATCTGCACACAGAGATCCTCACCATGAGGCACAGGAATTTTCATTAAAGTGACAGTGTACTGTGCCTAAGGCAAAGGAATTTTCAGTATCTGAGCCTGGCACCTCTCACGTGAACCCTCTTAAGCCAACTAAAAAAATCACATGCTCCTGGACAACTTACAATGCTGCTTGCGTGTCGTTGTCAAGGTGGGGCCACATGCGCGGGTCAACCTTGTCTCCTCGCCTCACATGTACGGCATCGTAGTCCCCCCGTGCATCCCCCTTGACACGGGCGCAGCTAGTGCGAGCAGCTCTGGCCAGCAGCTAGTGCGTGCGAGCAGCAGCTAGCGCCAGCAGCTCGGGCCAGCAGCTCTGGGCGGAACCCAACCACAACCACTGACGTGACTCAAACCACGCCCCCACTTCAAATGCACGTGCTCCTGCACAACTCACGATGCTGCTTGCGTGTCGTTGTCAAGGTGCGGCCACATGCGCGGGTTGACCTTGTCTCCGCGCCTCACATGCACGGCATCGTAGTCCCCTCCGTTCATGGACCCTGACATGCCAGCAGCTAGTGCCAGCAGCTAGTGCCAGCAGCTCTGGGCGAAACTCACATCTACTGAAACCGCACCTAACCACACCTCCACTCAAAATACACCTGCTCCTGCACAACTCACGATGCTGCTTGCGTATCATTGTCAAGGTGCGGCCACATGCGCGGGTTGACCTTGTCTCCGCGCCTCACATGCACTGCATCATAGTCCCCTCCGTGCATCGACTGGGACATGGCAGCTGCTAGCGCCAGCAGCTCTGGGCGGACCTCCACCCCTTGATCATCGTGCGTGAAGGGCGTCCCTGGCAGCTGAAGGGGGTGGGGGAAGCAAAGGTACGGGCAGGGGGGTGGGGAACTGTATGTAAGCATGTAATAACCCCTGTGCATTGACCGTGACATGGGAGTGAGGCCAGCTCCAGGCAGAACCCAACCACTTGCCCATGGAGCTCGAAGGGTGTTCATAGCAGCTGCAGGGGGATTGGTGGGTGGGGAAAGGATTGGTTGGTGGGCGGAGGATTATGACAGGCAGAGACAGGGTGAAATACGAGCCGTGACTCACCTTGCACGTACTGTAGCCGTACGAAGTGCTACGTATGATAAGCGGCGTGACTGTATCGAGCGCCACTGCAGCAGTGCTAGCCGCTCGCTTCACCACACGCACTCCAAACGGCGCCTCTTCAGCAACGCTCTCCCTCCGCCACGCCAATGCCTCCTCAAGAAAGCCCTGCAGGGGAGTGAACGGCACTCTGGTAACACATGGGGAAGACGGAGAGAGCATGGAGAAGGGGTGAAGAGAGAAACGATTATTCACGGGCTTTCTTGAGGAGAGGTGAAGGGCACACTGCGAACCACATGCACCCCAAACGGCGCCTCCCCAGCGCCTTCTGAGACATCTCAAAAGAACGGCGCCTCCCCAGCCCTTCTCTCCCTCCGCCACGCC
The DNA here is from genome assembly GCA_947470075.1 of Closterium sp. Yama58-4. Lineage (NCBI taxonomy): Eukaryota > Viridiplantae > Streptophyta > Zygnematophyceae > Desmidiales > Closteriaceae > Closterium > Closterium sp. Yama58-4. Next base: position 336,324 of record CANIUD010000095.1, read on the forward strand.
AGTGCCGCCTCGAAAAACCCTCACAGGGAAGTGAATGGCACTCTGGTAACCAGTGGTGAAGACTGAGAGCATGGGAAATCGGGCAGACAAGCGAGAAAATGAGTGTAATTAGAAAGTCACAACGTAGAGAAGACGGAAGAGGGGCAATATGACAACCACAACCAGTGAGGATATAGAAGGGGATGTAAGAGAGATAAACTGGGTTACTCTGCGGAGATACTTTGCGGACTTGATTTAAATAGACGTACTCGATTGACGAGAGGTCGATGTGCTCGTAAATAGCCTTGTACACGAATTTCCCGTTATTGTGCAGTTGGTTGAGGCACACGCGCATGTCCAGCACCAGCGTCCGGTTCAGATACCGAGCCTCCTTGATTCGGCACGCCAGGCTTTTTCGGAAATGCTTCACGCCCGCACACATGTCCCGGTTTCCTGTCACAAATAAATATTTCCGGTCAGGATGGAAATATTCCCCCCGGCTGACCGGAACCCACTCCGTCTCCCACTCAACTTTATGGCCCACGTCCAGCTGTTGGATTACGATCGGATCATCCAGAGAGCTAATATTAGCCGTTGCTTTCTCAAGTGCCACGAGACCCGTCGAGTTCCGTTGTCGGCGCCGCGATTGGCGGCCCCTGTTCTGCTGTTTAGTTGCAACCTTGTCGAGAGATAACGCCGACTCCGACTCGTTCTGAGACTCCTTTTTGGGACTCAAAGGATGGGAGGTTCGAGACTCGTGGTATCTCATCTGCTCTGCATGGCCGTTTGATGAATCCAGATCCAACGGTTCTGAGACAAGGCTGTTCCGGACACTGCCATCCAACGGTTCTGGGAAACGACTGTTCTGAGTCAAAACACTGCCATCCAACGGCGCGAGCTTCAAATTGACGGCGTGACCTCGCGACGACGGCGACGACGGCGACGGTGACGGCGACGACACGATCAACGTCGCGTAACGCTGAGGCGAGATGCTCGCCTTGCGCGATTGCTGATCCAGCCCACCCAAACGAATTGGTTTTTCAGAATAGTACGGCGGAGAGTCCACATCGGTTCTACCTATAACGCGAATAAATTCCGGGGAAGCTTCTAAAGGCCATTGGACTACGAGGATAACAGCTACGGCGAGCAGCAGAGCGAATGCGATCGGCGCGATTCGCGCGTGGATGCGATTCGCGGCGGAGAAGGCGGAGGAGGAGAAGTCAAAGAATGTAGGTAAAAATCGCTGATTCGCGTCGTCGGAATGACCACTGGACCCGCTAGTAGTAGTGTCGCGACATGGAGATAGGTTCAGGGAGACTTGCTGATGCGATTGCTGATCAGACGTCGGTGATGGTTGTTGGGAGGCGGGAACGGCCGTGAGGACTAACGATGGGAGACATTCGGAGGAGCCGGAGGAGAGGCCGTTAGTCAGATGGGAAGATGATGGAGAGGAACCTGCTGAATCCATGATTGACTGGGGACTGGAAATGTTCAAGACTTTCGTCACGGAGAAGGTAGTTAAGCACGACGATTCGAGTGCATTGACGGAGGAAATAAGGCGAATTCAAGAGACGTCGCAAGGATAACTTCTTGGCTAACGCATCTCGCCTTCCAATGGTTTAGCCGAATCAGGATTCAGTGACGACAACGACTCACGCCTCAGAACTTAGACGGCGGACTTGACTACTACAGCCACGAGAGCGAGTGTCTGCCAGAGCGGGCTTGATTATGATAGAACATGAAAGATAGGTAACGCGTGGAAAGGGGAAGAAGCGTCATCTCCCCTTCGCGTTCCTACTCTGGTGGTCGATTATTACAACACGACAAGCTAAGACATCCGCCACAGATGTGGGGTGCTTGAAAGATTCAACTCACCACGGAACATAAGTTGTCTGTGCAGTGTACCAGGAAGAATACTGGGCACCTACGATCCACTACAGCATCTGATAAATGCGGTTCCACGGGCTGGTAGAGGACCTATCATCGCAGGCTGCGGTAAGTTATTGCGCTGCGGGATTTTAGGGATCTGCGGTGCGGGCTCTGCAGATTCTGTCGATGGGGGTGAGGGAGATGCAAGGTTGCTTTTGAGAGGGTGTCTCAAGTACCTGGTCCGCCCCGAGCCGGTCCGTTGCCAGAATTAGCGTGCCTGGTCCGGAATTCTGGTCCGACGGACCCAGGTAGCAGACCAGGTGTGGACCAGACACGGACTGGTCTGTATGATACATCGCGTCGTGGTCTGTACAGTATTTGCGAGTTGAAACAGAGCGACGAGATTCGATAGCGAGTTACCTTTTTTGTGCAAGGTAAATTTCCCCCATGCCGTCAAGCACGAAATTCACGAAGGCCGTACATTTTCGCAAATGCATGTGGGAGGTGCTACAGTGTCGGACCAGCCACAGGCTGGTCTGCCGAGCAGATCTATGGCACCGATGTAGTGCCATTCGAAATTTATAACGGGGTTAAAACTCCCGCATCCCGGACCAGTCCGTCGCTAGTTCACGTGGTGATTTTCGAGCTGGTCTGACGGGTCCGCTTCGGACCCACGTGAACTCCCACATTTGAGACACGTCCTGAGGCTGCTTGGTTCGGGCAACATCGAGGCTGCTGAAAGAAATCGAGCCTGAAAGCGTGGCACGGCCTACCTTGAGGGCGCGTCAACTCCGACAAAAATCGACGATCGATCCTGCGCAGGGTCGACTTTGACTGAGTTAGAGGAGTTTGTAATACATTCTAGCTGCAATCGCGGGATTGCAGTGCGGTGAAAGATCGATATGCACGATCGAGCGTCGTTTTTTGCAGGAGTTGACGCGTCCTGAGTTTGGTTTGACACAACGAGCCGAACCGAAGAACCCCAGATACGCCGAAGCACCGACTGCGAATGAACGAACCATTCAATTTCACTAGCGCGAGCCGCGGAAGTCTGGCATGTCAGAATAGATTCTGACATGATAACACCCGACCCAATCTTGTGGCAGGTCGACCACGGGTGGCGCGTGTTCAACTTGGGCCAATCACAGGATGAGCTTTTGAAAACTAGCTCTGTGTTACAACTCGACATTAACAGGTCCATCAAAACGCTAACAGATCCATCTCCAACCCACGAAAGGCTAGTCTACACAGAAACCTTATGAAGTAGTAAAACATTCCCTCATGCCGTCCAGTTTCAGCCGCCATTACCACATTGGTGGGGTGGAGGGAAATTGCAGGCCAAGGAACACTGTAGACTGGCTATTGTTGCAAGAACCACTGTTTCATAGCCATTCGAATACCATAGGCTTGAGAAAAACGACGCGGTCTGTTATGAGACATTAGGGGTGGTCATGCGCAGCCATCAGAACCCGCGGTCAGAAAGCGGCCACTACGCGGCGCAATGGCGGCTCTAACTCCCTCCATTCTTCCCTACCCCTCGGTTCTCTTCCCCTGGCTCTCCGATAGAAGTTTCCCCGCAACGATTACCACTACTGTCAGCGGTTTGCCAGAAGCAGCGTCATTGTCGTGGTCTCCTTCTGATTCAAACCATGGCACCGGCGGTTTCACCTCCTTGCTCTCCCTCCATCCATCCACCACTAATGTCACTGCCTTCCTCCCGGCCGCGTCTTCCGCTGCGACTTCCGGCGCCAATCTCTCCGCAACCGACGCCGCGGTGGCCGGAATTGGAGCCGCTTCGCGCGGCAATTCCCCCGAGCTTTTCTCATCCGTCGCATTCTCTCCCTTTCCGACCGTCTCCTCCAAAATTCTCGGCCCGTCCGCTGCGCCACCGCCGCAGCCGCCGGCGCCGCCTCCGCACTTTATAGATTCGTTCTGCCAGCCGCAGTTTAACGGATCGTGGGCGTCGATTACGAACGAGCTCGGCGCGTTCACGCCCTGCTTCATCGACATTGTCGTACTCGGTACAGCGTACCTCGCTATGATTCTTCTAGCCGTGCTGCGGCTGTACGTTCTCTACACCACCCCGCGCGCGCAGCAGCGGGCTGTTGCGCCCGGGTGGCGCGGGGAGCGGGGAATCGTGGCGGCTGCCGCGCTGGCGCTGACGTGTGCGGTGGTCCCGCTGATGCAGCTGAGCGCTCGCGTGTCCCTGAGCTCTTTTTTTAAAGACGCTGATTTACCGCCGTATGAGGTAAGAGCTGCGCACCTCATGCTTTAGAAGCCCCTCAAAAGTCTCTCGCGTGTCCCTGAGCTCCTTCTCTAAAGACGCGGATCTGCCGCCTTATGAGGTAAGGCGTGAGGTTTCCAGTGCGACTCAAGTTTCGCTCTAGCTTGTCCTTAAGCTCCTCCACAGATGCCGATTTACCGCCTTATGAGGTAATGTACAGCTTACATGGCGAAAGGTGACTGTTGAGTCGACTCAAAAGGCAGCTGAGTGCTCGCGTGTCCCTGAGCTCCTTCCTTACAGATGCGGATTTACCGCCTTACGAGGTAATGCATGTGGTTGCCGAGCCGACTCATATACGTCGCCATACGTGGGCGCGTTTCCTTGAGCTCCGTCTCTACAGATTTGTGATTACCGCCTCATGAGGTAATTGCCGCACTCCGTATATGCTTAAGTTTTACAATGCATTGAGCATAGCGGTTTCTCACTCCAAGTCCGCTCTGTAATGCTCTTGGTCCCTGTTCCCCTCAAATCATCTTATGCTCTCCCCCAGGTCTGCTCCTTTATCCTCGCCTTCCTCGCCTGGGCGCTCACCTCAACGGCGCTCTTCTGGGAGCGCAGGCGCATGGCAGTGAAGGGCGCGTGGCTGCTGCGATTCAATCTCGCTGTTTCCCTCTCCCTGTTTCAATCTTCCCCAGGTCTGCTCCTTGATCCTGGCCTTTTTAGCCTGGGCGCTCACAGCAACGGCGCTCTTCTGGGAGAGGAGGCGCATGGCAGTGAAGGGCGCATGGCGTGGTCATGTGGTTGCCATGTGGTTTGATACTCTCCTCATTTCAATTCTATCCCTTGCTCTGCCAGGTCTGCTCCTTGATCCTCGCGTTCCTCGCCTGGGCGCTCACAGCAACGGCGCTCTTCTGGGAGAGGAGGCGCATGGCAGTGAAGGGCGCGTGGCTGCTGCGATTCGCAGTGCTCTACGTGATGGTGGGGCAGCTGGCCAAGCTGCGATTCGTGCTCATTCTGCAGCAGGACTTCCAGGCGTGAGTGCTGCAGTGTGATGGTTGTCCTGAGAGTTCTGTTGCTGGTATTTGGGCGCGTGGCTCCTGCGCTTCGCAGTGCTCATTCTGCAGCAGGACTTCCAGGCGTGAGTGCTTTCCATGGGACGGACGGACGGAGTGCGATGCATTGGTGCGTGTCTTTGCATCTTTCAAAACCAGTCCACTCATTTATTGCAATCCGACCGTTGTATCCCCCTTAACAATTGGTGCCTGAATCCTGGTTCTTCCCCTTTACGTTCTCCCACGTTTGCATCCTTCCCACCCTTCCCATCCCAGTTTCTTTGTGGAGCTATTCTTTGGCTACACCTCAGCCCATGTAAGTGTTCATGGCAATTCCTGTGCAACAGATGTGCAACAAAGAGAGACTTCACTTACATGAAGTCCCTGCTCCCATCACTCTTTCAGCTGACACAATTGTTTTTTCCTCGTTCTCCTCCTTTACCCATCGCTTTGAGCCGAGCCCCCAACCCCACTCCTCGCCCACCCGCCCTCCCCCTTTCCCTTGCATCTCCTTTGTTCATAAGTTTTCCTGGAATGCTCCAGGTCTTTCCAGTCAGGTTGGCTTTTGAGTCGACTCAAAAGTCACTTTCCCTTGCATTTCCTTTGTTTGTAGGTTAGCCCCGTGAGGGAGGGAATGCTTCAGGCCTTTCTAGTCATCTGCTTCTTTTCCCTCTTTTTCTTCCTCTGCTTCTTCTTCCTCTCCTTTGTCGTTATTATTCCTCCCTCTCGTTCCCCCCACCCCTCCTTGCGCTCCCCTCTCAAACTCACTTGCTTAATTCCTTCATCCCTTGCCTTTCCTCCCCCACCCTCACTCTCTCCCATTCCCTCCTCCCCTCTCCTCTTGTACCCCCCTTGTACCCCCCATTGTTCCCCCTTGTTCCCTCATGTTCACCCCAGGTGCTTCTAGGCCTGCTCGCGCTCTTCTTCTTCCCCACCCTGCTACCTCTTGAGCACCCTTCTCTCGGCCTCTCCTCCTCCGCCCTCTCTCCTTCCCTTGCACCCACTCTGTACCTTCCCCTCTTCCCCTTCCTTCCCCCTTGCTTGCCCCCCCAGGTGCTCCTAGGCTTGCTTGCACTCTTCTTCTTCCCCAGCCTGCTCCCTCTTGAGCACCCTTCGCCCGGCCCATCCTCCTCTGCCCTCTCTCCCCTGCTTGTACCCCCCGTGTAATCCCCGAACCACCTTGTACCCCGCTACACCCGCTTGTACCCCTCCATCCCCCTTGTACCCCCAGGTGCTCCTAGGCCTGCTCGCGCTCTTCTTCTTCCCCACCCTGCTACCTCTTGAGCAACCGTCGCCAGGCCTCTCCTCCCCCACCCTCGCAGCCGCAGCGGCAGAGGCAGCACCGCTCTTGCCACCTGCAGCAGCAGCAGCAGGGGCATGGGCAGCAGCAGGCGCAGGAGAGGCAGCAGGGAGTGGTGGTGGTGGTGGTGGTGGTGCGGGGTATGAGCCGTTGGCTGCAGGGCCTGTGGGTGGGGTGGAAGGAGAAGCAGCAGAGGAGGAGGGAGGAGACAACCAGGGGCAGGTGTGCCCGGAAGACCACACCAGCTTCATCAACCGTACTGTTAGCTCTCACCTGTAACCTGTTTCTTAAACCCCACTGTCCATACCCTTTTATATTACACCTTAAGTCCCAAACAGTGCAGTGCACTCGTGGCACCTCAGCTTAAACCCGAGCTTCATCAGCCATGACCTCTGATCTGATCTGATCTGAATCTGATCTGATTTGATCCGATCCGATCTGATCTGATCTGGTCTGATGATCCCTAAGCCCCAAACCTCAGAATCGTTTACCTTAGATGTTAACCCTGAAGAGAGTGCTGTTGAGCTGGAACTGAGTTTTGCCAACCCAGCACCCTTCTCCTCACCCCTTCCTCCCCTCCCCTTCCTTCCCCCACTCCTTCCCCAGGTCTGACGTTTGGGTGGATGACGCCGCTCATGGCCACGGGGTACCGTGTTTTGAAACGTCTCAACCCCCCGCCCCTCCTCCTCCCTGCCCCTACCCCTCCTTTTCCCCAGGCCTAACGTTTGGGTGGATGACGCCTCTCATGGCTACGGGGTACCGGCGCCCATTGGAGGACAACGATGTGTGGCGGCTGAACGATGGGGACCGCACTGCCACTGTCTATGGCAGGTCAGTGGGCGTGCATGGTGGGTGAGTACATGATTGGATGAATCCTCTCCTCTCACGGGTTACCGGCGCCCATTGGAGGACAACGATGTGTGGCGGCTGAACGATGGGGACCGCACTGCCACGGTGTATGGCAGGTGAGTGGGCGTGCATGGTGGGTGAGTACATGATTGGATGAATCCTCTCCTCTCACGGGTTACCGGCGCCCATTGGAGGACAACGATGTGTGGCGGCTGAACGATGGGGACCGCACTGCCACTGTCTATGGCAGGTGAGTGGGCGTGCATGGTGGGTGAGTACATGATTGGATGAATCCTCTCCTCTCACGGGTTACCGGCGCCCATTGGAGGACAACGATGTGTGGCGGCTGAACGATGGGGACCGCACTGCCACTGTCTATGGCAGGTGAGTGGGCGTGCATGGTGGGTGAGTACATGATTGGATGAATCCTCTCCTCTCACGGGTTACCGGCGCCCGTTGGAGGACAACGATGTGTGGCGGCTGAACAATGGGGACCGCACTGCCACTGTCTATGGCAGGTGAGTGGGCGTGCATGGTGGGTGAGTACATGATTGGATGAATCCTCTCCTCTCACGGGTTACCGGCGCCCATTGGAGGACAACGATGTGTGGCGGCTGAACGATGGGGACCGCACTGCCACTGTCTATGGCAGGTGAGTGGGCGTGCATGGTGGGTGAGTACATGATTGGATGAATCCTCTCCTCTCACGGGTTACCGGCGCCCATTGGAGGACAACGATGTGTGGCGGCTGAACGATGGGGACCGCACTGCCACTGTCTATGGCAGGTGAGTGGGCGTGCATGGTGGGTGAGTACATGATTGGATGAATCCTCTCCTCTCACGGGTTACCGGCGCCCATTGGAGGACAACGATGTGTGGCGGCTGAACGATGGGGACCGCACTGCCACTGTCTATGGCAGGTGAGTGGGCGTGCATGGTGGGTGAGTACATGGTTGGATGAATCCTCTCCTCTCACGGGTTACCGGCGCCCGTTGGAGGACAACGATGTGTGGCGGCTGAACGATGGGGACCGCACTGCCACTGTCTATGGCAGGTGAGTGGGCGTGCATGGTGGGTGAGTACATGATTGGATGAATCCTCTCCTCTCACGGGTTACCGGCGCCCATTGGAGGACAATGATGTGTGGCGGCTGAACGATGGGGACCGCACTGCCACTGTCTATGGCAGGTGAGTGGGCGTGCATGGTGGGTGAGTACATGATTGGATGAATACTCTCCTCTCACGGGTTACCGGCGCCCGTTGGAGGACAACGATGTGTGGCGGCTGAACGATGGGGACCGCACTGCCACTGTCTATGGCAGGTGAGTGGGCGTGCATGGTGGGTGAGTACATGATTGGATGAATCCTCTCCTCTCACGGGTTACCGGCGCCCATTGGAGGACAACGATGTGTGGCGGCTGAACGATGGGGACCGAACTGCCACGGTGTATGGCAGGTGAGCGCGCGAGCACGTGCGTGTGTGCGCGCGCGCGCGCGCGCGCGTGTGTGTGTGTGTGTGTGTGTGTACGTGTGTGTGTGAGTGTGTGTGTGTGTGTGTGTGTGTGTGCGTGCGTGTGTGTGTGCGCGCACGTGCGTGAACGTATGTGTGTCTATCTGTGGGTGCCATGACTTCCCTGATTTGCCCATATGGACACTCTCGCAAATCTTACTTGCCCTCCACACCACTTTTTTGAGCGCCTAAAAAATTACCTCAATGCACGCGCCTCAAAAGGGGTGCCGTAAGGCCATGACTGCCCTGATTTGCCTATATGGATATTCTCGCAAATCTTCTCGACTCGCCTCTCCACTCCGCTTTTCTCTCGCCTCTCCGCCTGGCCTTTTTCTTGCCTCCGCCCAATCGCGGCAGGTTTGAGCGCGTGTGGAGGGAGGAGGAGGGGCGCCCCAAGCCGTGGCTGCTGCGCGCTCTGCACTCCTGCTTTGGCCGCCGGTGAGGGGAAGGAAGGTGTGGGAGGGGAGAGATGGGGATGGGAGGGAGTGGTGAGAGGGTTTGAGAAGTGTGAGAAGAGAAGGGCCGCCCCAAGCCATGGCTGCTGCGCCCCCTGCACTCCTGCTTTGGCCGCAGGTGAGGGGAAGGAAGACGTGGAAGGGATGGGAGGGATGGGGGTGGGGAAGGGAGTGGTGAGAGGGTTTGAGAGGTGTGTTAAGAGAAGGGGCGCCCCAAGCCGTTGCTGCTGCGCGCCCTGCACTCCTGCTTTGGCCGCCGGTGAGGGGGTGTGGGAGAGGAGAGATGGGGGGGGAAAGGGAGTGGTGAGAGGGTTTGGGAGGTGTGGGAGGAGAAGGGACGCCCCAAGCCGTTGCTGCTGCGCGCCCTGCACTCCTGCTTTGGCCGCCGGTGAGGGGAGAGGATGTGTGGGAGGGATGGGAGGGATGGGAGGGATGGGAGGGATGGAAGGGATGGGAGGGATGGGAGGGATGGGAGGGAGGGAGGGATGGGAGGGATGGGAGGGAGGGAGGGAGGGAGGGAGGGAGGATGGGAGTGAGGGAGGGGAGGGAGGAGAGGGATGGAGGGGAGGGACGGGAGGCATGGGAGGAATGGGAGATTTGGAAGGAGAGGCGAGGGGGGGGACAAGAGGTAGGGGGGACGTGGATGGATGAAAGGAGGAACAGTGGGACGGTGGGACTTTGTGTGTGCGCATTGTCAAGTCAGCATGCATGGTAGGTAGGTAGGAAGCCCACTGCTGCCAGTGCAGAGGGCAGCAGCGGAACCATGTGGAAAAGTAGATGGATGTATCTATTCTTTGGGTTCTTCTAGTTCACTTTTGAGATTGGTATATGTTCATATATGTATATGGTAACATTATGCGGTCGTGGGTTTGTCAGATTTGATTCTGTCTAATGGGTTGTGGTCGTCCTCATTCTCCCCCTTCCCACCTTCCCCTTCAACATTATCGGCCAATTTTTCTGCTCGTTTACGCATGCTGCATGCACCATACCATACAAAAATGTCATCGGGCTTTGATTCGTTTCAATGCTCGTAATCGCCTACACATGCACCACACATATACCATCTCACAACCCCTTCCCCACCCCCTTGTTCTGCCTCCCCGTCCCTGTGTTCTTCGCTATTCTTCCCGGAACTTGCATCACTAACAGGTTCTGGTGGGGTGGTTTTTGCAAGGTATGCTTCCCTCTTCCCATTTGAATGCTAGCTAGTTTTTGAGACGTCTCGAATCCCAACTTCTATCACGTGGCGTTTTTGCAAGGTATGCTTCCCTCTTCCCTCTTGAATGCTAGCTAGTTTTTGAGACGTCTCGAATCCCAACTTCTATCACGTGGCGTTTTTGCAAGGTATGCTTCCCTCTTCCCACTTGATTGCTAGCTAGTTTTTGAGACGTCTCGAATCCCAACTTCTATCACGTGGCGTTTTTGCAAGGTATGCTTCCCTCTTCCCACTTGTATGCTAGCTGCTGGTCGGATCCCCATCCCCATCCCCATCCCACGCCCATCAACACTCACCCATCCCACTCCACCCCATCAGATCGGCAACGATGCGTCTCAGTTTGTGGGGCCGCTGATGCTCAGCCGCCTGCTGTCAGCCATGCAGTCAGACGAGCCTGCATGGCACGGTTACATCTACGCCACCATCATCTTCCTGGGACTGGTATGATGAGGCCTAGGCGCACCCTTGTAACCCTGGTGTGCTGTGTGCTTTTATGCAGCCGACGCACACAATGCATGGAGGATCAGGGGTCAAGGTTCAGCCATGCAGTTGGCCGAGCTAGCTTGGCACGGCTACATCCATGCCATCATCATCTTCCTGAGGGTGGTATGAAGTGCCTGCGCCCTGATGTGGTGTGTGTCATGCACGTAGGCACATGTGGTGTGTGTCATGCACGTAGGCACATGTGGTGTGTGTCATGCACGTAGGCACATGTGGTGTGTGTCATGCACGTAGGCACATGTGGTGTGTGTCATGCACGTAGGCACATGTGGTGTGTGTCATGCACGTAGGCACATGTGGTGTGTGTCATGCACGTAGGCACATGTGGTGTGTGTCATGCACGTAGGCACATGTGGTGTGTGTCATGCACGTAGGCACATGTGGTGTGTGTCATGCACGTAGGCACATGTGGTGTGTGTCATGCACGTAGGCACATGTGGTGTGTGTCATGCACGTAGGCACATGTGGTGTGTGTCATGCACGTAGGCACATGTGGATAGAGTATGAGGAGTTTGAGACGTCTCAACAGTCATTATTTGGACAGAGTATGAGGAGTTTCAGGGTCCAGGCATGCAGTCCAGGCCCCCTTCATGGCACGACTACATCCATTACACCCCCATAAATCCCCTAGCACCGCACACCACCCCTCCTCCCTGCACCAGGTGGGCGGGGTCATCTGTGAGGCGCAGTACTTCCAGAATGTCATGCGCGCTTGAGAGGCTCTATCACCATTCCACCCCCATTGATACCCTAGCACCACACATCACCCCCGTTAACCCTGTGTCACCGCACATCACTCCTCCTCCCTGCACCAGGTGGGCGGGGTCATCTGTGAGGCGCAGTACTTCCAGAATGTCATGCGTGTTGGCTTCCAGCTGCGACAAGCCATGGTACGTACATTGGAAGGGTGCTGTGCGGTGCACTGCGGTGCGGGGTTCCATAATGCTAGTTGGCAGGCCACGGCCCACGGGTGGTCGGTTGGCAGCGTGCTGTGCTGTGCTGTGCAATGGGGGGGGTGCACTTAAGGGGGGGGTTGCACTGATAGGATTCAAGAATGATTGAGTAATGAGCCAAGGAGGCTCTATAGTACAAGCATGCAAGGAAGAGAGGTTGGAAGAAGGTGCAACCCTATTGGCCACTAAGTTGGCCAATGGGTGAGATGCCTTGTGGAGTAGGGAACCCCACAATGGTGCTAGGTTGTGATTGGTTGGCCTTAGGACCAAATGTTGGCAAGTGCCAACCAAGGACCAAGACCAAACCAAATCTTGACCCAACCACAAAGTGTGGTTGGAGTGTACACCCAACCCCCCAATAGCTTAAAGAGCTACACCTATTCTAGCCTATGTATGTTGTATATAAGATACATTTACAACACAACCCCCCAACATGCATAAGGCTAGAAAAAATGTAATCAGGAGGCCGCCAAAACTGGTGGCGGGGTGAGCCCAAGGAGACGCAACAGGAAGGAGTGGGACGCTTGGGGAAGAGCTTTGGTGAAGGTGTCGGCGAGGTTGGCTGCGGAGTTGATTTTGCCAAGACGAATGTGGCCGGCCTTTATGAGATCGCGAATGAAGAAGTAGCGAAGCTCAATGTGTTTTGAGCGCCCATGATACACAGCGTCCTTGGTGAGGTGGATGGTGCTGGCGTTGTCACACCAGATGGTGGGACAGCGTTGGGGGGCTCCTAGCTCATCAAGGAGGAAGGTGAGCCAGCGTGCTTCTTGCGCGGCCATGGTCGCAGCGTAGAGCTCTGCTTCGCAGGAGGAGAGGGCGACGGCAGAGGAGCGTGTGGACCGCCAGCTGATGAGACCGCTGCCGAGGGAGAAGCCATAGCCCTGAGAGGACCGCCGATCCGGTCGAGAATCAGCCCAGGAAGAGTCGCTGTAGCCGTTGAGGAGTGGTGGGGAAGGGCCGCCAAGGGTGAGGACATAGTTCTTGGTGCCACGAATGTAGCGAAGGACACGCTTGGCGGCCTGCCAGTGCTCTTCCGTATGCTTGCCTGCGCCAACGAACCGGGCGAGGACGCTGATGGGGTAGGCAAGGTCAGGGCGAGTGGAAACCATGGCGTACATGAGAGAGCCGATGAGTTCCGGATAAGGATGGGAGGAGGGAGAGGGAGAGGAGGGTGGGGAGAGGTGGTGCCCAACCGAGAGGGGAGTGGGCTGGGGGTTGCCGCGCGCCATGTCAAACCGGTCCAGGACCTGGTGGAGGTAGTGACCCTGAGAGAGTGAGATGGTGCGGGCGGAGCGGTCGCGAGTGATGGTCATGCCGAGGTAGTTCTGCAGCTCTCCCAGGTCTTTGCACTTGAGACGGCTGCCCAGCTCCGCCTTGACAGTCTCGAGCTCGGCAAGGTCGGCGGTGAGGAGGATCATGTCGTCAACATAGACGAGGATGTAGAAGGGGGAGGGGGAGGTGCGGAGGAAGAGGCTGGCGTCAGAGCGGGAGGTGCGAAAGCCAAGCTCAGCAAGGGTGGCAGCAAGCTTGGCATGCCACTCCCTGGGTGCCTGACGGAAAACGTACACGGGTCGGCGCAGCTGCCAGACGGAGTCGGCGGGGAAGGGGAGGTGGAAGCCGTCTGGGCGCTCCATGTAAATGAGTTCACGTAGTACGCCTTGCAGGAAGGCGTTGGAGACATCCATCGAGTGGATCTCCATGTTGAGGCGAGCGGCGAGGTCGAGTACAGCGCGAACGGTAGCAGGTTTGGCGGTGGGGGAGAAGGTGTCGAAGAAGTCAAAACCATACCGCTGCGTGAAGCCCTTGGCGCAATACCGGGCCTTGTAGACGGGCGGCTCTCCTGGTAGCTGTTTGAAGCGAAACACCCACTTCCCCTTTACCACGTTCGTAGAGGAGGGAGGGCGAGGGACATCAACGAAGGAGGAGTTGGCGATAAATGCCTCGAGCTCCTTGATGATGGCGGCAAGCCAGAGCGGGGCGTCGGGGCAAGCCATGGCCTCCTCGTACGTGGTTGGGACGAAGATGGAGGGAGCAGAGGAAAAGGCGAAGACTGGTGTTCCAGACAGGTCAAGGGGACGGGTTAGAGGTGGGAGTGGGTCAGTGGACGGAGGAGAGGAATAGTACGGGGTGGACTCGTCAAAGACGACATCTCTGCTGCGAATTAGTCGACCGGAAGGGGGATGGAGGAAAAGGTAGTCGGGGGAGGAGGGGTTATGACCAAGGAAGACGCAAGGAAGGGTACGAGGGGCAAGCTTTCCAAGGGAGCGGGATCGGTCAGACGGGTGAATGAGGACATAGGCCTTTGAGCCCCAGACTCGAAGAGGGGAGACATCGGGTTTGTCCTTTGTCCATAGCTCAGTGGGGATGGTGGAGGGGAGGAGGGGGTGAGGGTAAAGGTTAGTAAAGAGGACGGCATGAAGGAGGGCGTAGCCCCACAGAGAAGGGGGGCATGAGGCGTGGACAAGAAGACACCGAGCCGTTTTGGTGATCTCCCGAACACGGCTCTCAGCGACACCGTTCTGCTGTGGGGAGTGAGGGAGGGTGTGAGTCTGGAGAATGCCGCGGGACTGGCAGTAGGAGGAAATTTGGGTATTAAGGAACTCACCACCACCATCAGAGTGGAGGCGACGAACAGGGCGGCCAAAGTGGGTGTTGGCTTGCTCGAGCCAAGCAATGATCGCGGTCGGGGCATCCGCCTTCGTCCGAAGGAGAGAGACGGACGAGTACCGACTGTGGTCATCGACGAGCACGAGGAGGTAGCGATGGCCTTGGCGAGTGGGGGAAGGGTTAGGGCCCCAGAGGTCCATGTGAACAAGATCAAGTGGCTGAGCAGCAGCGGAGGGGGAGCTCCGGTGCGGCTGCTGCTTGAGCTTGCTCTAAACACAGACGACGCAAGGGGGGGCAGGGGACTTTGGGAGGGGAGGGAGGGAAGAGGGGAGACCGTGGAGGAGACCGGAGGATACAGAGGAGCGCAGAGTGGCGAAGTTGGGGTGACCTAGCCTGTGATGGAGGAGGATGGCAGGGTGGGAGAGGGAGCGACATGAGCAGTCAGAGTCAGGGGGGCGGGGGGGGACGGGTGGGTTAGTGGAGGGGAGGGGAGGGGGGGGGGAGGAAGGGGGGGGGGCAACTTGGAAGGTGAGGGGGCGAGGAACCCGAAGGGTGTATAGACGGGAGCGGGGACAGTAAGGAATACGGGCGAGGAAACGACCTGTGGAGGTGTGGTAGAGATCACAATGGTTAGCACCACCTGGGGTGAGAGTGGTGATCATGGATTGTTGGAGGGACCTTTGGGAGAGGAGGTTGGTGCGAAGGGAGGGAATGTGAAGACCTGTGACAGTACCTGAGGGAAAGAGAGGACAGGGAAGGGTGGAGGTGTTGTGACAGGGGATGGAAAAGCTGCTATCAGCGCCAAGGAGGGACGTGGATGTGGGAAGAGGATTGAGTTTGCCGGCATCTCGAAAGACATTATCAGTGGCTCCACTGTCCAAGACGAACTCAAGGGTGGAGGAGGGTGGTTTCATTAATAGCAGGGGCATACATAGGAGATGCAACAGAAGGAGGCTGACTAAGGAGACCAACAAAGCCAGAGGAGGGAAAGGGGGTCACACTGCCACCTGTGGACGGCGCAGGGGATGGACCGGAGAGGTGGGCCGCGGAGGCCGCATTTCCGGCGGTCCAGCTGGGAAACGGTTGCTTCTGGGGGACAGGAGGAGGAGGGAGGAGAGGAAGTTGGGGCTGGAGGTCGAGCTGCTGCTGGAGCTGCTGAAGCTGCTGCTGGAGCTGCTGGAGCTGCTGCCCATACTGCTGCGGTCCCTGCTGCTGGACACTCTGCTGCTGCTGCTGCTGCTGCTGCTGCTGCTGAGAGGGGAGAGCAAAGGCCTGGTGGGCCTGGGAGGAGGAGGAGGGGGCGTAGAGGGGAGAGGTGCGAACATCGAGGGGAGTGGGGCGGGGATTAAGGGCGGACCAGGTAGGGGGGAGGAGGTAGGGGAGAGTGAGGGTGGCGCGGAAGTGTGGGGCAGGGCGCGGATGAAGGTGGGGAGGTCGCGGTGATCGTGAGCAGGCGACCGCGAGGGCGCGGAGGTCAGTCGCGGCGGCGCGCCGGCCGGCCGCGAGAGCGCGAGGGTCGGCCGCGGCTCTGCGTCGGCCGTCCGCGTCAGCGCGAGGGTCGGCCGCGGCTCCGCGTCGGTCGTCCGCGTCAGTCGCGAAGGCCGGCCACAGCTCCCCGTCGGCCGTCCGCGTCAGTCGCGAAGGCCGGCCGCGGCTCCCCGTCGACCGTCCGCGTCAGCGCGAAGGTCGGCCGCGGCTCCGCGGTGGCCGTCCGCGTCAGCGCGGGGGTCGTCGGCGCTCGCGCGCTGGCCGTCCGCGCTGGCGCGCAGGTCGGCCGCGGCTCCGCGCTGGCCGAGCGCGTCGGTGCGCGGGGTGATCGTGGCCGCGCGCTGGCCGAGCGCGTCGTCCGCGACAGCGTGCTTGTCGCCCGCGACGGCGCGCTTGTCGTCCGCGACGGCACGCTTGTCGTCCGCGACGGCGCGCTTGTCGTCCGCGACGGCGCGCTTGTCGTCCGCGACGGCGCGCTTAGTGAGGCGTGGCGGCGGGAGGGAGGATTGCTGCCACGGGAGAGCTGTTTGAGGCCACGGGAGGATTGAGGCCGCGGGAGGGAGGATTGAGGCCGCGGGAGGGAGGATTGAGGCCGCGGGAGGGAGGATTGAGGCCGCGGGAGGATTAGATTTGAGCCGCGAGAGGCTAGGTCTAGGATACGGAGAGGAAATTACGGCCTAAGGATCGAGGGAGGTGGCGTGAGCCATTTGGCTCTGAATACCATGATAGGATTCAAGAATGATTGAGTAATGAGCCAAGGAGGCTCTATAGTACAAGCATGCAAGGAAGAGAGGTTGGAAGAAGGTGCAACCCTATTGGCCACTAAGTTGGCCAATGGGTGAGATGCCTTGTGGAGTAGGGAACCCCACAATGTTGCTAGCTTGTGATTGGTTGGCCTTAGGACCAAATGTTGGCAAGTGCCAACCAAGGACCAAGACCAAACCAAATCTTGACCCAACCACAAAGTGTGGTTGGAGTGTACACCCAACCCCCCAATAGCTTAAAGAGCTACACCTATTCTAGCCTATGTATGTTGTATATAAGATACATTTACAACATGCACTGGGGGAGGGTTTCAGTGAGTGGGGTTGCACTGGGGGGGGTTGCACTGGGGGGTGTTGCACTGGGGGGGGTTGCACTGGGGGGGGTTGCACTGGGGGGGGGGGGGTTGCACTGGGGGGGGGTTGCACTGGGGGGGGGTTGCAGTGGGGTGTGTGCAGTGTGGGGGGTGCGCACTTAGGGCGGGGGTACACTGTGGGGGGTTGCACCCTTATTTTCCTTGCCTTTTATCCCGACACTCCTTCACAATCAGTATGCTAATTGAGCAAAGTATGCACGGACGGACGAGAACGATGGGTGAGAAGGGTTCTGTGAGTTTTCCATCCCCATTATCTCCCCATCTCAAAAACCGTCCCTATTGACACCCCAGCAACCTCGTCTTCCTCGAGAAATTGTCTTCAATCTAGTCCACCCCCCGATATATTCTTCCTCCTATCTTGCCATCCCTGTCCGGCCGTCCCATGCGCAGGTGGCAGCGGTGTTCAGCAAGTCCCTGCGGCTGAGTCACAGTGGGAGGCAGGGCTTCAGCACGGGGCGAATCACCAACATGATGACCAACGACGCTGAGTCCCTGCAGATGGTACGGTGCCATGTGATGCGGTGCGGTGCGGTGTGGTGTGGTGTGGTGTGGTTTGGGGTGGGGCTGTGTGGTGCAGAGTGGTACTCGCAGTTTTTGTGACATTTTAGTTTGTGGCACTAGCAGCAGTACAATGAACCAACAATTTTGGCTTCACCTCGTCTATCAAAAGTGCATAAAACTATTGAATTGCTCTCTCACTCCTCTATAATCACCCCTCCCTTTCTCATGCTGCTCTCCCCCCTCTCCCCTCTCCCAGGTGTATCAGCAGCTGCACGGCCTCTGGTTGGTGCCTCTCCGCATCCCTCATTGACTTGCTCTCTCCTCCACCCCTCTCCTTGTCTCCCTCATCTCCCATCTCCTCCTTTCAGGTGTGTCAGCAGCTGCACGGCCTCTGGTCGGCGCCTCTCCGCATCCTCGTCTGCATCTTCCTGCTCTACCAGCAGCTGGGGGTGGCATCTGTGCTCGGCCTGCTCATGCTGCTCCTCATGATCCTCGCTCAAGTGAGTGAGACCTGACAGCTGTGGCTGATGAGTCTCTTTTTGACACGTCTCAGAAACTTTTATTTGGGGATGGCATTGCTGCTCAGCCTGCTCATGCTGATAACCCCCTGCCAGGTGAGTGAGACGTGGTGTTGGATGGCTTGCTCCTTTTATCGGTATGGTATTGTGTGCTCTGGTATGGCGGGTCCCTCTCCGAATCCTCGGCTGCATCTTCTTGCTCTATTAGTAGTTGGGGTTGGCATCGCTGCGTGGCCTGCTCATGTTGCTGCTCATGATCCCCACAAAAATGAGTGAGACCTGGTTTGATTTCTTCTAAGCGTATGGTATAGTGTGTAAGAACTTAAGCTTGAAGTGATGTATTAATAGTGAGCTCAAAGCTTTTAAGTACACCCCAAATTAGCAAGGAATGGATGGGGAGGGAATCGGGGGCAATCACAAGATGATCAGCTGAAATTTCCAATTGGTGGGTTGGAGGTTTCGGGTGATCACATTTGGGTTTGGTTGGGATGTGGGTGTACACCCAACCAAACACAAAGTGCAAACTACCCTAAGTTAGGATATAAAAAATGCAAGTACACAAGAGATTGCGGGCTAACACTGACATAGTGCACTCTGGTATAGTTGGCCACTCGGGGTACCTTGTTTGCATCCTCTTACTTTCCCATCAGCTGAGCTAAAAAGGTCATCTTTCCCTGTGCTTCTCTCCCCATGCTTACTTTGTCAGGATCCCAGCCAATAGACCACTTGTTAAGTAGCGGATGAGTGCGCCCATAACCCCTCAGGCAAACGTGTCTGTAATCCTTCCCTAGGAACAATCGGGCATCCCCAGTGCAGATGTTATGACATTCTTCTCTTCCCTTCACTCTTCGTGGCTCGTCTTCTGCCTCTATCCCCCTCTTTCCTCTCCTCCCTTCCCTCCTCCCTCCCCCCAACCAACCCTCCTCTCTCCGTGCCTCCCCCCCTCTTCCCTCTCGCTCCCTCTCCCCACCACCAGGCAGTGATTGTGAACAGGGTGCAGAAGCTGGTGAAGGCATCACTGCAGCGCAGCGACAAGCGAGTGGCGCTGATGAGTGAGATGCTGGCAGCTATGGACGTCGTCAAGTTGTACACGTGGGAGGAGAGCTTTCAGAGCAAGGTGGCGCGGGTCCGAGCGGATGAGATGGGGCAGATCTCCAAGGCGCAATACATCATGGCGGTGGGTTGTGTGCGGTATGACAAGGTGGAGTGGACGAGATGGATTAGGTTGTGTGCGGTATGACAAGGTGGAGTGAACGACATGGGTTAGGTTGTGTGCGGTATGACAAGGTGGAGTGGACGACATGGGATAGGTTGTGTGCGGTATGACAAGTTGGAGTGGACGAGATAGGGTAGGTTGTGTGCGGTATGACAAGGTGGAGTGGTCAAGATGGGGTAGGTTGTGTGCGGCATGACAAGGTGGAGTGGGCGAGATGGGGTAGGTTGTGTGCGGTATGAAGGCGCAGTTCACCATAACAGTAGGTCATATGCTACAGCGCACGTACACTGTTGAGTGTGTTGTGCAACAATTACATCTCAGTGGGTAGTTTCTCACCTTTGGACTTAAGAGGTCATGGGTTCAACTCTCCGCAGTCGCACTTTCCATTCTCATTATGGTCACCATAACATGTTCACACTCACCCATAATGCAGCTTAGTTTGGTGGAGTGTGGATATGTCATGGTGAGCATAATAAGAATGGAAAGTGCAGCTGCTGAGAGTTGAACCCACGTCCTTTGAGATCAAGTGTGAGAAACCACCCACTTGGACATATTTGTTGGTGCTGGTGACACTGGTGTCATTGATTTGTGAGTGGAGACTGAAACCCCCCCTCGTTCCTCTCCCTCCGCCCCTCACCAGATAAACTTCCTACTGATGAGTGTGTTGCCGGTGCTGGTGACGGTGGTGTCATTCGGCTGCTACACGCTGTTGGGCCACCAACTCACAGCCGCCAAGGCCTTCACTTCCATCTCCCTCTTCGCTGTGCTGCACTACCCCCTCCATATGTTTCCCAGCCTCATCACCCAGGTCAGTGTTGTACCTCTTATTAGTGCAGACTTCAGTGATTGTGTACTGTCTTGACTACCTCATCACCTCCAAGGTGTTCAACGTCTTATTAGTGCTGGTTCTTCTGATTAAACGTTGGGATTAAGGACAGATGCTATGTAGATTAGGAGCAGAAATAAACTCAACTCTTTGGACTATGTTTCACGACATGAATTTTGTATTTACAAAAGACGTCGCCAATGTAAAACACACTATTAGAACTTCACCAAAATCGAATTTGTTTGTGACCCTAAACCGTGGCTACCATTCACAAGTTGAATCGTAGCAAGAGGTGGAGTACATTTTACGATACAAATTTTAACGCACCTGAAACTTAACTCATATGCAATTGTTCAACAGAAAACCACAAAACAAATTAGAGTAGCAAGAATCCAGATAAAAGAATGTGAAGAAGATGAAGAGGAATTAGGGAAGATCCTCAGGGAGTCATTAACCAATGAAACTACATAAGCACACCAAATCCACATCTTATAAAACTCAAGTTTCACTCTTGTATTTTTTTTATTCTTCTCTATGCACCTCACTCAAGTTGGCTACACTTGTCTACCTAGTTTTGTTTCTCCCAATCATTTGACAGCAACTACAGTGAACTGACGTTTCTTCAACCCCCCAATTGTCTATACCCCTCGTAAATTCCCAAAGTCGCCGTTGCCAAATATAAAATGTATACGACCGTTCTTAACTTTCTCGTTCGTAGTTCGATTGAGGCGATTCTTGGTTCGCCAAAAAGCTCTTGAACTGAAAAGTCATTTCGAATATTCGCTGAAGCGAAATGGAATTCACACACACTCACAAAGTCCATAATATGCCAAACACAAAATTTTGCACACACACAGACCATGTATGAAAGATAAGAGAATATGATGGGAGGCAGAGAGATATGATTGCACCACACAACATTGGATTCCACATATGACCTCTCTCACTCGCCTGCAGGAGTTGCTGTTGGGACATGAGACGGCACCTCTTTTCCCTATCGTTCATCTCTCCACTCCCCCTCTTTTTTCCTTGCAACAATCTCTGCAACACTCTCCAACACACCAGGTGGTGAATGTGAGCGTGTCTCTCACTCGCCTGCGGGAGATGCTACGGGCAAGTATGGTGGGCATTAACGCCCATGCTCCCGCCACTTATCCTGTTTATCCCTCCTCCAACCCCCATCTACCCTTCTGTTACACCCTTCCACCAGGTGGTGAATGTGAACGTGTCTCTGACTCGCCTGCAGGAGATGCTACTGGCAGATGAGACAGACATTGATGCCCCTTCTCTCCCTTGCCCTTTCTGTTCCCCCCATTCACTTCTGGCCGACGTTTTGCACCCCTCCAGGTGGTGAATGTGAGAGTATCTCTCACGCGACTGCAGGAGATGCTACTGGCAGACGAAACAGACATTGACGCCCCTGCACCTGATCTTACCCTCTTTACTGCTCACCTCCTCTCCCCCAATCCTTCCACACTTCTGTTGCACCCACCCACCAGGTGGTGAACGTGAGAGTATCTCTCACGCGCCTGCAGGAGATGCTACTGGCAGATGAGACAGACATTGACGCCCCTGCGCCGCCCATCGACCCCGCCAAGCCTGCAGTTGAAGTCTCCCATGCCTCCTTCGCCTGGGGCGCTGCTAACGCTGCTGCTGCCAACACTGCTGCTGCCGCTGCCAACGGTGCTGCTAACGCTGCTGCTAAGGAGAAGGGTGGAGTGGGGGGGGAGGGGAAGGAGAAGGACGTGGGGGGCACACTAACAGATGTGACTCTATCGGTGGAGCCTGGCAAGCTGGTGGCAGTTGTGGGCGCCACAGGTATGGCATGCAGGGTGAACCGGGCGGCACAGGTACGGCATGAAGGGTGAACCGGCACAGGTACGGCATGAAGGGTGAACCGGGCGGCACAGGTACGGCATGAAGGGTGAACCGGACGGCACAGGTACGGCATGAAGGGTGAACCGGGCGGCACAGGTACGGCATGCAGGGTGGTCAGTGCGGTTCAGTCAGGACGCGACAGGTACTGTTGTGTGTGGGCGCCAGAGCGGGTGAGTGTGGGTCAGAACGGGTCAGGGCGGGTCAGTGCAGATCAGGATGGGTCAGGTCGGGTCAGGATCGTCTGAGCACCTGGTGTCAGTCAGGGGACTGCAAGGCCATCCTTATTCTTGCGTCCCTCCCCCATTCCGCCCAGCCCCACCCTTCCCCATCAGGGCAAGGCAAGTCGTCGCTGGTCAGTGCGCTGCTGGTGGAGGGGCCCATGGTGTCAGGGACTGAAAGGCCTTAACCCTGCCTCCTTTTCCCACCCCCCTCAACTCATGGCAGGGCAAGGCAAGTCGTCGCTGGTCAGTGCACTGCTGGGCGAGATGCCCATGGTGTCAGGGGACTCTCCTCCAATCATCAGAGGCCGCGTGGCTTACGTCTCACAGGTCGGTGATACCCACCCTTAGGAGATGATCTTGCATCTGGTGCCCTAATCAGTCCTTTTATTTACTTACCAGTACTGTTCTATGCAAGTGCACATTCCTTTGCCTTGCTATGTTTGATCTGCCCATGTTCCTTCTTCTGAGCCATTTCACGTTTTCTCTGTTTTATGTGCCATCTTTCCTTTTCCTCTTCCCAAATCACATGCTGCCACGTGGCACACGTGGCCCGAGCAGGTCTCCTGGATCTTCAACGCCACAGTGCGCGACAACATTCTGTTCGGGCTGCCCTATGACCGGCAGCGGTACGAGCGGGCAGTGAGGGTGAGCGCCCTGGAGAGAGACCTGGAGCTGCTGCCAGGAGGGGACCTGACGGAGATAGGCGAGAGGGGCGTGAACGTGAGTGGGGGGCAGAAGCAGCGCATCAGCATCGCCCGGGCGGTCTATTCAGATGCCGATGTTTACTTCTTTGATGATCCTCTCTCCGCCCTCGACGCCCACGTCGCCAAGCAGGTGGGTCGATGTTTTGGGGATCGGGATGGGGTTTGAGGGCTTGGGGTATGGGATTTGCAGCTCAAAGTTTGGGGTTCGTGGGCAGTGAGAGTCACCGTGCGGGACAACTGAGTTCTTCAGACGTCTCAAAATCTCACTTCTTTCACGTGTGGGAGATGATCTGGGGCTAGCATAGCGGTCTACTCTGATGCTCATGGTAAGTTTGACGACCCGCTCTCCGCCTTCGACGCCCACGTCGCCAAGCAGGTGGGCATCTGTATTTTTCTCATGTGTTTTGTGTTCTGTATCTGTATCGCTGCATGTTTATGCAAGTGTACATGTGGGCATGTGTACATGTGGGCATGTGTACATGTGGGCATGTGTACATGTGGGCATGTGTACTTTTGGGCATGTGTACATGTGCGCATGTGTACATGTGGGCATGTGTGCATGTGGAATGTGTACATGTGGGCATGTGTGCATGTGGAATGTGTGCTGCATGTTGGCATGCACGCAGGTGTACGACACGTGTGTGAGGACGGAGCTTGCCGGCCGCACGCGCATCATGGTCACCAACCAGCTGCACTTCCTGCCAGGTACTTAGTTGGTAGAAACTGTTGTGGTAGCAAGAATGTCCCAGTGGGTAGATTCTCACCTTTGGTCTTAGAGGTCGCGGGTTCAACTCTCAGCAACAGCACTTTCTCTTCTCATTATGCCCAACATGACATTCCCACACTCCACCACACTCACCCACAGTGAAGTGTGGTCACAGTTGGCATTGCCATCTGTCCACCCATCCCATACTCACCATGCTGGCTCCTATGGTGTGCCACATGCTGCCATGTAGGCTGTTGTTCCAGCCTGGCCCACATGTGCAACATGTGGCCTCAATTGCTAGCTTGGCAAGGTTGGCTAGCCTTGCCCTCAGCTTTGAGGTGCTGCAGCTAGCCTCAAGAGTTCAGCCACATATATGTGGCTTCCCACTTCTCTAGAACTCATCCTTGGAAAGGACATTGCTCTAGCCTGTCAGGCTTGTACCATCTTCCTACTAAGGATATATTGTTCTTCTCTCATTGTGCCTCAAGTTCACCGATCCTCATTCTACATGCTATCAGAGCAAGGCTTCTAGCTGAGTGAACGTTGCACACTTGATGGCTCAAGTTGAAACGCCTCTCGGTCGGCACACCCTTCCCATCTTGGAACCAGATGGTTCCAACTTCATTCCATGGAAGAAAAAAATCTGCTACATCTTCAATGTCCTTCGGTTGATCTCCTTCCTTGGAGATCCCAAGGTTGCTTCGGGCCCTTCAATTTCCTCTTCCACAACCAGCGGTGGAGAGACTACCGAAGGCAACAGCGGTGCAGCCCCTAAAACAGCCCATTCGATTGCTTCGCTGCCGGATGAAGAAAAAGAGGAGCATGCATACTATCTTCTCATGTCAGCCGTCCATCCTCAACTATCGCTCACTCTTGCTCAAGCCAACACGACAAAGGATATGTGGGGATGCATCATGGCACGGTTCGACTGCATGGGCAACCATGCACAAGTGGCTCTCCTCCGGGATCTCATCACTACACGGATGGACCCAACAACAAGTCTTCGCTCCTACTTCGATCGAGTTCGAAACCTTACACACCAACTCAAATCTGCCGGCTTTGAGCTACCATCATGGGTGGTGGTAATCTCCATTAGGGATGAGCAAATGGCGAACACGAACATGTTCGTGTTCGCCTGGGCTCGAACATGGCCGTTCGGCGAACCGAACAAAAAGGGTGTTCGAAGTTCGCCAAGAGAGGCGAACATTTCGAACGTTTTGGCGAACACGAACACGTTCGCCCAGAACATGTTCGCGTTCGCCTTAAAGGACCTTCTCAGATCCAAGTAGAGTGAAATCCAAATGTTTCACATTCCCTTCCCCCACCCCCCAAGCCAGTCCCGCCCTGCTTCATCCATGCTAGTGCCAGCGTGCAACGGCGAAATGCTAGATCTACGCTTAAGCAACGGCGAAATGCTAGATCTACGCTTAAGCAACGGCGAAATGCTAGATCTACGCTTAAGCAACGGCGAAATGCTAGATCTGAGCTTAAGCAACGGCGAAATGATAGATCTGAGCTTAATCAACGGCGAAATGCTTGATCCGCACTTAAGCAATGGCGAAATGCTAGATCTATACTTAAACAACGACGAAATGCCTTGATCCGCACTTAAGCAACGGCGAAATGCCTTGATCTGAGTCCAAACACCAAGGCCCGCGACCTAAAAATTGGTCGCGGGCCTATTCGTCGACGAACACATTGGTGTTCGTCGAAGGCCCGTGTCGAACACGAACACGTTCGTGTTCGACGCGCCTCGGCCAGCTGAGCCGTGCGAACGGCGAACGTGTTCGGGCGAACACCGAACACGTTCGCCCCGAACAGTTTAGGCCAAAAAAAAACCCTGTTCGGTTCGCCTCGAACACGTTCGAGGCGAACCGAACAGGTGTTCGTCATATTGCTCATCCCTAATCTCCATCATCCTCAACCTTCCGGACTCGTTCAAGACCCTTACTGAAACCATTTGCACCGTGAAATACATAAAGTCTATGACGGTTGAATACCTACAGTCACGCCTACTCGATGCCGAGTGGGAGCGGTCACAATCTGGTACAAGCCGCAACATGGAGGGTGCATACAACCTCAATTCCCAGCCCTCCCACCCTCTTCGCTCCGGTTCACGCCAGTCGCCCACCTGCCGTTACTGCAAGAAAACGGGTCACACCATCGACGAATGCTTCAAATTGAAGAAGAAGAAAGAGCTTGAAGAAAGCTCTAAACGGGAGAAATCCGCCATCCAGCCCTCGGTGCATGTCTCCACCAGCTCCTCTGCTGAAACTACTCCAACCCCCACACCACCTCCTGCCCCATCAGCTCCTCAGTCTGTACCTGATTCCCGGTACGTTGACATTGCTATCAGCACCCGCCACCACCCCATCTTCTCCACATGGACTCCTCTCGTCGCTGCTGTCTTCATTCTCACCTTCCTCCTTCTCCTCCTCCTCTTCCCTTATGGGGTTCCCTACGCATCGGCATTCACGGCCTCCTCATTCAACATGGAGCGGACTTCGTCGTGGCTGGTGGACAGCGGCGCATCCTCCCATATCTGCTCGGATCGTTCGCTGTTTTCGTCTCTCAAGAAGCCCAACGAAGATATCCTTGTTCGTTTTGGTGGGGGAGAGACTTACAAGGTCTTGGGAGTCGGCACGGTGGTGGCTACACTTCGGTCACCAACATCGGAAACCACCATTCAGCTTGACAACGTTTTATTTCTCCCTTCATCAGTTCACAACCTGCTCTCTGTTTGTGCACTTGGTGCTGCCGGCGTTGCCGTCTCGTTCCCCGCTGCTGGGCGCGTTGTTCTCACAGCTGATGACGCTCCTATTGGCGAGGGATACACCCGCAACAACCTGTTTTATCTTCAACTGCATCATGGGAGCAGTGCTGCTCCTTCTATCAAGCCAACTGCATGTCCAGCCTCCACCACCACCTCCTCGTACCTCTGGCATCGTCGTTTCGGGCATCTTAACATGCAGGACTTGTCAACACTTCATCGGCAGCAGCTGGTCACCGGTCTTCACCTCTCCTCCACCTCGATTCCCCCCTGCATCTCGTGCTATCGTGGGAAACAAACACGTCAGCCGTTTGGCGTGTCCCATTCTCGCACCACAGCACCACTCCAACTCATTCACTCAGATATTGCTCGACCGTTTTCATACGGAACTACCATTGGCGGTGCTCGCTACCTTCTCACCTTCATCGACGACTACTCCCGCCACATTACAGTGTATCTCCTACGCCACCGGTCGGAGGCACTTTCATGCTTCAAGGCTTACGTCACTCGGGTGCACAACATGCATTCCCCACACACCATCAAAGCCTTTCGCTCTGACGGTGCCTTGGATTTCACTTCCAAAGCCTTCACTTCATTCCTTACAGCTCATGGCATACACACCTCTCCACGCCATACACACCTGAGCAAAATGGAGGTGTGAGCGGGCCAACCGGACTTTACTTGAGATGGTCCGCTCCATGCTACATGATGCACACTTGGACAAAGGCTGGTGGGGCGAAGCCGCTCTTACTGCTGCCTATCTCCGTAATCACTCCATAAGTCGGGGTGGTTCAACTTCTAAGACTCCCATGGAACTATGGACCGGTGCACGTCCGGATGTATCACACCTCCGCATCTTCGGTTCACCCGTCTCGGTCCTCATTCCTTCCCAACAGCGTTCTAAGCTCGACGACCGAAGCACGGCCGGCATCATGGTTGGATATGGTCATCTCGACGGCACCAAAGCTTACCGCATCTATATTCCATCTCAGCACCGTGTCATCCTTTCTCGTGATGTCATATTCATGGAGCCCTCTGCACCGCCTTCCGACGACCCTCGCGACCCTCCATCGTCATCTCCACCCACAATGTCCTTTCCAAGGATGAGTTCTAGAGAAGTGGGAAGCCACATATATGTGGCTGAACTCTTGAGGCTAGCTGCAGCACCTCAAAGCTGAGGGCAAGGCTAGCCAACCTTGCCAAGCTAGCAATTGAGGCCACATGTTGCACATGTGGGCCAGGCTGGAACAACAGCCTACATGGCAGCATGTGGCACACCATAGGAGCCAGCAAGGTGAGTATGGGATGGGTGGACAGATGGCAATGCCAACTGTGACCACACTTCACTGTGGGTGAGTGTGGTGGAGTGTGGGAATGTCATGTTGGGCATAATGAGAAGAGAAAGTGCTGTTGCTGAGAGTTGAACCCGCGACCTCTAAGACCAAAGGTGAGAATCTACCCACTGGGACATTCTTGCTACCACAACAGAAACCATTTAATTTTTATTCCTGTTACTCAGGAACGTCCTTCCACTCTATGATTTCCCCTCACTCTTTCCATGTCCCCCTGCCCTCTCTCCCGCAACGGTTGACTCGGGTGGTGATGATGATGGAGAGGGACACAGTCCCCTCCACCTCAAGTCCTGTACCTCTGAGTCAACCCAAAAGTCACCTCATTACAATGGCCCATGATCAAGGTCAAGGGCCATACTCCCTCCTCAGGTCCTGCACTTCATCCTCAATCCCTCTTCTTCACATCCCTCTCCCTCTCCCCATCTCTCCCCCCTCTCCCATTCTCCCCTCCCTCCCCTCTCCCTTGCTCTCCCCCCCTTGCAGCCGTGGACTGGGTGGTGATGGTGGAGGGGGGGCGCATAGCAGAGCAGGGGCCGTATGTACAGCTGAAGGCGTCGGCACCCAAGTTCCAGCGGCTGCTGGAGAAGGCAGGCGCGCTGGAGGAGCACGGGGATGGGGAGGTGGGGGGGGAGGGAGGAGGAGAAACAGCCGGGGACGCGGGCGGCGGGGGGTTTGAGGCGAGCGCTGAAGCGGCAGCAGCTGCTGCAATGTCTGGCTGTAGCAGCAGCAGCAGCGGTGGTGGTGCTGGTGCTGGTGGTGGTGGTTCTGCTGCTGCAGAGAACGGCGTTTCTAGCAGCAGCGACCAGGTTGGGGAGAAGAGCGGAGCAGGGAAGGGGGAGAAGAGCGGAGCAGGGGGGACAACCCTAGTGCAGGCAGAGGAGAAGGCGCAGGGTGTGGTGAGCGCGGCAGTGGTGTGGCGGTACGTGAGGGCCATGGGGGGGACGGGCGTGCTGGCTGTGCTCATCTCGCTCTACGTGCTTGTGGAGGCAGCCAGGGTGCTGGCGAGTGTGTGGATCAGCATTTGGACGGGCGAAAGCGGTGGCAGTGGTGCGCATGGGTCGCTGTACTTCGTGGCGGGGTATTCACTCATCTCGCTGGGCCAAGTGCTGCTCACCTTCGCCAACCAGTATTTTCTCGTGAGTCCCTTCACAGCCATAAGCAGGCTATGACTGACTGTTGGTGAGTGAGGGCCATCAGCCATGAGTGGGCCCGCTATACACACAGTCCTCATCTCGCTCTTCGTGCTCGTGGAATAACATGCTGAGTGGTGGTGTTTGTGGTTGGAAATAGGCTGACAGCCCTTGACTTGATTCCTGAAAAAGCACTTTTCACAACACCGTTTAATCATGATCTTTTCTCTCTCGTCCCACATCGTCCTTTTTGCTCCTCTCTTCTCCCCCGCACCTTGCAGGTGTTTTCCTCCCAGCGAGCGGCTCGTCGTCTGCACGATGCCATGCTAGCGGCCATTCTGCGAGCTCCCATGTCCTTCTTTCACACCAACCCCGTGAGTCATCAATGTCTCACCTAGAGGCACCTCAAAATTAGATTACAAGCCATGCTGGCAGTTGTTCTCCAAGCCCCCATGCCCTTCGTCCACACCAACCTCGCAGGTCATCACCTCCTATCTTGTTGTAAATAAAGAGATAGTAGAGTTCTTCTCCTAAATAAACTCACCTCTCTGCCTGAAGTGTGTATTCTCCTCCCCTCCACTCACCCTCCTCCCCTTGCAGGTGGGTCGTCTCATAAACCGCTTCACCAAAGATACAGCGGACATAGACAAGAATCTGGCGCAGTACACGTCTCTGTGCCTGGGCGGCATATTCCCCTCCCCTCCACCCTCCACCCCCCACCCCTCCTAGGTCGGTCGCCTCATAAACCGCTTCACCAAGGATACAGCCGACATCGATAAAAACCTAGCGCAGTACACGTCGCTGTGCCTGGGCGGCATATTCCAGCTGCTCTCCACCTTCGCCCTCATCGGCGTTCTCAACACCGTTGCCCTCTGGGCCATCGTGCCGCTGCTGCTGCTCTTCTACATTGTCTACCTCTACTTCCAAAGCACCGCACGAGAAGTCAAGCGCTGGGACTCCGTCACTCGTTCCCCTGTCTACTCTCAGGTACGGCTTGAGTTGACACATGAAGCACATGTGGGAGTGGGCCATCGTGCCGCTGCTGCTGCTCTTCTACATCGTCTACCTCTACTTTCAAAACACCGCCCGGGAGGTCAAGCGATGGGACTCGGTGACACGCTCCCCAGTCTACTCACAGGTACAGAGTTTAGGGTGTAGGGCCGGCACTAGCCACACACCTGGGCCATCGTGCCGCTGCTGCTGCTCTTCTACATCGTCTCCCTCTACTTTCAAAACACCGCCTGGGAGGTCAAGCGCTGGGACTCCGTCACTCATTCCCCTGTCTACTCACAGGTATGCCTTGAGGCAACTCAGTTTTTCAAGCCAAATGCCCCATCCTCCCTCAAAACCGCGCTGCCTCTCCCTCCAAACTCTTTCAATTCCTATCCCCATTTCCTTCTCCAACCCCGGCGTTACCCAGTTCTTCTTGCTCTCTCTCAGTTCGCGGATGCACTGAACGGGCTGGCGACCATAAGGGCATACAGGGGAGCACAGCATGGCAGCCAAGGACGGTCACCACCAACCCCCCTTTTTCCCCCAATCACCCTCCACACACAACCCCAACTCACCTTCAGTTCGCGGAGGCACTGAACGGGCTGGCGACCATAAGGGCGTACAGGGCAGCGCAGCGCATGGCGGCTATGAACGGGCGGGCGGTGGATCGCAACACACGCTTCACCCTCGTCAGGATGAGCGCCAACCGCCATTCACATACACACTCACCCTTTTTCTAACTCATCCCGCAACTTTCCCCTCTTTCTGGCCCTCCCGCCCCACATCCCCCCCCACCCTCTTTGGATTCCTTCTCCTGCCTTCAGTTTGCAGAAGCATTAAACGGCCTAGCAACGATCAGGGCGTACAGGGCAGCGGCGCGTATGGCAGCCATGAACGGGCGGGCGGTGGATCGCAACACACGCTTCACCCTCATCAGCATGAGCGCCAACCGCTGGCTCGCCATCCGCCTCGAATTCCTCGGGGGACTCATGATCTTCGGTCAGTGACGTGATGCTTTTCAGGGTCCCGTGATTGCTGCTTGGTAATGCTTCATTGGGTTCAGTTCAGGGATTGACTTGGTTCGGGGTTTGCCTTGGTTCAGGGTTTGACTTGGTTCAGGGTTTGACTTGGTTCGGGGTTTGACTTGGTTCGGGGTTTGACTTGGTTCGGGGTTTGACTTGGTTCGGGGTTTGACTTGGTTCGGGGTTTGACTTGGTTCTGGGTTTGACTTGGTTCAGCCTCGTGATCCTCTGTCTAGAATGTTTGTTGCAGTACCTTAGTAGTGGCCTCGCCTTAGCGCAGGTGCTTCGACAACCGCTGGCTGGCCATCCACCTTGAGTTCCCGGTAGGGAGGCCTCATGATCTTTGGTCCGTCCATGAATGTCTTTCCAAAGGCTCATAGTCGTCTGTCTAGCATGGTCTTTCCGACGCCTTAGTAGACGCATGGGCTCGGGCGTCACAGCTAAGAAAGGCTGGTTTCGAATTGCAACAAGCCTGCTAAGTGTGTGGATTGATTTATAAGACTCAATCTAGCATTATGAAAAGTGAGGGAAGTCGTAAGCAAAGGTCCATTAGTCTGAGGCCAGACACATAGGCCCAGATGCGCGTGCAAACGGGTTTCGGACAGCAAAGGCCTTCATCAACGCACTAAAGACAACCAATCTAACTACAAATCCTTTGTACGGCCTCCCTCCTGTAGGCTGCCAGAGTCATCAAGCTTCCTTTGCGACTCCAGTGAAGCGGGACTTCTGTAGAGCGCCTTGCCAGCTTCTGTAGCTGAGTTGGTGACGAAGCTTCTAGCTATTCCCAACTCAACTGGAATCAGTAGCTGGCAAGGCGCTCTACAGAAGAGTCGCGAAGGAAGCTTGATGGCTCTCGGAACCTACAGTACGTAGGGGGTACAAAGGATTTGTAGTTAGATTGCTTGATAAGTGCGCTGATGAAGACCTTTCTTGGCCGAAACGCGTTCCACATGCATCTCGGCCTAAGTGTCTGGCTTTCTGAGTAATCGAACTTCATTTCCCTCGTTTTTCATAATAGTAGACTACGTCTTATAAATCAATTTACACTCTTAGCAGGCTTGCTGCGGTTCAAAACCAACCTTTCTTAGTGTCTCGGCCCAAGCGTCTCAGCAACTCGTTGCGTGTCATCCGCCCTGAGTTTCTCAAGCAACTCATGATCTTCGGTACTGGTTCAAGCTTTCATCACATCAACTCACTTTACCACATCGCACCTCCCTATGCGACTTCTTGCCACCAGCCATGGAGCTAAGTGGCTAAGTTGCAACTGGCAGAGTTTCGTCTCACACCGCATTGCACCTCTCTTCCCCCTTCCAGCCACGGCAGTATTCTCAGTGATGGACGTGCAGAGGGCGGGCGACCAGGCAGCACTGGCACCGGTGATGGGGCTCATTTTGGTGTATGCGCTGCAAATCACAGCCATGATGACCATGGTCCTGCGCCTGCTCTCCGTTGCTGGTAAAGCACTCACCTCATTCTGATGCCAATGTTGACAGAGGCACTTAGGGGGTTGCATGCATTGGGGCTGGTAATGTGCTCATTCTGTCGTACGCGCTGCAAATCACAGCCATGATGACCATGGTGCTGCGCTTGCTTTCTGTCGCTGGTAAGCTTTTGCTCCCTGTCGCTGGCAAGGCACTCACCTCATTCTGGTGTCAGTGATGCCATCAGCTCTGCCAATCAGTTCCCCCCCTCCTCCCCCGCTCCTCATCTACCCCCTTTTTCCCCGTGCAATATTCCTATTTCTCTTCTGAGAAACTCTTTCAATGGGGTGAAGAGGGTTAGCAGTTACTACGCCGCAACCCCCTCCACTATATTAGTTCCTCACTATTCCTATTCCTCCAGCCATCATTACCCTGGTTTAGAGGGTGACGAGGGTTGGCAGTTACGCTGCAGGCGCCCCCCAATCTCTGCCATTGTCGCTCCTCTCCCGCCTTACTCGCCTTTACTCCTTGTCTCCCACTCTCTCTCTTTTTTTTCTTCTTCTTCTTCTATTAGAAACCTCGTTCAACGCGGTGGAGAGGGTGGGCAGTTACGCCGACATCCCTCCCGAAGCGCCGGCCATCATTCCGAGCCACCGCCCGCCACCCGGGTGGCCGGAGCAGGGGGAGGTGTTATTTGAGGACGTGGTGATGCGGTACAGGCCGGACCTGACGCCCGTGCTCAGGGGGCTCAGTGCGCTGGTGCAGGGAGGGGAGAAGGTCGGCGTGGTGGGCAGGACTGGCGCAGGTGAGAGGTTTCGCCTATGCGTGCAGTCGCTTGCTGCTTCTCTCTCCTCCCTGCCTGCACCTTGTTTGTTTCATATGACTGCGCTGGTGGGTATGGGGAAAGAG
Source organism: Closterium sp. Yama58-4 (assembly GCA_947470075.1). Classification (NCBI taxonomy): domain Eukaryota; kingdom Viridiplantae; phylum Streptophyta; class Zygnematophyceae; order Desmidiales; family Closteriaceae; genus Closterium; species Closterium sp. Yama58-4. The sequence continues at coordinate 369,632 of CANIUD010000095.1, forward strand.
AAGGTTGGCGTGGTGAGGGAAGGAGGGGGAAGCACTCGGAGGAGGTGTTATTTGAGGACGTGGTGATGCGGTACAGGCCGGACCTGCCGCCCGTGCTGAGAGGGCTCAGTGCCCTGGTGCACGGAGGGGAGAAGGTCGACGTGGTGGGGCGCACTGGCGCAGGTGAGGGTGTGCCTGTTCTTATGTGGCAGCCCGTCTCATGCTGAGGGGGCTCAGGGGGCTCATTGCCTTGGTCCGGGGTGGGGAGAAGGTCGACGTGGTGGGGCGCACTGGCGCAGGTGAGGGTCTGTCTGTCTGGCTCAGGGCTACTGTTTTGTCATGCTGTGCTGAGGGGGCTCTCTGCGCCACTGTTGTGTCTGTACTGTTGTGTGGGAGGAAGAGGAGGTCAGCATGGTGGTCCAATCCAACCGCAATCAATCCAACCTCCATGGGATGACTTGCCTTGCCATGCCTTATTCACCCTTTTCGTGTTCTTGTCACTGCACTGCAGGCAAGTCGTATTCCACTCCACGCCACCTCCCTCATACCCCATGCGACCCACCTTCTCTTTCCCTTGTCACTGCTGCAGGCAAGTCGTCGCTGTTCAACTCGCTCTTCCGATTGGCCGAGATCGAGAGCGGGCGCATCTGCATCGACGGTCAGGATCTGAAGCTGTTTGGAGTGACAGACGTGCGCCGTGCGCTCATGATCATCCCCCAGACGCCCGTGCTCTTCACTGGTGAGAAAGACGTAGGGGAGCATTTAGGTTAGGGGGTTCCCGACATGGCCCATGGGGTCTCTGCGGGGTGACGGACATGCGCCGTGCACTCATGATCATTCCTCAGACGCCCATTGCTCCCTCCTTGTTCTCAATTGCGTCTCTCCGCCTCCATGTCCCCCTCCTTCCCCCCCCCAGGCACGCTGCGGTTCAACCTGGATCCGTTCAGCGAGCGCAGCGACAGCGAGGTGTGGGAGGCGCTGGGGAGGGCGCACCTGAGGGAGGTGGTATCCCGCATGCCGCTGGGGCTGGACACAGAGGTGAGTGGAAGGGAAAGGAAGGTAGTTGTTTTTCGAGAGCGCTAGTTGTTTTTTAAGAGCGCTAGTTGTTTTTATAGAGCGCTAGTTGTCTTTATAGAGCGCTAGTTGTTTTTATAGAGCGCTAGGATCGAAGGAGGTGGTATCCCGCATGCCGCTGGGGCTGGACACAGAGGTGAGTAAACGGGAAGGGCGGATGGCGCTGAAGAGGGAAATGGAAGTGTCATCGAGGTGTTACATGGGGAGGCGGTATATGAAGTGGAATCTTGCGTCCTACTGTATTTCTTCACATGCTTGCCGTCTCCCCTCCTCTCTCCTCCCCCTCTCTCCTCTCTCCTCCTCCTCTCTCCTCTCTCCTCTCTCTTCCCCCTCTCTCCTCTCTCCTCCTCCTCTCTTATACCTCGTCTCTCCTCTTCCCCACTTGCTCTTCAGACAGACACGGATTTTCCCCTTCAACTTTTTCTTTTCCCACAGGTGGCGGAGGGGGGGGAGAACTTCAGCGTGGGGCAGCGGCAGCTGATCAGCCTGGCGCGGGCGCTGCTGAAGGAGTCGCGCATTCTGGTGCTGGATGAAGCGACGGCAGCCGTTGATGTGGGCACGGATGCACTGATCCAACGGACGGTGCGCGAGGAGTTCAAGGGGCGCACCATGCTCACCATCGCCCACCGGCTCAACACCATCATGGATAGCGACCGGATCCTCGTCATGGACGCTGGCATGGTGAGATGAGAGGGATGAGGTGTAGACCGGAGCTAGTGTTTGCACTACCCTTCACTGCCGTAACTCAACACCATCATAAATAGCGACCGGATCCTCGTCATGGACGCTGGCATGGTGAGATGAGAGGGATGAGGTGTAGACCGGAGCTAGTGTTTGCACTACCCTTCACTGTCGTAACTCAACACCATCATGGACAGCGACCGAATCCTCGTCACAGATGAAGGCATGGTGAGATGAGAGGGATGAGGTGTAGACCGGAGCTAGTGTTTGCACTACCCTTCACTGCCGTAACTCAACACCATCATGGATAGCGACCGGATCCTCGTCATGGATGCTGGCATGGTGAGATGAGAGGGATGAGGTGTAGACCGGAGCTAGTGTTTGCACTACCCTTCACTGCCGTAACTCAACACCATCATGGATAGCGACCGGATCCTCGTCATGGATGCAGGCATGGTGAGATGAGAGGGATGTGGTGTAGACCGGAGCTAGTGTTTGCACTACCCTTCACTGCCGTAACTCAACACCATCATGGATAGCGACCGGATCCTCGTCATGGATGCAGGCATGGTGAGATGAGAGGGATGAGGTGTAGACCGGAGCTAGTGTTTGCACTACCCTTCACTGCCGTAACTCAACACCATCATGGATAGCGACCGGATCCTCGTCATGGATGCTGGCATGGTGAGATGAGAGGGATGAGGTGTAGACCGGAGCTAGTGTTTGCACTACCCTTCACTGCCGTAACTCAACACCATCATGGATAGCGACCGGATCCTCGTCATGAATGCAGGCATGGTGAGATGAGAGGGATGAGGTGTAGACCGGAGCTAGTGTTTGCACTACCCTTCACTGCTGTAACTCAACACCATCATGGATAGCGACCGGATCCTCGTCATGGATGCAGGCATGGTGAGATGAGAGGGATGAGGTGTAGACCGGAGCTAGTGTTTGCACTACCCTTCACTGCCGTAACTCAACACCATCATGGATAGCGACCGGATCCTCGTCATGGATGCTGGCATGGTGAGTGGGTGGGGTGAGCAGTAAGCAAGCAAGGGTGACATATGTGTGCACCCCAACACTCACCGGCTCAACACCATCATGGACAGCGACCGAATCCTCGTCATGGATGCAGGCATGGTGAGATGAGAGGGATGAGGTGTAGACCGGAGCTAGTGTTTGCACTACCCTTCACTGCCGTAACTCAATACCATCATGGATAACGACCGGATCCTCGTCATGGATGCTGGCATGGTGAGCTGATTTGATTGGATCTGAGACAATAAGGTGTCAGAATCCCAGCCACTAACCACTGGGATAAACAGCCTATTTGTGTAGCGGGTGAGTGCGCCTATAACCCCCCAGGCCGACGTGCCTGTAACCCTTCCCTAGGATCAATCGGCGACCTCCAGTGGACCTCTGACACCCCATGCACCGGGATTCGAACCCGCGACCTTCGCTCTGATACCATGTCAAAATCCCAGCCACTAAATATAGGGATAAAAGAGCTTTTGCGGTTGTGTAGCGGGTAAGTGCGCTCATAACCCCCCCGGTCGACGTGCCTCTAACCCCTCTCTAGGATCAATCACGGATCTCCAGTGGACCTCTGACATGAAGTGAGGTCTACACTTAGTATCTGCACGATTGTTTGAGACCACCAAGTACCTGCTCTTCCTCCTCCACCCTCTCCACCTCTCCCCCCCCCCTCTTGACTCTTCCCCACTTCCTTCCAGACACTTGAATACGACACTCCCGCCAACCTCGTGTTGGCAAGGGGCCTCAGTCCGCCAAGTACTCACACTCTTCTCCTCTTCTTCATCCCAACCAGGCACTTGAGTACGACACGCCAGCCAACCTGGTGATGAACGAAGGGAGCGTTTTTGCAGCCATGGTGCGCAGCACGGGCCCTCAGACCGCCAAGTATCTGCTCTCGTTCCTCTCCCCTCTCCCTCTGCTCATTCATTCCCTCCCTTCCAGGCCCTGGAATACGACACGCCAGCCAATCTTGTACTCAATGAAGGGAGCGTCTTCGCAGCGATGGTGCGCAGCACGGGGCCGCAGACCGCCAAGTATCTGCGCAGTGTGGCGCTGGGGGAGGTGGCGCTAGCAGACGAGCTTGCCGGCCGGGCGGCGGCGCAGGAGAAGCAGATGGCGCGCGAGGCGGCCAAGTGGCGGTGGGCCACTGCCGCGCAGTGGGCCCTCGCTCTCACGCTCACTTCGTCCCAGCGAGACTTGCAGGTACATATATGCTACTCAGGTTGCAGGTCCTTCCGCGGCCAAGTGGTGCTGGGCCACTGCCGCGCAGTGGGCCCTCGCTCTCACGCTCACTTCGTCCCAGCGAGACTTGCAGGTACATATATGCTACTCAGGTTGCAGGTCCTTCCGCGGCCAAGTGGCGCTGGGCCACTGCCGCGCAGTGGGCCCTCGCCCTCACGCTCACCTCCTCCCAGAGGGACCTGCAGGTACACACTTCGGAGATGCATGTTTGCAGTTTGCAAGGACGTTACGGGGGGTGCATGCTTTTGAGTCGACTCAAAAGCAGGTTCCAGGTACTTGCTATGATACGGGGGAGCATGCCTCTCAGTGGCCAAGTGGCGGTGGGCCACTGCCACCCAGTGGGCTCTCGCTCTCACGCTCACTGCGTCTCAGAGGGATTTGCTGGAGTGTGTGCCTCCCACATGCACTGTAGCGCTGGGTCACTGCCGCCCAGTGGGCTCTCGCTCTCACGCTCACATCACCCCAACGGGATTTGCAGGTGGGTGCCTTGATCTGGGTGCTACAGACACAGGTAGGTGTGTTTCTGCAGGGTCTGTGCAGTGCATGTGCGAGCAGCAAGCCTCTCAGCTGTAGCACGCGCAGGTGCAGGCGTCCACCTGTGCTGCAGTGGGCTCTGGCTCTCGCGCTCGCGTTCTCGCAGCATGCTTCGTAGGGAAAAATGCCAACTGGACAGCGGAAAGGGGCTCTGGCTCTGGCTCTGGCTCTGGCTCTGGCTCTGGCTCTGGCTCTGGCTCTGGCTCTGGCTCTGGCTCTGGCTCTGGCTCTGGCTCTGGCTCTGGCTCTGGCTCTGGCTCTGGCTCTGCACATGGGTGCCTCCCACGTCACGTGCACTATGACGCTGACCAGCTGCAGCACGTGGGAGCGTCATAGTGAGAGAGGGACGCACTGTGCCCGTGCTCTGCAGTGGGCCCACTGCTCTGAGAGAGAGCGACGCACTGATTCACTGAGAGAGGGACGCACTGATTCTTGAGGCTCCTAAAAACTATTATATCTATGATAAACCTGGCCCCCCTTGCGATTGCGTGCAGGCCATGTGTAATGACAGCGAGGGGGAGGAGGGAGAGAGCGATGCACTTGTGGCCGTCACACAACCGCCAACCTTCCAGGTAAAGCACAACGCACCTGGCTGGCTCGCCACAAGTGAGTTTTGACGCGTCTCAACACTTCCAGGTAAAGCTGCCAGCAAGGTAGGTATCCTATCCACCATGCAGGACATTTTTCACACGTACTCCTTTTGCTGCGCTGCTCCCCCGTGCCTCATACCCCTCCATGTTCCCCTGTTTCCATGGGCCTCTCACATATGGCAAGTAAATGCTCTCATATCTCCTTCAGTCAGAAAATACCCCTCAAACATTTTATTTCTCCATTTCCTCCTCCTTACGTCTCTCGTCTCTCGTCCCTCCCCCATTTCTATCTCGCCACTGCAGAGAGGCGTGCTGGAAGAGACAAGGGATGCCGCCCAGGTGCTGCAGGCGGTGCTGTCGGGGCAGCGCAGCGAGGAGATCTCGTCAGCGCTGACGAGGCGACAGCTGTCGGAAGACAAGTGGTGGACGGCTGTCAGCCGCGTGGTGCAGGGTGAGTGAATGCAGTGGGGTGTGGAGGGGGGTGGGGGGGGGGGTGGGAGTGGGCGTGGATGAGTGGGTGAGTTTGAGTGGGTGAGTGGCTGAGAGGATAAGCTTCTATCATGCATTGAGTGGAAGATTAGTGGACGATTGTCAGCCACATGGTGCAGGGTGAGTTGGGTGTGGGTGTGGGTGTGGGTGTGGGTGTGTGTAGAAAAAAGGGAGCGGGGCAGGGGAGGGTGCGAGTGTGTGTGTGGGTGCGGGTGTTGGTGTGGGTGTGGGTGTGATTGTGGGTAGAGTGTAGGAATGTGAAATTGTTGCGAAGCAGGTGCAGGCGAAGCTCGAGGCAGACGGCAGTCTGTGTGACTGCCAGCCAGCAGCTATCGCCACTGATACACTGTACCATGTATTATAGCGTCTCAAATATGTGCTCCCATCCATTGCATGCTGTGCTGCTTCCATGTCTCTTGTATGCCAGGCCTGGCCCTCATGGCGAAGCAGGTGCAGGCGAAGCTCGAGGCGGACGGCAGTCTGAGAGACTCCGCCAGCTCAGCAGGGGCTGCGGCGGGCGGCAGGTGGGCACAGCTGGCGGCAACGGGGGAGGAGATGGCGGGCGGCAGAGTGGTGTGACGCACTACAAATACTAGCTGCACGGTCTGGAGGTTGCAAATCGCATGCTGTGCAGTCAGCATTTGTAGCTTTGCCTACTCAACTAGGCCTGGTGACAGGCAGGTGGGCAAGGGCTCGCAACAATGGGACGGGGGTGAAGGGGGGGGGGGGGAAGAGGGGGGGGGGAGATGGCAGGCTGCAGAGCGGTGTGACTGTGAGGGAGTGCTGCACTGTGCATGGGGAAGAATTTACAGGCCACCACGGATGGCGCTTGTCGCGCAGATGTCAGTTTATTATACATTCTTTTTTTTTAGATCAGCGACACGAGCTTTTGAAAACCAGCTCTATGTTACAGCTCGATTAAAACACTGACAAATCCATCCATCTCCGACTCAAAACCAACATAGATAAACTTAAACCGAATGAACTACCATATAATATTTCTTCCTCGTGCTGTCCTGTATTGACTGTCGGGTTCGTCTCATGCAGCTGCTGCGGCATTGAGCAGAGCATTGTTGGCATCCTGGCCCAGTGCCCAGAAGAACCACCCTCCATAGCCTTGCGCCTTGGCAAACTGGACCTTGGTGGTGATGGTGGAAGGGTTGTCGTAACCAACCCACTGGTTACCCTTCACCGCATACATAGATGAGGACGGGGCGTGGAGTGTAGCTGTGTAACCTCCAGTGGTTACCAGCTGATTGATTTCCCTGTAAAATAGGACACCAGCTTCCTGTTCGTGGGGTGGAGGGGGAATATGCAGGCCAAGGGAGAGAATGGTGAGAGGTTGGTTGGGGTACTTGGTTAGACTCGGGAAAAAAAGAGGAATGAATTACATTCTGAAAGTGCGAGAGGAAGAAAAGAAAAACACACACAAAAGGCTGTTATCATGTGAGAGGGAATAGAAACATATATCAGAGAGAAGAAACAGGAAAGGGAAGAGCTAACCTGACTGATAGACCCAGCCTGACCAGCCCCAGTGGCCGGAGCTCCAACCCCAAAGCTGCTTGCCGAAGCAAGAGTCCAGGTTCGGCCGTACATCGCCAAGCCTAGCATGGCCTTGCTTCGGGCCAAGCCTCGGGACACCCAGGCAGCCATGGCACCCTTGAGGCTCAGCTGCGGGTTGCTCAGATCCTCCAGAGCAGTGTGCATGCCAGTCCTCAACTCCCACGACCCATGCAGATCGTAAGTCATAACATTTACCAAGTCCAACGCTTTGTTAAGTGTCGGGACGTCATAGGATTGAGAAATTGTCGGCTCATAGGCAGAAACCGCTGCAGAAAGAAGGAGCTTGGATTTTCGGGAGGCGGCTGCTTCGGATTCGATGGCCGCCCGGAAATCCGTGAGCAGGGCGGAGAAGAGGGCGGCGTTGCCTGTTGGGTACTCCCAGTCGATATCCAGACCGTCGAAATTGTACGAGCGGGCGAGGGAGATTGCGGACTGAATAAAAGCAGAGCGGGAGGAGGGGGAGGAAGCAGCGTTGACGAAAGCGGTGGTGCCGGCGTTATATCCGCCGATGGAGAGGAGGGTTTTGATGGCGGGGTTGGCGGCCTTTAGAGCGGAGTTGAAGCGCAGGTAGAGACCCTGGGTGACGTCCACTGCTGGGTTGGAGGGGACGACCTGTTGAGGGGAGACCATAGGAAATGTGAAAAAAAGTCACGGGTCATCTGGAGCAGATGGTATATTTGAGCACGGCATACTCACTCACACCTCCTTTACCTGTGTGGTGCCATACCTTGTACGTGGTGGCGTCGATGGAAGCAAAGGCGTAGAAGACATGCGTGAGCTTGGCAGCGGGCACGGCCGAAGGGTCCATGCCCACCCAGTTGACAAAATACGCCATGCGCTTCAGCCCAGTAGAGGGGGGCGGCGGAGAAGGGGAGGTGGACGGGGGAGGAGGGGAGGGGGAAGGAGATTTCTGGGGAGGCGGAGGCGGAGAGGAGGCGGAACCGGAGCACTGGGACTGGCAGCCATCGCCGCAGTGGGAGGGGGTGGAGCCACACCAACCCCACTTGCTGCAGCAGAATCCGTTCGAGCAGATGCTGTTACCGTTCGCTGCCCCGCACTGCGAGTTAGAGGACACGGGCGGAGAGGAACCGGCGGACTCAGGGGGGGGCGGGGAGGAGGGATTGCCCGCGCATGGGCCGGATAGGCAGCCAGCGCCGCAGTAATCGACGGTGGAGCCGCACCAGCCCCACTTGCTGCAGCAGAGGTTGTTGGCGCACCGAGCCGTGGCGGAGCATTGCTGCGCGCGCGCGCGGAGGGGGAGGTGCGCCGACGAGAGCAGCAGCAGAGCGACAAGGAGGAGGGGAAGGCGCGGAGACCGCGGCGACAGCGGTATGATCGCCATGCTCTGTGAGATTGAGCCGACTCGCCAAAAAAGGGCCTTTGAGAATTCTCACAAACCAGCTGATTTTGAGAGAAATGCTCGGTGTGGGGAGAGAGGCGCCGTTGAGAACCACGAGTGGCTAGTACAGGACGATGTCGAAAAATCGGTGCTATTGGGTGAATATCGGCGTGGAGAGGTGATACTGCTTCTGGGGTGGTTGAGTTAGAATGGGGAGGCTGGTTCGAGTGGTGGCTTTTGGTGCAAAGTGGTGGCGCAAGGCTGCGTTATATGCACTCTGATGGATAGAGCGAGTGGAGTGGTGTGCAGAGAGGAACGACTTGTTTCTCCCTGACGGAATCGCGACTCGGGTGGACTTCGTTCCTAGGACCACGATCGCGACTCGTCGCATTCGGAGTGTCCACATCGCTTCGACTTCGGAATGCGGCTGCGGTACGTCGGCTACAGCGGCTGCAAGACCGACGCGCTGCGTGCTTGTGAAAAAGGTTGATATTACTACACACGTGCCGCGGACGATAGAGTTCCATCGTGGAAACACCCATGATCCGTGCGGACGTCGCGACTCGGAACGCGACGGTTATGTTTGAAACAATTTGCTGAAAGGAAGAACACCGACCGACGTCAAGAACATCGACCTTTCTCGCACAGACGTTCTGGTCTGGACAACTATCACTCGAACTGAAGTCTGGAATTTCTAGCAAGTCCGACCGTTTGAATGGCAAAACCACATACGCACACAGCACAGCCCATATGGCCTGCCGTGAAAGGCACGGGATTTGGGTTGGGGGGGGAAGAGAGGACGGGGAGAGAGGGCTTCGTAACCCAACCCAACCCAACCCAAACCCAAACCCAAACCAGCCCAACCCAAACCAACCCAGCCGACCAACCCAACCCAAACCAACTTGCTCTTCGTATCAAAAGCGAGTCGCGGAGAAACTTTGTTCGGCTTGTGTTCAGAATATCGGTTGAGAACGATCCCAGAGGAAATCTAAACGGTCCAAGTAGTTTGCGTTTAAAATTGTTCACTTCTCGGTTGAGAATAAGTCCATGAAAACATCAAGGGTTGTTAGCATTTGAGAAAATGATAATAGAAGCACTCATTCTAGTTTGAACCAGATAGAGCCTGTACAAATCCATCACCTTCCTATCAATGTCTACGCATCAAGCGGATGTAGAAATAATTCTTTCCTGATACAGTTGACTGAAGGTGCATCTCATGCAGCTACTGCAGCATTGAGCAGAGAATTGTTAGCATCCTGGCCCAGTGCCCAGAAGAACCACCCTCCATAGCCTTGCTCCTTGGCAAATTGGACCTTGGTGGTGATGGTGGAAAGGTCGTCGTAACTAACCCACTGGTCACCCTTTACCGCATACACGGAGGATGTTGGGGCATCTAGAGTAGCTGTGTAACCTCCAGTGGTTACCAGCTGATCGATTTCCTTGTAGAATAGGATACCACGTTCCTGTTGGAGGGGTGGAGAGGGAATATGCAGGCCACAGAAGAGGGTGATGAGAGCCTGCTTGGAGCTGATTGCTTGCATTGCATCTTTTAGAAACAGGAATGAATAGTACCCTGCAATTGTGAGAGCAAGGAGGAGAGTAAGAAAGAAACGTAGGGGAAACACAAAATGGTTCGTAATTATGCGAGCAAGGGAGGGAAGCACGATGCAGAGGAGAAATGGAAAAAGGGGACTAACCTGACTGATAGACCCTGCCTGACCAGGCCCAGTGGCGTCAGCACCAACCCCAGTGCTGCTTGCCGAAGCAAGAGTCCAGGTTCGGCCGTACATCGCCAAGCCTAGCATGGCCTTGCTTGGGGCCAAGCCTCGGGACACCCAGGCAGCCATGGCACCCTTGATGCTCCGCTCGGGATTGCTCAGGTCCTCCAGAGCAGTGTGCATGCCGGTCCTCAACTCCCACGACCCATGCAGATCGTAAGTCTTAAAATTAACAAAATCCAGTGTGTTGTTAAGCGTCGGGACGTCATAGGATAGAGTTTCAGTCAGCCCGTATGCAGACATTGCCGCAGAAAGTAGAAGGTTCGATTTCCCAGAGGCGGCAGCTTCGGATTCGATCGCCGCCCGGAAATCCGTGAGCAGGGCGGAGACCAGGGAGGCGTTGCCTGTTGGGTACTTCCAGTCAATATCCAGACCGTCGAAATTGTACTTGCGGGCGAGGGCGATCGCGGATTGGATGAAAGTAGAGCGGGAGGACGGTGAGGAGGCGGCGTTGTCGAAAACGGTGGTGCCTGCGAAATAGCCGCTGATGGAGAGAAGGGTTTTGATGGCTGGGTTGGCGGCCTTCAGGGCGGAGTTGAAGCGCAGATAGAGGCCCTGAGTCACATCAATGGCTGGGTTGGAAGGGACAACCTGTGTGGGGGGGGGGAAGAAACATGGGAGGGCATCAAGGTGATGGAATATGAGAGGGGGAAACGAAACAGGGCATTTGAAAGGCAAGAGGAACTTCACGTGGGGAATGAGGCAGCCGAGACTGCTAGCTCGAAAAACATGTAATTTACCTTGAAGCGGAAGGATAATCTGACAAGCATGAGACGACTGGGAATGGAAGAAAATATATGAATAACTACCTGCTCCAGATGGCACGGAGAGGAGAGGATGACAAGACAATACCATACCTTGTCTGTGGTGGGGTCGATGGAAGCAAAGGAGTAGAAGACATGTGTGAGGTTGGCAGCAGGGATGAGGGATGGGTCCATGCCCACCGTGTTGACAAAGTATGCCATGCGCAGCAGCCCATTAGAGGGGGGAGGGGAGCCGGTTGGGGGGGGAGCGGAGCCCGTTGGGGACGGAGGTGAGGCGGACGGGGGCGGTGGAGAAGCGGAAGGCGGAGAAGGGGAGGGGGAAGGGGTTGTGGTGGGAGGCGGAGGAGGGGAGGGGGAAGGGGATGTGGTGGGAGGCGGAGGAGGGGAGGGGGAAGGGGATGTGGTGGGAGGCGGAGTGGGCGAAGAGGCGGAACCGGAGCACTGGGACTGGCAGCCATCGCCGCAGTAGTCAAGGGTGGAGCCACACCAGCCGTCGATGCTGCAGCAGAGGCCGTTCGGGCAGATGCTGTTGCCGTAAGCTGCCCCGCACTGCCCGTTAGTGGACACGGGCGGAGGGGAATCAGGCACGGGCGGAGGCGAACCGGACGGAGGCAGAAGTGGGGGGGGGCTGGGCGCGGGAGCTGGGGAGCTGCTCTGCGGGGGAGGGGGAGAGGCGGAGGTGCTTTCCGCGCGGAGGGGGAGGTGCGCCGACAAGAGCAGCAGCAGCGCGAGCAGGAGGAGGAGGAGCGGAGACCGCGGCAGCGACGGTGGTATAATCGCCATGATCGGCCGAGTTGAGTCGATTTGCAAGGCTGCTGATGATCAGGGAGAGGGGAGTGACCCTGGGCGACGGCTTATGAGGCGCAGAACGGATGGATGAGATTCGCCTCTGAGAATCACGAGTGGCTAGAACAGAATGGCGTAGGAAAATCGGTCCTGGTCGGTGAAGATCGGCGGGGAGAGAGGTGAGGTTGCTGCTGGGATGGTTGAGTTGAAATGCGGAGGCTGAGAAATGGTTAAGTTGAAATGGTTCGAGCGATGGCGTCTGGTGAGAAGTGACGGGGCAAGAATCTGCAATATAGTATGACAGGGACGGGTGAAGCGGACTCGCCGTGAGTGGCGGTTTCATCGTAGGAACACCCATGGCGTCGCGACTCGAATCGTGGCGGGCACGTAACAATAATCGTTGCTAAGGAAGAACGCTTCCGTCACGGACGCGCGGCCGCTCTTGCTCAGGCCGACGCCTGAGCTGGACTATTATCACTTGGACTGGACTCAGGACATGCGAGCTACAACAGGCGTCTGACACGAGAATAATTGTGGGCTGCGTTCTGCGGCCGCATCGGAGCCTGATGCGCCCTAGGCTCGGCAAATTGACAAATTGAAAAATTGAGGCTCGGTAATGTCCAAATTGAAATTGGAAAATGGAGGTTCGGAAAATGGACACGCAGGTTCGGGAAATCGGAAATTCGAAAACGCAAATTTCGACATTCCCAATTTCGAATTTCGGGCATGTCAATTTTCGATCTCAAATTTCCGAGGTATTCCAGGGTGCTGAAGGTTCTTTGAAGCAGGGAAGCACGCACCTGACACCTTCCCCACACCCCTAATTTCGAATTTCAACTGCCCAATTCGATTTGATGCGCGCATCATGCGCGTTCCCTGCGTTGCATCATGCGCGCATCAAAGATGCTAGGACGATGAATTTCTCGGAAAGCGGCGACATGAAAAATCGTGTTGCCAAAAAGACCGTTCTGCAGGCATTCGGGCTTGGTTTGCCTCGGCAGCCAAGCGCTTATCGCGAGCCTTGATAACCTTTCAGCTGGTTATCAAGGAAGGCTCCTGAAACATCGGAAAAAAATTGCAATGTACATTGATGCGGGCTAATGCGGCCGCAGAACGCAGCCGTGGTTTGTCCACAACCCTGGGAGTATCAAACCACGCACGGCCTAGTGCCGTGCCTTGAAAGCCACGGGATGGGGTCAGTTGGCCTAGTCGAATTTCAGGGGAGGACAACATCGAAGGTGGACCTTGGGATCTCATTTTTGTTCAGTATGATCGGTTTAGAACGATACTGAGGCCTATACGAAAGTAATTTTTGGTTGTGTCTTTGCGGCTTGTTCGCTTTGGTGATATCGGTTGAGAATGTTTCTGAGGAAGTTTGAATAGTCATTCTGCTTTGCCAAGTAAACCCCCCTTTTTTACGGGTTAGTTTTAGTAGGTATAGAATGTACAAAGAGGATATGATTTAGTGCTTTTGAGCACAGGGGTGTTTAATATGCTGTTCTACAGACTTCCATCAGCGCAAATGGTTTGTTAGTGAACTGCTTATACTAGTCTCATCATGAGACTCTCATGAAAATTTCTCCCCCTGTAACTCAAGGTCTCGGTCACTCTCTCCTAAAGCCCTGATGCTGGTGATACCATAATGAAAGGACAGGGCGAAACGTGGGGGAAGGAGGGACAGAAGGGAACACAGGGAGCGGAAGGGAAAGTGTGGGGGCAGAAGGTAAGACATACGAGGCAGAGTGACATGTGGGGAGAGTGGATAGGACGGACGTAGGCAAAGAGAGACATGCGGAGTGGAGGAAAAGGAGAGAGGCACGTTGACACATGGGGAGAGGCAGGGGGACACATGGGGAGTGGCAGGGGGAGGTGGAGAGAGGTCGGGGGACACATGGAGAGCAGCAGGGAAAGATGGAGTGAGGAATGAACACGGGGGAAAAGTGGCTGGATGACAAAGGACCGGGGAGCAGGGCATGAGAGGGGCGGACCTTAACTGACAGGGCACATCACTGTGGGGAGCAGGGCACAGGAGGGGGCGGACCTTTGAGGCACTTCCATGGAGTCAAGGGCAGGAGAGGCTACTCGACTCGACAAAGGACTCTGGGGAGTTTATTTTTGAGAATTCTCAGATGTAAACTCAACAAAGCGGGAGAGATTACCCAACAAAGGAGTGTGGCATGATAGAAGTTGAGTGTTGAGACGTCTCGACACTCAACTTGTATCATGAGAGGGAGCGGATGTACCGCCAAGGAGTCAAGAGCAGGAGAGTTTACCCGACAAAGGACTGTGGGGAGGGGGGTCGAAGCAGGGCGTAGGCGAGGGCAGAGGGCACCCCCCAGACGAATGCATTGAGGATGAGAACGAGGAGAGGCGTGAGCGGGCCGAGAGACAGACCAGCGATGGACCCTGGCTGTTTGCACGGGTGGGGAGTGGAAAGACAGAAGGAGAGGAAAGACGGAATAAGGAGTGAGGGTGTAGGCAAGGGCGGAGGGCACGCCCCAGACCAATCCATTGATGAGGAGAACAAGGAGAGGCGTGAGTGGGCCAAGAGATAGACCGGTGAGGGAGCCTGGCCGCGCATGGTTGGGAATGGAACATGGGTGCTCAGAAGAAATCTGAGGAGTTGAGCCGACCCAAAAGTGAACCATGCTGCACGTATGGCGCTAGGGAATAAAGAGGAATCTCAGCAGGAAAATAAAAGCTGAATACCGTTTCATTCAACAGGAACAAGAAAAGCTTTAGAAGCGCATCAAGAGCCGTCTTGCGATTCTTACCGTTTCTTTGAGTGGGAACACAAGGAATAGTTGCACCAGGCCTGGACCCAACGCCCCTGCAGTTGCAGCAAACACGGAATAAATATATGGAAGAAGCGAGGGAGGAAGTGGGAGGTCGAGGAAGAATGAGAAAAAGGGAGTGACGAGGAGGAATAAATATAAACGGGAGAGGGAGGAATTGCCATAAAGGAAGGGACATGTGCATGCTTGGAGAAGGCACGCAAAAAGAAAAAAGGCAGAGGAATTATTCCTCAGAAATCTCAAAGTGCCTCAGACGCTTTGGGAAGATGCTGGGTTCCAAGAGGCTGGGTTCCAAAAGGGTGCGTTCTGAGTCGATTAAAAACTCATCTCATCGCAAGAGGAACTACTTTCTGGATTCCATTAGTCTTTCAGATGCTTGGAAGAGACTGAGGACTAGAGCATGCATGTTGGCGTACCAAGGAGAGCTCCTTTGGCGAGCGTGCTTGTATTGAAGGGAATGAGCAGGATGAAACCCCTGCAGCAATGGGAGCGTGGGCCCAGGGCAGACCCACCAGAAGCAAAAGGGGATGTGAGAGAAGAATAACAAGCGAACAAAGAGAATCGTGTACGCCTCCTGCGTCTTTGGTACAAACGATATTCAAGCAACGGATGAGAGGGACACGGACAGAACGAGCATACACAGGAGGAGGGAAGCGATAGAGCTCACTGCGTTCGTGTGAGAAAACAGAGAGGGGAAGTGAGAGCGCACGGGATTTGGAAAGGGAGAGAAGAGAAGGAGAGTGAAAAGAGAGAGCGAGGGCGGAGGGGACGACAGTCCAGCGATGGAGGAGGGGGGTGATGGGTCGAATGGATGGAAACAGTGACGGCGAGAGAGAGTGGAGGGGAAAGGAGAGGGGGCGAGCGGAGGAGGGGGCTAATCACTAAACGCACCAGATGCCTCCCCTCACGACTTTCTGGCACACCAACGGCGGCGAATAGCTGTGCGTGACTTTTCAGGTGACTCAAATCTAAGGAACGGACGACGAGAGGACACTTGACGCACCAGATGCCACCCCACACGACTTTCTGATACACGAATGGCGGCGTTAACTGCGGGTGAATCGCGATGCCTAGAATGTCCATGAGTCCCGCCGCCGCAAGCAGCGGCACGGCTAGCCCGATGCACAGCCCGCCGATCGCGCCGGACGAAAATGCAACCGCGACGCGAGAAAGACCGGCGCGAGTTTTCTCGGAGATTTGTAAAGCCATGGCGGAACGCGAGGAGCGAAAAATCCGCGGGTAGGAAATAGCTAGCTGTTATTGGTTAGGGTTAACATCCTAGGTTTGACGCGCTCAGCCTAGAGGCTATGAGAAATCGACGCTCAATGTACACGCGGCTCATGCTTTCCATAAGCGACATAATGAAAGGAGGTGGTCAAATCGGCGAAACGAGGTCCTGTATCTACCTGAAGCGCGCTGGTGTTGCGATTGAATTGAGCAGTGAACAGGCAAGACGTAAGAAATTCGGTATTTTTCGCGAATCATAGACGAAGTAATTTTCGTGAGAACAAGCCCACATTGCACTTCATTGCATCACTCTGCTCTCTATATAACGAAAGTTCGACCCTGTCTTCGTCCTTCGGGACATCCGTTAAAATTGGAACGATACAGAGAAGATTAGCATGGCCCCTGCGCAAGGATGACACGCACAAATCGAGAAATGGTCCAAATTTTTTTGGCGATCTGACGGAGAACTTGGACCAATCGGAGCTCGCCAGTGTTCTTGATTGTCATTCCGGTAAGCTTTTTGTTATCGATCGCGCTCTTTTGGGCTGATCACCGCGACAGCGTGTCGGTGGTAGCCAGACGTAGACGTAGACGTAGCCACATAGTTTGTCGTAGTGGTGGCTTTTGCTCCGTGAACAGCGCATCTGCGGTTCTCTAGCAATGAGGCGCAAATACGCATCGAAAGGCGTTCACTCGTGCACAGATAGCACTTCTAATTCTCAGCAGATCCTAAACCATTGATAGTATTTGTACCCGCGCGGCGCGTCATACCACTGCTCCGCCTGGTGTGTGCGGAAGCAGCGACGCCACGACCCACACTTTGCGGCGATGACGGCGTGAGCTCGCCGCGCGGGCGTTGCGTGAGCCCTGATACGTTGCAAACGAGATTCCACACGTTTCCGAGAGGACCTCTGAGTCAAGAGGTGAACTGGCCGCGGGGTCTTTGGGTGAGCTCGCCGCCCGGCCGCTTCTCGATGGGTTGCTTTCGGCCTTCGCGCGGCGCGATCGAGTCGTTCCACGAACTTTCGATCGCGACCTTCTTGCCACGTGGCATTCGAGCTCTCCTCCTCACGATCGCCATCGTCTTAATCGTCACAGCCCCGACCGCGCTAAGCGAAAGCGGAAGCGAAAGCGGCAGCAGAGACAGCGGCGCGCGCAGCGACGTAGATGTTTCTCAAAGCAGCAGAGACAGCAGCGCGCGCAGCGACGTAGATGTTTCTCAAAGCAGCAGAGACAGCAGCGCGCGCAGCGACGTAGATGTTTCTCAAAGCAGCAGAGACAGCAGCGCGCGTCTCGGGGAACGTGGATCCGAGCACGTTAGATTAGAAGATGCTGGTGATGATGATGCTGATAATGTGGATGGTGGCATTGAAGATGGGTTATTTGAGGATGGAATGGAGCATGTACCCGAGGACGAGGGAGAGTTTGACGAGCACGATAGCGAGTCTCCTTTTGACGAGGACGTTGATTTGGAGGGCTGGGATGACGTGGAAGACGGCGAGTCTGACGTTGATGATGACGTGGTTGGCGCTGACGTGGATGAGGGCACAGATTACACAGAAGGTTGGGGTGATTCTGCCAGTGAGGATGACAATGAAGACGGGGATGAGGATGAGAATGAGAATGAGGGAGATTACGCAAATGAGGATGAGGATGAGGATGGGGATGAGGATGAGGACGGCCATGGGGAGGAGGAAGGCTTTGAAGATGGCGATGGGGAGTTCAGTACAGAGGACGATGGTGATCATGATAATGATTACGATATCGAATCAGAACTTGGTTCGGGATCTGATTGGGATTCGATACCGGATATAGATACGGATTTCGATCTGGCCGGCATTTTTGCGTATGAGAAGGAAGGTTCCGCGATGGTGCCGCTGCCAGAGAGGGAGGCGCGATTGGTGGAGGATTTGCTGACGTGGATGGAGAAGCACGGGGGCCAATCGGTGGAAGGGGGTGTAAGATCTAAGATCCAGGTGAGGCGCTGTCAATGCTCTTAGCAACAAACCGGCCTTTTCACTTTTCAATTGCTCTTCTTCTCCTGTATTTTCATTCAATGTTATATTCCTTCCTCACCCTCCATTCCCCCACAAACCTCTCCTTTTTCCCCATTTCCCCTTCCCCTTCCCCCCTCCCCCTCCCCCTCCCCCTCCCCCCTCCCCCATTCCCCGGACTTCTCCCCCAGGTCCTAGCCATTTCCTCCCCCGCCTTCTACTCCTGCGCGCCCCCCTCCCCCCCGCTCCCCCCGCGCCTCCCCCTGGGCATCCTAGCTTCCGCCACCACCCCCGCTGGCTCCCCCCTCGCCTCCATCCCCTTCCCCCTCTGGCTCTCCCGACTGCACGGGGGGTGGGATTTCGCCCACAACCGCCCCGCCCCTCCCCCTCCCCCTCCTTACAAGAACGCTGGCGACGATGTGACTGTAGCCGCGTGGCTATTAAGAGAGTGGAGGAAGGGTAAGGAGTCTTTTTACTCCCC
Source organism: Closterium sp. Yama58-4 (assembly GCA_947470075.1). Taxonomy (NCBI): domain Eukaryota; kingdom Viridiplantae; phylum Streptophyta; class Zygnematophyceae; order Desmidiales; family Closteriaceae; genus Closterium; species Closterium sp. Yama58-4. Next base: position 387,986 of record CANIUD010000095.1, read on the forward strand.
ATGGATTAATCTCCTCCCGGGGTATGTGCCGCTGCCGATATTCTGGGATGAGGCGACACTGGGGGAGTTGGATTGTGGGGATGCTATAGAGAGAATAGAGGAGGCGATTAGGTATGTTGAGGAGGCGTTTTCTCTCAGTTCGAGTGAGAGTATTGCGGGTGCTTCTATGGAGGAGTTTAAGTGGGCGGTTGCGATCGTGTGGTCGCGATCCGTGCCGATCTCGGCCGTTGGTTTGAGGGGCAGTGGGAAAAGGGGGAGGAGGAGGGGGAGGGGGGGAAGGAGGGAGGGAGGAGGGAAGGCAGGGGAGGAGGGGGAGGATGAGGAGGAGTTTTGGCAGTATATGGAGGAGGAGGTGGAGAAGGAGGATGATGAGGGAGAGGGGGAAGGAGAGGAGGGAGGGGAGAGAGGGGAGGGGGAGGAGGTGCATGTGTTGCTGCCGCTGCTAGATCTCTTCAACCATGAGTTCTACTACACTGCAGACTGGCAGGTACTGATAGGTGCGGACAGGTATAGGCAGGTTCAGGCAGGTTCGGACGGGTGAGCAAGCTCTGGAGGTGAATGGCCAAACATGAAATTGAGTATACTATACAGCAGAGTGGCAGGCCAGACGTCTGGAGCTGAGTTGATGTTTGTGTATCCAATCTATTTTTAACTGCTTTTTCCTACTTCAGCTTCCTTATGCCTTTCCCACTCCTTTCACTCCTCCTTCTATAAACAAGCCTGGACCTCTATTTCTCTCCTCCTCTCCTCTCTCACTCCACTTCTCTCCACTCCCCTCTCCTCTGCTCTTCTGTTTCTGCCACGTCAGCCCACCATCCACTCCTCCACCGCTGACATCAACATCTTTGCTGCTGACGTCATCTCGCCAGGCCAGCCAATCAGCGTTGGCTATGGCTCCATGGACACCGCCCAGTTCCTGCTGCTGTACGGCTTCGTGCCGCCCAACAACCCGTTTGACCGATTCGTCCTTTTCGAAAACGCCGAGGCGCTTCTTGACTACTACGAGACGAAATATCTTGCTGCCACATCAGGAGGATCAATGGGAGGAAAAGACACATCATCAGAAGAGGAAGACGAAGGGATGGAGGGAGGAGGAGCAGGAGGAGAAGGAGAAGAAGAAGGGGGAGGAGGGGCAGCAGCAGCAGCAGGTTCTGATGCTGGTACTGTAGATGGAACTGATGTTAATAATGAATCAGACTATACTGAGAAATACCCGTGGCTGACTGGTTCGTTCGACCGAGACTCGGCTGCGGCTTCAGTAACCGCCGCCATAGGTGCGGTGGAGGCTCGGCAGGTGGACTACACAGCTGAGCACGACTTGGATCGGCAGCTGCTAGGCATGGCAGCAGGGGCGGTGGCAGGTTCGGAAGCACTTGCAGTAGGCCGGGAGGGGTATGTGGATGCACGGCTGCTAGCCGCTCTGGCTGCTATTGGCATGCCGTCACATGGTGAGTGCAGAATCATGCCCTCCCGAATTCACTCCTCGTTGCCAGGTTCAAGTATCAAGTCGTCCCTCCTGACGCAGGGCGCCCCCAAAGTAGCCATCACATGGTGAGTGAAGTGAAGAATCACTCCACGTTGTCAGGTTCAAGAATCAAGTCGTCCCTCCTGGATAGGCAGGGAGGGGTATGTGGATGCACAGCTGCTGGCTGCTCTGGCTGCAATCGGCATGCCATCACATGGTGAGTGAAGGATTGATTAACATCGCACGTTCAATTCGATATGTTAGGCAGGGAAGGGTATGTGTATGCTCGCCTGCTGGCTCCTCTAGTGGCCGTATGCATACTGATGTATGGTAAGTAGATTATTTCTGAGAATTTTCAAAAATAATCTACATCGCCAAGGAATCACTTAGTGCTGTCAGGTTGGACTATGCGTGTGATGAGTCGATTTTTGAGTCAACTCAGAAATTGAATCATCTCACATGCGGAATCACTTATTGCTGTCAGGACTCAGGTTGGACTACGCGTGTGATGAGTCCAACCTCACATGTCAGGACCCAGGTTGGACTCAAGTAGCAGCGAGGTTGGTTGGTTTTCGAGAGTTCTAAACGTATCCCAATGCTGTAACTTTTGCATCGACTCAAAATTCACCTAGTTTTTTCGAGAATTCTAAACGTATCTCAGTGCTGTAATGTTGCACTTAAGCAGCAGCAAGCATTAATACATCTGTTGCTCCCGTCTCCTCCTTCCTTCCCTTCACCCGTTCAGACCCTGCTTTTGACTTCCATGCCTTGGCTGAAACCATTCTTCGCCTTGTATTTCGAGTCGGTGTCACCTGTGGCATGCTCAAGCAGCAGCAAAAACTGATTTCTCTTTTTTCTTGCCCCTCCCCCCCTCTACTCTACTCCCCCAGACCCTGCTTTTGACTTCCATGCCTTGGCTGAGACCATTCTGCGCCTTGTGTTTCGAGACGGTTTCAACTGTGGCACGCTCGAGCAGCAGCAGACGTACCACCTGGCAGTCCTGGAAGCAGCAGCAAACGTACCACCTCCTCTTTCCAACACACCCCTCTGTCATTCCCCTGATTCCCCCTCCCCTCCACCCCTTCAGACCCTGCCTTTGACTTCCACGCCCTAGCGGAGACCATTCTGCGCCTTGTGTTTCGAGACGGTGTCACCTGTGCCACGCTCAAGCAGCTGCAAAAACCAATTTCTCTGTTTCTCGCCTCTCCCCCCCTCTCCCCTACTGCCCCAGACCCTGCATTTGACTTCCATGCCTTGGCTGAAACCATTCTGCGCCTTGTGTGTCGAGACGGTGTCACCTGTACCACGCTCAAGCAGCAGCAGACTTTCCACCTGGCAGTCTTAGAAGCAGCGGGAGCAGAAGGAGCAGCAGGAGGGGAGGGAGCAGCAGGAGGAGAGGGAGCAGAAGGAGGGGAGGGGGCAGAAGGAGGGAAGGAAGCAACAGGAGCAGGGGAGGGTAGTGGTAAGGACAGACCACACAGTAAAGCAGTAGAGGCAGCTGCTCGCTCAGCAATGCTTGCTGGCTCCATTATAGGAGCTGCTGATGTGGTACGTAACATTCTGCGCGCTACACTACGCGAATTCAAGAGCACGTTTATGGAGGATTATAACCTGCTAAAGAAGACGCTTGTAGAGGATGCGTCGTGTGAAATGGGAGACAGAGAAAGGGAAGGCAACGCAGAGAGAGGAGGTGAGGGGTATAGCGGTGAAAGGGACAGGCAGGGCAGTGGTGGTGGTAGCAGTGGTAGCAGGAGGGAAGATGGGAGAGGAAGTGAAGGGACGTGTGGGGTGCCTGTATTACAGCTCCCAGAGGAGAAGGTTCAGGCTATTAAGTTCCGGCTCTCAGCTAAGCAACTGCTGTTGCGAGCTCTTAGTTTTTTAGAAGATGTGTGTCCAGAAGAAGGGGTGTATGATGCTGATTATGCTACTGAGTCAGATACTACAGAGGATGACAAGTGACTGATACTGTGTATATTGAGTCTTACTAACATAGACCTTCTGAATCGCCAAAAAAAAAAAAAAAAAGAATAAATGGAGTAGAAAAAGTGTCATACTGTGCATCATACGAGCCCACTCCAACCGATTGTGGCATTGAATTTCTAATAAATGAAGCTAAGAAGGAGCTAATACTGTGTATAACGGGTACATACATGTAGGTTAGTTATACGTTATGCATCAATCCAGCTGTAGCTCTAAAGAAACTAAGGTCAACAAATACCGGTACCAGTAAGCTGTGCATTGGGCATGGGGTGAAACAGCGAGCTAGGCATTGGGCTTGGGTTCCTTTGCCTTGACAATGATCACAGGGCAGGCACTGGCATGAGGGGAGAAGGGGCAGAGGAGGCAGATGGGGCAGTGGGGCAGAGGGGCCAGAGGGGGACAGGGATCAAACACGGATCTAGGCATTGGGCTTGGGTTCCTTTGCCTTGACAATGATCACAGGGCAGGCACTGGCATGACAGCAGAGGGGGAAGATGGGTTGGAGGGGGCAGAGGGAAAATATCAAGCTCGGGATTGGGCTTGGGTTCCTTTCCTTTGCCTTAACAACGATCACTGGGCATGCACTGGCATGACGGAGAGGGTAAAAATGTGGAGAGAGGGCAGAGGGAGCAGAGGGGCGGAGGGGACAGAGAGGTTGGAACCATGAGCATTGGGCATGGGGGGGCGGGGGGGGAGGGGACAGCGAGCTAGGCATTGGGCTTGGGTTCCTTTGCCTTGACTGTGATCACCGTGCATGCACTGTGGGAGAGAAGGCAATAAGGCAGGCAGAACGCAGAGGGAGCAGAGGGAGCAGAGAGGGCAGAGGGGACAGAGGGAGCAGAGAGGGCAGAGGGGACAGAGGAAGGAACAGGTAGAAGCAATCAGGAAGCAGTGAGTGCAAGCCACAAGGCATGCAGGAACAGGGGAAGTGTTTGGGGCATGGGAAATGGGGCATGTGGAATGGGGCATTGAACATGTGGCATGAGGCATTGGACCCACCCACCTGTGGTGCGCACAATGACTTTTGAGTCGACTCAAAAGCAGATGGCTAGTGCATGCACTCCCCTCAGTGCATGCATCCGCTCCCTTGGTCTTATTGACTTTCAAGTCGACTCAAAAGGCACGAGGCATTGGATTCACCCACCTGTGGTGCGCACAATACTCGCTGACCGAACCAAGCAAAGCTCTGCAGGTAGGGGGAGAGAAAGAGAGGGGGGGGGGGGGGAGAAGAAGAGCAATCGCGATTACAAGTTACGGACATGTCACATGCATGGTAACCATGGGTGGTTTCCACTATCAGCCTCTGCACGCTCACTATCAGCACGCCTGCACGCACTCAGTCAGATCCACCAGGTGATTCCATTACACATGATGGCAAGACACGCAGCTCCTTCCTTGCTCACAACTCATTTCCTCACGGGCGGTGACTGCCTCTGCATGTACTTAGTCGATTTTTTAGTCGACTCAAAAATCGACTAACTTCACGGGCGGTGACAGCCTCTGCATGCACACTATCAGCACGTCTGCATACGCGCATCAGTGCATCACTGCCCTGGAAATCACTCCCCTGAAAATCATCTCCCCCAGATCACCTCTTGCTCGTCCCATTCCATACGTCATCACACTCACACCAGCACAGCCCGGCACTCACTTCTTGACAGGTGACAGCCCCCGCGTGCCGACGATCAACACGTCTGCACACACGCGCATCACCTCCCGCTCGTCCTTAACACACGCGCACCAGCACCAGCACCAGCACCAGCACCAGAACCACACTCCAGCACTCACTTCTTGACAGGCGATAGCCCCCGCGTGCCAAATCAGCACATCGGCACACACGCGCATCACCTCTCTGCAGATCACCTCACCTCTCGCTCGTCCCAATCCTGTACATCAACACACTCACACCAGCAGCACCACACTACACCAGCACCATACTCCAGCACTCACTTCTTAACAGGCGATAGCCCTCGTGTGCCCGCGATCAGCACGACTGCACACTCGCGCATCACCTCCCTGCAGATCACCTCCCGCTCATACTTAACACACACACACACACACACACACACACACACACACACACACACACACACACACACACACACACACCAGCACCAGCACCAGCACCAGCACCAGAACCACACTCCAGCACAACACTCCAGCACTCACTTTTTGACAGGTGACAGCCCTCGTGTGCCGACTATCAGCACGTCGGCACACACTCGCATCACCTCCCTGCAGATCACCTCCCGCTCGTCCCCCACCGCTATCTTCCAATCACAGTCCAGCTGCAAGCAAACCGAACGAAACAAAAAAAAAAAAAAAAAAAAAAAAAAAAAAAAAACACAACAAAACAACGCTTAAAAAAAGGTCACTGACGCCACTAATATTCGTGGTGATGAGATTCGACAACCCTAAACTAGTATCTGCAGGTGGTTTGAAAAAAAAAAAAAAAAAAAATCACCTGCATTAGCACCTCAATATTTTTATTAAGTTTTTTGAGGCACCGCCTCAGACACTGTGCTCGTGTACTGCTGTCTTCCCTTCACAGTGCTCTTAAAGCACGATGCACACTCTGCAAGAATACTCATCCGTGATACGCACACTCGCATCCACAACAGCGCATTTCTTCACGCAACAGCCGTTGTTAACGCACTCGCATCCGTTACAACTTACAAGAGAATGCAGATCCCTTATAAACACACTCAAATTCGCTATAAGCACACTCACATCCGCCACAGCGCATTTCTTCATGTACTTCTCCACTATGGCGCGTGCAGCTGCCTCTGTTATAAGTGCAGTCAAACCCCATATAAGCGCACTCAAAGCCCATGTAAGCACACTCAAACCCCATATAAGCGCACTCACATCAGCTACAGCGCATTTCTTCATGTACTTCTCCACTATGGCGCGTGCAGCTGCCTCTGTTATAAGTGCAGTCAAACCCCATATAAGCGCACTCAAAGCCCATGTAAGCACACTCAAACCCCACATAAGCGCACTCACATCAGCTACAGCGCATTTCTTCATGTACTTCTCCACTATGGCACGTGCAGCTGCCTCTGCCTGCTGCTCCAGTGTTGCTATGGCGTCCGCTGGGAGCTTGCCCACCATGTCTGGAGGGAAAGGTATGTGGAGGAGGGAGAATGACTTATGGACTGGGATTCCGTGCCTCTGCCTGCTGCTCCAACGTTGCTATGGCGTCTGCTGGGAGCTTGCCCACCATGTCTGGTGGGAGAAACGGGATGGGAGTGGTCAAATTGGGGGATTGAGGGAACGGAATGGCGATGGATCAGCAACTTGCAGCTGCCTCTGCCTGCTGCTCCAACGTTGCTATGGCGTCCGCTGGGAGCTTGCCCACCATGTCTGGGGGGAGAAACAGTGGGGGAAGCGGGAAGGGGGAGAGGAGGGGAGCAGGGGAAAATGTCTTATTGCCTGAGATGGCCTGCGTGAGGTGCTGTTCTAATATCACTATGGCGCCTGCCCGCTGCTCCAGTGTTGCTATGGCGTCCGCTGGAAGCTTGCCCACCATGTCTGGGGGGGGAAACAGGGGGGAAAGCGGGAAGGGGGAGAGGAGGGGAGCAGGGGAAAATGTCTTATTGCCTGAGATGGCCTGCGTGAGGTGCTGTTCTAATATCACTATGGCGCCTGCCCGCTGCTCCAGTGTTGCTATGGCGTCCGCTGGAAGCTTGCCCACCATGTCTGGGGGAGAAGGGAAGACGAGAAGGGGGGGAAGGGGGGGGAAGGGTGGGAAATTATGCCTGAGACACTGAGATACCATGCCTGCCTGCCTGCTGCTCCAACGTAGCTATGGCGTCCGCTGGGAGCTTGCCCACCATGTCTGGTGGGATAGGCGGGAAAAGGGGTTTCCAACAAGCGACTGATTTCCGGACGTGAAGCACAGAGCGCACGACTTTTAAAAGAAACGCTTACATTTGAACTCAGCTTGCTTACCATCAAATGACTTGCGCACGTGAATGAGGCGCACGTGGTCCTGAGCCTTACAATAATTCCAAGTGTGGTTCCGCCGCAAGTGACTTTCAAAGAAGTGCTTATCTGAACTCAGATGTCGGCTCACTCACTTACCATCGAACGACTTGCGCACGTGGATGAGGCGCACGTGGTCCTGAGCCTTGCAATAATTTCTCAACGCCCAGTTGAACGCCAGCTCTGAACCTGCAGGGTGAGAGGGAAGGCAGGGAGAGGAAGAGCACGATGACGGTCAGCTATGCACGCGCATGAGGTTCTTAAAGCCCAAAGGAACGCGAGCTCATGCGAGGCAGGGGGGTGAGACAGACGGAGAGGAGAAAGCGTTGGCAGTTCATGAGCGTGAGAGAGGGAGGGGGGGACAGAGAGAACAGCGCAGAGAGCACTGTCGCAGCATGTGAGTCCGCGTGACTGATGACGCGGGCGTGAGAGAGAGAGGGAGGCCGTGAGCAGATGATGTGGATTAAGCAGATCATGTGACTTGGTTGTTGGAAGGAAGAGAGTGAGGGAGGGAGGGAGCGAGGGAAGGAGGGAGGGAGGGAGGGAGGGAGGGAGGGAGGGAGGGAGGGAGGGAGGGAGGGAGGGAGGGAGGGAGGGAGGGAGGGAGGGAGGGAGGGAGGCAGGCAGGCAGGGAGGGTGGAAACTGAGGAAGGAGGATATGAGGATCGTGAGAGGACGGTTGGGGGAGAAGAAAATACAGGGGGGGAGATGAGCGCGAGTGAACATGTGAGTGTGCTTGTACGTGGGTCTGGGTGCTTGTATGTATGTATGTGTGTGTGTGTGTGTGTGCGTGTGTGCGTGTGTGTGCGTGCGTGCGTGCGTGCGTGCGTGTCTGATAGAAAGCAGCAATGTAATGATCGCAACGTACACTCGCTTCCATCCACCGCTATAAGCACCTCCCGCTGTTCACTCGTTAGTAGCTGCTCCATCGTTATAAGGTGCTTTTTCAAGTCCCGCTTCAACTCCCGCTTTAACTCCCGCTTCAACGCCTGCTTCAACTCCTCCTTCCGCCCTCCGGCTGTAGCACAACCCACAGTCACACTTCTGCTTACTCAGACTTGCTACAGCCGGCAACTACAGCCGTGGATACGGCAACGTCAACCGTCACTACAGCCGTAGGTTCGACCCAGTAGAACCTGACGAGTCGAGTAGCGGTACCGTTGCTACAGCCTGTCGAATCGGCCACTACAGCAACCGCCGCTACAGCCGTTGGCCGATACAGCTACCAAGGATGCGAACTTAAGTGACCCAGCCCAACACGGAGTACACCTCGAAAACACCCTGAAAAGCAGGCCTAAAGAATGGAACTCATATTGGATGAGGAAGACCGAATCTCGCCAGATGGAACTTTTGCTCTAGTAAGCTGGTTCACAGAGTCCGTGGCTGTATCGAATCCGTCTTGTATTGAGATTGTCTTGAAAACAAGATTGTTGCTCTAGCCGCTTTGCCAAGAAGGAATTTCAAGGCAAAACTATGCACAAGTATCGTAGACGTATCATACACCTCGTGTACGCCAAAAAGTGGCGGTACGTGAGCGATACGCCACTACTGTATTAGCAATGCACTCCAAGCGGCCGAGCGTTGTCACTTCGCCTCCAGCGGAGAAAGAAGCCACAAGTAATACGCCTCTTGCTCCGTCTGTCTCAATCGATCGGAGGACAAGCTCGAAGTTCAATGGATATGGTCGGCACGATGGTGATGGGCGGGCTGGTGTGCTGTGACTGGTCAGAAAACGTGCACCGACAAAACAAACCCCGTACTTGCACAGTGACAGACACTTACAATGTTCAGTTGTAATCTCTTCATAAATACTACTACTTTTTCTACACTTACAGAAATTATATTTCGCCAAGTATCCATCTACTAGCCTTTGAAAGCATTAAAAAAATCTCTCAGTGTCACAGTAATTAACCAATATTTCACATATTATCATCAAATACGTTCTAACCGTATATGTTTTTTCTGTATGCATTCACCTTCATCATGCTATACGAATAAAGGTGCATATATTGCTTCAAAAAGCCGCCATAGGTTACCGATCATGTATCAAGGTTATATGGCTTAGCATTGATTAGGTTGCGTTTGGTTCTAGTGATATATAGGTGGCTTTAGAAAAAATCTAGCACACGCATCATATCATGGCGGATCTGTGTCGCACCTTTCACTCAAAAACTTTTTTCGAAGGTTGTTTTGCTCTGGGGCATCGAAGGAGGTGGCGGCAAAGCTTGTTTTGCAAAATTCCGCACATGCGAATCCCATGTCTGACACGGTAACCAGACGCGAGACAGCTGCGTCACGAGCAAAACCCTAAACGTTCGGCCTCTGCGGTTGATGTTTGCTTGGTTTAGGAGGATTGACTCGTGGGTGAAGTGGATGTGTCGGGGTTCAACCGCGCCTGCGATTGGCTGCTTCCTTCCGCCAAATCCCCGTCAATGCTTGGTTGCCCAATGCCCACACACAACCCATACTTCTGTGCCCGTCGGTCAGGGTCTGCCCGAAATCTAGAAAGGTGTTTCGGGAGGACGCGTGATGAGCACGAAGCTGACATCGAACAGAAAGACCCGTCACTTTCGCCATCGCAAACGTCGCGGTCAGTGAAAAAGGTATCAGAAACTTACAAGTGACCGTCGGACCAGCTTCTGTTATTTTTTCTTCCATCCTTCTCAAGGCCACCATCAGCGTAGCCGCATGTCTCCCCAAGACCTTCGCAAAACGGCTCCCCCGAGCCGTTCCGCACTACGCCCATGGTTCAGTTGCTCCGCCGACTAGTCCCAAACTCCCCCACTTTTAGCACGGCGGAACGCCTGGGGCACAGCCTAGCGCCAGCAGGGCGGAGATACCTGACAGAGCTTGACGGAGAGCGAACAGGAAAGCAAGACGAGCGATGTGAGGGGAACTTGACGGAGAGCGGAAAGTCAGCAGCGCAGCGCTGGGCCGAGCAAGCCAAAGCAGTGGAGGGCGAGCAGGAAGAATCTAGGTTTTCTTTGGCTGCTGCTGCTGAGGCTCCCTTGTTGCCATTGCAACAACCCTAGAGAACCTCGGGAACCTCACGGTCCGTAATTCGCGGCATTGCAACCTCAACCTTTGTGTCTGCACAGTAAGAGCACGTTCGTTTTAGGATTATTGCTGCTGCGTGCTAGCTCTGAAAAGGCGACATTGTTCGTAGAACTGATTGATTTGTTCGAGGCGTGTCCTGAAACCGAATCCTGTTTGTAGTAGGATGTTCTTCCAGACGAACCTATAGCAAGCGTGCTTTTCTCCGTCGTGAAGCTTAGAACAACTACTCCGTGTTGCCTCACTACTCATCGCTAACAACAGCACCTTTGTATCTCGCTTCTTGCTGCAGCCTTTCCTGCCAGTTGTATCGCGAAAATGCCGCCGCCAGTCGCGCCAGCCGTGCCAGCCGCGGGTCATTCTCTGCATGATATCGAGGGAGTTTGTGACTATTGCGGGGAGCCCTGTGATAGTACGCAGGACGAGCTGAACGCGCTCTCGTGCACGTTCGAAGGATGCGCGAGCTCAGGCGTGTACCATCAACACTGCATCGAGGCGTTTTTAAAGAGCATCCGGCTGGACAAGTATGGTTTTAAAACTCACGCCTTTAGTTACCTCCTCGCTGCAGCCAGTTCCTGTCAGGAAATGGTAGATCGGTAGATGGGATAAAGTCTCGCAGTAGCTGTGAGAAATCACGGTAGTTATCGGGGTGCTAACCGAACAGGAATTCCCGAATAGAAACCACGGTTTCTTTGGGGTCAATGCTTTTTCCATTTCGCCTCCGTTAAACGTCCTCCAAGCTTGCAAGGATAGCGTTCCGTCTCTCTCCGTCAAGGTCTTCTTTGGCGCTCAACGGGAAGTATTTGAGCACATCCTGCTGACGTGGTTTAGAATCCTCCTGTTAATCTTCTTTTATTTAGTTCCAAGTTTTCCTTCTCGGCTCACTATGGGTTGTTACAAGCTGTGCAGCAAGCATTAGGCGATTCCACGTATAGCAGCATGTAGCAGCAAGTTATCTGGTATCTGAAGGCCGTTTCTTGGTGACACAGCAATTGGCTAGCAATTGGCTTAAAAAAAACCTCGAAATATGAAGAATCACTACTTTAGACTTGAAACCATCTATCCCAAGCGTCTAGTAGCCTCCGTAGTTCATCCATCCTTTTCATAACTCCGCGTAATCCTCCTCTCTCTTTTTCTTTCCACCAATCCTTTAACCACCCCGTGATGACCCCACCATGACAATTCTTACACGTCTTTCGTCTCTGCTCACTGTAACGCAGGCAACGGAAGACGGGCTTCCAATGTCCACGTGGCAATGGCAAAGCGACGAAGTTCGACAAGCCGTGTCCCGGACGTGTAGGTTTCTCCTTACGATTGTGATTCTTGCCATGGATCGCACCCTGTATGTTCTTGTTTTTTCTTAGCCTTCACCTAGTTTCGCGAATTAGCATCGGACGATCTTGGTCTTCGTTGATTTTCACCGTCTTCTTGGACCGAGTGTTGATTTTCATTATTTTTATGGCTCATACAGTCATCTGCGTGCTCTCCTACATTTGCTAATACCACTACCCTTCCCTCCATGCTTGTACCGTTGTTCCACTAGTCCATCTTTTTTATCTCATACCTGATGCGTCTCTCGCCTCATGCGGCTAATGCCTTCGTCCTGCTTTGTCTCTCGTCTCTCTCGTCCGTGTGCTCGTCCCCGTGGCTGTCTTCCTTGCGTTTCCCTTTCACTGATCTCGTGCCACTCCTGCGTCTCCAGATCACCAAGTCCCACCCGATTCATGCTCGGAACGAAAACAGGTGCGACATCTCCCTGCACACCCTTTCCTGCCTTTCTCCCCCTTTCCCCACCCTTCCTCATCTCATCCCCTGTCTCCTGCGTCCGTCTCCGCGCGTTTCAAACGCCGCAACGAAGTTAGTCTGCAAACGAATGCGTGCGGATGCGTTTGTTTTCCGCCTTGGCCGTTTCTTCCTGCGCTGTGTTCCTCTCCACTATAAACTTTGTGCGAGAAAAGTAGTGCGTAGCTTTCCCGCTTGCCTCCCGGCTTATCAATTCGTCTTCGTGGCTCATCTCCGCGGCTTGTCCCTCCTCGGTTTCAGCAAGAGGCGGCGCTGGGTCAACAGGCCGGACCGGACAGCCGGCCCTTTTATTAGGCATTCTTAAACACACAGGCATACTAAGACATATAGTTCTTTGTTTCGTCATCTTATCTTTCACTTCTTCCTCTCGCGCTCTCCCCGTTCCCCTCTCTCTCCGTTGCAGCAAGAAGCGGCGAAAGGCCAAGATGCCCGAGCCCCCTCCAGCCCCTGTGGGAGCTGCGGGGAAGAAGGGCGGCAAAAGCAAGGACGACAAGAAGGCCGACAGTAAATCCGGCGACGGCAAAAAGGAAGGAAAAACGAGCGATAGTAAAAAGGAGGGGAAAGCAGGCGACGGCAGCAAGTCGAAAGGATCATTCTCCGTGCCCTCCTCGTCTTCCAAAACCTCCACCTCTTTACCCGCCGCCCCTGCGCCAAAGCCCACGGTCGCGCTACTCGTGCGCTCGTCTCTCCCCCCCGCTGCCAAGGCCGCCGCGTCCGTGGCCAAGTCCGCGTCTGGTGGGGCCGGCCCGACTTCCCCGTCGACTACTAGCGGGGGTATAGGCGCGTCTGGTGGGGGCAGTGGGAGTGGGGGAGTGCCGGTGAAGGTTCTGTCTAAGTCGTGGAGTGCTGCAGCTGCGGGGCTGAAGGATGCGGCGGCAGCAGCTGTTGGTGCTGTGGGCAGCAGTAGCGGTAGTGGTGGCGGGAGCGGGCCTGCGAATGCGTGGTCTTCGTCGCCTGGCATCGTGTCCGGACCTTCCAAAGGGAAGAACTCGGAGGTGAGATATGCGAGCCTTGCTGCTCTTGCCGTTGGTGTTGTGTGGGACTAGCGAGAGTAGTGACTGCAGTTATGGTGTCATAAGTGGCGACAGCAGGAAAGGACATTTGTTGCCAGTGGCGGAAGTGGTGGCGAAACTAGTTGCGAAAAGCAGTGTCGCGGGTTGTGGTGGCAATAGCGGCGATGGTAGTTACGAGATCAGTGGCAACAGGAGAGGCGATCACAGTGAGCGACATTAACATCGACAGGAGGGCGAAAGCAGTGGCGGCGGGAGTGGCGATAATAATGGCGACAGTACTGGTGGCAGAAGTGGCGACAGAATGACGACAGTAGTGGCGTCGGTAGTGGCGGCAGTTGTGGCGACACTTGAGGTAGTGTTGACAGTGGTGGGAGTTGCGGTGGTGATAGCTGTGGTACCAAAGTGGTAATCAGTAGAACAATGGTGGCATTGGAAGTGCGAATGCATTGTCGTCTCCCCGTGTCGTTCTGTCTGGACCGCCTGAAAGAAAATACGCCTTATTGTCGCTTCCACTATCTGTTTGTACGTTTTTTTCTTTTGGCAGAGCAAGGCGGAAAAGATTTCGTCCCCGAAGGACACGTCATTGCAACAAGACGCCACTACCGGAGGCAAGGCATCTGACAAACCTGCAGCAGGAGGAACAGGAGCCGAGGAGAAGAGCAGGAAAGACAAGTCCGGGAGCAAAGCGGCTAGCCAAGAGGGGGAAGGGAAGGCGGAGAACGGTAGTAATAGTGGTAGTGGTAAGGGGAGTCAATCCAGACAGAAGAAGAAAGGCAAGGAGCAATCGGTTCCCGTACCTGCGGTTCCTGCTCCGGTGACCGCCGCCGTGCCTGCGAACTCGGTTTGGAAAGCCAAGCCTGCTGCGCTGCTGCTTCGGCCAGAGGCTGGGAAGGCTCAGGCACCGAGCCAACAGCAGGCACAGCAGCAGAAGCAGCCATCGCAGCAGCAGCAGCAGCAACCGCAGGAGGAGCAGCAGCAGCAGGGGAAGCAGGCTGGAAGGGCGACAACAGAGTCGCAAGGGAAGGCAGATACCACTGTCACCTCCTCTCCTGTACCTCCTCCCCCCATCAAAACCACAACCACCGTCTCCCCAGAACCCCCTCCCCCGTCTTCCACCCATCTCCCGTCGTCCACTTCCCTCTCCGTTTGGACCAAGGAATCCTCCTCACTCCACTCCGCCTCTCTCCACTCCTCTCTCCATCCCGCCCCCCCGTCCTCCTCCACTTCCTCGTCCTCCACACCAACTGAGTGCGAATTCTCCACCACCTCAGGGCTCTCCTCCCCTCCTTCCTCCTTCCCCTCTACCCCCCGCGCCATGGCTAGCCTTTCCCCCTCCGCCAGCATGGGCAGTTGCGCCGACCACCTCCCTGCTGAGCCTGTTACCGAGCCTGCCTCCAGCCCAGCTGAACCGGTTGCCGAGCCTAGCGTCGTGGGGTCGGAAACGTTGTTGAGTGGGGAGGGGAGTGGGAGCGGAAGGGCGGTTAGTGATGTGGGCGTGCAGGAGGGGTTGCGAGTGAAAGCAGATCCGCAGGCACAGCAGCAGCAGCAGCAGCAGCCGCAACAGCAGAAACAGTTGCAGCAGCAGCCGCCGCGAAATACGGTGTTGGCTGCAGAGGGTGTTGCAGCAGGCGAGGCCGGCAAGCACAGCAATGTGACAAATCCGGGCATGGGCTCAGTATCCGTTGATGGCAGTGCTGCTGCTGACAACGCGGCTGCATCTGTTGGTGCCGCCGCAGCTAGTGCTGCAGCCATTGCTGGTTCTGCAGAGACGGCTGGTGCTGCGCCGGCTGTGAGCAGTGGACTGCGCCCGTGGAGTGATGCGTGCCGCTTTGCCCTGGAGACGAATCGCCGGCGAGTCTACGTGCGCCAGCTGCAAGAGTAAGCGCGCCCCCTGGCACCTTGCAAGCGATCGCACTCATTGTGAAGCTGGAATTCCCTACGCGAGGCAGGGGAGCAGTGCTGATGCTGGTGACCCTCGCTGTCTCTCTCCACACTTTTTGTACCGTCTTCACTTCTTTTCCTTGCTCCATGTCTACCTCCCTCCCTTCCAGGCTCAGGTTCCCTCTGGGAGAGGCAGTGCAGGCGGTGCTGGTGTACGGGGGCGATCTGGGTGGCTGTCTCAACCACCTGCTCGTCTCTTGACTCCGCTCAAATCCCATCCCTCCACTCGCTCCATGTCTGCCTACTCTCCCTCTTCTCCAGGCTCGGGTTCCCCCTGGGAGAGGCAGCGCAGGCAGTGCTGGTGCACGGGGGCGACCTGGGTGGCTGTCTCAACCACCTGCTCGTCTCTTGACACCGCTCTAATTCTACCCCTCCACTCCCTCCATGTCTCTTTCTCTCTCGCCTTTTCCCCCCAGGCTCGGATTCCCCCTGGGAGAGGCGGCGCAGGCGGTGCTGGTGCATGGGGGCGACCTGGGTGGCTGTCTCAACCACCTGCTCGTCTACCACGAGTGCTCCTGCCGCCCTTCCGCCCTCTCTGCTTTCACGCCCTCCCCATTCGTCGTGAGTCCATTCTTCATGACCCTATTTCTTCTCCTGTCAGATTGTGGTGTTACATGAGCATGCGCCTGGTATTCTGTGTATGAGCTTGTTCTCAAATCTTATCGTCTTGCCTGGTTGCTCTATTCGTGCGTGGTTATCTGTGCGACTTGCTCCTTGGTTTCAGGATATTTCCCTCGAGTTGCAAGCTCTTTCTGAGATCATGTCAGCTGGGTCGCTGCCCCAGGTACCATCCCACACGCCCCTTGCTTCGCACCAATACATCCTCTTTGCGCACCTGCGGATTTTTTATGGCTGCGCCCCTTGGCCTTTCTGACAGTCCCATCCCTTGTCCCTGACGTTTCCTGTACTTTTTCCAGTCCCTCGTACTTCATGTCTCATCACTGGCTGATCCTGCATGCATTGCTGTGTACGTGTTCACCCCTAATCCTGCATTCGTTGCCGTATGTGCGTTCGCCCCTCATGTCTTGTCTCACCAGGACCTGTTGGAGCATGCATTGGTGCTGGCCTCGGGAGACATCAGCTACGCGCTGCACCTCGTCATCTCCCATCCCCACGGCCTCCCCTCCTCCCTCCCCTCCACCCAGCCCTTCCCCTTCTACTCCTCTCCCCTCCCTTCCACCACAAACACCGCAACCACCACAACCTCCTCCTCTGCTCTCTCCTCCCTTCCCCCTCCTCACCCCTTCCACTCGAACCACTGCATACCGCACAACACCACTGCCTTCTCTGTTGGACCATCTGACCCTGTGTTTTCCCATCTCTCCCGCTCCGCCTCCCCATCGCCTGCCCCGTCGCCACCCTCTCCTCTCCCTGATTACACCATCCCATCTCCCTCACTCGTCATACCCCTCTCGAATACCAACCCAGGCACCTACGCCCACGCCCCTATGACCACACTCACTCCCACCACTACCTCCTCCGCCTCCTCCCTCCAGCACACATCTCTTCTCTCCGGTATTTGGTCTAGCTCATCACCGAACCTTCCTTCTGCCGCCCATAATAGTCCCGCACCTCCTCCTGGGTTCAGCCCGAGCCTCAATGCTGCTTCTGCTCCACTCGGTAACAGTGCCAGCTTCGGTACTCTCGAAGCGCGCAGTGGAAGTCCTGCCCCGAACCTCATCCCGGGCAGCGGATGGAATTATTATGGCCTCCCCGAGTTGAAATCGCAGCAGCGTGTTGAACCCGTGGGAGGGTGTGAAACTGGCAGGAAAGTTTACGTGCCCGAGAGCATAGGCAGGTTGTGGGGGGCATCAGGAGGAGCAGCGGCAGGCATGGCGGCACAGGACGATTCGCAGTGGTTGTGTGGGGTGAACAGTGACAGGAGCAGCGGCACTGCAAGTGGGCTCAGCAGTTGCAGCAACAGCAGCCACGGTTATTCGCAATATTCTGAAGAGGAGGGGCTTGGTGATTCGCTGTTGCTGCTTCCAGGGGATGAGGAGGATCTTTTCTCCCGGATCCTTCCTGGCCTGCTGGGCTAAATTGCAGTGCTGTGCTGTAGACCTGTGCATCTGGCCCGGTTTTGTATAGCTGGGCCTAAATTTTGCTTGCTATGATTGAATCGGAAGGGAAACTTGTGGACGGGTCTTGAAACTGCTCGGAGGTTGCTGTTCACCCTGTATCTTACGTTTGCTTGAACTAAAACGCTTGCCCTTGCTTGTGTGTTTCCGTTGAGGCCAACAACTGCGTATTTATCGCTGCACTCAATGTAAATTGTAGCGATGACCTCCATGGCGAGGTCATACTAATCACCCAGCTTGGTTGTAAGGAATTTTCTCGCATTCCTTATCGGGGTTCACTACTGCTGCGCGTACAACCCGATTTTCGGAGTTCGCACGTTCGGGCGATTTCCACGCTGCCGAAGCTCCTCGCGTCGCCTTCGGCATTTCCATCGCCAAACCTGCACCCAACCTCGCTCACCCGAGGTTTCCTCCTAGCTAGGCTAGCCCTACATTAGTCTGTGCATTCATTGTATTCTGAATTGATTCAGTCACAGTCTCGTTATTCGTTTACCTGCGTACTCTCTTTTACAACTCATAACACATGGTATCAGAGCTACTTTCCTAGTTCACCCCGCTTTTCGAGGGTAGTTTTGGTGGCATAGGGTGTGGTTGTTTTAGTGACTACACGACGGTTGGCTGCAGAGGTTGTTAATTCAATCCTGCCCGACTCCGATAGTTCGTGTTTTCACTTGCCGGGTGGCCACGGGTACCCAACTGCCCACCAGACGTAGTGCTAGACACATGGATCAGGAGGCTGTTAACCGACTGATGGCGCAAGTGGCAGAAATGGCGAAGGGTATGGAATCGCTGCAAGCGGAAGTGACAACGCTGAAGGAGGAAAACGCCGAGCTACGCCGGACGCGAGGTGAAGCGCGTCAGACGTCGCCTGTGGACGAAGGCGAGGGCAACAGCCAAGTGATGGGCAATCCTCTGGACGAGCTCACACGTGACTTCGAAGAAGAAGATAGGCAGCGAGCGGCAGCAGCACCAGTTGCAGTCACGACGATCAAAATCAAGCCCGTCAACCCGCCCCCGTTCAATCCTACGGATAAAGCGGTTACGGTAAAAGGGTGGCTGTTCGGGGTTGAGGTTTTCTTCACTGCAGCCGGAGTTAATGACGATGCCACGCGCATTAATTACGCAGTCTCGCTTCTTCGAGGTGCAGCACTTGAATGGTGGCGCCGGACCTTGGAAACAGGGACGCCGACAGGTGTGACACATGCGGCAGACGGAACTTCTACAGTGGTTAATCAAGTTGCAGAACCAATCTTCGGTGTGACCAAGATACGCACATGGAAGGAGTGGGGCGCAGCCTTACGGGATCGCTTCGAGCACGTATCCGCCTCGGAGCAAGCTCGCATGAAGCTGCGTGCATGGTCGCAGATGGGATCTGTCCAAGACTACACGGCGTCATTTATGGGCCTCGCCGACCAGGTCGATGACATGTCGGAAGCTGAGCGGTTGGATAAATACGTGAGCGGCCTTAAATACGAGATACAGTTTGAGGTTCGTCGCAGCCGCCCGACATCGTTTCTCGAAGCAGTACGCGTGGCAGAGTCTACTGATGCGCTGATGCAGTACGCGAGAACGGCTTCCAGGGATGGGAGAGGTTTTCGTGGCCAGACCCATCGGGCCACAATCAACGCCGTCCATACACCCGACCGCCCTCCTAAGGGTCAGTGTTTCCGGTGTGGGAAGGTGGGTCACTGGAAGAACGAATGCAAGGAGAAGATGCCGCTGACAGGGGACGACAGGAAGGAGCAGGGAAATGGGAAGAGTCAGTAAGTAACGGGCCCTTTACTGACTATGCTCCGTCGCCCGAACACCACCATCCCCACCGAGTCGTGGTTCCGATTCATGCAATCGATCGCACTCGGCCGAATAACGGGGATAATCATGTGGATCACCCTGTGCTGGTCGCTGGCAAGGTGGGGAAACATCATCTGAAAATGTTCGTCGATGGAGGGGCCAGCCATAGCCTCTTCAACTTGGCGAGCGCAAAAAAATGCAACATGCAACTTGACAGGTGTCTACCCGAAATCGACGCACGACTCGTGGATGGGACGCCTCTGGCGATAACGGAAGAAACACGGACGGTGCGGATCGAGTGCGGCGAAGATTTCGGCTTCAGCATGAAGTTTCTCGCGACGACGCTGGACGGCTGCGACGTGCTGCTGGGACGTGATTGGCTGCGACGACACAACCCCGTCATCGACTGGACAACGGGATCGTGCTGCGTCAGCAAGCACGAGGGGCTAATTAAGTTGCCTGCATGGACACCTGACTACATCCAAGCCCCGTGCGTCAAAGCCATCACCATCGCCCACCACTTCAACAGGGGTGCGCAGCTGTTCGCCGTCCGCTTGCGCGAGTTGGCAGTTGACACCGACGGAAAAGACATCGAGAAATGGTGTGCAGCTGTACCTCCGGATTTAGCGGAGCTAATTCGACAGTACCCCGACATTTTCCCGGACGATTTGCCACCTGGGCTGCCACCCGAGAGACCCGAAGACCACAAAATCCAGCTGGAACCTGGCGCGCAACCTACTGTTCGGACACAGTGGCGGTTGTTAAATTGTAATGTGTTATATGTTGGTAGGCTGTAGTGGGGTAGCCAATATGGGGTTTGCTACTTGTACCAAACTGTTTCATTCAATGCACCCATTCTTGCCTAGTTCTTTTAACATGGTATTCAGAGCAGGAGGTCCCTAGGACCTACCGACCGTTTTTTTTAGGGCCCACCACCGCTCGCATGCGGTTACCACGCTACCCCGTGCCCTAGCCTCGTAGCGCCCTCGTGCGCCCTCGTTAGCGCCCTCGTGCGTCCTCGTTAGCGCCCTCGCGCGCCCTCGTTAGCGCCCTCGCGCGCCCTCGTTAGCGCCCTCGCGCGCCTCTCGTTAGCGCCCTCGCGCGCCCTCGCTAGCGCCCTCGCGCGCCCTTGTTAGCGCCCTCGTGCGCCTCTCGTTAGCGCCCTCGCGCGCCCCTCGCAGCGTCGCCCGCCCGCCGAGCCGCCCGCTCGCAGCGTCGCCCGCCTACCGCGCTGCCCGTTTCGCAGCCCGCCCGCCGCGCTGCCTGCTCGCAGCGTCGCCCGCCCGCCCGCTGCCCGCTTGCAGCGTCGCCCGCCCGCCCGCTGCCCGCTTCGCAGCGTCGCCCGCCCGCCGCGCTGCCCGCTCGCAGCGTCGCCCGCCCGCCTCGCTGCCCGCTTGCAGCGTCGCCCGCCCGCCCGCTGCCCGCTTCGCAGCCCGCCCGCCCGCTCGCTGCCCGCTCGCAGCGTCGCCCGCCCGCCTCGCTGCCCGCTTGCAGCGTCGCCCGCCCGCCCGCTGCCCGCTTGCAGCGTCGCCCGCCCGCCCGCTGCCCGCTTCGCAGCCCGCCCGCCGCGCTGCCCGCTCGCCGCGTCGCCCGCCCGCCCCGCTGCCCGCTTCGCAGCCCGCCCGCCGCACTTCCCGCCTGCAGCGCCGCCTGCCCACCGCGCTGCCCGCTTCGTAGCCAGCCCCCTGCACTGCCCGCTCGCCGTGTCGCCCGCCCGCCGCGCTTCCCGCCGAGCTACCTACCTGCAGCGCTGTGGCAGCTTCCTTTGCTCAGTCGCACTGTCGCTATGGCTTCCATCCGCGTGCTGTCGTTCGATGCTGAGGGCCGCCCTGTGAAGTTCGCCACTTGGCTGGATGACCTGCAGCTGTTCCTTCTGAGCGATAGCAAGGAGCATGTGTCGCTCTATGATTACGCGTCTGGTGCTGCACCTGCCCCCCCTGCCACAGCTGAGCTTAGTGTTCGTTCCCACTGGCAGACTCGTGACGCAGCTGCTCGCCTAGCCATTCGCAGTCACCTGCCGCTAGCTGAGCTCGAGCATTTTGGCGACTGCAAATCCGCTAAGGCCCTGTACGATGCTGTCGTTGCTCGCTACTCCTCGCCTGCCACAGCCGAGCTTAGCCGCCTCATGCTGCCGTACCTGTTCCCTGAGCTGTCCACCTTTGCTACAGTCGCCGATCTTATCACCCACCTTCGCACTAGTGATGCTCGCCTGCGTGCCGCCCTTCCCACCGAGTTCTGCGCTAAGAATCCCCCTCCCCTGTACTGGACACTCCACTTCATAGTCACCCGTCTCCCTGACACCCTCAGCTCAGTTCGAGACCACTTCCTTGCTCGCTGTCCCACTGAGCTCACAGTCGCCCTCCTAGAGGAGCAGCTGCTAGCGGCCGAAAAGAGCATTGTAGCTGTCGGTGCTGCTCGTGGCGCTCCTCGCACCCCCATCTTTGAGGGGTGTTCTCCCTCTCCCCTCGCTCCCTCCTACGCTACTGCTGCTGCTGTTGACTTCCTTGGTGCTGAGTCTGCTGGCGCTGCTTCTGCTCCTGGTGGGAGGCGCCGCACCGGCAAGGGCAAGGGGGGCAAGGGTGGCGGGGGTGGCGCTGGGGGGGGAGGAGGTGGGGGAGGTGGGGGGGGAGGCGGTGCTGGAGGGAGCGGTGGCGGGAGCGCTGGTGGGAGTGGGGTCGGCGGTGGAGGCGGGGGCGGCGGAGGAAGCAGTGGCAGTAGTGGCGGCGGCGGCGGTGGCGGCGGTGGTGGCGGTGGTGGCGGTGGCGGTCGGAGCGGTGGTAGTGGTGGCGGCGGAGGTCGGAGTGGAGGCACTGGCTCGGGCCAGAGCTCCCACCAGCAGCAGCGTCCCCAGACGACCCAACAGCTTCGTGAGTGGCTTGCTCAGCGTGGGACGTCGGGGGGCAGTGGCCGCTGTTCCTATGTCATTCGCACAGGTGACCGCAAGGGACAGACGTGTGGGAGGTTCCACACCCCGTACCGCTGCTTCTCCCGCCTTGACGACGCTTGGCGTGAGGAGATGGGTGAGGATGTTGAGCGCCCCCGCTGGGCTGAGCTCATGAGGGCTGGTGTTGATATCTTTGCTCTTGACTATGATGCTATTATTGCTGCCATGTATGCATTGACTGTTAGTGCCGAGGGAGACTGTTACTTGTGTGTGCCGCCTGACCCAGGTATAGAGCCCGCTGCCCTGGGTACTAGTGAGTCTGCTCTCTCTGGTATGGTGCCCCCTGTACTTGCTCCCTCCAGTGCTGTCCCGGCTGTTTGCGAGTCTGCTCTCTCAGGTACAGCACCCACAGAGACTGCTCTCTCAGGTACCGCACCGGCTGAGGCCTGTCACACCTTCACCCTTGACTCAGGTGCTTCCCGCTGTTTCTTTCGTGACAGTACTGAGCTCACACCGCTTCCTGCACCGGTCCCAGTCTCCTTGGCTGACCCCTCTGGGGGCCCAGTCCTTGCCCAGTCCACCACTGTGCTCCCTTGTCCGGCGGTTCCGTCTGGCTCGTTGTCTGGTTTCCACCTCCCCTCGTTCTCGACGAACCTGGTGAGCAACGCTGTCATCCAGGATCAGTGGGTTGACACCTTTACCCCTGGAGGACAGCGTGTGGCGATCTGCACGTGCTCCAGGACCGGCCGTCACCTGGCTACGTTTACCCGTCGGCCGGGGTCGAGTCTCTACACACTGACCACTGCGTCTCCTCAGGTCGCTGCTGTCGGTCAGGTGTCCGCGTCAGGTCTGGTGGCCCACGCCTGTGAGTGTCGTTCCCTGTCGCACCAGACTCTTCTCTGGCACCACCGCCTGGGTCACCCCTCCTTGCCACGCCTCCGTGGCATGCACCGTCGCCGCCTTGTGTCTGGTCTTCCCAGGTCCCTCCCTCCCCTCCCTGCCTCGCCTGCGCCGCCTTGCCTTCCTTGCGTCGAGGGGCGGCAGCGCGCCGCTCCTCACTCCTCCTCGTTCCCCCCGACAGAGGCTCCTCTGCAGACCCTCCACCTGGACGTGTGGGGCCCAGCCCGCGTTCGTGGCCAGGGCGGTGAGCGGTACTTTTTGCTGGTTGTCGACGACTACTCGCGTTACACCACGGTCTTCCCCTTGCGCACCAAGGGTGAGGTCCCTGCTGTTCTGATCCCTTGGATCCGCACAGTTCGTCTCCAGCTCCGCCGCCGTTTCCGGACGGATCTTCCTGTCCTGCGTCTGCACTCTGACAGAGGTGGTGAGTTTTCCTCCGATCTCTTGAGGACCTTCTGTCAGGCGGAGGGCATCGAGCAGACCTTCACGCTTCCGGACTCCCCACAGCAGAATGGGGTTGCTGAGCGCCGCATTGGCCTGGTCATGGAGGTCGCTCGTACCTCCTTGGTCCACGCGGCGGCTCCCCATTTTCTGTGGCCGTTTGCTGTCCGGTACGCCGCGCATCAGCTCAACCTCTGGCCCCGTGTCTCCTTGCCGGAGACCTCGCCCACACTGCGTTGGACGGGGGAGGTTGGCAATGCGTCGCGCTTCCGGGTGTGGGGTGCTCGTGCCCTTGTCCGCGATACGTCCGCGGACAAGCTCTCCTCCCGCACACTTCCCTGTGTCTTCCTTGGCTTTGTCCCTGACGCGCCGGGCTGGCAGTTTTACCACCCCACCTCGCGCCGGGTCTTCGCCTCTCAGGACGTCACCTTTGACGAGTCGGTCCCTTTTTACCGTCTCTTCCCCTACCGCACTGCCCCCCTCCCTCCCCCGCCGCTTTTCCTTGCTCCTGGTCCCCCTCCGGTAGACCCCCTTCCCCCTCAGGGTCCTGCTCCTTCAGGTGTCTCTCAGGTAGACCCTCCTCCCGTCGCTGAGCCTGTCGAGGTCACAGGTGACTCAGGTGCTGCTGCAGGTGGTGCTGCTGGGAGTGCTGAGCCTGGGGGTGCTGAGCCTGCGGGTGCTGGGCCTGGGAGTGCTGGGACTGCGGGTGCTGGAGCTGAGGGTACTGTGCCTGGGAGTTCGGCGTCTTGGGGTGCTGAGCCTGGGGGTGCTGCGACTGGGGGTGCTGAGCCTGCGTGTGCGGAGTCTGGGGGTGCTGCGCCTGCGGGTACTGAGCCTGGGGGTGCTGCTACTGAGCCTACGGAGCCTCGGGTTGCTGCGTCTGGGGGTGCTCCGGTTCGGGGTGCTGAGCAGTCTCTCACACCGCAGCAGCTTCGTGACTGGTACGTCCGGCGCTTTCGCCGTCCTAGTGGCTCGGCTGGAGTTGGGGGTGCTGGAGCTGCTCGTCCTGGGGGTGCTCGTACTGGGGGTACTGGAGCTGCCGGGACTGGTTGTTCTGGGAGCACTACGACTGGAGCTGCTGGAGCTGGGGACTCTGGAGCTGGCGGTGCTAGCGGAGTTGGAGCTGCCGACTCTGGGGGTGCTCTTCCTAGCGGTGCTGCGGACCCTGGGGGTGGCGCTGCTGCTGGTGCTGCGGACCCACCTGGTGGAGCTGCTGCTGGTGCTGAGGACTCGGACGTTGGAGCTGCTGCTGGAGCTGAGGACCCGAGCGGTGGCGCTGCTGCTGGTGCTGGGGACCCGGACGCTGGAGCTCCTGCTGGTACTGAGGACCCGGCCGCTGGAGTCTCTTCTGCTTCTGGAGACGCTGCGCGGCCGCGGCCGTACTTCGTACCGCTCCTTCAGCAGGTTCTTGGGCAGGCTCCTCCTCCTTGTCCTCCTCCCTCCGTAGACTGTCCTCCGCCTGTCCAGCCGCAGTCACAGTTACCGCCTACCTCGCCTCTCCCTGCTCCCTCTCCTTACACTGGTCCCACAGGAGGTCTTACAGAGCGTCGTGAGCCTGAGTCTCGTCCTGCGTCGCCTGTTCGTACTGCTCGCACTGGTAGTCGTGTCCGTCGTGAGCGTCCTCCTCCTGTCCCAGGCACTCACTACATGACTCTGCGTCCATCTACTGCTCCTCAGCGTGTCCCTCTACCGTCTCCTCCTGCGTCCTCTTTGCCTGCCGTTCCGGACCCTGAGTCTGACCGGTATCGTGCTGAGCACCCTACTGTCACGCGTCTCCTAGCTACTGTTGTCACTGACCCTACCTTTGAGTCCTCGGCTGCGTCTGCTCTGGTCGCTGAGTTGGTTGACTTTGCTGCTGCCTGTCGTCTAGACTACGCTGCTCGCCTTGTTGCTGAGTCTGAGTCTGCGTCTGTCTGTCCTCCGTCCGTCGGGGGTGAGTGTGCTCTTGGCACGGACGTCCTTGAGGATAGGCAGGAGGACTTTGACTCTCTCGCGGCTGCTGTACCTCATCTCGTGGCCTGGTTGCTTGCCCCTGAGGGAGACCCGGATGCACTAGACATCCCCACTCCGCGCACTTACGCAGAGGCAATCTCGGGTCCCTACTCCTCTCAGTGGCAGACAGCCATGGACGCAGAGATGGCATCCTGGAAGTCCACAGGCACCTACGTCGACGAGGTTCCCCCTCCTGGGGCGAACATCGTCGATGGCATGTGGATTTTCAGGGTGAAGCGGCCGCCAGGTTCTCCGCCTGTCTTCAAGGCTCGTTACGTTGCTAGAGGCTTCAGTCAGCGTCAGGGGGTCGACTTCTTCCAGACCTTCTCCCCCACCCCGAAGATGACCACTCTTCGGGTTCTGCTGCACGTTGCTGCTCAGCGTGACTACGAGCTTCACTCTCTTGACTTCAGCACAGCGTTCCTGCAGGGCAGCCTGCACGAGGAGATATGGCTGCGCCGCCCACCTGGCTTTACTGGGTCGTTTCCTCCTGGTACCCAGTGGAGCCTCCGCCGGCCAGTCTACGGTCTCCGCCAGGCGCCACGTGAGTGGCACGACACACTGAGGACTACACTTGCGGCTCTTGGGTTCGCGCCGTCTACTGCTGACCCGTCGCTGTTTCTGCGCACAGACACGTCGCTGCCGCCGTTCTACATTCTCGTGTACGTCGACGACTTGGTCTTTGCTACTGCTGACACTGAGGCACTCGCTCGTGTGAAGTCGGAGCTGCAGAAGAGACACACCTGCACTGACCTGGGTGAACTGCGTAGCTACCTTGGCTTGCAGATCACCCGGGACAGAGCTCGCCGCACCATCACCCTGACTCAGTCACACATGGTGCAGCAGGTCCTTCAGCGCTTCGGCTTCCAGTTCTCCTCACCACAGGCCACACCTCTGGCTACCAGCCACTCGCTCTCAGCTCCACCTTCGGACGAGTCCGTAGAGCCGAGTGGCCCGTACCTAGAGCTTGTAGGCTGCCTCATGTACCTGATGACTTGCACGCGACCTGACCTCGCGTACCCTCTTAGCATCCTTGCTCGTTACGTTGCGCCTGGGAGACACAGGCGAGAGCACTGGGAGGCTGCTAAGAGGGTGCTGCGTTACTTGTGCAGTACATCAGGCATGGGGCTGGTGCTTGGAGGACGCGACAGAGTTGTCCTCACTGGTCACTCGGACGCTTCTTGGGTGGACGACCTGGCTATGCAGCGGTCGTCACAGGGTTACACCTTCAGCCTTGGCTCTGGTTCTGTCTCGTGGCGGTCCACCCGCTCTTCTTCTGTTCTCGGCTCTAGTTGTGAGGCTGAGATCTACGCCACAGCCATGGCTGCACAGGAGTTACGCTGGCTCACCTACCTGCTGACTGACTTGGGAGAGCGGCCTAGTTCTCCTCCAGTTCTGTACGGTGACAACAAGGCGGCCCTTGCCTTGTGTCAGGAGCACAGACTGGAGCACAGGACGAAGCACATTGCTCTTCGCTACTTTCTTGCTCGAGAGCTTCAGCAGCGCGGTCAGCTTCGGCTTGTGTACGTGGACTCGAAGGCCAACACTGCTGATATCTTCACCAAGGCGCTCCCGCCTAGTGATCATCAGCGACACTGTACTTCTTTAGGCCTTGTGTCCACATTCCCTCATTTGCTTACTGCTTGACTTTCTTTGTACTGTACTTTATATATATCTTGTTGCTTGCTTGCTAGGTTTTGATCACTGTGTTGCTTGTCTTGTACTATATCTAGCACTGCATGTGAACTGGCCTTGTGCCCTTTGCTTGTGCTCGGAGTGTGGTGACGTTGTGATCCACCCTGGGCTTGCGTTGCTTTGCTAGACTGGTCTTGTGACCCTTTGTTCTCCCCCACTTTGCCTATGGGGGTGTGTTAAATTGTAATGTGTTATATGTTGGTAGGCTGTAGTGGGGTAGCCAATATGGGGTACAACCTCAACTAGGGTTTGCTACTTGTACCCAACTGTTTCATTCAATGCACCCATTCTTGCCTAGATCTTTTAACAGCGGTTGACCCAACCGGAACTCGAGGAGCTACGCCGACAAATTGTTGCACTGTTGGAGAAAGGCTTCATTCGGCCGAGCACCTCCCCGTTCGCGGCACCGATCCTGTTCACTCCAAAGAAGGACGGCGGGCTTCGCATGTGCATCGATTATCGCGCGTTGAACCGGGTGACCATCAAATCTCGCTACCCAATCCCACGCACCGACGACCTTCTCGATCAACTTCGCGGCGCTCGCTACTTCTCGAAAATCGACTTACGTGGCGGTTACCACCAGATTCGGGTCTTCGCCGACGACTGTCACAAGACCGCGTTTCGTACACGCTACGGGAGTTACGAATTTACAGTGATGCCTTTCGGCCTCACGAACGCGCCTTCGACATTCCAACTGACCATGAACAGGGTTTTTCGCGATCTTCTAGACCGATGTGTCATCGTCTATTTGGACGATATCCTGATTTTTAGCAAGACACGGGAGCAGCATCTCCGCGACCTGGACGCAGTATTTAAACGGTTGCAGGAGAACCGCCTCATCACCAAGGGCTCTAAGTGCGAGTTTTTTAAGCAGGAGTTGGAGTTTTTAGGGCACGTCATCTCCCGCGACGGCATTAAAATTGACCCGGCGAAGATTAAAACCATACAGGAGTGGAAGGCCCCGACTAATGTCACGGAGCTTCAGAGTTTTCTGGGGTTCGTGAATTACGTCAGGCGGTTTATCCCGAATATGGCGGGGATAACCGGCCCGCTGACCGACCTGCTGCACAAGGACAAGAATTTCGTGTGGGGGGAGGAGGCAGAGGCGGCTTTCCAGGAGCTCAAATATTTTCTCGTTTCTCCTCCTGTACTGCGCATCGCCGACCCATCGAAGCCGTTCGAAGTTGTAACCGACGCCTCTGATTTCGCCATCGGAGCAGTGCTTCTCCAGGATTTCGGGAACGGGCTGCAGCCGATCGCCTACGAATCACGCAAGCTGCAAGCTGCCGAGCGCAACTACCCGATCCACGACAAGGAGATGCTCGCCATAATCCACGCGTTTAAACTGTGGCGATGCTACCTGGTGGGCGCCAACGTCACTGTGCGCACGGACCACAAGTCCCTACAGTACCTTTGAGCTCAACCGAACCTTAACCCGCGACAAATTCGGTGGCTGGATTACATGGAGAGCCACTTCACCTACCGCATCACGTACAAGAAAGGGGCGAATAACATCGCCGACGCCCTGACTAGACCGACCGTACAATCCGCTGCTGTACTGATAACCCATTCGAACCCGCTACTTACAGGACTATTCACCCACGGCTACACTACGGACCCGTTTTTCACGACAGGAAATCATAAGCAAGCCACGACGCAGAAGGGGGATTTTTACCTAAAAGCCGGCACCGACAGGATTTGGGTCCCCGCTTACCGGCTACTGCGTGAACTCCTCATCCAGGAGGTCCACGATTCGAATTACTCCGGACACTTCGGGGTTGATAAAACCCAGAAATTACTGCACCGTCAATATTACTGGCCCGATTCTTATGTGTCCTCATGCAGGGTGTGCCAAGCCATGAAATCGACACGTCAGCGACCAGCTGGGCTGCTGCAACCCCTCGAGCCACCCGAAAGACCGTGGCAACAGGTGACGATGGATTTCGTCACGGGGATGCCAGCTGGGCCGTCCGGCAACGACGCTGTTCTCGTCGTCGTCGATCGCTTCACGAAAATGGCGCACTTCGCACCATGCCGAACGACGATCACAGCCGAAGAAACTGCGCGCCTCTTCATCTCAACGGTCGTGCGACTACACGGCATCCCTTCGGCGATCATCACCGACCGGGACCCGAAATTCACATCCAAGTTTTGGAAGGAGACATGGGCGCAGTACGGCACGAAGCTACAGTTCTCATCGGCATACCACCCACAGACGGACGGACAAACAGAGCGCACCAACCAAACGATGGAGCAGCTGATACGGACGAACTGCCCCGACCCCGCACGATGGGAAGATTCCCTCGCAATGTTGGAATTCGCCTTCAACAACGCACCGTCGAGCACGACTAATCACTCCCCGTTTTTCCTAAATTACGGGATGGATCCGACGGTCCCCACGGCGACTTCGCTCGAAAACCCGGTCCCGAGGTCACAAGCTTTTGTGACGGAACTTCAGCATATACGCGAGAAAGCAGCAGACGCAATTCGCAAGGCGAATATTACTTCCCGCAAATACACCGACCTCCTACGCCGGGAACTCGTCTTGACTACTGGGCAATTAGTGCTCCTCGACACGAAGAACCTGCACCTGCCCGGTCCATCGAAACTACGGCCCCGATTTTGCGGACCGTTCAAGATTATCAAGATGGTGACACCTGTCACCGCGAAGCTGTTGCTACCAGACGACTGGCGCATTCACGACGCCTTCCACGTAAGCCTGCTTCGCAAGTTCGTGCCAGCCACGACCGACATTGCACGTCAGCAAGCTGCCCCGACAGCTCGACCTGTCCCAGAGCCGACACTCGACCCATTGAAAATTCTCGCCCATCGAGTTCGACTTGACGCAGCTGGCCGACACGTGGATTTCCTAATCCGCTGGACTGATCGCACCAGTGAAGACGACACGTGGGTGCCATCCGCCTCGCTCGACGCCTCGCCACTTGTTGGTGATTACTTGGCGCGCAAGCGTGTTTCGGATATTGACCGCCTTTCTTAAGGGGGGGGGGGGGGGGTGGTGTAAGGAATTTTCTCGAATTCCTTATCGGGGTTGACTACTGCGCGTACAACCCGATTTTCGGAGTTCGCACGTTCGGGCGATTTCCACGCTGCCGAAGCTCCTCGCGTCGCCTTCGGCATTTCCATCGCCAAACCTGCACCCAACCTCGCTCACCCGAGGTTTCCTCCTAGCTAGGCTAGCCCTACATTAGTCTGTGCATTCATTGTATTCTGAATTGATTCAGTCACAGTCTCGTTATTCGTTTACCTGCGTACTCTCTTTTACAACTCATAACATTGGTGACCTGCCGAACCCCAGCAGCTCCGCGTACTGTACGCGCTACAGCTGTATTGCGCTACATGAAGTACAGATATCACGTTTCGTTACAAATCTGCGTGGTTCTAGCAGTTTACCCTACACTAAAGACAGATTTTCGTGGATCATAGCACAAGATCATACATTGGAACCAAACTAGTAAAACCATTCTCCACATCACCAGCCACAAGTTCAGTCGTGGACATGTTGGTCTGGCTTGTCATGTCATCCATAGACCAACATAAATCTTGGTGTTAGACGTGCCAATTTTCCACGCCAACTTGTCAAAACATACCGTATCTGGTGCACGTCGAAATGGTTGAAGGTTTATGGAGTTGTACTTTACAACCGAAACATCATTGATAAACAAGGGCAGTCGCAGAGTCGTCGTGAAATCTTCAGGGCACGTGTTTCCCACAGTCCAGATGGAGTGGATGGGCGGGGAGGGGGTGCTTAAGCTTCTAGAAGTTCATAACCTGTGCCTGTTTGTTTGAACTGAAGGGGGAATGAGGCGAGAAAGTGACGGTGGGGGACGAGGGACGTCCAGAGGAGTGAGATGGGAGGAGGGGGCGAGGGACCAGATGGAGTGGATGGGCGGGGAGGGGGTGTTGAGAGGGAGGAGGAAGCGGGAGAGAAGGGGATGGACGATCGAGGCCCACGCACGGGAGAATGGAGGAGGGGGGGAGTATACAGGGGAGTGGGAGGTGTTGTGGGAAGGATGGTGGGAGGAGTGGAGGGAGGAGTGGAGGGAGGAGTGGAGGGATGAAGCGAAGTGGAATATGGGGAGGAGGAGGGCGAGGGGGATGGAGAAGTTGAGGTGCGGAAGGATGGTGCCATGCCGGTTGTGCTTTGCGTTGCTGATGGGGGAGAAAAAGGCCAGGGGAGGAGGGAGGGAACGTTTTGAGGAAGAAAGGGGGTGGTGGGAGGAGGGGGGGTTGAGGGGCGTTGAGACAAGAAAGAAGAGAGTCAAGAAAGGAGGGACAAGGGATAAGCAGCACAGATGGTAACAATGCAACTGCTTACATAGTAAACTACAACCTCGTTACGTCGTAACCGTGCAATGTGCTTATGCCATAACATGGCAACATTTTTAACATGTAACTATTCCACCTGGTACCCAGCTAACCTGGTAACCAGCTCACCTGGTAACCAGCTCACCTTGTAACGAGGGCGATCATCTCCCCCTGTGCATTCACCACTGCCCCTCCGCTCGCCCCGGCATGCACTGCTGCAGTCGTCAGCACCATCGCTGCCACCCTCCCCCCTCTCTTCCCTCCTCTGCTCCCTTGATCATGCTCCCCTATCTGCTCCGCTGTGCTTCGAGCAGCCTCTAACACCCTCCCTCCGCTCTTCCCTCCCCTGCTCCCTTGATCATGCTCCCTTGTCTGCTCCGCTGTGCTTTGACTCGCCTCTACCTCTTGCTGCCCGTGGCTCAACCCATCAGGCGCGCTAGTGCTGCTGCTCTTGGCATCAAGTCTCTGCTCTTGCTGCTGCTCCTGTTCGTGCTCCAAGTCGACTGTGACAATCCGGGAAACAATGCCTGAGAAGACTGATGGGGGAGTGGCTGGAGGAGAGGGAAGGGGAGGAGAGAGGAGGGGCGTGAAGGCAGAACAGGAAAGCTATCAAGTCTCTGCTCTTGCTGCTGCTCCTGCTCCAGGTTGACTGTGATGACCTGAGAGACAATGCCTGAGAAGTCTAGTTTTGAGGCGCCTCAAAACAAAACTAAACTAGTTTTGAGGCGCCTCAAAACTAGCTATCAAGTCTCTGCTCTTGCTGCTGCTCCAGCTCCAGGTTGACTGTGATGACCCGAGAGACGATGCCTGCGAAGACTGACGGGGGGTGGCTGGAAAAGAGGGGGTTGAGGGGGTGGGAGAGGATGAAAGCAAAATGGAAAAGGTCTTGGGTCTCTGCTCTTGCTGCTGCTGCACAGTTGCTCCAGCCACCCCACCGTCAGGTTTCTCGGGTCTCCGGCCTTGCTGCTGCTCGTGCTCCAGGTCAACTGTGACAATCGGAGAGAATTATAAATCATAATAATAAAGGTGCCAAAAAAAAAATCTGTTGCGCGTACCGAGGGCAGGAGGGAAGACAGCGTAACCAATGACGACAGCTGTGGAGCCACACTCAGGCTCCGAGGCACTCGGACGAATGGGATGGACAAGTAGACTGCTGCTGCTGTGTTGTTGTTGTTGACCCCCTTCTCTTGCATCTGCTGCTGCCTGTGCTGTGGTCGTATGTTGGTTCGCTTGTCTGGGATAAGTATGACTTGATGGTGCAGGTGGTATCTGGTGGGGGTGTGGGCTGTGGTCCAAAGGTGCAGGTGCAGGTGGTATGTGGTGCAGGTGTAACAGGGCAACGTCCAGTGAGCCAGAGCACACATAGATGATACCCGCTCGCACCCACGCCGCTGGTGGGGATGCGCAAGAATGGGTGGAGGATGATGGAGGGGAGGTGGGAAGGGGGGAGAAGCATGGGACTCGAACCCAGATGTCGTGTGCAGGGGGCGAGGAGAGGAGGTCAAGAGAAGGGGAGGAGAAAGGGGATGAGGAGGAGGAGGAGGCGGAGGAAGGAGAAGAGGAGGAGGCAGAGGGAGGAGAGGAGAGGGACCGAGAAGGGGTATTGGAAGGGTATGGGTCTTCGGAACGTAAGTTTCCGAAGCTTGATCTCGGTACTGACAACTGCTGCTTGAGCAAGGGAGTGAGGATGTGGGCGTTGGTGAGAATGAGGCCTGAGGGGGATATGATAACCCCAGAGCCCCATACTGTCCCTCCCACCACTATGCCTACAACGGAAGGAAGTGCTGCTGCCACTGCTCTCACCACTCCTCCTCCTGCCCCTTCTCCTGCCCCTCCTCTTCCTGCTCCTATGCCTTCTCCTCTTCCTGCTCCTATTCCAACCATTGCCTCTCCTCCTTCTGCTGCTCCTGATGCTGCTTCTCCTGCTGCTTCCACAGCAAATGAAACGGATGGCCGTGTGCCTGGCAAGGCAGCTGCAGCAACGGAAGGCTGTATGTGTGAATCCGGTGAAAAAATTACGCCAGTGCTGCAAGCAATCGGAGCTATAGGTACCCTGTTTAAGAGCTGACCCAGCACAATCATCTGCTTTTGAGGCGCCTCTGAATCAGGACAGTAGGTGCTGCCAGCGACAGGAGCTCTGGCTACTGCTTGGCACAATACAGCATCGACATTATGAAAGGGTGAAGCATTGATCTCCAGAAAGGGTATATCAGCCAGAGCAGAGACTTGCTGCCGCTGCTGCTGCGATTGGGGCTGCTGTAGTATTTGTTGGGCGGTTGTTGATTTGTGGGAGTGTGGTGATGTGTCGGTCACCGATTGGATGGCAGATGCAACCAATGAGATGGACGCAGCAACCTGAAGTGAGAGGAGAGAGTGAGAAGGGGAGTGGGGGGACAAGTACTTAGTAAAACGGAGGGATAGTCACAGCTTGTGGTAACAAAGAGAGTCCATGGCTTGTGGGCAGGCAATAAAAAAGATCAGAGCAGGGGGTGTTTGATAAATCAACAGCTTGCGAGCAGGGGGATAGAGATGCTGATATCAAGCTTTGATTTATGGAATACCTCAACATCAATCTTGAGTTTTAGGACGTCTCACAACTCTATGAATCCTCCGAGGTTGTAGAGCTTGTGGGGTGATGGGTGAGTGATGCGACTAACCGGGATGGAAACGGTAGCTGACGTCATAAGAGGATGGTTGATTGTAATGGGTGGCAGGAGCATGGCCTTGATGCATCCCCTAGTGTCAAATACGGGAGACCCCTCCATTCCTGTCATGCCATGTGAATCGTGGTGTCATGTCAGGCCAGACCATGCCATGCCATGCCATGCCATGCCATGCCATGCCATGGGATGGGATGGGATGGCACGCCATACGATGCCAACCCATGTGATGCCATGTCACCAGGAATTTTGCTGTGATGTTCCTGAGACTAGTACTACAGCCCAGCCCAGGGAGCAACGGTAATACCTAGGACACCTTTGGATAACTTCAGCAAACAGCGGTACATAAAATCGGGCGGGAATCACTTCAATGGAACGTCTTGATGAGATCAATCCTGGTTGCAAGCTGTCGTTTTATCTGACCAGGCAAGGATTGATCTCTCACCTTCTCACCATGTGGCTTCCTAAATGCTAAATCTTATGGCAGCTCAAGCGTTGGGACATGTCAAACCTTTTACAAGATTTTGTTTGATTCTATTTTCTCCCCCCTGATCACTTTTGAGACGCCTCAAAAGTCAAACTTCTCCCCCCTGATCACCACCACTACCTGGCAGGAAGGGCAGGTCGAGGGCCAGGAGCCCTGCCGGCAGCACAGCTGACAGCACTCCAGATGACAGGCTGACAGATGGGCAGTGAGTTCGGAAGGGGTGGTGGGGACGAGGTAGAAGGGAGGGGACGAGTGAGGTGGGTGGTAGGGGAACCGGAAGGGCAGGTCGAGGGCCAGGAGCCCTGCTGGCAGCACAGCTGACAGCACTCCGGATGACAGGCTGATGGGGGTGCAGAAGCAGCAGTGGGGAGGAATTGCGTAAGGAAATAAGAGAGTGGGCAGGAAGAGATGGGGAGACACAGGTCGAGGGCTAGAAGCCCTGCTGGTAGCACAGCCGACAGCACTCCGGATGACAGGCTGATAGACAGACAGTGAAAGGGGAGGAGACGAGGAGGGATGAGTGGGCGAGATGGGAGAAAGGGACTCGCGGGTCGAGGAGGGGTTGGGACAGGAGGAGGAGGGAATGAGTGTGCGAGTTGGGAGAGAGAACGGTAACAGTTTTATGAGTAAACCGCTGGTATCAACCGGGCTACTACAAACTATCTTCTCTAAGCGCCTCAAAAATAGACAGCACATGTATAATCTGGGCTACAATGTGATACAACAAACTGTATACTTCCAAATTGCTGGTTGCAACGGAACGTGGCATTGACTACCCCTCGCTGTGTACCCCTTATAAGCACCACCTGCGCACCCCACATATAAATCACATGCGTGCCCTTGCAAGAATCACCCACGTACCCATTATAAGCATCACCTGCGTTCCCGTTATCAGCATCACCTGTTGGCGAACAAGGTGGGTGCCAACACTCCAAACGGCGAGCCGACCAGCAGGACAGGATCGCCAGGTGTCGACGTGTCAGTGGTGGAGAGGAACGATGGGGGCTGACCTGGCAGTGCGTGACAGGAGTTGGTGGATAAAACAGGTGCACAGGTGATAATCATTTTTTTTTTGGCACCTCAACAATATAAAATCAAACGGAATGAAATAGTCGGAAACAATATGCAGTGGGCAAGTACAATGATTTGAGTATTGAGGCTTCCCAAACCCAGCGAGGCTTGTCCCTCATACCTTCAGTTCATGTGGAAGCCTCATCTGCTCATGCAACATGCCTCGCATTTCTCTTGAGGCTCCTAACAAATCATACCCCCCCCCCCCCCCCCCCCCTTTTTTTTAAGCGCCTCTACAATAGACTCAAAAGTCATACCTCCCCATACCTTCAATTCACGACTCAGCCTCATCTGCTCGTGCACCATACACTGCAATGCCTCTGCTGCTGCCCCTGCCGCTGCCTCTGCCCCTGCCCCAGCCCCTGCCCCTGCCCCTGCCCCTGCCCCTGCCCCTGCCCCTGCCCCTGCCCCTGCCCCTGCCCCTGCCCCTGCCCCTGCCCCTGCCCCTGCCCCTGATGGCAGTTGGAGTCTAACACGCAGAATTGCTAGCTCAAAAGAATCCGATGCTGCTGCTGCTGCTGGTGCTGGTGCTGCAGGGGAGCGAGAGGACGACAAGGAGGAGGGTGAGGAGGAAGGGAGAACAGGAGAGGAAAAGGAAGAAAAAGAGGAAGAGGAAGAGGAAGAGGAAGAGGAAGAGGAAGAGGAAGAGGAAGAGGAGGAGGAAGAGGATGACGAGGGGGGGATGTCAGGGGTAGAGGCTTGGAGTGATGCTGCGTGGGAAGAGCTGATGGCTGGAAGCTCCACCTAGGAAGACACAAAGGAGCAAGGGAGGGGGGAAAAATTTGAGGCGCCTCAAGAATCCAGCAACGGGACTTGTGTGAAGCCAGCCAGGGAGGAGCTGACACCTAATGAGGTGCCTCAAAAGAGGCCTGAATGGGGGTGGGAAGGCACTGGAGCTAGAATCCAGGCAAAAAAACTGACCACCTTCTGGTACCTTCTTATACATTCTTCCACCCTTTTCCACCTTCTTCCACCTTCCAACTACTCCTCACATCTTCTTTGCTAAGACAGAGGCAGGCACTCACAAAGCAAAGGAGATCCGCTGGTAGAGAGAGGGGCTGTGAGGGTACCTGCAGGAATGAAGGCTGGCGGGTGACAGTGGGGAAAATGAAGGATTTTGAGTTGATTTAAAATCACTAGTGGCAATGAGGGAAAGGAGGGTTTGGTGTGCGTGGGGACGAGTCACAGAACAGGGATGAGATGAGAGGGACGAAGGGACAATGGAGATTTGAAAGTAGAAAAGGCATAGCAGGGCGTTTGATTTTTCAAGCTTTTTAAAACTAAATGTGACTGACTGAAGCAGCACCGACTGTAAATGTAGCATTTGGTGTAAATGCTCTACAGCATGAAACGGCTCAAGCACAGTCTGAAACTAAATGCTGTACTCTACATCGTACAGTAATTACCTCAAGCACACTTGCGGCTGAGTTTTGAGGCGCCTCAGATAAAAGCATGTGCAATTGAGCGGTGCTTGCCTTGAAAAAACACGCCGGCACATGAACAACGTGCGTGAACTCGCTGTCACACGCAGTGCTGCCCGTGTGTCGCATGACATATGTAAGGAACTCGCTGTAGTAGGCACATATGTCATGGCAGGCACTGTCACAAAGCTAGTAAGGCACTACTAGCAATACTATCACCTCAAAGGTAATGTCGATGCGCGTGCCAGGAAGCAAACGGGGAGCCGATGCACGTTGCTGCTGCTGCTGCTGCTGCTGAAAGGGCCAGCGTTGCTGTGCTGAGTGGTATTTGGACGACTGCTGCTGCTGCTGCATCACAAAGGAGCGAACAATCCTCCCGGGAACAATCACCGTCACCTCCTCCCCATCCCACCCGCACCTGCTAACCTCCTCCCCATCCCACCTGCTCCTTTTACCCTCCTCCCCCTCTCCCATCACTCCCTTCCCCCCATTCATCTCCCCATGCCCATCCCACCCAGACCAGCCACACTTCTGCTTTCCTGCCAGCACACCCCCTGCCCCTCTAGCATGTCCCTCAAGCTGCCTTGCAATATCGATTAGCCGCCCTGGCAGCACAATACCAGACGCTGACACGGCTGTTGTGCCGTTGCTGCGAAGGCAGGTGGTACGGGTGGGGGGTATGGGAAAATATATGTTATTGAGGTGCCTCATAACAGTCGACAGCTGCCCTGGCAGCACAATACCAGACGCTGACATGGCTGTTGTTCCGTTGCTGGTTGGAGAGGCAGTTGGGAGAGGGGAGAGTGGGAAGGGGAAGATGAGGGAGGGATGGGCGGAGAGTGGGAAGCGGAAGGGACGAGTCGCCCTGGCAGCACGATACCAGACACTGACACGGCTGTTGTTCCGTGAGCTGGCAAGGCAACGACCCAGTCGGGATTTTCCATGCATCTCGCCTGGTAAATCCCGTCCTGTTGCACGTACAAATCCCCGTCCCCCTCGCATTCCCCCACATGATTGCCCAGCCTGCTTCCTACCTGGACTGGTAAAAGTCAAACCGCAGCAGCTTACGGCCCTTGGGATCCTGCAGTCAACAAAAGTCATTGACAGTCAAGTCAAATGAAGTCAACGGCAATCAACGGGAGATTTCACCAGCAGATAAAGGGAGAAGCGACGAAATGACGTCGTTCAGAGACTTGCGGGGCCCTGCACGAAAGAGGCGACACCTAAAGTCGACTCATAAACCACTCAGTTTCGTGAAATCGGAGGGGGAGGCGATGAAACGAACACAATGAGGGACTTACGGGCCCCTGCACTCGAACGAGGCACCCCGAAGATTTCGCCAGTCGCACGACTCTGTCGTCCATGACTCCCTTCATCCCAAAGTTGGGATCGAGAGGGTTGGGTTACCGAGGTGCGGGGTGGGCACTAGCAACTCAGGGATAGAGTGGACACACTGTACGCGCGCAGTAGCTACACTATACTCCCCCCACCTCGCGCCAACAATGCTTGGCTTTCGTGCCAGGGTTTAGGCTCGTGGCAAAGCACCACCACGGAAGTGCCTTCTTTGTGTAGACTCTGACCAATGAATGACTACCTTGTTTCCCGGGGGCCCAAGCCTACAAACCAGGTACCAAGCCTGGACTTCAACTTCGTCAAACACTGAACCTCATGTTACAGTCGGACGCGTAAAATTACGCACACAGCGCGGTCCCAAAACAAATCTCCCGAAAACACCACAAACAGTGACAAACACGCCGTGGAAACAACCAAACACCCCACAAATGCGGATCGGCCAATGAAAAACCGGCTCGCAGACTAGAAAATTGATGGGCCGTCGATGAGAGACCAACAGTCCGTAACAGAGCGCGTCAGCATAAAGAGTCATTCGTTTAGGCCAGACGTACAATTACATCAACTAAGTGCATAGAAATAACCATTACTCAGGGGTTTCCATTACACTAGCGCCAATCCCAATATTACAAACAACAAACTACGGTACCCAGAAAATAGACGGCCTACACATACGGCCATAACCTGAGTGCGAACAATATGACACATCTTCTAGAATTGGCGAGTCTGATGTAGCATAAGTTGATGCTCGTTTACCAACGGCCATCTCAAAAAGGACCTACAGCTACATGCATACACCTTCAGCTCAGGTTTTCCAGATATGCCCTGCTAAGAACAGATAGTCATTAAGGAACCAGGTGTCCTTTTTAACGAAGGACGCAACAACGTGCACAACCCGCACCACATCCCGAATTGGGACCACGACATACCCGGTGACAGGGCTGCCGGGGGATTGCTTAACATAAGTGGACGCACCCAAGGATGCATCCACCCCTGCCTTGACCAAGCGTTGCAGGAACACAAGCCCGGAGTTCCGTGATGCTTCCGGCCTGAAAATTAGCAACACCTTGCCAACAAACGTCTGACCACCAGCACTAGCCTCCACATAGGAGAAGCACGGTCTCCCGTGAAAGCTTGGAGAGGCTCTGACCCAACCAGGCCCTTCGCGGTCAGATCCGTCAAGTGCGACGCCGGGTACAGCCAGGGCCGGATGCACCTGATAACCGTATGGAGGGTTGCAGGATCAGGACAGACATGGAGGGAAAACGGGAGGGGTGAGAGTGAACAGGTGACAAGAAGCGGCTTTCAGTGTATGGGCAGGTTCAGCAATGACAAGGTGAGAGGGCTGGCAGGGCGCGCAAGATTCACCTCTCCCTCCTTTAGAGCCCGGCCCCCAATGTGCAGCATCAAGTAAACACTATGTGGGTGGGCTGGGCACGGAGAAGGGGGACGGTGGGCGACGGGAGGTGAAGTGGGGTTTGTGATGTGGGGCCAGAGTGTGTTGTGTGTCCATGTAGGGGGGCAAAGGTGAGAACGCAGAGCCAATCCCTGAAGGCGCTTCAGCGATGGGTGACCACACATCCCAGCAGTTGATGCCGTTGAAGTGGATGTAGAGGTCGGGGGGGGGGGGGGGGGGGCGATGGATATGGACTAAGGGGGAAGGGAGGGTGGGGATGTCGGTGAGGTGGCGCTGTGGATATGGACTAAGGGGGGGGGGGGGGGGGGCGTATGACACTGTAGCAGAACATGAGAGGGATGTCAAGCCCCACCTGAAGGCCGTGACCCTAGAAAATTACGAGGGTGCGTGTACCAAGGAGATGTTAGACCAATGCTGTCCACATGAATGCACGGTATATGATGTACTGCACGTGATGCACCACACGCAACACCCACTTGCAACATACAGTGAAACACCTCTACCCATGCCAGGGTCTAGGGTACATGGAGCTCACCCACCTGAATTGTCGTGCATTCCAGGCCATATCGAGCCATTGCAGAAGAGAGGTGTGGCATGTCCTCCGGCAAGGACTTGCAGTAGGCCTCCCATATGTCCACCGCCTTGCGCTTGCCACCTTGGCCGTTGACAAGCACCATCGTATCGGAAGTCTTGGTCATTGCAGGCTTGCCGGTCAGCATCACCTGAAGAGTGTGTGGGGCCAATTGGAGCAAAGAGCACATGACTATGGACCACCCCAGGCAGGTCAACATGAAACCATGGCGAGCAATACATGCGGCAATGAAAACAGTCACACATGGCATGCATATTGGGACGCACCTCTGCCATAGCCGTCATGTACTTCTTGTCGCCTTGAATAGCGGTCGGCAGAACACCCATGGCCCGCCTTATCTCATCCGCTGAGATGATGGCCTTGTTGATTTGCCTTCGATTCGAAGAACGGTACGGTCGCTTCACCAAGCGAACATGACTGTGCTCAAACAGGTTCGTAGAGTACTCTTCGGGCACGGCCCGGGTCTCTAGTGCATAAGGGAGGTGCGTGAGCGCATGCACCTTGATCAGCTGCCACTTGGACGTCTGTTTTGGAAACTGCCTCTTCAGAATAGCTAACAGGCTGCCACACCCATAGAAAAGGGGAGGGGGGGGGGGTGGGTTAATACACGCACTGAGTCCCCCGCAGCCAACAAAGGCCAACCCGAAGGGTTGAGCGTTGGAGTAGCGATGTTATAGTACTAAGGGGTGTAATTTGTCACATCCATCGTGTCATTACAACTCACTTTTGCTGCTTCTTTGTAAGAGCATCGATGCTGTCTTCGGTGTGAGACTCCACCCGAAAAGCTGCGGCGTACCACTCCAGGAACGTCTTGATGACGGCTAATTCTGCATCGGACAAGATCCCTTCGAAAATGAACATTGAAACCTGCATCATCGCTCTGTGTTCGGCCGCAGAATAGTTCGCACCGCCTCGAAAGTACTTCCCGGGTTTTGGGAGCTTAACTCCGGCAGCTCGTGCGAGATGGTACAATGTCTCGTGACGCATGAAATACGGAATCACATACGCCACCCAAATCAATACTCGTTCCCGCTATAGGACATGAGTACAATGCAAAAAGGCCAGGCTACTTCACATACCCATCCATGATGGCAAGCACCCCGGGTGAGTTTGTTTCCCGCAGCTGATGCAAAATGTGTTTCCACAAACCGATGTCGACAACATGGAGCACATCGGGAAGGACACACCCGTACGGATTGCCCCACGGTGTCCACGCGAAGTTCCATTTCCAAAGGAAACACTGCACACCGGAGTATCAACCCATCATGAATGTCTTTCTATGAGGCGTGGCTGCCTATCAGTATGATCAGAGAACTGTTCGGGCACGTACCTCGATAGGGTGTGTTCCTAGGTCTTGGGCCTTCTTGGGGTCTTGCATTGCCTCACGCTGGCCCTTTATGTCGCGCACTTTAAACAGACGGTCCATGCAGTCTAGGAACTCGCGCGGAACCTCGCACATGGAGCATGGCTTGTCTGCCCGCTGCTGCATTGTCCCGGTAACCTTGCAACCTTCCGGATAGTCACACACGTACGCGTACATGAGGGGGTACACAATACGTTCGACCCCGTTCGGGTCGTTCATTGCTGCCCCCCTGTTTGGGTTCGGGATTTGCAAGGGTGGTTGAGCCCGTGCGCCAAATGAACCACCAAAATCAAGCAGTCCGCACGGAAGCCCATATACAGAAGCTGTGCAAGCACACTCACGAGTAGGAGGCGCTGATCAAAGGCTCGAACACAATGTCAAGGCACTTGTTGAAGAGAGCGGTCTTCACGCTTGCGGGAAGATCCCCGTCCGGCATCGGCAGCAAAGCCACCAGTGACCTACTCGTGTCCTTCCAACGGGCGTCCCTAGGTATGTTTGCAACGGTCAATTGCAGAGGCCACACCTTCTGACGGCCATTGTGGCTCAGATGTGTCACATCGCTGGAGGCGATGAGTGCCGCTACAACACCCTCCTTGTTGGGCAGCGCCCTCTGTGCAATGGAAGAAAATACAAATATGCATCAACGCAGGCAGCGCCTAGCCATGCATCACTCTTCCACCACGACTTACACCCCCCTTCTTTAAGCCATTGCTCGGCTCACCTGAGCACGTGACCACCATAACGCGGTTTCGGGCGTCGAGTACACCCGTTTCTTGTCTTTGTCGAATTCGACCCGCAGTCTCAACTGGAAGCCAGCGCTGTTGCTTGCGTTCCCAAAAATGCTTTTGAGTGCCTGGAATCAACGTTCATGACATCATCCGTGAGACTCTACCCTCCAACCCTGGTTTGCTCACGTGCACCTTTAAATGCAACCCCTTGTTTCCTCGGCAAGGCGTAGCGTACCTGTAGAGTGTCACAGTACTCGAGCTCAACTGGCTCATCCATGCCTTCCACCTGCACCATCCGTTTCCGCCACGTCCCATGGTGCTTACCAATCACTTCCTCTGCGTACTTGTCCAGATCCCGTGCGCCCTTCCATCCTGAAATTTCAGCACGGTTGAACTGAGGATGGTTCAAGACACGGAGAAGAGATTTCACTTCCTCGGTAAGCCCAGCCCCGTTCCGACACGATTTCACGAAGCGGTACAGCTCTCTCCTGGAATCGAAGGCTGTCGCGAGGCTCTCCACCGTTTCCTGAGTCACCCTCTCGTCTGTACGCGCGTCGGGCCGCAACCCCTCACTAAACGGTGTATTAGCTCGTTCACGATCTGCGGGGTCAATATCGTCAGAAGGCGCCTTGGCTGGAGTTGCGTCGGGACTCCTAAGCTGATCATCATCCCGCGACGGTTCCGCATGCTCGCACCGTGTGCCTGGTTTGGTGTGTGCCTTGAACGCCGTACTATGGGAAAATGGTCGTGAACATGTGTTGCATCGGATCACGCCTGCTAGTATCACGGGAACTATGAATGTCAGAAAGAACATCGTACAGAGTACGGCGAGCGCGATGCGGTTTGGAATGACGCGCGTCATTGCTGGATACTCACGCGTCGAAAAGTATGTTATAGACTCGTGCTGCTAGTACGTCATCCAGCGCATCGACGCAAAGTTAGGGTTTGCGTCGTGTGCAGCAACATCACTGACTGAACATCAGTGTGTTGGTCGATTGTATGGTTCCGTGGCAGCTTAGGTAACCAGTTATTGCATGATTCGTTACCAGCTTTGATATGCGGGGTTTAGTGACCATCACAACGATGAATCGGTAGAAAGTCGGGTTTGCAAATTGATAGGACATAGAGTCCCAACAATATCTCGTTACATATTTCCTTAGGGATTCTGTCTTGTGATTAGAAAGTTAATATGTATGACTCGTTATTTATTTGGTGGTTCCTTCAAGGCTGAAAAAGGACATTGGTAAACATGAAGATGGTGTGTTTTGTGAATGCATAGTGGTAGGTTATAATAAATAGGCCTGATATACCAAGACATTCTGACCCGTTACAGAACATTCACAACCAAGCTACTGAGCGTGGTTATCCTTGCACCACTTGCAAGGCAACAGATGGTCTGCCAGCTCTACAAACTTGTCATAGTGGTCATAAGTGCAATGCAGTGCCCCATTGCGGTCTTGAAGGCAAGCAAATGCAGCTGCACATTAAGCAACAAATAGACATATATTGGCGGTGGTGGTTAATGGTGTGAAGCATCAACACGAGACGCGGATGACAAAACGAACAGCGTACTCACGATTGCGCATTCGTTCCCAGCATTCCGTGCATTTGTAGCATTCGTGCGAATGCACCCTGGCCTTGGGGGGACGCTGATCTGGGTCGGCAC
Source organism: Closterium sp. Yama58-4 (assembly GCA_947470075.1). NCBI lineage: Eukaryota > Viridiplantae > Streptophyta > Zygnematophyceae > Desmidiales > Closteriaceae > Closterium > Closterium sp. Yama58-4. Next base: position 432,091 of record CANIUD010000095.1, read on the forward strand.
ACATCTTGTCAGCCTCTGCCACCGCAGCCATCCTCGCGCTGATGACACGCTTGTGTGACGGCGACGAACGCGTGGGCATGCGGTTGTTTCGGCGGCGGCGTGGGTCACGTCTTCAAGTTTCACCCGACGTCGTTTGGGCGAACCCTGCCCCTGGAAAAATGCCAGGACAGGGTCCTCGCTGGTCTCTGAGGTGGATGCCTTAACGCCAGAGGGAGCGTCGTTGCGCTCAGGTGCGACGGGCAAATCAGGCTCCACTTGGGAGTCCTCGATGACGACGTAGTTGGACGGGTCGATAGGCTTGGGATTGCGATTAGCCATGGCGCTAGAGCACTTTAGGTGGCTAGGAACGTTGGTTCAGGAGTGTTAACAGCGGGAGCACTGAACTGCGAATGAGTGGTGAAGCATAACTCAGGGTACGGTATTTACAGGTGACTCAATGGCTTGGTGTGTGGGGATATCCAGAATCTTAGCCGTTCGTGGCATCTAGCAATCTAGGGTATCGGATGCATCTGGAGGGTGTTGGGTTAGTGCTTGACAATCGACGGCTCTAAAACCAACCAGTCAACCAACATTTGTGTGCAAGATGACATTCCCTTCGTATTGGTCGAGAGCCACGTATTTGGATCGTGGTTGCGCTGAGCTATTTTGTGAGCTCGGAAACCCCACCCCATCCAATGCGTTACCCTGACTCTCGGTCTCGTTGTACCGTTGATTATGATATCAAGTTCCCTTCTGTCTGGTGTGGCGCAGGCAACGGCTTCATTTGCGGTGACACATGGATCTTTGCCGTTGGTACCTTTTTGCAATGTATGGTGTAGGATGCATCTTGAGGGTGGGGTGTGAGTGTAGAGCAATCGACGGCTGTAAAACCAACCTGTAAACCACCTCCTCTTTCTAAATCAACCACCCCTTCTTACCGGTCGACAGTTTGGTGGTTGGATCGTGCCTGAGCAGCGCTGTTCTTTCTGTCATGAAACCCTAGCTCCTCACACCGTTGTTGTGTGTTGTGTGTGTAGTCAACACAGCACAGTCTAGAGCTCGTTGAAGGATTGTTCCTACGGTGGTTACGCTTCCCTTGCTCCACCACGTATTTAAGAGCAACAATGGCACCGTTGCGGCATAACGGAGCAGGATTGTTAAGAGCCTGTTACTGGCTAGTAATTTCTCACCATGTCTCAGCTTTTCGCCGCTGCCGCCATCGCCGATGGCGGGATTGGGAAACGCGTTCCGGTTCCCAATAGATGGTTCCAGAACCCCGACTTCGAGAGCGGATTGCCTCGCGGGCGTCTCGGCCGTGCTGGTGATGGCGAGACCGTTGCGGTCAATCTGACCCCTGTGGAGCATCAGGAGATGTTAGCCTACTTTGCCAGCAAGCGAGGTGCACAACGCCTTGAAGATGGCGAAGACGAAGCCGGCACCGGCCAAGAATGTAAGTATAAGCTACTGTTAATAATGTTATGCTTGCCTATACAATTCCTCTGACTCTCTCCTTTCCTGTTGGTATTAATACTCTTACAGATGGAGATGAGAACGCAGTGAACGTGCGACCTCTCGACCGCACGCGGGGAGACAACTTTGTGGCAGGCAAACAAGGTGCAACAGTTCATTCCAACGCCAAGCAGAAGCAGCCTGCGCTGCCACAGAGTGAGTGTTCGGGTTGGCGGCTTATGTTGGACGTGTGTTCATCACAAAGCCCTGACTCACCTGCAATGTCTTGTTTTCAGGCGATACAGGTCGCAAGCGGATGGTGCACTCTTTGAGTAAGGGTCATGTGGCTCCATCCCGTTCGCACGCTGGGAATGGGGGGGCGGAAGAGACTGAATCACGTGGGTGTTCCCCCGCGTTTAGTTTTCAACCTTTGTTAGTAGTTGAAGGCTAATCATCGTGAACCGCGTCACGGTCTAACTGATGGCGGTGCTGCTTCACATGTCCATGGTGTGCACAGCGTGTGGGGGACGTCAATCAGCTGAGTGGACGTATGGCCTACATGCCTCCGGATCCGACGCCCAGAGGGAACCTGCGAGATTACGGCTGGGACGCTAACAACGTTGACGCCATCACCGATGCTATGCGTGCCATGCAGGGGCAGTTTTCTGACATGAGCAAGGCTGTCACGGCTGCCGTCAATGCTGTCAAGGACTTGGGCGATCTGCTGCAGAAAACGCTAAGCCTGCAGCAGGAGACTTCTAACCAGAAGCGATGTTGCCACGCACCCAGCCTCGATGGCAATCCCCCCCATGCAGGGTGCTTCGACAGGCTCTCAGGGCACCGGCTCCAACCAGACCCAAGACACCACGCACGCGGCGGAGCTGCAGCGTTCCGTTGATTCGATCGTCGAGCCTGCAAAACTCTCGGTATGGCACCTTTGTGACCATGGTAAAGCACATTCGATGCTGTTGCCAGTCTTTTTGTGAATATGTAGCAGGACAATGTGCACGTGAACTTCCTTGTTGAGTCTCGTATGTTCTGTTTTGTGCGTGCCTTGAGCAGTCTCGCTACGTGCAGGTGTTCCAGAAATGTATCATGGTAGGCGAGTCAACTGGCGACAAAGGGCTGTCCATGTGGCCGAAAGTGGAGATCGTGGCAAAGTGGAGTGCAGCGACAGGGGCAATCGGGGAGCATCTGCAAGCCAAGCTGGTATTTTGTCTCAAATTTTCTGCCGAGCATATGGCAGTGTGGTCTGCGGTTTCAGCAAGGATGCGTGGTGGCATCACCCGGATCAGCAAAACGGTGCTGTACCGGTTCTTGGGCATTCCCCGCTTTGTGGGTGGTTTGCCCAAGGAGGTTCAATGGAAGCTTGTCACCTGCAGCGTGGTGCGCACCCCCCGGGATGCCTACCAGGAATATCTCCCTGGTGATGATTGATGCGTGATGGGGTGTGCATAGTATATAGGCGACTGTTCAGCTGTGGGTGTGGTGTGTACTGACGCATCACAGTCTAGCGGTCCTTCCTAAACTTTGTTGTACTCTGGTGCCTTGTCATTCCCCTCCCCTGGGGCAGATGGGTTCTCGATGACGTGGCACTGCAACGAGATGGGAGTGCCGTTCAGCACGTGGCAGTTTGAGATTTTCATCGCGGCTGCCTACTGGCGGAACCTTGAGCGGAAGAACCTCATACTTCACCCCTACAACGTGGCGTTCGCACTGTACGGGGTGAGTACTCCCCGGTTGTTCCTGCCCAGACGGAGTGTTCCCTGAATGTTTGTGGCTCTGCCTCATGTGTTTATCGTTGTGTATGATTACGAGGTGTGTCTTCTCCCCACCCGGTTTGATGGTCCCGCAGGCTGAATACCCCGTTGTGCACCATGATCAGTACCGCACCGGGCTCCCGACCAAGGACACGCCCAACATCCACAACACCGATCGGATGCGGGCCATCGTGTGCAACTGGATGCGGTTCACCATTCTCAAGTGGCGTACCACTAGGGGTGGTCCTCGCTGGATTCCAAGTGCCAAGGCGTGGCAGTTCAGTGAGGGTACGCATTACAACGTGCTCATCCGCTTCCCAAGCCCGGAGGAGTTGGCGGAGATGCCGGAGGAAATTGTGGGGGGTGAGGCTTATGACGGCGACGATGACCAGGAGGCTTCCGCGCAGGCGGCTGCAACCTTGGAGGGGTGAGGGGGGGACAGGAAGCTCTGGAAGGGAGTGACATGTCCGTATTTATTAATGAGGGGTGAGGTAGATTGGGGAAAGGGGAGGGGGGGTGTGGGGGTGACGCGCTAGGGTCGGTAGCTGTGTTCGGAATTGGTGGGCTGTTGTATCAGAGTCATAATCAATGAGATTTTTTTTGGGGCAGAAACAGTGGATGTGCAAAGCTCTTAGTGTCGTCATTGTCTAAACCCTGACCTGACTAAGCGCTAGGTGACATAGAATGTACATAGTGCGTACTATGCCTGAAATGTATAACCCTGTAGAATCGGTGTGTGGGGCTGAATCAAGGTACGCACATAGTGGGTACTTCAGTTTGAACATTGTTCGGGTGTAGTAGGGACCCCATGCCTATTCTGCACGCAGTGTCGAAGTGCCTTGTATGTAGGAGAACATGTAGACACATTGTGTCCGGGCACTTTATAGTCACAATGGAGGTTCATTGTCAATGTGCTGTAGGTACATTGTTCAGGCGAGGATGTTGTTTGGGATGTTGGTATTCTCGAAGGATCCTATCAGGCAATCAGGCAAATGCTTGAGTCGGGTAGTCGATGCTTGTACAATTTCTGTACAAAAATTCAAGTATAAAATCATATAGTAGCTACGACGCAAAAAACTGCGTCAAATTCGCCGCTCTGGATCGCCAGTCTAGCCGTGGTTTCATTATCGCTGATTCGCTTGCCCCACCTTTCATCCTCTCGCGCTTCCCTAGCTAGTAACTGTCGCTGTCTGCTTTGTGGACGAACTTCGCTAGGGTGCGTCGACATGCGCGGACGTCACGGAGGGTTACGGTGCATTCGATGCGCGTGTTCTGTACATTTGTCCGTTTTCCCAGGGAATTCAGGGCTGGTTTAATTTCAGCTCAGAGTTTCTCAAGGCTAGTCTTCCTTTTGGCCCGTACTACGGGAATATCCAGACGGGTCGAAACGGTCATTTTGCAACTAGCTGATACGAAATTCGTTTGATTGGGCCCACGTCCTAAGTGCAGAAGGGGTAGGGTGGAAATCTCTGGGAGTGAGATAGCCCTAAGAGGGGTTAAAAAAAACAAAGAATTTGAAGGGTGTGAAAGATCTTCCCATGTTCGACAAACACCGCCACCAAAATACCTCGATATAGCTCTGTTTCTTACAGTAGAGCCTTCGTATAGCGGAGTCGTTTAGGACGTGGTGCAGAACGGGTCAAGACCCGGTGCACCGAGGCGTCCCGGGGCGTGCCGGGGCGCCCCAGCTCGCCCCGTGGCACGCGTCTCAAATTCGGGTATCTTTCCAAGAGCTGAGGTCGGAACCTTCGTCCAGCAATGGGCGAAAGCGAAAAATTACACGCAAAATTCGGCCAAGACTGTCTACATGGTTACTTGTCGCCAAACACTTCGCTAAACAAATCTCGCAATTGATCCCTCCCCAAATAGAAGTCGCAATCATAAAAAAAATATCAGCGAGATTCTTGCGTGACAATTTAGCTAGTAACCAAGATTTCGAAAGTTCGCATGCTTTTCGAGAATGCTTGGGCGCTCCAGGGCACGCCCCGGGGCGTGCCGGCACGCGTCGGTGCATCGCCTCGTCCCGGCACGCCCCGGGACGAGGCGATGCACCGGGTTCCCGTGTGCACGGAAGCTTCGAAACCCGGTGCACCGCGGTGCATCGGGGCGTGCCGAGGCGTTCTGCACCACGTCCTTAGAAGATTACTCGCCACGTGTTTTAACCCGTTAAATCACACCTCGTTTTAAAGCATATCCCACCGTCATTATAGGACCTGACATGATTCCGCTGCAAACACCACGGTGCCTGATCCACGAACCTGTGAATTGTTTGTGAAGTGTCCTCTCCGGGAGAGGTAAAAATGTTTTAGTAGAAACATTTTGAAGGGTGTGGGAGGTCCTCGGGTGTTCGACGAACACTATTATTCAAATACCTCTTTATAGCTCAGTTTTCGACAGTAGAACCTTTGTATGACGGAGTTGTTTAGAATCTTACCCTTCATGTCTTTGTACCCGATAAATTACACGTTTTCTAAAATCATAGCCCACCGTCCATATGGGGATCTTGCCATATTCTGTGCCTGCACGAACCTGCGGAATTTGTTCGTAAAGCGCTCCTCCACAAATACGTCACCAGAATTGTGGGCAACCCCTGGGATGGGGTTCTCATTTATTTTAGTAGAAACGATTTGAAAGGTGTGGAATATCTTCAAATGTTCGACAGACACAGTCATTCAAATACCTCGTTGCAATGCGGTTTCCGACAGTAGAACCTTTGTACGACGGAGTCATTTAGAAGATTACCTGTAAACTTTTTTACCCGATAAATTGCACCTTCTTCTAAAGCATAGCCCATATAAGGGCTGGATCGGGCTGCGTTCCAGATATATCAGGGCTCGTTTCAGCCAAGCGACAGCCCTGCCCGTAGTCTACTGCGTCTCAAGTGGCCAACGGTCATCAGTCATCGAGAGAATAGAGCCTGGTGCATATTCGCGATATAAGTAGAGAAGCCTACTCTGTTAAATTGTCGAGAAGCATCTGTACCAACTTCATATATGTTGCCTATGCTGCTTTCAACAAGGAAAGGTTTTCGGTAAACGGGCCTTTCGAACGCTGCAGTTAGGTTTCTCTGCCGCAGCGGACAGCCTGGCCGTCTGTCGTGACTTGGTGGCCAGCTCTGGCACCACCGCCCACCACACAAGCAGGAGCACCAGCTCACCAGTAGTGCACTTGTCGTAACAGGCATCGCCAGTTGGCTGGCTGGGTTGAGAAGAGCGATCACTGACCGTCCGATGGTCGTGAGGTTGTCCACGTTATCGCGGTAGAGTGGACGATCATTTCGATCGCCAGCGAACTGTCACGAACGGTTGTTGGATGCGAGAACTGAACGAAAGATGCAAAGAGATGACACGCGGACCGCGGTGGACTGTACAGAGCAACACTGTTTGGCAAATCGGCATCAACCCGACCCACAGCACAGCATGGCCTGAGGGAGAAAAGTTCAACAACACCTCAAAGGGTTCCGTACGCTGACGTTGGGCTGGATGCGCCCTCCCTTGGTATAAGTGCTCATTCACTTCAGAGGGGTGGTACGACAATCAGTCACAAGTCGATTTGAACTGTACAGATGCGACGTGTCTCCATGAAGGCACAAAACACCCAAATGCTGGAGAGTGTCGTCGGATAGTGTCGTCTCGCGTCGTTTCGTGTGATACGTGAAGTGAACCTCGAGAAATGGATAGAACCCAGCTCGAGTCACCACGAGAAGTTGTGATGTCGAGTCGGAGTATCGAGTGGACACTGACATGACGTGACGACAAGAACGGGTTTCGTTTTCGCTGGCCTCGCATATCGCAGCGCGAACACAAAACAGGTTACAGGTTATACAGTGCAACAATGAACAGTGGGCACTACACAGAGCAGTTGTGTGGTACCCGTCCCCGCCTTCATCCACTCCATAGCATTTCAATTCCATCCACCTGTCCATATCAAAATGGATGCGATTAGTATTTCCCGTCAGCATGCACCTCCCATCGCAGATAGGTCTACGTAGTTAGTATATGTAGTTATTTTGCGTGGACGCCCGCGCGGTTAGCATGTCCCGCCATCCACGGTATATCCCATTCACCCCCAGTAACACCTGACTAGAAGAATTCATCCGTAATCTACTTCGCAAATCTTCACCTTGCTTTCCAAACATGGGTCGCAACAGTGCGACCACCACCAGCAGCGGCGCTGGGCATTCTAGCGCAAACCCTAACCCTAGCAACGGACCGCCACGAACCACGGGCCGGCAGGGCCGCCACAAGCACAGCTACAGCATGGACTATTCAACAGCCTCTCCTCTCGCGCTTCCGCCGTCCGGTCCTAAGCCTAGATCGCAGAGCAACAGCCCGGGCGACAATGGCGGCCACCGCGGAGGCGGCGGCGGCGGCGGCGGGAGCAGGCTGTCGCCTCTCTCCGGCGCGACTGCCCACGCGGGTGGCGGCGGAAGCGCGAAGAAATCTCCGTCATGGATGCCGCATCTTAGTCCGCGGTTCCTATGCTCCGCGGGAATGCCGCCGGAACTTCAAAACGGCTATTTCGGCCATTTGGATCTCGACGGCGATGATGATGACGACGATGACGAAATTCACGGCGGCGAATTGGGTAACCGGTCGCGTAGCGAAGTTCTGTACAGGTCCCGGCCCGTCGCAGACGCCGTCGAGGTCAGCTGCAGCCGCGGCGGCGGGTACTCCCGCGCGAAGACCGAGATCCCGCGGAAAGCGCGCGCCAGAGCCGCAGCCGCAGCCGCCGCATCCTCCCGCGCGCCTGCGCCTCGAAGCTGCGCCACAGACGGGGGGAGAGGCGGCGGCGGCGGCGGTGGCGGCGGCGGCGGCGAGCGCGGGCGCAGCGGCGGGGCTCGGCGCGCAGCAGCAGGAGGAGGCGGACGCCGCCGAGGAGGAAAACGAGGCGCAGTTTGGCAGAGCGAGCTCTATGCCTGCTTCGATGCACCGCCGGCGGAGATCCCTAGGCGGCGGCCTGGTCTCCCTAGGGTCTGGCGGCCTGACCTCCCTAGGATCCCCCGGTGCGCCTAACGGTCTGGCTTCGTGCTTGCAGCCTAGATCGTCGGAAATGGATGAGGACACTAAGATCCGCTTTACAGAAGGACCCGCTATAAGCTCTAGATCGAGCTCTGGAAGGATCGGCGGGGTTGTGGACGGGTCGCTGACCTCTGGCGATGATAGTGGTCGGTTCGGTAGCGGTAGGTCCGGTAGCGGCCGGTTCGGGAGTGCTAGGCTTGGTAGTGGTAGGCTCGGCAGTGGTAGGCTGGGTAGTGGTAGGCTTGGTGATGATCGATTGTCAACCGATTCGCTCTCTGGCGGCAGGGAGAATGTCAAGGGTGGGGCACCGGATTCGAAAGTTCGCCAAAGCTATTCTGGAGCTTCGGACAGCTCTACTAGGCTCGTTGACAGGCCGGGGGACATAACAAGAGGGGCGATTCTGGATAGGCAGGTTGAGAGGCTGATGGAAGAACAAACCTCAAACAATATCGCGTACAAAGGAAGAGGCTCGCAATCAGGGCCGTTGATATCCCGAGGGTCACTGCAAACAGACGGCTACGATCAAGCTGGGACCGAGCACACAGAGGAATCTTCCTCCTCTCACCTGCCACGGAGACCTACAGGTGCTGCAGAGCGTCTCAAGTCCCGCAGCTACATTGGAAGGAGCTTTTCCGGTGGGGGTATGGACTCTATAGCTGCTTCTGCTGCTGCTTCTGCTGCTGCTGCGGCTGCTGCTGCTGGTTCAGTGTCTAGCGCTGAGTCGAGTAGAAAACCAGGTGCTGCTGCAGAGAGGCTGAAGGCGAGTAGTTTCATTGGACGGAGCTTTTCTGGTCGGGGTGCGGAGTCTGCATCTGCTTCCGCTGCTGCTGCAGCGGCGTCTATCCGCGCTGCATTACGGGCGTCCGTGCTTCGAAGCTCGTCAGGTGTGGGGAAGGCGAAACAAGCAGGAGAGGGACAGGGGGGAGAGGGACAGGAGGGGCAGACAGGAGGGGGACAGAAAGTGGGAAGGAGAGGGTCGGGTCGATGGTCCGTTGCAAGGAGCTTTTCAGGCGGCTGTGCTCGCACAGATGCAACTGCTGCTGCTACTGCTGGTTTTGAGACGTCTCAAAACTCGGTTGCTAGAAGCTTTTCAGGCGGCCATGCTCGCACAGATGCAACTGCTGCCGATACGACTGCTGCTGGTGCTGCTGCTGCTGGTGGTGGTGCTGCTGCTGCTGCTGCTGGTGATGATGTTGCTGCTAGTGATGATGCTGCTGGTGGGTTTCGGGTAGACAAGTCACGTTCGGCCAGAGTGGGATGCACGGATTGGGAGGAGGAGGAATTCGGAGTGTGTGGCAGGGAGAGCAGGGACGCCGGCATGAGAGGAGAGGTGGAGGAAGAGTGTGGGATTGATGGAAAGGAGAGTACTGGCAATGAGGAGGGGAGTGAGAAAGAGGAAGAGAGGGAGGAAGAGGAGGACGACGGGGAAGAGGGGGAAGACGAGGACGGCGAGGAAGTAGCTGTAGGGAGCGGGTTGTGGGAGGATTATAACGAGGGTGGAGCTTTCAGAGCTGAGATGAGCTTACGCGGCAGTGGATGGTCCGCAGAGCAAGGGCAACACGGAGCAGCGGATTGGATGAAGCACCCCAGCAGCAGGTTGATTGCAATGAATCGAGATGAGGTGGACGAGGAAGAGGAGGGAGAGGAGGAAGAGGAAGGGGAGGAGGGTGAACGAGAGGAGGGTGAAGGAGAGGGAGAGGGGGAAGAGGAGGGAGAGGAGGGGGAGGAGGACGAGAGGCAAGGCTTCATCCTGAGCAGCGGAGTTATGGAAATGGAATGTGCTGAGTGGCGAGAAGGGGGTTTCCAGGAATCTTCCGAGCCAGTGCAAGATTCAAAACCTGGTGACGCACAGGATCGAAGCTTTCAGGAGGATGAGAAGGAAGGAGAGTGGGTTGGGATGGGTGGGAGGGTTTTGATAGGAGCTCCGTCTCTCAGCCCCAACGCAGTGTTTGAAACGCCCCAGCAGCAGAGAGTGCCTTCTCCAATGCTTATGGGAGCCGCTTCTCTCAGCCCTGACACAGTATTCGAGGCACCTCAGAGAAGAGTGCTGATGGGTGCTCCCTCGCTCAATCCTGACGCAGCTTTTGAGGTGCCCCAGCAGAGGGAGCTGATAGGAGCGCCGTCCCTGAACCCTGACGCGGGCTCACAGGCGTTCTGGGCGAGCTTGAAGGAGGGGAGAGGGGCGGACGTTTGGGATAGGGAGGCGGAGACGATTGCGGAAGAGGGGGATGGGGGAGAGGTAGGGGAAGGGGAAGAGGATGGGGAGGGGGAGGAGGGTGGTGGTTCGAGTGGTGTGTTTGATCTGGCGCAGGGGTTGGTGATGCAGGGTTTGGTGATGCAGGGAGAGGGCGGAGGCCAGGAAGAAGAAGGGGGCTTCGGTTTTGACGTGGGGGAGAGGATCAGGTTTGAAGACCGAGAAGCAGAGAGGGAGGAAGGCAACTGGGACGGAGCAGGAGCAGGGGATGAGGGCAAATGGAACGAGGATGATGGCAGCAGAATGGTGGGGCAAGAGATGGGTGGTGGTGGTCCATGGGAGTCAGTGCGAGATGCAGAGAGGGAAATGGATCCCGTGTGCGGCAGCACTGCAATGCTTTTCAAAGGCAGCCAGAGCCTGGGAGGGCCGGAAATGCAAGGGGAGATTCAAGAAGACGAGGGTCGACCAGACTTGTGGGGAAGGGCGCCAAGGGTTGAAAGCAGAGGTTCTTCCCGAGAGAAGAGCAGCAGCAGCAGCTTTCAGGCGTCGCCTGGTAGGCTCCTGTACTCCGCTTCTGTTAGGGAGCAGCGCACCACCAACGGCAATGGCTTTGGCAACGGCTTTGGTAACGGCTTTGGCAATGGCAGCAGTATCTTTGGCACCAGCAGCAGTGTCGGCAACAGCTTTGGCAACAGTGACATCGGCAGAAGCAGTATCGGCGGCGTTGGCAGCAGCAGCAGCCGCTTCGGCCCGCGCGGGTTCGCAGGAGAGCGAGACATCGGGTCGTTTGCTGACGTGGACAGCGACGCCATGGCACGCCTGGCGCGTGACGCAGCATCCCTGCTGGCGCTCGATTCAACCACAGACGACCCATCTGCACCCCCTCCCACCTCCTCCGCTTCTCGCCCCAGCAGCCCGTTTTCCGGCCCGCTTTCTGGCCTGCTCCGCCGGTCCAAAACCCCCCCTCGCTCGCCAAACCAGACCCCGCCTCGCACTCCCCCGCGCTCCCCCTCCCACACCCCCACCCACACGCCTCCTCGCACCCCCCCGGGCGGGGCCAGTCCGAACCGGTTCTTAGATAAGTGCAGGAGCGCGAGACTCGACCGGCCGAGTAGTCCTCTCAGGTTTGACCGGCCTGGGAGTCCGCTGAAGGGGGTGTGGGGTGTGTTAACGGGCCAGGGCGACGGGGGGAAGAGCGGGTGGGAGAGGATTGATGTCGATGCTGTGGTGGCTAGTGCTGCTGCGGCTGCTTCTTCTGTGGGAGGTGGTGGTGGTGCGGGTGCGAGTGATAGGTTTGTGTTAACAAGAGCAAAGACTGATAGCAGGGGGATGGAGGATGGCGATGGGGATGGAGTGGGGTTTGGTGGCGGGTTGTGGGGAGGGAGAGGGATGGGGATGGGGATGGGTATGGGGATGGGGGCGGGAGTGGGAGGGGGGGCGGAAGTTACTGCTTCTTGGGGTGAGAGGGTGAGCATGGCAGCATCACCCATGGGAAACGATGGGAGGGAAGCAGGTGCGGAGGAAGGAGGGTGGCGTGAAAGGGGAGGAGGAGGTGACGGGGGGTTTGAAGGGAACTTGCTAGAAAGAGAAGGAGCAGCAGTTGCAGCGACGGGATTAGTAGCAAGGGGCATGGTTCAGGGGGAAGAGACAGTAGAGGAAGCAAGAGGAGGAGGGGGAGGAGGAGCACCAGTAGCAGCAGCAGGGGCAAGTACAACGAGGGGAGGGGGAGCAGAGGCAGCCGCAGTAGACAAAGAAGCAGCATTGGAAAACGCGTGGATGATGGCGGAAGGGGAGGAGGAAGAAGAAACTCCAGACTTTGACGATTTCAGCCGCACCCGAACCTTCACATCTGCCATCCTAGCCGGACTCACCAAGAGAGTCACCGGACCTAAGGCTGGGCCTGCCAAGCCTGCATCCACCAAGCCTGGGTTTACCATGCCTGGGTTTGCAAAGAGGGAAGATCCGGGCAGCAGCAGCAGCAGGGTGATGGTTCCGAGGACGGCTAGTGATACGCACAAGGATGGGGTAAAGGAGGGGATTGGGAAGGGCGAGGGGAAGCAGGGCAAGTGGAAGGCACTCAGGGAGAAACTGGAGGAGAGCGGGAGGGGGTTAGGGGGCCCTGGATGGGGTATTCTGGCCTCCAAGCCGAAACCTGGAGAGGAGGGTGGGGGATCTTCAAAGGGTGCTTATGGACTTGAGGCACATGGGTCAGGTAGATTAGGTGGGTCAGGTAGGTTAGGCGGGTCAGGCAGGTTAGGTGGGCAGGATGGGAACGAGGAGAAGGAGAAGGAAGGGGGAGGAGTGTTAAGTTCTGCTCATGCTCAGCACCACCACCACTCCCGGCAGAAGTCGCAGATTTCGTTCGGGTCTGCTGCTGATTCCGCCCTGCTGTCTGGACTGCCTTCGTTCCTTCGCTCAGTCACTTTCACCTCTGCTGAAGCCCAGGCGCACCACAAGCAGCAGCAGCAGCAGCAGCAGCAGAAAAGGGAGGAGAGGGAGGAACAGGTGCAAATGCAGCAGCGGGATGAGATGCAGGCAGAGCAATCAAGTCATGCACAGGAGATTGAGAGAGATGGGAGACCGTACGAGTCATATGAATCGCAGGAACACACACAGCAGCACCGAGGAGAAGATGAGGAGGAGGTCTGTGAAGGGCAAGCGCTTGGGCTTTCAGATCAACAGAATCCGCACCTGTCACAGCAGCAGCAGCAGCAGCAGCAGGCCGTGGGGGTCTGCTGTGCGGTGCAGCTCGGTGGAGGAGGGTACGGCACGGTGCGCTGCAAGTCAGCAGCACAACGAAGGCTTGTGGAGCAACAGTGGGGTGCATGGGAGGAGCAGTGGCAGTGCAGTGGAACGGCTGAGGGACGAGGCTGGACGTGCTACTTCCAACCCCTCCGGGAGCAGAAACCTTTCCCGAATGCGCCCTGGTACCAGTGCCTCTTTCTCTGGCCGTATGGGTGCTTCTTCTGCTACTGGTGCTGTTGCCACCGATGGTGCTGCTGCTGGTGCTGCTGCTGGTGCTGCTGGTGGTAACGGTGCAACTACCCCTACTGGTAATGGTGCAACTACACCTACAGGTTATGGTCCAACGACCCCCACTGGTGGTGATGCGTCTGGGCCTGCTATCAGCCCTGTTGTCACTCCCCGCATCGCCTACTTCTCGTTCGACAAATACCGGGAGGCCGTAGCAGGGGGAGGCTCGTCCGGGGGAGGTGCATCTGCTGAGGAGCGCGATGCAGAGGGGTACCTGTTGTCCCACTCCTTTGGCAGCGGCAGGGCTAGAAGCAGGAGCAGCTTTAGTGGGAGATATGGCAGCAGCATTAGCAGCAGTGGTGGTAGTGGGAGTTTGACTCCCCCTCCTCGAGCAGCACTGGGGAAAAGCGGCGGCAGCGGTTGCCTCACCCCTCCCTCTGGCGCTCTAAGGAAACATGGCAGCGGCAGCCTGACTCCCCCGCCTGGCACACTGGGTACGAGTGGCAGTGGCAGCCTTACCCCTCCTGGCAATGTGTTTAGTCACGGTGGCATGGCAAATGGGAGCGTGACCCCTCCTGGGAGTATGTTCAGCAGGAGCGGCAGCAGGAGAGGGTTCACTCCGTCAGCAGAGGATATGTCTAGTAGAGGGCATGCAGGAGACTGGAACCCTGGTGGGGACAGTAACCACAGCAACCGCAGTAACCACAGCAACCACAGCCACGATGGCAGTCACGGGTTTGAGTCTTCTCGAAACAGCTACGGTCACAGCAGCTACAGTCACAGCAGCCACAGGCACAGCAGCTACAACCAGCGATACAGCTATGGTGGTAGCCACAACCACAGCCAGAGCCAGAGCCATAGCCACAACCACAGCTATAGCCATAGCCAGAGCCAGAGGGAGAGCCAGAGGGAGAGCCAGAGGGAGAGCCAGAGGGAGAGCCAGAGGGAGAGCCGCGGGAAGGACTCTCCCGGTCACTCCCACCTGCAGCGTGGGTTTCCCCACGCGCGTGGGGGCGTTGAGCGAGTGGCGTCCGACTGTGCGGCCGAGAAGAGAGCGAGGGAACGACAAGAGGATAGATGGGATGAGGCAGAGCAAGGAGATGGTGTGCGCGGGCGAGTATTGTCAGGGCGCATGGGTGGAGGAGAGGGGGAGGGGGCGCTTCTGACTGCTAGTCTGGGAAGGCGGGTTGGGGAAGGGCAAGGCGGCTCGCGTGGGTCGCGGCTGGGGAAGGGTGGTAGGGGCGACAAGGGGCCAGTGCGAGGGGGAGAGGAGGAAGAGGAGGAGGTTGTGGGGGGTTGTGGTTCCGGAGCAAGCAGAGTGGGGGATGCTGCACCGGGTGGGGCACGACCAAAGTACGACAGGAAGGCCAGGTCAGTATGGCTGGCAGGACAGGCATGCAAGCCTGGGGTGATTTTCTTTAAGTTTTGAAACGTCTCAGCAGATTTAGACATCTCACAAGTGGATGCAGCGCCAGGTGGAGCACGGCCGAAGTACAACAGGGAGGCCAGGTCAGTATGGCTGGTATGCAAGCCTGGGGTCTGGTTTTCTGGTTATGGCACTCCACAACACCCGAGTGCCAGCGGCCTCTGCCCTGCAACTTCCTGTGCTGCAGCAGGGGTTGGGAGACCGCCCATCCACCACGCCCACTCCGCCTCTCTGGCTGCTCGTTCTGCTTTTCATTTGTGCAACTCCCCTGCCTCCCTCTCACCTCCACCCACCCCCACCACCAGGAGCCGCACCTTTGGCAACCCGGAAGAGCTCTCGGACCTTTACCCTCCCCCCAGTGCCTTCGAGCGATCCCACTCCACACCCGAGCGGCGGCGGCCTCCCGATCGCCCTGCAACCTCCTCTGCTGCAGCAGGGGTTGGGAGGCCCCCCGTCCACCATGCCCATTCCGCCTCTCTGGCTGCTCGTTTCCTGGTGAACGGTCATGGGAGCGGACAGAGGCAGAGGGGAGGTGAGTCCGGGCGGATTGGAGGGAGCAGATTGTCAGGGAAATATCAGCAGAACCAGGGGTGGGACGAGCAGCATGGGCGTCATGAGGACGGGCATGTGCACGAGCAACGGTATGAGGAGAAGCAGTATGAGGAGAGCTATCAGCAGCAGGTGCAGCAGCAAGTGCGGGAGAAGAAGCAGGTGAAGGGGAGGCATAAGGAGACAGGGGCAGTGCTGCATGTGGCGTGGAGACAGTTGGAAGTGGAGGAGGAGGAAGAGTGGGGCAGGCAGAACTCCGATCCTGTCAAAGGTGGCAAGGGGAGGGTGACGGCTGTAAGGAGGCTTGTGGAGGACGAGGAAGAGGGAGAGTGGGGCAGGCAGAACTCAGATCCTGTGACAAGCGGCAGGGGGAGGGTGCAGGCCGTAAGGAGGGAAGTGGAGGAGGAGGAGGATGGAGAGTGGGGACGGCAGAACTCAGATCCTGTGAAAGGGAGCAGGGAGAGGGTGAGGGCTGGAAGGAGACGCGTGGAGAATGAGGAGGATGGGGAGGAGGGAGAATGGGGGCGGCAGCACTCAGAACCTGCAAAAGCCAGCAGGGAGAGGGTGAGGGCTGGAAGGAGGCACGTTGAGGCCGAGGAGGAGGAAGGAGAATGGGGTGAGGAGGACGGAGAGTGGGGCAGGCAGAAACACTGGAATTGTGTGAATGATGGCAGGGAGAGGGTGAAGGCGGGGCAGAGGCAGGTGGAGGAGAGGGAGATGGCTGGATACGCTGGGGATGGTTATGATGAAAATGCAGGGGAGGAAGAGGAGGAGGAAGAGGAGGAAGAGGCAGGGGATGGGGAAGAGGTAGAGGAAGAGGAGGAGGAGGATGGAGAGGAGAGGGAGGAGGATGATGGGGAAGAGGTGGTGGAGAGTGGACAAACGGGATGGTTCAGAGATCGTGGTACAGGCCTGGGGAAAGGGGCTGAGGTCCATTCTCGGAAAGGGAGAGCAGGGACAAGTTCTGGAACCAAGTCATCTCACAAATGCGACAATGGAAGGCGGAAGGGCGATGGAATCAACAGTGGGAGTGAGGACGAGGAGGGGCAAGGGGAAAGAAACTTTTCTTATGACAAGGAGCATGCACGCGGAAGGGGGGGGAGGAGAGAGGCGGTGGAATGGAGGCAGTGATGGTTATGGGGAGAGTCGACAGCAATGGCATGACAGTCAAGAACAGAACGAGGAGGGGGGGGAGAGCGTGGAGGAGGAGGGAGAGGGGGAAGGGAGTGTTAACGAGGATAGTAAGGAGTGGAGTGAGTGTGAGGATAGTGAGGTGGAGAACGGGGATGGTGAAGAGAGAGGGGAAGTGGTGAGTAGAGATGAGGAGGAGAGTGCACAGCATACAGAACGCAGAGGCATAAATAGAGTGCACAGGGAAAGGGGTGAGGAGGAAAGTGAGGAACGGTACAGAGGCAGAGGTGCGGATGGGAAGAAGCAGTCGCAGGGGATGAGTGGTCGGGAGAAGCAGTATGCACGGGGGTACGAGGAGAGGCGTAACGGAGAAGAACGAGACATGCACAGCAGGTTCAAAGATGAGGAAGATGAAGTGTATGGAAAAAATGGGGAAGACGGGGTATATGGGACAGATGTGTACGATAGGAGCTATGGGGATGCAGGGGAAGGAGAGGGGGGAGATCAGGGAGGATACAGGAATTGTCGCTCTAGGAGAGTAGACCACGCTCAGCAGGAGGGTGAGAGGGGTGCAGCAAGGGGTAGTGGTGCACGCCACTCGCGCACTTCCAGTTGGTTGGACCAGAAGAGTCAAGAGGGCGAAAGAAGTGCAGCAAGGGGTGGTGGTAGTGGTAGTGGTGCACGCCACTCCCGCACTTCCAGCTGGTTGGACCAGAAGAGCCACTCTCACCGGCCCGGTCGATAGCGGCAGCAGCAGCAGCGGCAGCAGCAGCAGCAGCAGGAGTGAAGCATGCTCACCAGGAGGGCGAGAGAAACGCAGCAAATGGTGGTGAAAATGGTAGTGGTGCATGCCATTGCCACCCCCCAACTTTCAGCTGGTTGGACTAGAAGAGCCGCTCGTACCGGCATGGGCAATAGCAGGAGCAGAAGAGTAGCAGGGCCATCCGCGCCATCTTGTGCTCGCTCCGACTGTTAATAAATTCATTCTCTCCAGCAGCAGCTTCTCGAGGCGTGCATCCCTCTATGTGTGGTACATACATGACTTAATAGCAGGCACGTCTTAATTTGCCTGCGACACTTATTGTTGATGCTTGGTGGTGCATGAGCATGCTCCCAGCATCTTGGACGTGGTGTTGTGTTTATTGGTTGCAGGTGGCGTGGCTTGATGCCGTCCATGGGGGGAGTTCCCTTGTGCCCCATCATTCCTGCCATCCTAACACGCCGTGCTGTCAGTGTACATATCCATATAGATTTATAAAGAGTATAGCCCTGCTTTTTCTGTGCCTCCTGTCTCTGTTAGGATGCCAAACCTGCATTGGCAGAAACCAGGCATCATCATTGAATCAATGCACAGGAGATCCAGAGTCAACCAGCGCAGGACAACTGATTGCACAGTACTAGATCTGCAACAGGTAGATTTGAAGCCACTGTTGAAAGGGGGACAATCGCCACAAGCTAAAAGGGTAGCGGTGGTGGTTGACTCAAGTTGCCTACGGTATTTTTTCCTGTGTCAATGTTGTCATGAGTCATGTCATGGTAGCAACCATACTCAGCCAGTCCTGGAGATAAAAATAGTATTTCAATAAAATGTGTAACACGTTGGCATCAATTTAACGCAACCTGCAGTGGTTAGCTGAACAGAAACAAAAGAACGCACAAAACCAAAGGACATGTTACACCACCTTGGAATATGGTATAGACTGGTTTGCCCTCTCCGACATGCCATGCAACCAAAGGCTGTCTACAAAAACCTGGGTAGAGTACCGGCAAGCCAGCATGGCAGTCATGTCTGGAGGCCTCGCATCAATGCTGCCACATTGTTGACCTCTGGCGCTGGAGATGCAATGTCTTCCATCCTGCAGAAGACCGGTTGAAATGACTTAAGCATCGCAGATGCTGGTTCATGAAGGTCTGTTTCATCAAAAGCATCAGGGACTGAACTACGCATTGCAGAGGCGTTACCTTTGCTTGAGGAGCTGCTGCCTTGTCAGGACACTGGTCTGCTGTGTGTGATGACTCCATGGATGATTGCAGTTGCACACCTGATGATTCACAAAAAGCAAGGCACGGAGGCAGAGGTGCAAAGGAATTAGGGCTATATTGATGGTCAAGTTGACTTGATTCGAGCAGAATTGCACTCGCTCCCTCTCTCCCTCCCATGGCAATGCGCAGGATGGCACACTAGACACCTTCCCTCATGCATTGAAAATGCATGGTCAGCCACGCATGTCACACCTGGGTCCTGTAAGCAATCCTTCACCACATTCCTCTACTGCTACCCTGATTTACCCATACATATAACCGTCATCCTTGATCTGCGCATGCCAGGTGCAAGCTCACTTACCCATGGGCTATCGAACTTGTCGCATGAGCATTTTGGCCGGATGCATTTGTGCGATGTTGGCTCGTGTTCCACATGCTTATGCTGCGTGACAGATTGACAGAACGAAGGAAATAGAAAAAGGACGGAAAAGGTGAAAAGAAGAATCTGTAGAATTTGCACAACTGCGAGTCCCTACCGAGGAGCAACTCCACGTAGCAAAGACATTTTACCAGGGTTTTGGAATTTCTTTCAGCAGCAGGATTAATGGTTAACATGCAGAGGCTGGCTTCAGCAAGGCCAGGAAACGATTACGGCGTGAATGACTGAAAGCGAAGCCAGAAAGGAAGAAACCATGCATCTGCAGTAAACAAGTTCTGACACGATGCATTTGTGTACAGATGCATGAAAGATGACAAGCACGCACCTTGCATCTGCAACGAAGGATCCAGACGCCTTGAGCGGGAATGAAGAAGAAACTCTCGCACGCACATTTGGCTCGTCCGCAGACCAGCTGAAATTCAACACAATGCGACGAAGACGACGACGAGGAGCCTGAATGCGAATCGCTCGGCGGTCCTGCCAGGGAGTCCGAATCTTGCGATTCCGGGTTCTCAGACAGCCGTGGGTCGGTCAATTTTTCCGCAGCCACTGTTTCAGAAGAGCTTCGCTGAGTAGTAGGCGGTTTCAGACGATGCTCTCGAAGCCTGTGGCCGCAGATACATTGGGATTCGTCTCGAACTGGCAGGCAGCTGCGGTCGCAATCTGAGGTTGACAATTAGGAATATTGGGAATAAAATCAAGCCCGGACGGAGTCACATGATGGTGGTTAGTGATCACGCTAAGTTAAAGCCACTTCGCAACCCTCGCTTCACCCCTCCGCTAAACTTGGACCTCGCGGACCAATCCCAGTCGACCTCCTACCACCAACTGCAAAACACTCGTACTACTTGAGACCCTGGCTTTAAGTTCACATCTGCTAAAAACGAGAAAAAAAAAAAAGAAAAAGAAAAAAAGATGAGATAATTACAAAAACAAACCGAGGCCACGGTAAGCTCTAGGTGCCGAAGGCATACCACGGCAAGTCCACGTGACCTTAGCCTTGAGGTCGGAAGAAGAGTCCTTGCCGTCCTTGCTAATGGATTCCACGCCAGCAGGCTGCTTTTTGGATTCTACATGACATTCAATTTCACTAGCCTCTGTCTCTACTGCTCCGGCTAAGTCATGTGCTTGATCACTCGTGACCATGATGCTGACAAGCTAAGCAACGGAGCTTCAGCACGTGGTGCTTGGCGACGTCTCGGCTTACCGTGCCGAATCGTGGTATTGAAACTAGCCTGCTGCAGGAATGTGAATGGAAGCAGGACTTCCAGCAAAGCGAATGGTGTGGAGCAAGTATGAACGGGAAGTATCTCCGGAACTCCGAGGCAGACTATGAATGACCAAAGAGATTTGGGTATTCAGTTCACTCACACCCAACTGACATCCGAATGTCGCGGCCTGTCAGAAGCTTTTGAGGCGGATGTGGTAAGATAATATAACGGATCTTTCGTGAAACTTGATAATATTCCACACGATCTATAGCATTAACCCCGAAGCTGGACACAATGACAATAAGTCAAATCGGCAGCGTTAGCGTCAAAGGCTCGCCCGTGCTGGAATTTTTACCTTCCAATTAATGTTTGAAAAAAAAATGCTACAGACCTACCTTCGATACTCAGACCCATCCCTTGAGACTCGGTCACCATACCCACGAGGACTAGGCTCATGACGACCACCAGCACCACCCCCCCTCCAATCCCCCCTACCAGCACCACCAGACCTCCAATCCCCCCTACCAGCACCACCAGACCTCCAATCCCCCCCATCAGCACCACCAGACCTCCAATCCCCGCCACCAGCAGCACCACCCCCCCTCCAATCCCCACCACCAACACTACCTCCTGACATCCATCGATCACCATCATCAATCACCCTACCTGCAACAGCACCACCCCCAGCTGACATCATGCCACCAACCGATCCCATCGCACCAACCGGACCACCAGCAACCCCACCAGCAGCACCAGCAACACCACCAAAGCCACCAGCAGCAGCAGCACCACCACCACCAGCAGCAGCAGCAGCAGCAGCACCACCACCACCAGCACCAGCAGCACCAGCAAAGCCACCAGCACCAGCAGCACCAGCAAAGCCACCAGCACCAGCAGCACCAGCAGCACCAGCTGCGTTTTTCTCAGCATTCTCCAATTCCCGCACGGCTGCTCTCCCCGCTTGCTCCAGCAGCCTCACCGCGCACCCCACCACTCGCCTCTCATTGGCCGGCCGCGGCCCTCCCGCCACCCACCTCCCCAGAATCGAATCCAGCACCGCCCGCAGCTGCACCAGCAGCTCTCCCACGTGCCGATCCACCACAAACTCGATCCAACGGTCCACAATGAGCAGAACCGGCTGAGAAGCCAATGAGGACGGTCCAAACCCATAGGCGCCACCAGCAGCAGCACCGTACGAATTGCCAGAGGGAAAAGCCCCTCCCAGGGGTAGAAATGGAGATGGGGCAGGGGCAAGCTGGATAGGACCTCCGAAGAGGACGATAGAGAGTGCAGGGATGAGGGTGCAGCCACGGATAAACACCTGTGACGTCTGCACCCGCTCGTTAAACGTCAGAAAATGCACTCCCCCGTCATCCAATGCCTTGCCCTGCTGGGGAATCACCCCTGTTGGGTGGATCCACACCCGGCCCTCGGAGGTTCGGAACCCGAACCTCAGCCGAACCTTCTGTTTCCCGCCACTGCTGCTGCCGGCCCCGCCTCGGGCTTCTGGGAGCATGTCGGAGTGGGCTATATGGGGAGACAGACCTGCCACTAGCACGGAACGAGCGATGAAGAGGGATGACTCGTCAGTGTCGTCGATGTGCGGTTCAGATGCAGCAGCATTGGCTCTGTCAGAGCCCGAGGGGTAATCTCGGCCGTCCATCTGCTCGTCCATGCGCTCGTCTGCCACTCGCACATCCCACTTTGACCTGTGCCGCCGACCCTCACTCTCCCTCTCCCTCTCCCGTTCTCTCTCCCGCTCCCGCTCTCTGTCCCTCTCCTTCTCCCT
This sequence comes from Closterium sp. Yama58-4, assembly GCA_947470075.1. NCBI lineage: Eukaryota > Viridiplantae > Streptophyta > Zygnematophyceae > Desmidiales > Closteriaceae > Closterium > Closterium sp. Yama58-4. Next base: position 453,995 of record CANIUD010000095.1, read on the forward strand.
GTCACGATCCCGATCCCTATCCCTGCCGCTGTCCCTTCCCCTGTCCCTGTCCCTGTCTCTCTCCCTGTCCCTTACCCCATCCCTGTCTCTATCTCTATCCCGCTCTCTCTCCCTGTCCCAATCCCTCTCCCTATCCCTATCCCTCTCCCTGTCCCTATCCCTGTCTCTGTCCCGCTCCCTATCCCTGTCCCGATCCGAGCCCCTCTCCTCCCTGTCCCTCCAGTTGTCCCTGCTGCTACCACTACCAGCACCCCTGGAATCACTCAGCTGCGTGGAGCCAGTGCGGGCATCGATGCGAGTCACATGGCGAATGTCAGGCCTACCACTCAGTGAAGATACCCCACCACCAGCACCACCACCAGCAGCCCCACCGGAAGCAGCAGCAGCAGCAGCAGCAACACCACCACCACCGCCGCCACTAGCACTGCCAGCAGCAGTACCAACATCACCACCATCAATGCCAGACTCTCTCTTTACCCCTCTTCCTCCTCCAACCCCTGTCCCCTTCCCCTGCCCCACAGCAGCACCCTGCGCCTGTGCCTTGGGCGGCAAATCAGCATCAAGAGACTCCCCCAATCGGGCCAACCCCGCCCCCCACAGCATCCTCTCAATCTGCATCTTCAGCCCCAGCATAAGCCGCATACCGGTCGGTGCCAGGAAGTTCTCATCGCAGTACCCCATCGCCCGCCCCTCTGCGTTTGCTCTCATCCACCCCTCATGCGCCATCACCACCGCTAGATGGTCGCTGCCCGCCGCCGAGCCTGTCGCGAAGGCTCGGCGCGCAGCATCGGCGGCGTTGCGGTTGGTGATGGGGGAGAGGAACGGATCCCGGGAGAGGGAAGCTGCCGCAGCGACGGAGAGGAGAGGAGATAGGCAGTGCAGGAGGGACCCATACACCAACATCTTGCCAATCCGAGGGTGGACAGCAAGCCGGCTGAGGGTCGATCCAAGGGCTGTGAGCTCTTCATCTTCGTCTAGTGCGCCCAGCCCCTGGAGATTCTCTATGGCATGGCGAACGGCAAAGGGATCGGGAGGAGAGAGGGCCTTGGCGAGAAAGAGGCCGATGTTGGTGCTGCGATGGGCGGTGGCGGAGGAGGGGTAGGAGGAGGAGGAGGAGGGGTAGGAGGTGACGGCAGCTGCAAGAGGGAGGGGTTTGATCTGCAAGCAGATTTCTTCTAGAGGGACGCGTTGCATCTCAGGCACGGAGTTGGGGGCCATGGCCTCGTACACCTGCAAATCGGAGAGAAAAAATATCAACGCGAGAGAGGAGATAAATTTATGTCGATTGCTTTCGAGCCAAGCAAAAAAAAAATTCTGGACAGTAGAAAACGCCTGGTTTCAAATACTGTTCGCAAGCAGGAACCAGCTGGACTTACCATGCGGGTGAAAAGACGGAAGCATTTTCCGGGGCGCACGCGACCAGCTCGGCCCTGCCTCTGCTTCACACTCGCCTTGGACGCCCACTGCAGGCCGGGGGACAGCACAGGGTGGCATGAAACAGGTGGCAAGCAGATGAAGAAAACAAATCTTCCGACATGTACTTGACTCTTACTGGAAGAACAGCATGTGGGGCTGTTGGTTTTTCTCCATGGACAAATCAACAGCCCCCCCCACATGCTGTTGTAGAGATGTTTCTCGCCAGGTGTTTCTTGCTCCAAGTACGTCTCCTTGGACTTGCGATGTGAGTGAGAGCGGTGTCCCTACCTGCACCTGCACGCACTGCTATTGCCGCCTCACCTGCACGCGCATGGAGGAGATGTTCCTTGCAGGCTCGAGGCACTTCTCCTTGGACTTGCCTCATGTGGCTCCTACTCTCTGGCTGTGCTGAACGTCTTTCAACAACATAGAGATCTAAGAGCAACAGCAAAGCAAGAGCCCACCTGCACGCGCATGGAGGAGATGTTCCTTGCCGGCTCAAAGTACTTCTCCTTGGACTTGCCTCATGGCTACCCAGGCATGAGTCGCTCACACAAGTGACTGAAAGGGAGTGATGGGCACCTCACCTGCACGCGCATGGAGGAGATGTTCCTTGCCGGCTCGAAGTACTTCTCCTTGGACTTGCGCCATGTGAGTGAGTGCTGTCACTACCTGTACACTTTGCTGGCTGTAGCTAGTACTGCCCATCTCACCTGCACGCGCATGGAGGAGATGTTCCTTGCCGGTTCGAAGTATTTCTCCTTGGACTTGCCTAATGTGAGAGCGTGATGTTCCACCTGTAAGCATTGCTACCATCTGCACGCACTGCCAGTACTGCCCACCTCACCTGCACGCGCATGGAGGAGATGTTCCTTGCCGGCTCGAAGTATTTCTCCTTGGACTTGCCACCATCCACCACAAACACCACGTCGTCTATTGTCACACTCGTCTCCGCTATGTTGGTTGATAGAATCACCTGCAGAGGAGGAGGGAGCGGAACAAGGGGGGAGACGGCAAGGTGGAGAGATGGGGAGATGTTGGAGAGAATGAAAATGCAACAGGTTATCAGCCGGACAACTGGTCACACTCGTCTCCGCTATGATGGTCGATAGAATCACCTCCATAGGAGGAGGAGGAGGGAGCAGGAGGCGAGACGGAGAGAGATGGCAAGGTGGAGAGAATGAGAGATGAAGAAATGGTCAGATGAGAGACTGAAAACGCACAGACTATAGTTCGGACAACGTGTTACATCCTTCACTATCACATCTGCCACTAAAACACCCACCGCTATCACACCCACCGCTATCACACCCACCGCTATCACACCCACCGCTCTCACACCCACCAACCATCATCACATCCACCAACCACTCTTACCTTGCGCTTCCCCTCTGGAGGGCGATCAAATGCTGCTCTCTGCTCTGCTGGTGGCACCTGCATGGCGTTTCAGCGGGGAGGAAAGGCATAGGGAGGTATTTGAAGGTGTACAAACGTAAGCCAGGAAGTTCATTCAGAGTTGTCTGAAGGCAATAACAGGTGAACCACGAGGTTGGAAAAACCACGCAAGGAGCGTGATAAGGAGTACGGCAACAAAAGTTAGCGCTCGTACACAGCAACTGCAGCATGTTCATACCAAGTACAAACTGCAGCACGGTCTCTCTTTCTCTCTTTCTCGCACAGCCCCTCACACAGGAGGGCAGTGTGGCAACACCTGCATATCCAAGAACGGAGGGAAGGCGTAGCAGAGCCTCACCTGGAGCATAACTCACCTGCGAGTGCAGCATGACAATGTGGAAGCGGTATGATCCAGGGAGGAACTGTAGCTGTCGCTTGGCATCTGCGATCGTGTCCCACCCCTGCACATGTGGACAACGGGCGCAATGTGCCATGAAATGGCATGGTATGAGGAGACGTGCGCATGGTACGTTAGCCACTGGCTTCAGCGATCGTGTCCACCCCTGCACATGTGGACAGTGGATGCAATGTGGCATGGAATGGCATGGTATGGCAAGATGAGGCGTGCACATGGTGTGCTGGTCACTGGCTTTGCAATCGCGTCCCTTGCATACTCATCATCCGCCCAAGACACCCACAGCGGCGTGAAGGAGCCTGCTACCTTCAACACTCATGCCTTTGAAAGTGCAGCACGAGTGTTGAAACAGAGCAGAGGATTGACCGGTGCTTCCACTCACCAGCAGGAAGCAGAGAATCGACCCGTCCTCCCTCGCATACTCATCATCCACCCAGGCCACGGCCATCGCTCCCATCTCAGCATGTGCAAGGTTACTTACTGGCAAGAAGCAGAGAATCGACCCGTCCTCCCTCGCATACTCATCATCCACCCACGCCACGGCCATCGCTCCCATCTCAGCATGTGCAAGGTTACTTACTGGCAAGAAGCAGAGAATCGACCCGTCCTCCCTCGCATACTCATCATCCACCCACGCCACGGCCATCGCTCCCATCTCAGCATGTGCAAGGTTACTTACTGGCAAGAAGCAGAGAATCGACCCGTCCTCCCTCGCATACTCATCATCCACCCACGCCACGGCCATCGCTCCCATCTCAGCATGTGCAAGGTTACTTACTGGCAAGAAGCAGAGAATCGACCCGTCCTCCCTCGCATACTCATCATCCACCCACGCCACGGCCATCGCTCCCATCTCAGCATGTGCAAGGTTACTTACTGGCAAGAAGCAGAGAATCGACCCGTCCTCCCTCGCATACTCATCATCCACCCACGCCACGGCCATCGCTCCCATCTCAGCATGTGCAAGGTTACTTACTGGCAAGAAGCAGAGAATCGACCCGTCCTCCCTCGCATACTCATCATCCACCCACGCCACGACCCTCGCTGCCAGCTCAGCATCGAGCTCGTCCTCGTCAGCGCACCCGTACTTGGGCTGGAGTGCTTGCCGTACCACCGAAGGCACATGGCGGCCCATGAGGTAAGGAAGATCGTCGAGCGAGTGGACTGAGACAGGGTGGATGAAGCCTGGGATTGTGAGCATGGGGCAGTGGTGGAAGTAACTGGGGGTGGAGCGGGGGGGGGGGGGGGGGCGGGGGCAGTGGCGAAGGGGAAGAAATGGGGGGGGGGGAGAGGGGGGGGAAGGGCGTTTACAATGAGCAGTAGGGGTTGGGAGGACGGATAGGGGCAGAGGGAGGGAGAGCGGTGGGCCGAAGGTGCAGTGCAGCGGCTGGCGCACCACCGATGGCACGTGGCGGCCCATGAGGTAAGGAAGGTCGTCGAGCGAGTGGACTGAGACAGGGTGGATGAAGCCGGGGATTGTGAGCATGGGGCAGTGGTGGAAGTAGCTGGGGGAGGGGGGGAGGAAGGGAGAGAGGGCAAAAGTGAAGGAAAAAAAACGGGGGGGGGGGGAGAAGGGGGGGGGGGGAGGGGGTTCACAATAAGCAGGAGGAGCTGGGAGGAGGGATAGGGGCAGAGGGTGGGGAGGAAGAGGAGTTGGGCAATAAGGGTGCAGTGCTTGGCTCAGCACCGATGGCACGTAGGGGATGGCAGGTCGTCGAGGGAGTGGACCGAGACAGGGTGGATGAAGCCCGGAATTGTGAGTATGGGGCAGTGGTGGAAGTAGCTGGATGGCTAGGGGGATGGGCAGGTGGGAGGGGGGTGAGGGGCGTGAGGGGGGGAAGTGGGGAGAGAGGTTGGAGAGGTACGAGGAGGGGTGAAGACGGGATAGAAAGGGGTGGAATAGGAAATAGCAGAAGGTTTGAAGTGAAAACTGTTATCCAAAGTCCAGAAAGACCACCAGGAGGGGGGGAATTGGGGAGGGGGATTATGCAAGCAGCCGGGCGGGAGAGTGAAGTGAGAGAAAAAGGTAGGAGCATAACCAACCAACGCAATGACATGCAGGGAAGAATCGAGGGGTGAACACAAAGAGTGAAGTGAAACAACAGAGGAAGGCGGAACCAACAAGAATGAAAGAAAAAAAACAACACAGGAGTCAAAAGAGACAACGACACATGGTAGTGGAGGATGCAGAGTGGTAAGGTGCGATTCTGCCAGGTTTTAAGGTGCCCCAAAACAGACACATGATGCCGTACCACCAGCTCGCTCGCTCGTTTCACTTTCAAAGGTCAGACGCTGCAGCAGCCACCTCCTTCCTCTCATCCATCTCCTTAACCCATGAGGCTCAGCAGCAGCAGCAGAGGCAGATGGAAATGGCAGCAGCAGGCTGGCAGCAGCAAGAAAAGCTGTGGCATCCCATGCTGCCACTGCTGCTGCCACTGCCACCGCCACTGCTGCTGAGCCTCTGATTCGCAGGCCAGGTTCGAGGAGACGAGAGGAAGGAGGCTGCTGCCGAAGAAATCGAGACCGGGAACAGATGAGTGAGCGAGCTGGCGTCACGCAGGGGGAAGGAAGGGGGGACGGACAGAAGGAGGGGCAAGACTTACGAGGTGAAAAGAGCAGCATGCATAGTGAAGTTCACGATGACCACACAGCTATTGACTTGCTCGCTCTGCTCTGCCTAGCCTAGATGTTGGCATGACAACTCACAAAAGAATGCGATGGTAAAATTTGAAGTAAAAGGTCCATCAAAACTCACGAGCTGAAGAGATCGGCATCGATGGTGATGCTCAAGATGACCACACGGATACGAGAGTGCATACTGGTGCCGAGTTATGTGAGCATCGGCTGGGCTCTCTCTCTTTCTCTTTACCCTTATGAGGGCAACAGTAACACACGGAATTACAAGTTAAATACAAACATTGGTTACTCACGAGGTGAAGAGATCGGCATCGATGGTCGCGCTCATGAAGACCACACGGATACGGGAGTGCACGGCGGGGGAGGAGAGCATCTGCTTGGCTCTCTCCACCCTAACACAATGGTCTTTGCAAAGAAAAGAGGCAATGGTAACTCACGAGGTGAAGAGGTCTGCACCAATGGTGGCGCTCATGATGACCACACAGATACGGGAGTGCACGGCAGGAAAAACAAAGCATCTGTTTGCCTCTCTCCCGTTCCCCGTACAAGGGCAATGGTAACACACGAAGCAACTGGTTTCATTATAGACAGTGGTTGTGACTCACGAGGTGAAGAGATCAGCATCGATGGTGGCGCTCATGATGACCACACGAATACGAGAGTGCACAGTGGGGGAGGCGAGCATCTGCTTGAGCACGATGAGGAGGAAGTCGGTGTCCATGTCCCTCTCATGCACCTCGTCCACCACCACATGGCTCACCCCCTCCATGCCCTCTGGGCTCTGTGGAATGGTGCCGGGGAGATAGGAGGACAAGGTGTCTAAGGAGGCAACAAAAGGGCAAGTCAAGTCAAGTCAGTGTCCATGTCCCTCTCATGCACCTCGTCCACCACCACGTGGCGCACCCCCTCCATGCCCTCTGGGCTCTGATGAATGGTTTTAATGAGAGAGTAGGAGGGGGAGGGAAAGGCGGGGTGTGGAGAGGGATGAATACAATGGAAATCAAAGTGGTGGATGAGGTACAAAAGGGAAACAAGGTATTATAAGGATACAACGGGGTGCGGGAATGAATGACGGGGGATGAGGGTATCTGTTTGAGCAGGATGAGGAGGAAGTCAGTCTGCATGATGTGCGTTGTTTGCATCTGTTGCACTACTACGCCCTCACCCACCTCTAACCATCATTCTCCTAACTCAAATTTCTCCGTAGTTGGGGCACAACAAGCTTCACAGGCGCCCATGGTTTCGGCCACTTGAAAGGCCTCAGGGAACTATCTCCCGAGAGCTTGTCGCATCTGTCTTCGCTTCCTACCTCCATCTCTCACATTCTTGAGCTCACCAGCTTGGAGTTGGAAAGTTGCCTGCATATAAGAGACTAGGGATGAGCAGAGGCCGAACTCGAACAGGTTCGAGTTCGTCCTCTGTCGAACAGCTCGAACAGCCAAACCGAACACTGTTCGGTTCGGCGAACGATTTCCGCCGACACAAGTGTTCGATGTTCGCCCTTGAGGGCCCACGTTTTGTACATGCAGGCGAACTCGAACTTGTTCGAGCCGAACATGTTCGCGTTCGACTTTAAGCAGATTCACTATAGTCACATTTGTCAGAAAGGGTACCTGAAGGTCCAGAAAGATAAAAAAATGGGGTTTGCATGGAGCAAAATTGTTCCTGCATCCCACCTAAGGCTACAAACACCATCCTGTTTTGTAACAGAAATGCAACAATGTAATAAATTCCTAGGCTAACGCGCCGCCACTGCTACTACCAACAGCAGGCTCCGCTTCGCCAGCTGTGTCTCCGGAAGCCCCCACACCCTCCCCCCCCTCCTCCTCCTCGTCCTCCTCCTCCTCCTCCTCCTCCTCCTCGTCGTCGTCCTCCGCCCCCTCGCCCTCAATTGCGAACTCTGGCGGTGCGACGCCTCTCTGTCGGCGGCCCTCGCCTATCCTCTGTCCGAGTGTGAGGTGTACCAGGATCGGAGAACCATGACAGCTCGCGTACTCTTAAAGAGACCTGCCTGAGAGACTTGTGCGACTGAAATTGCTCAAGAGAACCATCTATTGAGAGCTTATCACTCAAACCCCTCAGACGGGTCCGTTATCTGCGAGCAGCTTTCAACTCCAAGCTGGTGAGCTCAAGAAGGTGAAAGATGGAAGTAGGAAGCGAAGACAGATACAACAAGTTCTCAGGAGATAGTTCCCTGAGACCGTTCAAGTGGCCGAAGCCGTGGGTGCCTCTAAAGCTTTCTGTGCTCCAATTACGGAGAGAATCCAACATCTTTTTTTTTTTTTAACCCTACATGTTCGAGGCAAACATGTTCATGCTCGGTTTGTCGTACCTAGCCGAGCCGCGCCGACACGAACAAGTTCGTATTTGCGACGAACACAAATGCGTTCGTCGAAAAATCCCGGCAGCCCTTTTTTTAGGTCAAGGGGAATCACTCGTCGAGCTCATCTTTGAGCTCGACTTTTGCTAATCTCCCCTCCCACAGCCTGAAATACAAGCTCCACAAGCTAGCATACCTAGACTCCAATAAAATATTTCGACAGAACCGAACTGTTCTTTTGGTTAACTTTACAGTTGACGCTTAGAGGTGATTAAGTCGTTAGAAGACGTCCCTTCATTCCCATGCGCCCACCATGTTTAGCCACACCTCCTTGAACGCCCAACATCGCCCATCATGTGACTTTGACGAAGGCTGCCAAAACGCGAACACAAACAACTTTGTCTCAAACATGTTCGTGCTCAGGCGAACACCTTGGTGTTCCCCTTTACAGGCGAACACCAAACACCCCTTTTCGTTGGATGGAGGTGATCAGCCGAGCACAAACATGTTCGTTCGTTGAACATGAGTGTTCGAGCCCGGCAGAACACGAACATGTTTGTGTTCGCCTTCTGCTCATGCCTTTGGGGGATAATGCAATGTAGCGAAACAAGGTATATACCGCGCAAAGCAAAGCACCGTGCATATTGCACTTGTGTTGCAAATTATGACACTAGTCGTGCACCAAGTACAGGGTAACAAAAAACCAGTGCAGCAGACCATGCCCCACACACACCTACGCACTACCAATGGGGATATCAGCCATAGCAGCTCACGCCATGTCCCACACACACCTGCATTCGGCTCAGCAGGACGCCAGCAGTGTAGAATAGAGTGCTAGCTCTGGGCCTTACTACTCCCATTCCGCAAAGACATGCTACACTCTTACGGCTGAAGACTAATCAATCAGCACAGCATCCCAGACCCCACGTGCAAACGCACCTGCATTCGCCTGAGCAGGATGCCGACAGTGCAGAAGAGGATGCTGCCTCTGGCTCGGGGCGGGTTGCTGTCCAGCCGAATGCGGTATCCCACACTGTCCCCCAACGCCTCACCCCTCTCCCATGCCACTCGCTCTGCCACACTGTAGGGAGGTGGTGGGATATGGTAACACGAGAATGAGCGAAACCAAGAGTTGCTGTCCAGCCGAATGCGGTACCCCACACTGTCTCCCAACGCCTCGCCCCTCTCCCATGCCACTCGCTCTGCCACACTGTTGGGGGCCGGGGGGGCGCGAGGGGGAAGATGAACGGAAACGAGAATTTTCAACCTAGACCGATCACCAATGAGGAATGGAATAATCTTTTAGTCGACTTAAAAATTCGGCCAAGGCTGATCACCAGTGCTGATTACGCAAGCGTCAACTCAAAGAATGGAGAGCTCAAATGGAGAGAAAGAATGGACGCTGCATGTCTAAGCACGTCAAAGTTATTCGATAATAGGTAGAAGAGGAATTACAGCCAAGGAGCATAGTACTGGAGTGGAGGAGAGAGGAGGCGGAGAGAGCACCTCAACGCTGCAATTCTGCAGGGCTGGGTGACTATAACGTGTGCTGCTAGCTATGCTGATTTTGCTTGTGAGACTCCTCAAAAGTAAAATCAATCGACAGGAGGTGGAGAGAGTACCTCAACGCTGCAATTCTGCGAGGCTGCGTGACTATAATGTGTGTGCTGCTAGCGGTGCCATTCCGCTCTGAATCTTCAAGGATAAACTGAGGAACCTGCCAACATCCAAGGAAGACGAAAGATAAGGTGGAGCGCATAGGGGTGCAACGCAACCATGGCATTGCAATGGCATAGGTATTGGGTTGACCACGGGCTGTTTGTTCAACACACGGGCAGGGCTGACCTGACCCACACCTGACTGACTCGTGACAGGCCAGCCTGGAAGTGCCGAGCCTCTCAAATGCTCCCCAAACGATGAGCGACACTGGGGTACCCTGCGCCATGCACACCATAGCATTCCCTCTCCTTCCATGCACACACCCTCGCTCTCCTGTGCCCTCCACCTCTCCTCAAGGCGCCTCTCATAAAACAATTTGTGAAGCGCTTCTATATCTTTGCTTGATTTTTAATCCCCTACCTGGGTGGTTTTTCCGCGGCCAGTCTCCCCAACAATGAGCGACACTGGGTTTGCCTGCACCATGCACACCACCGCATCCCTCTCCTTCCACGCAGGCAGCCTCTCCCGCGCCCTCCACTCCACCTCTTCATAACGGGTCGATTTGTGAGGCGTTTCGAAGGCCTTGCTTGCAACTCAAAGCCTTACCTGCGTCGTTTTACCACAGCCAGTCTCTCCAACAATAAGCGACACAGGGTTGGCCTGCACCATGCGCAACACTGCATCCCTCTCCTTCCACGCCGGCAGCCTCTCCCTCCCCTGCCCTTTTGAGCTCAGACGTCACCTATCCTCCTACCTGGGTGGTCTTGCCACAGCCAGTCTCCCCAACAATGAGAGACACTGGGTTTGCCTGCACCATGCGCACCACTGCATCCCTCTCCTTCCACGCCGGCAGCCTCTCCCTCCCCTGCTCTTTTGAACTCAGACGTCACCTATCCTCCTACCTGGGTGGTCTTGCCACAGCCAGTCTCCCCAACAATAAGTGATACTGGATTCGCCTGCACCATGCGCACCACTGCATCCCTCTCTTTCCACGCTCGCAGCCTCTCCTGTGCCCTCCACCTCTCTTTTCAGCGCCTGAAAGACCATGATTCACAAACCAATTCCCTACCTGGGTGGTTTTACCGCAACCAGTCTCCCCAACAATGAGCGACACTGGGTTTGCCTGCACCATGCGCACCACAGCATCCCTCTCCTTCCACGCAGGTAGCCTCTCCCGCGCCCTCCACCTCTCCCCCATCTCCCTTGCCGCGCTCCTCCTCTCAGCTGCCAATCTGAACCGTTCATCCAGGTACGGATCCCTCGGGTACGGCCCAGATACATCCAACGCCGCTGCCGCCGCAGCCGCCGCTGCTGCTCCTGCAGCTGCTGCTTTAGAAGCAGACGCAGCACTTACACCAGCGCCCGAAGGGGTAGTAGTGGGGATGGAACCGGAGGGTGGGCGAGAGGAGGGGTATTGGAGCGAGGATTGCAAAGAGGAGGAAGGGAGGGTGCCTGTGGAGTGCGGGCGGGGGAGCAAACCAGTGCCTTGGGTGGTGGAGTCGGGAGGGTGGGAGGGGAGAGGAGGTGAGTGGGAGGGAGGAGGGAGAGACGGTGGCTTGGGCAGGCTGGAATGAAATTCGGAAAGCACGTCCTCTAGAAGGGTGATGTCGGATGGATCGAGGGAGAGGCGGGGGGTCTGCAGGGGTAGGTGGGAGTGAATAAATTGGGAGGATATTGGAATGAGCTTTGAGCACCAAAAGCGACGGTGGCTTGGGCAGGCTGGAGTGGAATTTGAAAAGCATGACCTCTAGAAGAGCAATGTCGGATGAATCGAGGGAGAGACGGGGGGTCTGCATGGGTAGGTGGGAGGGAGGACGCAAGGAGAAAAGAAATACGCTTTTGAGTTGCCTCAAAAGCAGGCTGGAGTGGAATTCGGAGAAGACGTCTTCGAGGAGGGTGATGTCGGATGGATCAAGAGAGAGGCGGGGGGTCTGCATGGGAGAGGGAGGGAGAAAATGGGGAAGGTATCGGAATGAGCTTTGAAGCGACTCAAGAGACAGCGGCTTGGGCAGGCTGGAATGGAACTCGGAAAGTACGTCCTCTAGAAGGGTGATGTCGGATGGATCGAGAGAGAGGCGGGGGGTCTGGGTGGGAGAGATATCAGATGGAGCTTTGAGGCACCTCAACCTCAAGAGACAGCGGCTTGAGCAGGCTGGAGTAATTGATTGAAATCAAGTGGTACCTCATCACACACACCTGCCCCTGATCCTTCACCAGCATGCCTGCAGCACCACCGCTCTGCCCTCCCATGGCAGCAAGGTTGGACGAGGAAGGGGCCTTGAGCAACCCCAGCTCGTGCAGGGGCTCACAGGCAGCCACGCACAAAAAAGATGCACACACCGCGCTGCACCGCACTGCACTGCACGCACCTGCCCCTGATCCTTTGCCATCATGCCAGCACCACCGCTCTGCCCTCCAAGCGTAGCAAGGTTGGAGGAGGAAGGTGCCTTGAGCAGCCCCAGCTCGTGCAGGCGCTCACGGGCAGCCACGCAGCAGTTCCTCTCCGCGTCTGCCTTGTTCCGCCCCCTCCACTTCATGCAGGCACTCACACGCCGCCACGACACACAACACAACAGATGCACAGACAGCACTGCACGCACCTGTCCCTGATCCTTGGCCAGCATGCCAGCACCGCCACCCTGCCCTCCCATGGCAGCAAGGTTGGAGGACGAGGGTGCTTTGAGCAACCCCAGCTCGTGCAGGCGCTCACACGCCGCCACGCAGCAGTTCCTCTCCGCGTCTGCCTTGTTCCGCCCCCTCCCCCACGCCACCCACACCTGCGCACCAGCCCCCCTCCCCAACGGCACATCGAGTTCTGCGTAGAACACCTGGGGAAGGGGGAGCGGAGGGGGGATGGGGGGGAGAGGGGATGTGCCACACTGCAGTCCCTCCTCAACAGCACATCCAGCTCGGCATAGAACACCTGGGGTGGGGGGGGGGGGAGAAGGGGGGGGAGAGGGGATGTGCGTACAAGAGGGGATGTGCCACACTGCAGTCCCTTTCCAGCGGCACATCGAGCTCCGCATAGAACACCTGGGGAGGGGGGAGGGGGAGAAGGGCGAGGGAAATAAAGGAGATTTCAAAGGAGATGCGGATGTTGAGCTTTCCTCCCTTGTTGACGATCCAGTCCTTGAACACCGGACAGTGCTGCAGAAAGTTCTTGAGGTTCTGAGTCAACTCGCTGGTGACTTGAACCGTTCCCAAAACCAGAAACCCTAGGCACCAGCACGCCTTTCCATGGTCAGGGCCTGCAGAGGAGACGCAGATGTTGAGCTTCCCTCACTCGTTGACGATTCACTCCTTGGACGACGAACAGACTGTGCTGTGCTGTGCTGTGCTGTGCTGTGCTGTGCTGTGCTGTGCTGTGCTGTGATGTGCTTCACACAGAGTGGCTACTGAGCCTACTCAACAATCACTACCATACCTTGCCATGATTGGGCCCGAAGAGGAGACATGGATGTTGCGCTTCCCTCCCTTGTTGACGATCCAGTCCTTCAACACCGCACAGTGCTGCAGAAAGTGGGTTCTTGAGCCAACTCGCTGGTAACCTGGACCTTTCCTGAACCCGGAAACCTAAACCACCAACCCACCTTGCCATGATCAGGCCCCGAAGAGGAGACGCGGATGTTGAGCTTCTGCCCCTTGTTGACAATCAGGTCCTTGAACACCACACAGTGCTGCAGGAAATTCTTTGGATTCTCCGCCCACACTGACGCCAGCCCACCACTGCTCCCTCCCCCTCCACCCCCTCCTCCCCCTCCCCCTCCTCCTTTTGATCCGGATCCACCGCCTGATATAACGGCAAGAGGAGGGGCTGCTTCTTCAGGCAGGCGTAGCAGATCTAGGTCCTGGGGGAGGAGAGCGAGAGGGGGAGAGGGGATGGAAAGGGAGAGAGGGGAAAAACGGTGGTTAGCCAGAGGGAAAGGGGAGGGACGGGCGCAGATGAGCACATGAACACATGCGTGTAGGCTGCTGACTGACACGTTTGGCTGCGTATAGTTACGCTGTCTGTTTATGATGTGAGAACGACCTTACGTAAGTCCTTTTTGATAATGACATAGTGGCAATAATAACACTGATAAATACTGATAGATATAAGAAACGGATCGAATTATAAGCAACCTTGAGATGGAAGCAGGCATCTATGGCGCACTGCCGCTCTGCCTCCTTCCTCGTCCGCGACGATCCCTTTGCCGTGAAGCTCGTGCGATCCTAGAGGGGTGGCGGAAGGGGGTTCGGAGCACAGGGGTTTGCTTTTGAGTCGATACAGAAGCAGGCGTCGATGGCGCACTGCCGCTCTGCCTCCTTCCTCGTCCTAGACGATCCCTTCGCCGTGAAGCTCGTGCGATCCTAGACGGGTGGAAAAAGGGGGTTTGGGGAGAAGGGGCTTGCGAGAAGGGGGATTATGGATACTGAAATTCAGGGTTCACGGGAAAAAAGGGTATACATAAGCGGAGTTCAGGGGCCCGGGGGTTACCAAAAGGAAGGCTCGCCAAAAGAGGGGCGACGAAGAAGAAGAATCACGGGTTGACACCAGCTAAAGTTGAAAGACGGAGACTGGAACCGAACATGTGGCTAAAGTTGAAATGAAGCAATGAAAAATAACAAAACTCTTGCTGAGGTTACGTTCGGCCGGCCGGTTATGGAACTTTTCCAAACGCTTCATAATGTTACGCAACAACAACGTTGCTTATCCTTAATGCATCTTACGCCTTCTTACATCAACGCGCACGCGAAGCTGCACGGAGACGTCGCCGCCACGTGTCGTTACCGGAACGAGCTCGAACGGCAGGTTCTTATCCGTGTACCGGCCGTGAAACACGGGACTGGCCGCCAGGAGAATCTTAGGGTTTCCCTGAATCATCGCGTCCAGCTTTCCCGCGCGTTTCCGCTTGGATCCTACATCGGCGCCAGCGGACGGCCGGCCGAAGCGGTCTGACGTGGAGAGCTGCGCGAAGGATCGCATCGTGCCTTGAATTTGAGAGGCGGGAGGAGGAGGAGGACCTATTATCGAGGATGGCGTGTACGGGTAACCATATGGCTGCTGCCCTTGTTGCTGCTGCTGCTGCTGCTGCTGTAGCTGCTGAAGCTGAGTGTAGGGTATCGAAGCAGGTCCACTCCAGGGGTCCGTTTCCATACTATACCGCCGGTTTCGCCACGCTGAAGCACAGCGATTTCGATATGCGAAATAAGGAAAACTTGTGGACGCTCGCGGTTGTTACGTGAATGCGAGCGAGACGATCATGGCACCTGATGGAGTACTGGACAGTAAGGACCTAGCATTGGAACCTGAGATTCAGCAAGCTCTGAGAAGATGAACAGCTGCGGTACCCTCGAGGTTGGAACTTGGAACCAATCCCGTAGGCACGTTGATGATGACGAGGCGTGTCTGTTCTTCGGACGTATTTTCCTATTGTGCTCATGTCGTACTGATTCGTTTTGTTTCTGTTCATATTTCCAGAAGTTCAGTTATACACAAGTGACACCTTGTATGAACTTTCATCATCAGTGTGAAATTTGTGTTCCACGAACTTGAAGTGGGGTTCAAGAATGCGGCCTTTTGGTCTCCACTTCATCTTCCCTCCCCTTTTTCATCTGTTCCCAATCGCTCATACCCAAATCGTTTCCTATAACTTAGGATCCGGCCTCGAGCTTCTAGCCATGGCTTCTCTAGCAGAGTGGTGGCTGAACACCAGCTGTCCCGTCGCCGGTTTTCCCTCACTGCGCGCCGTTGCGATCCTCTCAGCTTACGTCGCTTTTCTCATCGTAGCAGGCGCGATTCTTCCAGGAAAAGTGTTTCCTGGAACAGTTCTCGCCGACGGGACTCGCCTCCATTACAAATGCAACGGCTTCCGCGTTCTCCTCCTCCTCCTCGCTCTCCTCGGCTACGGCGTCCAATCCGGGCATCTGTCCGCGACCATCGTCGCCGATCTAGCTGGCGAACTTTTCGCGACGACTTTCGCCATCACGGTACTCCTCTCCCTCGCTCTCTACCTCGCAGGGGTTTTCTCAACCAACGCCAAATCTTCCTCTTTGAAACCGAAATTCCACGGCAACTTCATCAGCGATTTCATCTACGGCGTACAGCTAAACCCGTCCGTGTTCGGACTCGATCTTAAGTTCTTCTGTCTGCGACCCGCCATGATGGGATGGCTTCTGATCAACCTCTCCATCGCCGCGAAGCAGCATGAGCTTTTGCTGAAACTCCCCGACAACTCCCACGCGATCACCCTTGCCTCGTTGAACCTCACCGCCATGCTTCCCGCCAGCGTCGCCAGCAGCAGCATCGCCACCCTCCCTATAATCACACTTCCTATGTTCCTCTACCAAGTTTTTACCGCTATTTATGTCCTGGACTATTTCTGGTTCGAAGAGTACATGACATCCACGTGGGACATAATTGCTGAGAATTTCGGCTTCATGCTGGTTTTCGGGGATTTGATTTGGATCCCTTTCACCTTCTCCGTCCAAGCATGGTGGCTGCTGGCTCACGGCACTGCTCGCGACAGCATCGCAGCCACCGTTTCTCTGCCCTTCGCCATTATCACAGTCGCGGTTTTTATAGTAGGTTATGCAGTATTCCGCGGCGCCAACCGCCAGAAGCACATTTTCAAGCATGACCCAACGGCTAAAATCTGGGGTAAAACACCCCGTGTTGTTGGCGGCAGACTGCTGGTTTCGGGTTACTGGGGCATAGCTCGCCACTGCAACTACCTGGGAGATTTGATGCTGGCTCTCTCTTACAGCCTGCCCTGTGCTTTCTACTCCCTCTGCCCCTACTTCTACCCTATTTATCTGCTGATCCTGCTCCTCTGGAGAGAGCGTCGGGATGAGGCTCGGTGCCGAGCCAAGTACGCGGAGGTCTGGAAGGAGTATTGTAGGATCGTGCCTTGGCGCATTGTGCCCTTTGTCTACTAGGCGGGATGGATGGTCGGATTGGATCGGATGGAATGTGTGAAGACCTTGGGCAGTGTTCACCAGAGCATTGAGCATCTTCACTTCACAGTTGTTCCTTGGATAGGGTTTAGCAACACAATACTCTGTTGCCCACTGAGTAATACAGTATGTAGCAAGCTCCTTTGTCAGAGCTTCATTTAAAACTTGGTATGAGCTTCAAAGCAGCTCTAGAAGAACAGCCTCATACCTGCTTGATCCCCCGTTACTCAACTCCACATCATCCTTAGGCTGCCAGTACACACTCCCTCCTGCTTTCCTCAGCTCATTCAAGTGGGAACCGTCATCCCCGGACACTGAAATGTCCGCATCAGTGAGTGATATCCACACATCATAGAAGAGAATCGCATGCTTTCCCGTGCTCTGGCCCGGTTCAAGAGTAAGATGGTGGATGGCAATATCAGGCCACTCGCCGCTCTTGTCTCTCTCCCAGCCACTCCCCTTCAGCTCTGTACCCTTGGGAACACTTAATCCTTGCAAATTGTCTCTATCAGGCTCGCTAGCGCCGGTTGGGTCCGTAACTGCTGCTGGGGCTTCTGGGGCTGGTTGAGAGGGAAACACCTCGACGGCGACTATGTACATTGGCTCTGGATTACTTTGAAGGGAAACTACCCTGTGAATTTCTGGATGCGTGGTGTAGTTCGCGCAGAAACCCACGCGACTCGGTAGGGAGGTGTCGAGCCATTCCTGGCCGTAGATCTGCTTGCGGTAGGCCCCGCCGCTGACGGCGATGAAGTAGGTGTTGCACGCGTGGCGGTGGAAGAGAGTTTCGGCTCCTGCTGGGATCGTGGCTGAGAATACGCGGACGCGATCGTTGGAGAAGACAATCTTATGAAGCGGCTCGTCCTCTATTTGCACGATGGGATCTTCAGATGCCATGGCTCCTCGTGATGGGCCTAACCTTATACAACGCGCTTCCAGGAAAATAGGCTCGTGTGTGAAAAAGGAAAATAGCTGGTGTGCTGGTGCATTTGTGGATCGTTTCCTTCGCTAGTAGCAGACCCGTCAATAAAGAGCAACTTTTCCTCCTGACTCTTTCCCATAGGCAAAACAGATTCGAGTGTTTGGATTGGTGGGAAGTCGTGCTGCCTCCTGATTGGTCTCGAATATTCAATGTTTCCCTACCAATTTTCTACACCCCGTCGGCCTGCTCGTTTTCCTAGTTTTCTTCCTCAATGTTTTTTTCCTTGGCCTGGGTTCCTGACGGACAGCATGGCCAGGTTGGTGGAACCTTGGCATGACGGGGTCAATTAGAGAATTACCCGTCACGTAATTGTACTTTTAATAAGTAAGGTTCCTGGCTATAAACTCGTGCCTGATCCACGAACCAGTGAGATTCGTTCGTAAAGTGCTCCTCTACAAATAAGTAAGTGCTGGCAATCGCTGTAATAGGCAAATGCTAACAACTTAAAGGGCGTGAAAGAATCGTCAGCTGTTCGACAAACATAGTCAAAATATACCTCCTATAGCTCATTTTTCGACAGTAGAACCTTCGTATAAAGGAGTCGTTTTGGAGACTACCCGTCATGTTCTTCTGCCCTTTAAATTATACCTCACTGTTTAGCATAGCCCACAAGGTTCTTGTTTTTCAAAACCGTGCCTGATCCAAGAAACAGTGATTGTTCGTAAGGACGTGGGCCCAATCGACTTTGATCGGCTCTGATCGGATCGGGTTGGATCGTATCGAATTGCTTCTGTTCGTTTTCCCCGCGCCGCCCGATCAGAGATGATTTTCCTCGAATGTTTTGCGCTCTTGCATAAAAACTCTCGGCCCATTACCAGGTAGTTGCAGGCCAACTTTGGCGAGACTGACGAATCTCAGTATCGTGGTAATGTCGCCATGGCATGCATTTCTCGCCGATCTGGGTGTATTCGCAAGGATTTTCGAGACCCCATGGCGAGGCGTGTTACACTTCGCGTACATCGCCCAGGTGCCCGATCACATGCAATCAAGTGATTGGGTCTGATTGTGTCTGATCGGGTCTGATCGGGCTGTTTGAGGCGGTTGATCGAGTTGGAGCGATCAGCTGATCGCGATCAGCTGATTGCCCCCGATTGCCTAAAATCTGCTTCCCGCCTTCCTCGAAGTTTTTGATTTCCTCTGATCGCGCCGATCAAAGTCGATTGGGCCCACGTCCTAAAGTGCTCCTCCACAAATATGTTACTGGGGTGCGGGCAATCCCTGGGACGGGAAACAATTTGAAGGGTGTGGAAGAATTTGTTGGTGTTCGACAACACTATCATTAAAATACCTTGTTATAGCCTAGTTACCGACAGTAGAACCTTCGTATAGCGGAGTCGTTTAGAATATTACCAATCGCGTACTTGTACCCTTTAAATTCACCTCACTGTTTAGCATAGCCTACCATCTTTCTGAGATTCTTGTTTATTATTCCGTGCCTGATCCACGAACCAGTGATCGTTCGTAAAGTGCTCCTCCACAAATATGTTACGGAAGTGTGGGCATTCCTGGGAGAGGTAATTGTAATAATAGAAACATTTTGAAGGGTGTGAAGAATCCTTCGATGTTCGACAAACACCGTCATAAAAATACCTCGTTATAGCTCAGTTTTTGACAGTAGAACCTTCGTATAGCGGAGTCGTTTAGAATATTACCCGTCATGAACTTGTACCCTTGAAATTACACCTCACTGTTAAGCATATCCCACCGTCATTATGGTGTTGCTGCCTATAATTCCATGCCCGATCCACAACCGGAGATCGTCCGTAAAGTGCTCCTCCACAAATATGTCATTTAAGTGTGGGAGATCCTTGGAGAGGTAAATGTAAATTAGAAACAATTTTTAAGGATGCGGAAGAATTGTCAGTTGGTGACAAACACCGTCGTAAAAATACCTCGTTATAGCTCAGTTTCCGACAGTAGAACCTTCGTATAGCGGAGTCGTTTAGAAGATTATCCGTCGCGTCATTTTACCCGTTAAATTGCACCTCCTTTCAAAACATAGCCCACCGTCATTGTAGCCTGGCTGTGATTCCCCATCCCCTTGTTTCCACAGAAGCACCGCAACACCACATACACCCCGCCAGGGACAATGGTCTTCACCGAGCGCGCGGTGTGTTAGTCGCTTGATGATTCTCTTCAGCCCTCCCTTCTGCACTGCCTGCGAGGTGTGTGCTCCATTCCCTGCACGGGCCTGAAGGTGCGACGCTTTGCGAATTCGTGACGGTCGTTGCTCGGTTTTACAATAAGCGCTGGTGCGAAGACCGCAATCTGCGAGCGGGAGCATCGCAATCTTCACCCAACACGCACGTGCGAAGTTATCGCAAGCAGGTTTCGCGAAAGCAGGATTATCGCAAGCGTAGTTATCGCGAGTGGGACCATGGCCTCCTCGTTGCGGACTCTTTCGACTCAGCTTCTGCCGAAGTCGCTCCAGATTACTGCGACGTCGCAAGATGCAGGATTTGGTCGCGATTGTACGCGAGCTCTGCGCTTCAGGTTGTAGCATCACTCTCGTTGCATTCTTCTCGTCATAACGTCGCATGCTCTCCTCGCATCTCCTTGCGCAAAGCCGTCGCGCTGAACGTTCTCGTCGCACCCCGTTTCTCGTCGCATTCAGCTCGCTCAGTTGCACGGGAGTTCCGGCGAATTCTCATTCTCCTCTCGCGCACCTCTCCTTCTTGAGGTTCCAGCTCATGCGTCATTCGCCTCTCGCATTCCTCTCACCCAGCTCAACCCTTCCATTCTTCCACCCTTCTCACCCCTCTCACCCCTCACCCCTCTCACAAGCCATTTCACTCCTCCACCCGCCTTACTTTGCTGTGCGTCCCTCAGGTATCCTCGCACAAACCAAACCGTCGCAAGGCGTTCGCTATCACTCGCTGCTGCCAGAAGCACCGCACTCTCTCGCACGCCCCCCTCGCGTACCTCCATTTTCGAGAATCAAACCCCTCGAAGTGGAAAGCACCATGTCCAGAAGGGGGTGAGGGTATCAGCGGTGGCGACAGACGAGCAGGGGGAGGGGGAGGGGGAGGGGGAGGGTGCGGAGTGCGTGGCAAGGGCTGACCGCCCTCTGTTCGACCTCAATCTGGCCGTGCTGCTGGCGGGATTCGCGTTTGAGTCCTATAACGAACCGCAGGTGCGTGCTTTGAGCAGCAACCAATGAGCAGCGAGCAGTGATCAAATCTGTGCTGTCGCGCTTTAGAATCAAATCTGTGCTGTCGCGCTTTTGAGCAGAAGAACCCACTTCAATGTGTTTACGACCCATCGGTTGGGACACAAGAGGCGCGTGAATCAAGCTGCCATGCACTCCAATCTGACACGAATTGGGGTTACTTTAGGGAATTCCCAATAGGTCCAACTTCCCAATAGGCCAAATAGATCACCCATATTGCATTGCAGGTGATCTGCCTTCCCTCTCTTCACGACAACTTGTCCATGCTGCTCGCGCCAGTCTTGCAGAATCCCAAAAACACCGTGCGAATTCTGAAAAACCACCTTGCAATGCCTCAAAAAATCGCAGGAGAGCAAGGACACCCTGTGGGAGGAGGACGTGGGCGGCTGCCGCACCATCTTCACACCCTACGGTGTTGCTGCCTGAATTCGAGCTGAGTCATGAATTGTGGTGCAATGCGGTGCAGTCCAGTTCAGTGCATCGGAATGTCACATGCACCCCTTTCTCCCCTTTCTCCAGGAGAGCAAGGAGACCCTGTGGGGGGAGGACGTGGGGGGCTGTCGCACCATCTTCACATCCTACGGCTTTGCTGCTCGAATTCGAGCTGAGTCATGAAGTGTGGTGCAATGCGGTGCAGTCTAGTCCAGTGCATCGGAATGTCACATGCACCCCTTTCTCCCTGCTTGCCGCAGGAGAGCAAGGAGACGCTGTGGGAGGAGGACGTGGGGGGCTGTCGCACCATCTTCACATCCTACGGCTTTGCCTACGAGCTCTACTCCGGCCAGCTCATCGTGACCGTCCATTCCGCCTCTGACGTGCCGGCAGTTGATCTCTGGGTGGGTGGTCGCATGGGGCCCTTGCTGATGTTATGTGTCCTGTGCACTTTTCTGCGCTAACCTTTCCAAGGCAACATTCCAAGCCCCCAAGCACTCTAAATCGGTTGCTATTCCTTTATGTCATGCTCTGCCAGGGCACCAGTGATTCCCACGTGCTGGCAGAAGCTTTGTCAGCGATGAGATCACTCAAACCCGTGTGCACTCTTTGTCACTGCTGCTTGCTCCTCTCCCTGTAACGCCCTGCCAGGGCACCAGCGACCCCTATGTGCTGGCAGCGGTTGGGGAGGCATCGGCGCGCACTCGCACCATCTGGACGTGAGTCCACGCTTTAGATCAAATCGCCTCGCTTTCTCAATTCGCTTTTGAGAGGCACCTCAAGAGTCGATAGTCAATTTATCCCTTCTTGCAGTGGGGTGAAAGGCACCTCAAGAGTCGACAGTCAATTTATCCCTTCTTGCAGTGGGGGGCCAAATGTGTGCATGCCCGGGCCATCTGGACGTGAGTCCACTCTGCCTCGATCAGTCTTACATCGCTCTTCACGCGCCTCAACAAGTGTCTCTTGTCTTGCTGTGGGAAAGGGAGGCCCCTGTGTGCACGTGCACCATCCCCACAGTGGTCACTTAAACCTTCTTGATAGCTGTTTTACCTTGTTATCCCCAGGAGCATGGCACCAGAGTGGAATGTTTTTTGAGGCGCCTCAAAACTAGCTGCTTTACCTTGTTGTCCCCTCCCCAGGAGCACGGCACCGGAGTGGAACGAGGAGATTCGCCTGCTGGTCAATGCAGATGACACCTCCCCCAAATACCTTAAGGTGCAGCAGATAACACCTCCCCCAAGTACCTCAAGGTGCAAATGACACCTCCCTTGAACACCCGAAGGTGGAAATGATAGGTTTTTAGAGTTGGTTTCATGCTTGTAGGTAGCCTTGCATCATCTTCACTTTCTCCTTCTGCTTCACCATCCTCTTATCCTTCCTCTTCTCATTCCTCTCATCTCCATTGTCCTGGTCTGTATCTCTTCTCTCTTTCCCTCGTTGCCCCAAATTCCCGCTTTCCTCACGTCTTTTCTCCTGCCCCTGCTCTCCTCTTCCAGCGTTACCTTCTTATCCCAATGGGATCCCTCCTGTTTATCCATGGGTGCTTCCTCTAATCGTTCGTTCTCCCTTTGTCCACCAATCACAACCATCTCTCTTACCTCTCCGTATGATTCCTCCTCTGTTCTCTCAACCCCGGTCCCTCCCCCACCCCCCCTCCATCAGTCACAGCTGTCCATGTGGGACGATGGAATCGTCATCTCGCCCCGCCGCCTCGGAAATGCTTCGATTCGATTGGACGATCTCCTGGACGGTAGGATCCTTGTCACTGCTATTGTTCTCCGCGTTCTTTCTCCATGCGTGACTTTTGAGTCGACTCAAGAATCACTTAACGCCTTGGGAATTCAACGATACCACTACACTCAACAAGCTTGTGCATTGAGTTTCTGAGTTTCCTTTAACGCTCACGTCCCGATGCCGTGCCAGTCCGCCCAAGTGCAATCTGTATGTATGCGCCTCATAAGATGTCCATACGTCATTCCATAAGTGGGTGCATGCCAAGACAGAGCCCATGAGCGCGAGGTTGCCCTAGAGGACCTTAAGAGAATCTATAGGCGTCTCATGAACTGACTTTTGAGTCGACTCAAAAGTCACCTCGTCCATTCGCCATTACATAAGTAGGTGCTTGCAGAGCTATACCCACGAGCACGAGGTTGCCCTAGAGGCCCTTCAAAAAATCTATAGGCGTCTCATGAACTGTCTGTAACCCATCCCACGATCCATCCGGAATTCGACCTTTGAGGCGCCTCAAAAGCCCTAAAGGGCCTTCAGAGAATCTATAGGCGTCTCATGAACTGTCTGTAACCCATCCCACTATCCATCCGGAATTCGACTTTTGAGGCGCCTCAAAAGCCCTAAAGGGCCTTCTGAGAATCTATAGGCGTCTCATGGACTGTCTGTAACCCATCCCACGATCCATCCGGAATTCGACTTTTGAGGCGCCTCAAAAGCCCTAAAGGGCCTTCAGAGAATCTATAGGCGTCTCATGAACTGTCTGTAACCCATCCCACGATCCATCCGGAATTCGACTTTTGAGGCGCCTCAAAAGCCCTAAAGGGCCTTCAGAGAATCTACAGGCGTCTCATGAACTGTCTGTAACCCATCCCACGATCCATCCGGAATTCGACTTTTGAGGCGCCTCAAAAGCCCTAAAGGGCCTTCAGAGAATCTATAGGCGTCTCATGAACTGTCTGTAACCCATCCCACGATCCATCCGGAATTCGACTTTTGAGGCGCCTCAAAAGCCCTAAAGGGCCTTCTGAGAATCTATAGGCGTCTCATGAACTGTCTGTAACCCATCCCACGATCCATCCGGAATTCGACTTTTGAGGCGCCTCAAAAGCCCTAAAGGGCCTTCAGAGAATCTACAGGCGTCTCATGAACTGTCTGTAACCCATCCCACGATCCATCCGGAATTCGACTTTTGAGGCGCCTCAAAAGCCCTAAAGGGCCTTCAGAGAATCTATAGGCGTCTCATGAACTGTCTGTAACCCATCCCACGATCCATCCGGAATTCGACTTTTGAGGCGCCTCAAAAGCCCTAAAGGGCCTTCAGAGAATCTACAGGCGTCTCATGAACTGTCTGTAACCCATCCCACGATCCATCCGGAATTCGACTTTTGAGGCGCCTCAAAAGCCCTAAAGGGCCTTCAGAGAATCTATAGGCGTCTCATGAACTGTCTGTAACCCATCCCACGATCCATCCGGAATTCGACTTTTGAGGCGCCTCAAAAGCCCTAAAGGGCCTTAAGAGAATCTATAGGTGTCTCATGAACTGTCTGTAACCCATCCCACGATCCATCCGGAATTCGACTTTTGAGGCGCCTCAAAAGCCCTAAAGGGCCTTCAGAGAATCTATAGGCGTCTCATGAACTGTCTGTACCCCGTCCCACGATCCATCCGGAATTCGTGTGTGCGTGCACGCACAGGCGAGACTCACGAGCATGAGGTTGCTTTGGAGGGGCCAGGAGGAGGAGCCACGCTGAAGCTAGCAGTGCGCTACCGCAGCTTTGCAGAGCTGGCAGAGGAGGAGAGGCGGAGGTGAGTAACTGGGAGGGAGGAGTTGTGCAGGAGGTGAGCAGTTAGGATGTCAGAATTGACTGAAATCAGGTTGGCTCTTTGACATGGGATGGAGGCCGCTTTGACTGCAGAACCACTTTCACTGCATCCTACCCACCGCAGTTTCGCAAATTGGGCTGTGTGTTGGGCAATGCAACACTGAACAGTGCAGCCTTCTTACCAAGCAATACGCCTTTGGCAGTTCCTAACCCTAATTCACGTCAACCCTCTCTCGAATGGTCCTCGTATTAAATAAGGGGTGACACAGAGGAAGATGCAAGACACATGCCAAACAGCCCAACAAACCAAACACACTACACAGACAAACACACCTCTAACCTACTACCCCCCCCCCTCTGTCCGACCCTACTGGCCGAACGGGGGCTCAATCAGCTGGTGCAGCTGTCCCTCGCTAAGGGGGACGATGGGGCCCTGCATGCCGAGCTCGTCCGCTGCCAAGGCCTCGTTGGTCTTGGAGCGGAGGGCATTGGCCTGCGCTCTCTGGAGGCAGACACTCCAGCGCTGACGGTACTCCGTCAGCAGCTTGGCTGCCTCGTATGAGGTAGGAGCTGCGTTGGATATCGCAGCTTGGCCGCCAGCTCCGCGCACTGCCGCAGGTAAGCCATCACCCCCAGGGAAGGATAGCCGTAAGTCTCAACTGCAAGGGCGTGGAAGCCCACCCACGCATTCCTTGGCGCATACTTCTCCTCCTTCCTAGCTGCTGCTGCTCTTGCCACCCACCCTGGAGCCCTACTGCACTCTTCGTCCTGGTACGACACGGGGTCAGTCACAGTCACGTCACACAACCACACCTCTCCCGTCAGGGGATGGCGGATGGTGACATCCGCCTTTAGGTTTTCAACGAGAGAGTAGACGTACGTTTCCTTGTGCACTGTGAAACCCGCCTCCGCCCCGATGTTTGCAATCTCATCTCTAAGGGCATGGTGCGTAGCTGTCCTCCCCTTCCCCTTCTCGCAGCGCAGGAGGTGGTTGGGGAGTCGGTCGTCAGGGAACGTGGTGCGGTACCGGCAGTTGCAGCGCCGAGGCACAGGGAGGGGGAGGCCCAGGCGGAAGGCGGCCGCAGTAGAGAGCTGCGAGGGGCCCATCCGGAGCGAGGGAATGAGGGGGATCGCCAGCAGCCAGTCCCCTGCTCCCGGCTCCCTATCTCCCTCTCTCCCTCCCTATCTCCCTCTCTCCCTCCCTATCTCCCTCTCTCCCTCCCTATCTCCCTCTCTCCCTCCCTCCCAGGTGGCGCCTACCCTCTCTAGACGATATCTTCTCAGGCCAACTCCCTCTGGTCCCCGGCTTTCAAGCGCGGCATCACCGCTGCATTGCAACCAGGCAGTAATAGCCTAGTGCTAACTCACACTTCCACGTTGCACCACACCCCTCTCCCTCTCCCCTCCCTCTCTTCCAGGTGGCGCCTGCCCTCTCTAGACGATATCTTCTCAGGCCAACTCCCCCTGGTCTCCGGCTTTCAGGATGCCATCACTGCTGCCTTTCAACCAAGCTATACGCCTTCTCCAGTTCCTAACCCCGGTTCGCCCACCCTCTCTCTCCCTCCCTCTCTCCCGCCCTCCCAGGTGGCGCCTGCCCTCTCTAGACGACATCTTTTCAGGCCAACTCCCTCTGGTCTCTGGCTTTCAAGACGTCATCACTTCCGCCTTGCAGCAACCCTCCACCGCAACTGCCACCGACTCCTCCCCTGCTCCCACCGATGGCTCTGCTGCTCCCGCTACCAGCCAACCCTCGCCGGCCATTTCCACGTACGAGTTTGTCCGGTCTGCCATCCAGCAGTTTGGCGCCCCGTCCGCCTTCCCAACGAGTCTGGATAAGATTCGGGATTCTGTCATCTCAACCCAGTCCTCAACACCAGCAGCAAGCCCTACTGAAAATACTGCAGAAAATGCTGAGTGTGGTAGCCGTGAGAGCAGTGACAGGCAGCAGCAGGTGAGGCAGGCAGTGGGGTTGGCGAGGGAGGTGCTACTCAGGGCAGGCTGGATCCCCCCAGGTGGTACCCTAGACCAACTCAGCCAGGCTGTTATCGGTGCCACTGCTGGCAGTGGCACCAGCGCCACTGGTGGTACTAGTGGCACTGGCGGCAATTCCAGCAGCAGCAACGGAGACTCTGCCCCTGCTGGTGGTGCTGCTGGTGGTGCTGCTGCGTCTGGTGGGTTTGATCTGGGGTTTGCGGCAGCGGCTGCAGCAGGGGGGTTGCTGGAGGGGGCAGCAGGCGCAGTGGCGGGGAGGATAGAGCAGCGGCGAGCAGAGCTCAGGAGAAGCCTCACAGACATGGGAATCACCCTCCCCTGGTACGACCAGAAGAGCGGGCAAGGGGCGGATGGGCAAGGGGCGGATGGGCAAGGGGCGGATGGGCAAGGGGCGGATGGGCAGAGTAGCGGGTGTGATGCAGCGGCAGCAGCAGCAGGGGATTTGCTGGAGGGGCGACGAGTGCGTTGGTGGCGAGGATAGAGCAGCGGCGCGCGGAGTTGAGGAAAAGCCTTGTGGACCTCGGGATTACCCTGCCGTGGTATGACCAGAGCAGTGGGCAAGGGGCAGACGGACAGGCAAGCAGTATTGTGGATGTCACCTCCTCCTCGCAGGAATCATCCTCCTCCTCTTCCTCCTCCTCCTCCTCCTCCCTGGACGATCTGCGTAAGGCTGCTTTCAGGCAGACTGAGGGGGTGCTAGGGTCGCTCGCCCTGCTTGGCAGCACAGCTGGCAGCCTCCCATTGGCCGAGGGGGAGAAGAAGAGCTCACGCGAGGGGGAGGGGGCAGGTGAGGGAGCGAGTGAGGGAGCGAGTGAGGGAGGAACTGAGGGAGTGAGTGAGGGGGGTGTGGTGGGGGAGGAGGAGGCGGAGGAGGCGAGGCGCATGTTTGGGAGTGCAGAGACGGCGGTGGAGGCATGGACCATGCTGGCAAGCTCACTCGGGCAGCAGACGTTTGTCAAGTCGGAGTTTGATAAGGTCTGCTTCCTGGATCACCAGGTGTCCGACACTCAGGTGGCGGTCTGGAGGGACGTGCGGAGGAAGAGGATTGTTGTGGCATTTCGAGGCACGGAGCAGGTGAGATGTACCAAGAGCAGGCGAGGGGACTGCATACGTTTGTCAAGTCGGAGTTTGATAAGGTCTGCTTCCTGGATCACCGGGTGTCTGACACTCAAGTGGCTGTCTGGCGGGACGTGCGGAGGAAGCGAGTCATGGTGGCGTTCAGGGGCACTGAGCAGGTGAGATGCAACGAGCTTCCGAGGCAGAGAGCCTTCACATGCTTCCGAGGCAGAGAGCCTTCACATGCTTCCGAGGCAGAGAGCCTTCACATGCTTCCGAGGCAGAGAGCCTTCACATGGTTCCGAGGCAGAGAGCCTTCACATCCCATGTTTCAGAGGAGTAAATAACTATGTTTATACCATCTCCTCCCATCCCATCCCATCCCATCCCCCTCCGTCCATCCATTTCGCCTCTCATCTTTCACCCCTCGTTTGCTGGCAGACGATGCACAAGGACAATTTTCTATTAACTTTCTGGAAAAACTTCAAACTCCTCTCCCCTCTTCTCTGCTCTCAATCCCCGCTCCTGCTTCTCTCTCGCTCGCTGGCAGACGAAGCTCAAGGACCTGCTCACAGACATCTCCCTCTCTCCGTCCAGGTGAGCAGCGGTGGAGTGAGGTTGACTGAGGTACCCTTGACGTGCGCTCCAGGTGGGGTTGGGGTGAAATTGGAGAGAGGCTGGGTTGAGGCTGGGTTGAGGCTGGGTTGAGGCTGGGGAGAGGATGCGAGCAAAAGTCTTTGTTCCTTCCTTCCTCCCTCACCCTTTTTGATCCTTTCCTCTGCCCTTCCTCCCTCACCCCTGCTCCTCCGCCCATTCCAGCCTCAACTTTGAAAGAACCTATGTTCTTTTTTATCTGAAAATCTTTTTTTCTTTTTTCCTCCCTTCCCCTTGCTTTCTGCATTCTCCTTACTTTCTCCTTTCTCTTCCTCCTTTCCCCTTGCTTTCCCCCTCCTCCCCTTCCAGCCTTGACGTTGAGAGAACCTCGTCGGGCGATTTCGACCAAGACGTCATGGTGAGAGGGATGGGACGTCATGGTAAGAGGGATGTGACGTCATGGTGAGAGGGATGTGATGTCATGGTGAGAGGGGTGTGACGTCATGGTGAGAGGGATGTGATGTCATGGTGAGAGGGGTGTGACATCATGGTGAGAGGGATGTGATGTCATGGTGAGAGGGGTGTGACGTCATGGTGAGAGGGATGGGACGTCATGGTAAGAGGGATGTGACGTCATGGTGAGAGGGATGGGACGTCATGGTAAGAGGGATGTGACGTCATGGTGAGAGGGATGTGATGTCATGGTGAGAGGGGTGTGACGTCATGGTGAGATGGATGTGATGTCATGGTGAGAGGGGTGTGACATCATGGTGAGAGGGATGTGATGTCATGGTGAGAGGGGTGTGACGTCATGGTGAGAGGGATGTGATGTCATGGTGAGAGGGGTGTGACATCATGGTGAGAGGGATGTGATGTCATGGTGAGAGGGGTGTGACGTCATGGTGAGAGGGGTGTGACGTCATGGTGAGAGGGGTGTGACGTCATGGTGAGAGGGGTGTGACGTCATGGTGAGAGGGATGCGATGTCATGGTGAGAGGGGTGTGACGTCATGGTGAGATCGGTGTGACGTCATGGTGAGGGGTGTGACGTGATGGTGAGAGGGATGTGACGTCATGGTGAGAGGGATGTGACGTCATGGTGAGAGGGGTGTGACGTCATGGTGTCAAGTTTAGCATGTTCACAAAGTTCGCCTGCCCCTTGTCTCTGTTGAGTTCAAGCAAGCATCTCCTCTCCTCCCCCACTCCCCCCCAAATGTTTCCTCCCCCTTCACTTCACCCCCTGTCCCCCCCCTCCAGGTGCACGGGGGTTTCCTTGCTGCATATGACTCTGTCCGCGCTCGCCTGCGCTCCCTCATTGCCATCATCACCGACCCCAACCGCCCTGCACCGCTCACCTCTCATTCTTCTGATGCTGATGCTGATGCGGACTCCTCGATCCATGCAGCTGACAGCCTATCAGAGGGTGACACGTGGCGGGTGTACCTGACAGGGCACAGCCTGGGGGGAGCCCTGGCGACCCTCTTTGCCTACGAGCTCTCCCAGTCCAACCTGGTCAGGTGGGCTCTGCTGTTTTCACCTGGTCAGGTGGGCTCTGCTGTTTTCACCTGGTCAGGTGGGTACCACTGTTAGACCTGATCCGAGGGAAGCATTCCAAGCATCCTCAAAGTAGCATGTTGGTGTTTGGTGTTAAGTGGGGCAAATGTGGCAAGTGTGAGTGTGACCATGACGATGCAGCTGGTCCCACTGTGATCTATTGCTGCAGCCCTCACTCTTTCTGTCTTCTCACATGTGCAGATATGGCTCGTTTCTTCCACCCTAACCTCCCACCCTACCCTCCCACCCTACCCTCCCTCCCGCCCCACCTTCCATCGCGACACATCGTCAACATCCACGCCCCTTTTCTCTTTTGTTTCTTCCCTCCCCTCTCTGCCCCCCTCCCTCCTTCCCCCCAACATCCGCCTCACCATGTACAACTATATTCGCCTCCTCCCACCCTGCCTTCCCTTTCCCTCTCTTTCCTCCCTCCCTCTACAACCATCTCTCAGGGATCGCAACATCCATCTCACCATGTACAATTACGGCTCCCCTCGCGTGGGGAATGCAGCTTTCGTTGCCAGATTCAATGTGGTCAGTGACCCTAACGCGCCCTAGCCCTGGTCATGACTCGATAATGACACGATTTACAGTGTAACCCCCAGGAAACCTTTTGAAAAATACTCTTTTAAGAATTTCCTTTTTGAGAATTCTCAAAAGTGACTCAGACCTGGCCCTGGTCATGACTCAACAAAGACACAACGTTTACAGCATGTAACCCCAGGGAAATGCAGCCTTTGTTGCCAGATTCAATGTGGTCGGTTCAGTCTCCCAAACGCCCTACCCCTTGTCATGGCACGTTTCCAAGACCCCCTAACTTATCCCTCCTCTCCACATCACCTTCCCTCCCCCCCACCCAACCCTCTTTCTGAGGCACCTCAATAATACCTCCATCCACACTCACCCACCCCTGCTCTTTTCCGCCAGTACATGAAGGACAGCTGGCGCATTGTGAATCGTGCGGACATCGTCCCCACAGTGCCCAAGCTAATGGGGTACCGCCACGTGTGCTGCCCTGTCTACCTCAGCCCAGGGGGGCCCTCAGGTGACCTTCAGGTGGGTGTGACCTTCATCCGGGTGTGAGATTCAGGTGCTTTTCAGATAGTAATGAATTCAGGCGATTTTTCAAATGATTTGGTCTCATCATGCACATCTGCGCATGTGTGCATGTGTGCATGTGTGCATGTGTGCATGTGTGCATGTGTGCATGCGTGTCTGCATGGTTGTGTCCATCCATGTGTCCATCCATGTGTCTATCCATGCATGTGTGCATATCTACATGGCAGGCGGATGCATCACAGGAGCAGCTAGGAGTGGATGATGGGTATGCAGCAGAGGTGGTGGGGGAGGCCAATGCCAACGACATCCTGGAAGACTATGTGAGTGAGCGCTGCTTGCACACATGCACACATGCACCTAGACAAGACACTCCATGCTAGACAGGCAGCTAAAGAGTCTTTTGGGGTGTTGTTTGCACTGTTTGTGGGATGTGCATTTCGTTTCTACACACCTTGAGTCTAGGATCTTAGGAGAACAGATAACAAACGTGTTCAGGAAAGAGACTGGACATGAAGATGATGTGACCATAGGCTGTGTCTGACTGGTAGAAGATGATGGACTGGTAGAACCATAGGCTGTGTCTGACTTGCGATAAAAAAAAACTGCGATTCTCCCCTCACCCTCTACCCTCTCAGATGAAGGGCGAGCGGCGGCTGATCGACCGTCTGCTGCAGACGGAGGTGGCGATGCT
Source organism: Closterium sp. Yama58-4 (assembly GCA_947470075.1). Lineage (NCBI taxonomy): Eukaryota > Viridiplantae > Streptophyta > Zygnematophyceae > Desmidiales > Closteriaceae > Closterium > Closterium sp. Yama58-4. Next base: position 485,855 of record CANIUD010000095.1, read on the forward strand.
GTCTGCGCTGAGGGATGGGTGGGTCCATTCCCTTATGCCGGCTCCCCCACACCTGCCATGCCCCCCTCTTCCTCATCTCTCTTCCCCTCCTTCCCCTTTCAGATGAAGGGCGAGAGGAGGCTGATTGACCGGCTGCTGCAAACGGAGGTGGCGATGCTGTCGGCACTGAGGGATGGGTCCGGTCCAAACCCATTATGGCGCCCCCGCACGCCTGCCATGCCTCCCTCTTCCCCCTTTCCCCCCTTGTATTCAGATGAAGGGTGAGAGAAGGCTGATTGACCGGCTGCTGCAGACGGAGGTGGCGATGCTGTCGGCTCTGAGGGATGGGTCTGCCATCATGATGCATATGGAAGACTTTTACTACATTGCCCTGCTCAAGGTGGGATACATGGGGACATGTGGTTGTGTGATGATTGGTTCACATCACATGGGTCTGCCATCATGATGCACATGGAAGATTTCTACGACATTGCGCTGCTCAAGGTGGGGTGGCGGATGCATGGTAGGACATGGTAGGACATGGTAGGACATGGCACATGAGTGCATGGTACATGGCACACATCACATGGGTCTGCCATCATGATGCACATGGAAGATTTCTACTACATCGCCCAGCTCAAGGTGGGATGAGATGAGAGGGAGGCATGGCCTCCACAAGCTGCATGGCAGGCCTCCTTGTTTTTCTCTCACCTCTCCCATTTTACACTCCTCACACCTTTGCGACCCTCGTCTACTCCAGTCCCATCTCCCTACCCTTCTCACCACTCTCTCACTCTCTCTTTCCCTCTCTCCCCTCCGCCACCCGACACTCCTTTTTCCCAACGCTCACAACAGAAAGTGCGAGAAAGCTTGGGCGTTTCTCAGTGAATTGCTCTGTTATACCTCTGCCCATTGCTGCTATGCTGCTATGCTGACGTTCCTGAGTAGTTGGTGATGTTTTTTCCAATCCCTTGTGCTTCGGCCATAGGAGCCATGGGCGTGCTGTCACTGTTGAGTTATCAAAAAGCAAACACTTCCACTTCAATGGGAATATGTCACGTGGTGAGCCTGCTGCTAATGCAACAATTGAGAACATTCATACTCAACTTGAAGCATTAAAGCAATTCTGACGATGCGACGCCTTCAACTTAGAACGATGTTGCAGTACGTTCTGTTTCAGCGTGCCTCAACTCAATCACCCCTTCTCATTTGAGAAAGCATATTGCCCTAACATGTATCATATAGCATTGTTACCTATCTTAGCAACGAATTCGAGATTTAACAATCGGGTACAGAGCAAGCAGTTCCAGGGTAGAAATGCTACGAGGCGAGGTGAACGAACCGCTCAAATTTTCGCAAATCGTTTCGTGCACCCTTCAAGACCCTCTCCCCACCCCACCCACAGCTTCTTGCTTCCTTTTCCTTCTGCTATCTCCTGTCCCGTGCCCATCACGGGACGGCATTTCCGCTGTGCATAGAACTAGTCTTCCATTCTCATTCGATCAAACAATCGGACCATTTCTCAAGCAGACGTAGCCAGACTCCCTAATCTCTCGTCCGAGAAATAGTCGTCTGCTCGTCGGTCATCGTGCTTGCTGGCAGCAGTAATCGTTCAATTCAAAGAAGTCGCGTTCCGCGCGCATCATGTGTGTTTCCACGATGGAACCCAATCGTTTACAGCGTGTGTGTAGTAGTATCACCCTTCCCGCACACGCGACACGCAGGTGTCGGTGTGCAATATTGCCCATTCAGTGCCGAGTCGCCAACGTGCCGTAGCCGCAGTAGGCGCCCCTTCAGTCCTCCGTCGTCCCCCCAATCCCCGCTGCCACCCCCCCTCACAAGTAATCCGCTTCACGAATCCTTCAAGCGCCGATCTTCCTGACGTCATTTTATTTATCCACTCACGCGACTCTCAACGACGACTCTCAGCAACCTTCACGCGCAGCGACTTGACTCCCGCCGAAGCCTGCGAGTCGAGTCCACTCAACCCCTTCGTCTCGAAAAATAACTCGAGGGAAAAAATTCCCAGCCATGGCTATTACTATACTCCCGCCGCGTCTTCCGCTCCTCCTCCTCCCGCTCGCGCTGCTGGTGCTCTCGTCGGCGCACCTCCCCCTCCGCGCGCGCGCGCAGCAGCAGTGCTCCGCCACCACGCTTTGCGCCAACAACCTCTGCTGCAGCGCTGCGGGCTATTGCGGCTCCACCCCCGACTACTGCGGCCCTGGCTGCCAATCCGGGCCGTGCGGGGGAGACACTTCCGCGGCCTCTCCCCCTTCCGGCGCCCCTCCCCCTACCGGCGCCCTTCCCCCGTTATCCAGTGCCAACGGGCAATGCGGAACAGCAAACGGCAAGAGCGTTTGCGCCAACAATCTCTGCTGCAGCGCTGCGGGCTATTGCGGCTCCACCCCCGATTATTGCGGCGCTGGCTGTCAGTCCGGGCCGTGCGGCGGTAACACTTCCGCCCCCCCTCCCCAGTGCGGAGCAGCGAACGGTAACCGCGTTTGTCCCCATAATTTCTGCTGCAGCAAGTTTGGCTGGTGTGGCTCCACCCCGGATCACTGCGGCTCTGGCTGCCAATCCCAATGCGACGCGACTCCCTCCAAGAAGGCGGTCCGTTCAACGCGTGGGATGTATACTGGGAGTGTTCTGATCGGTATAGTTTTACCAGCAGCAGTTCTTTTTGCGTTCTAAACAGCACCACGCTTCGTACCGTGTGCTGTTTGGTATGCTCAACTCAGACCGGGGTTTGGTACTGCAGATCGGGGTATGAAGCCAAGGAAGGGTGCTTGATCATCTCATGAGCGCAGAAATACCACTGACAGCAGAATTTAACAATCATATTGGGCCGGGAAAGTGTTGAACCTCGCCTTGCCGTCTGTGCCGCAAACACTGGTTTTTGCTTTGCTAGATTTTCAGCATAGCACATCTTATGTTAAGGGTCAGTTCGTATTCCGGATTCATATTATTAAAGAGGCGGTATACATTTGCTAGGGGAAAGTCCAAAAGTTTATAAAAGGTACATGGTGGTAACCAAATTACAGGGTCCCTCGACTTCAGACACAGCGACAAGTCCAAACCCAACCCCAGTCACCTGACTCACTCGTCAAAAGTTTATACCTAGCCAAAAGTATACTGAAGGACATACCTCCTCGCCACTATGCCCACACCCACGGCGTCCTTACTCTAGCACTAAAAAGGTAACTTCCAAAAGCGGTGCAAGCCATTGCGATTATAGCTCTTCTCACGCATAGGTCATACGCCGACAGAGCCATTGTTTATTTTTCGGCGCCTGATACACGGAGCATTCCGCATCAAAGTGAGAACGCCTTAGCCATTCCCTTTCCTGCGGCCCGATTTCCCTTCGCCGACGCAAAGTTCCTCTTCCCGTCGCCTAATCCCCCTTCCCGGCGCCCGATTTCCCTTTCCCGCCGCCGCCATGAAACCCCAGTCACGCTGCCCGATTCGGAACGCCGCTCGACTCCTTGTTCTCGCCGCCCGATTCCCCGTCATGCCTGGCGATTCTTCTTTCCCGCCGCCCGATTTCCCTTTCCCGTCGCCCTACTCCCCTTCCCGTCGCCCGATTCATGTTCCCGCCGCCCGATTCATGTTCCCGCCGCCCGCCCGTTCCCCTTTCCCGCCGCCCGAATCTCACTCCGCGCCGCCTGAATCCCCTTTCCCGCCCATTGATTCCAGGCGGGCCGCCCGTCTGCCCCTTCCCGCCGTCCGATTCCCGTTCCCGCCGCCCGCTTCCCCTTTCCCGCCGCCCGATGCGCCTTCCCGCCGCCCGCTTCCCCTTTCCCGCCGCCCGATGCGCATTCCCGCCGCCCGATCCCCTTTTCCCGCCGCCTCCCTTTTCCCCTGTCCGTCGCCCGACCCCCCATCCCGTCCTTCTCTCCCTTCCATCCCTTCTCTCCCTTCCCTCCCTTCTCTCCCTTCCCTCCCTTCTCTCCCTTCCCTCCCTTCTCTCCCTTCCCTCCCTTCTCTCCCTTCCCTCCCTTCTCTCCCTTCCCTCCCTTCTCTCCCTTCCCTCCCTTCTCTCCCTTCCCTCCCTTCTCTCCCCCTTCCCTCCCTTCTCTCCCTTCCCTCCCTTCTCTCCCTTCCCTCCCTTCCCTCCTTTCCCTCCAATCCCTCCCTTCTCTCCAGTCTCTCCCTTCCCTCCCTGTCTCCCTTCCCTCGCTTCCCTCCTTCCCGCCCTTCCCTCCCTTCTCTCCCTTCCCTCCCTTCTCTCCCCCCTTACCTTCTCTCCCTTTTCTCCCTTCCCTATCATCCGTCCTTGCAATCTCCTGTCTCTCCCTTCTCTCCTTTCTCTCTCTTCTCTCCCGTCCCTCCCTTCCCTCCCTTCCCTCCCTTCCCTCCCTTCTCTCCATTTTCTCCCTTCCCTCATCCCGACTTCCAATCTTCCGTCTCTCCCTTCCCTCCCTTCTCTCCCTCCTCTCCCATCTCTCCTTTCCCTCCCTTTTCTTCCATCCCTCGCTTCCCTCCTTCCCTCCCTTCTCTCCCTTCCCTCCCTTCTCTCCCCCCTTACCTTCTCTCCCTTTTCTCCCTTCCCTCTCATCCCTCCATGCAATCTCCTGTCTCTCCTTTCTCTCCCTTCTCTCCCGTCCCTCCCGTCCCTCCCGTCCCTCCCGTCCCTCCCGTCCCTCCCGTCCCTCCCTTCCCCGCCCTTCTCTCCCTTCAATACCTTCGCTCCCTTCCCGCCCTTCTCTCCCTTCAATACCTTCGCTCCCTTCCCGCCCTTCTCTCCCTTCAATACCTTCGCTCCCTTCCCGCCCTTCTCCTCCCCCCCACCGTATCTCCGTTACCTTCCATTTCATCCCTACCCATCCTCGTCTCTCCCTCCCGACATCTCTCCTGCTTCTCCTTTCACTCCCTTTCATCCCTTGCCTCCCTTGACTACCTTCCCTCCCTTCTCTCCCTTCGATAGAAGTCTCTCCGTTCCCTCCTTTTCTCTCTCTTCTCTCCCGTGTCTCCCTTCCTCGCCCTTCACTCCCTTCCCTCCCTTCTCTCCCATGTCTCCCTTCCTCGCCCTTCACTCCCTTCCCTCCCTTCTCTCCCTTCCCTCCCTTCTCTCCCTTCTCTCCCTTCTCTCCCTTCTCTCCCTTCTCTCCCTTCTCTCCCTTCTCTCCCTTCTCTCCCTTCTCTCCCTTCTCTCCCTTCTCTCCCTTCTCTCCCTTCTCTCCCTTCTCTCCCTGCCTTCCTGTCCCCCATCCTTCCTTCCTTACGCACTCCTCCAGCCATTCTCTCCTCTTGCAATCCTCACTGCCATCCTTCCCTTCCGCTAAACCTGTAACCAAGCCCCTTTCGATTCTCTTGTCGTCACCTCCCAAGCAACAGCGGCATTGCCATGGGAAATTTCAACATGCATCTCCCACCTACCCCCACCTACTCCCATCTCCCCTCCCCCTACCACCTACTCCAATCTCACCTCCCCTTCCCCCCCCTTACCACGGGATTTCAGCCCACCACGCCTCCCCATACCACCTACTCACATCGTTGCTCCCCTCCCCCTACCACATACAACATACTCCCATCTGACCTCCCCTTCCCCTGCCACCTACTCCCTTCTCATCTCCCCTCCCCTACCACCTCTCCTGGCCCTATCAAGCACTCTTTGCTCACCTCCCATCCCCCTACCAGAGGCATTCTTCTCACCTCCCCTCTCCTACCTCTTCTTACCCCCTCCTCTACCAAGGGCGCTCTGCTCACACCCTGCCCCTCCAGGTCCCCCACACTTATGTGTTTCTTTCTTAGTTGAATCTGACCTCCTACAGCCCTCACATTGTATTCCCTTGCTCGATTTCTGTGCTTGTGTTGCAGGTGGGGTGCTTTCCTGACTGCACATCCTACGCCTCACAGGGCACATAACAGCCTGCAACCTGGGCTTGGATAGGCTGCGATTGCAATGGGAATGGCAGGGGAGCATGGCAACGGCTACGAGCAAAGCAGCTTCAAGCCTCTCGGTCAATCGGCCTGTCCTTATACGATCCAAGTATTCAATCTTCCGCCTTGAACATTAGCACATAAACACACCCTCTTTTCCCCTTTTAGGTATTTCTTACTGACCCAACACATCGTGCCATCAAACTCATGTTTGTGTTTTTACCAACTGGTTATTGAACGTAGTGCTTTGTGACATCATTACAGGTTGCTGACTTCAACACTTTTTGTAGCCAGTTCCCTACCATAACACAGTATGTAAACAAAGCACTACGTTCAATAACCAGTTGGTAGAGTGAGGGATGAGGAGAAGAAAGGATGGGGTGAGAAGGGATGCGGAGAAGAAAGGACGGGGTGAGGAGGGATGAGGAGAAGAAAGGATGGGGTGAGGGATGAGGAGAAGAAAGGATGGGGTGAGGGATGAGGAGAAGAAAGGATGGGGTGAGAAGGGATGCGGAGAGGAAAGGATGGGGTGAGGAGGGATGAGGAGAAGAAAGGATGGGGTGAGGAGGGATGAGGAGAAGAAAGGAGGGGAATCAGCGGGGGAAAGCAGGGGAAGTACGGGGGGGAAAGGCGAGGCAGAGAAGTGGAGGAAAGGAGGGGAAGCAGTGGGGGAAAGGAGGGGAAGCACGGGGGGGAAAGGCGAGGCAGAGAAGTGGAGGAAAGGAGGGGAAGCAGTGGGGGAAAGGAGGGGAAGCACGGGGGGGAAAGGCGAGGCAGAGAAGTGGAGGAAAGGAGGGGAAGCAGTGGGGGAAAGGAGGGGAAGCACGGGGGGGAAAGGCGAGGCAGAGAAGTGGAGGAAAGGAGGGGAATCAGTGGGGGAAAGGAGGGGAAGCACGGGGGGGAAAGGCGAGGCAGAGAAGTGGAGGAAAGGAGGGGAAGCAGTGGGGGAAAGGAGGGGAAGCACGGGGGGGAAAGGCGAGGCAGAGAAGTGGAGGAAAGGAGGGGAAGCAGTGGGGGAAAGGAGGGGAAGCACGGGGGTGAAAGGCGAGGCAGAGAAGTGGAGGAAAGGAGGGGAAGCAGTGGGGGAAAGGAGGGGAAGCACGGGGGTGAAAGGCGAGGCAGAGAAGTGGAGGAAAGGAGGGGAAGCAGTGGGGGAAAGGAGGGGAAGCACGGGGGTGAAAGGCGAGGCAGAGAAGTGGAGGAAAGGAGGGGAAGCAGTGGGGGAAAGGAGGGGAAGCACGGGGGGGAAAGGCGAGGCAGAGAAGTGGAGGAAAGGAGGGGAAGCAGTGGGGGAAAGGAGGGGAAGCACGGGGGGGAAAGGCGAGGCAGAGAAGTGGAGGAAAGGAGGGGAAGCAGTGGGGGAAAGGAGGGGAAGCACGGGGGTGAAAGGCGAGGCAGAGAAGTGGAGGAAAGGAGGGGAAGCAGTGGGGGAAAGGAGGGGAAGCACGGGGGTGAAAGGCGAGGCAGAGAAGTGGAGGAAAGGAGGGGAAGCAGTGGGGGAAAGGAGGGGAAGCACGGGGGTGAAAGGCGAGGCAGAGAAGTGGAGGAAAGGAGGGGAAGCAGTGGGGGAAAGGAGGGGAAGCACGGGGGTGAAAGACGAGGCAGAGGAGTGGAGGAAAGGAGGAGAAGCAGTGGGGGAAAGGAGGGGAAGCAGTGGGGGAAAGGAGGGGAAGCAGTGGGGGAAAGGAGGGGAAGCAGTGGGGGAAAGGAGGGGAAGCAGTGGGGGAAAGGAGGGGAAGCAGTGGGGGAAAGGAGGGGAAGCAGTGGGGGAAAGGAGGGGAAGCAGTGGGGGAAAGGAGGGGAAGCAGTGGGGGAAAGGAGGGGAAGCAGTGGGGGAAAGGAGGGGAAGCAGTGGGGGAAAGGAGGGGAAGCAGTGGGGGAAAGGAGGGGAAGCAGTGGGGGAAAGGAGGGGAAGCAGTGGGGGAAAGGAGGGGAAGAAGTGGGGGAAAGGAGGGGAAGCAAGGGGGAAAGGAGGGGAGGCAGGGACGGAAATGAGGGGATGCAGGGGCGGAAATGAGGGGATGCGTGGGGGGAAAGGAGGGGAAGCAGGGGCGGAAATGAGGGGATGCGTGGGGGGAAAGGAGGGGAAGCAGGGGCGGAAATGAGGGGATGCAGGGACGGAAATGAGGGGATGCAGGGACGGAAATGAGGGGATGCGTGGGGGGAAAGGAGGGGAAGCAGGGGCGGAAATGAGGGGATGCAGGGGCGGAAATGAGGGGATGCGTGGGGGGAAAGGAGGGGAAGCAGGGGCGGAAATGAGGGGATGCAGGGGCGGAAATGAGGGGATGCGTGGGGGGAAAGGAGGGGAAGCAGGGGCGGAAATGAGGGGATGCAGGGGCGGAAATGAGGGGAAGCAGGGGCGGAAATGAGGGGATGCGTGGGGGGAAAGGAGGGGAAGCAGGGGCGGAAATGAGGGGAAGCAGGGGCGGAAATGAGTCCAAACGTGTGGATGCGGCCTTACGCATTTCGTGTATTGGAGAAATCCGTGAGGCGAGCAGCGCGTTACTATCAGAATCACTAGGCAAGAATGATGAACTAGCAGAAGTTTGGGTACAAATATGAAACCCTAGTTGGAGTTGTACCCCATATTGGCTACCCCACTACAGCCTACAAGCATACTACAGTTTAACACACCCCCATAGGCAAAGTGGGGGAGAACAAAGGGTCACAAGACCAGTCCAGCAAAACAAAGCAACGCCCAAGGTGGATCACAATGTCACCACACTCCGAGCACAAGTAAAGGCCACAAGGCCAGTTCACATGCAGTGCTAGATACCGTACAAGACAAGCAACACAGTGATCAAAACCTAGCAAGCAAGCAACAAGATATATATAAAGTACAGTACAAAGAATGTCAAGCAGTGAGCAAGTGAGGAAACGTGGACACAAGGCCTAAAGAAGTACAGTGCCGCTGATGATCACTAGGCGGGAGCGCCTTGGTGAAGATATCAGCAGTGTTGGCCTTCGAGTCCACGTACACAAGCCGAAGCTGACCGCGCTGCTGAAGCTCTCGAGCAAGAAAGTAGCGAAGAGCAATGTGCTTCGTCCTGTGCTCCAGTCTGTGCTCCTGACACAAGGCAAGAGCCGCCTTGTTGTCACCGTACAGAACTGGAGGAGAACTAGGCCGCTCTCCCAAGTCAGTCAGCAGGTAGGTGAGCCAGCGTAACTCCTGTGCAGCCATGGCTGTGGCGTAGATCTCAGCCTCACAACTAGAGCCGAGAACAGAGGAAGAGCGGGTGGACCGCCACGAGACAGAACCTGAGCCAAGGCTGAAGGTGTAACCCTGTGACGACCGCTGCGTAGCCAGGTCGTCCACCCAAGAGGCGTCCGAGTGACCAGTGAGGACAACTCTGTCGCGTCCTCCAAGCACCAGCCCCATGCCTGATGTACTGCACAGGTAACGCAGCACCCTCTTAGCAGCCTCCCAGTGCTCTCGCCTGTGTCTCCCAGGCGCAACGTAACGAGCAAGGATGCTAAGAGTCACGAAGTTGGGGGCGCAACATGCCGGTTATGAGGCGCCTCAAAACTAGAATCCGCCCGCCCAGTCCCACATGCCGCTGAGTAAGAGGTCTGCGAGGGGGGCAACGAGGGGTGCAAGGGGAAAGAAAGGGGAGGCGCAGATGTGAAACAGGCTGAAGTGTTGAGGAAACTTCCTGCAGCCAGGCTTGGAAAAATAGGAAACTTACTGCGAGACTCATGCTTCTTTTTGTTAAGCCTGCTCGTTCGCTACTCCATGTACATGCATTCGTTCAGATAAATAGAAATTCCGGCAGTTCAAAACGAGTGCCTTTCTGACACAAATACTATAAGCCGTGCCTTTCTTTAAGCGTCTGAAAAAAAAAAGTTTAAACAGTGGCTTTAAGCCGCACCTTCACTGGAGGAAGGGGAAGATGAGGAGAGGGAGGAGGCAGGAGCAACGGCAAGTGATGCAGCAGGTGTGTCGGCGTCTGGTGCATCGAAGGGACCGGCCAAATTAAATCCCATCATCTTAGCCTCTCCTGCGGGCTCCTTCCTACTCCTCCCCACCACCTCGCTCGCAGCACCAGCAGCACCAGCAGCACCAGCAGCAGCACCGCCCTCCAGTCTGCTGGCACTTCAGACGATATAACGTCAGCCGCCTGCATGGATGGGAGGAGGGATTTCAAAAGTGCGAAGTCTATAGCTGAATTAAAAACCAGTTTTTCGTTGACTCAAAAGCATGCACTTGTCTGATCATGAAAGCACCGGATATTATCAGCACTTAGCCCTTGCTTCAGGACTTGGTGTGTGAATTGAGTCGACTTAAAAAACCACTTGGTTTGATCACGAGAGGACCAGGTAATATCAGCACAGCATTTAGCCCTTTTCTTCAAGACACGGTGTATGGATTGGGAAGAAAAATGTACTAACCCACCCACCCATTCACTTGTGCAGAACCTCTTTTGATTCGACTCGAAAGCACCGGATATTATCAGCAATTAGCCCTTGCTTCTGGACTTGGTGTGTAGATTGGGAGAAAACATGTAGAAACTCACCTATCCACCCGTGTAGGACCTACCCACCCACCTACCCAGGAGGCAAGGGTGCTTTCGTTGACACACAGCGACTGCAGCGCATTCAAGTCCACCGCTGCTGCCGCCGCTGCTGCTCTCACCTGCAACCCACCCACCCACCCACCCACCCACCCACCCACCTACCCACCTACCCAGGAGGCAAGGGTGCTTTCGTTGACACACAGCGACTGCAGCGCATTCAAGTCCACCGCTGTTGCCGCCCTCAGCTTAGCCTGCCTCTCTGCCTTTGCGGCTGAGTGAGTAGCAGATACCGCTGATGCTGCTGCTGCTGCTGCTGCCTCGACAAAGTTGTTGTTTTCGACGGTCAGGATGCGATGCAGTAGCAGATCCTCCCAGCTGGTGTGATGGCATGGGTGGGGCGGGGTGGGGAGGGATGGGATGAGTTGGAGATGAGATGTAGCACATCCTCCCAGCTGGTGTGATGGCATGGGTGGGGCGGGGTGGGGAGGGATGGGATGAGTTGGAGATGAGATGTAGCACATCCTCCCAGCTGGTGTGGCAGAAGCAGGTGGCATGGGGTGGGGTGGCATGGGTTGGAATGGTTTGGAGTTGGGGAGAGCAAGGATGGGTTGGGATGGCTAATGGGCCACGTAACATAGATGGTGGCATGGATGGTGGCATGGATGGTGGCATGGATGGTGAAGGCACGTATAACGGCATGTGTGACGTCATGTGTGACGTCATGTGTGACGGCATGTGTGACCAAGTGTGATGATGGCGATGGCGGGAAATGTGGGAAAGAGTGGCAAGAGGGGTGCAGTGCGGTGAGGTAGGAGGGCAGTACAGCAGGAAGAAGCTACCTGGAATGTTCCTCATAAGCCATGAGTCGGTAAAACTCCCCATAGCTCTCCAGCACTCGCAGCGGGTCTTCTTGGGAGGGGGGAGGGGGGGAGAGTGGGTGCAGGGCGGGGAGACATGGAGGAGGGTAGAGGGCACGAGTGAGGAGAGGGAAGGGGCGAATGTTTTTTTGAGAATTCTCAAGAAACATACGTTGGAAGAAAGAGAATGCGAAAGCCATAAAGGTGGTAGAACTCCCCATAGCTCTCTTTTGAGACGTCTCAAAACAACTTCCCATAGCTCTCTTTTGAGACGTCTCAAAACAACTCCCCATGGCTCTCCAGCACTCGCAGCGGGTCTTTTTGGGAGGGGAGAGGTGGGAGGAGGGGAAGGGAAGGGAGGAGAGGGAGACATTTGGGAGGGGATAGGGAGGGGGGGGGGAGACGGAAGGGGGGAACTGGAAGGGCTCTTAAGGCCATAAGCCACACCTCCCCCACACCCCAACACCTCCCCCACACCCCAACACCTCCCCCACACCCCAACACCTCCCCCACACCCCAACACCTCCCCCACACCCCAACACCTCCCCCACACCCCAACACCTCCCCCACACCCCAACACCTCCCCCACACCCCAACACCTCCCCCACACCCCAACACCTCCCCCACACCCCAACACCTCCCCCACACCCCAACACCTCCCCCACACCCCAACACCTCCCCCACACCCCAACACCTCCCCCACACCCCAACACCTCCCCCACACCCCAACACCTCCCCCACACCCCAACACCTCCCCCACACCCCAACACCTCCCCCACACCCCAACACCTCCCCCACACCCCAACACCTCCCCCACACCCCAACACCTCCCCCACACCCCAACACCTCCCCCACACCCCAACACCTCCCCCACACCCCAACACCTCCCCCACACCCCAACACCTCCCCCACACCCCAACACCTCCCCCACACCCCAACACCTCCCCCACACCCCAACACCTCCCCCACACCCCAACACCTCCCCCACACCCCAACACCTCCCCCACACCCCAACACCTCCCCCACACCCCAACACCTCCCCCACACCCCAACACCTCCCCCACACCCCAACACCTCCCCCACACCCCAACACCTCCCCCACACCCCAACACCTCCCCCACACCCCAACACCTCCCCCACACCCCAACACCTCCCCCACACCCCAACACCTCCCCCACACCCCAACACCTCCCCCACACCCCAACACCTCCCCCACACCCCAACACCTCCCCCACACCCCAACACCTCCCCCACACCCCAACACCTCCCCCACACCCCAACACCTCCCCCACACCCCAACACCTCCCCCACACCCCAACACCTCCCCCACACCCCAACACCTCCCCCACACCCCAACACCTCCCCCACACCCCAACACCTCCCCCACACCCCAACACCTCCCCCACACCCCAACACCTCCCCCACACCCCAACACCTCCCCCACACCCCAACACCTCCCCCACACCCCAACACTCAACCCCACCACCACAACACGCCCACTCCACCCACCCCCACACCTCCGCACCGCAGCCCCGCTCTTCCCCACTCCCTTCCCTTCCCCACCATCAGCGCGTCGCAGCTGCAGCAGCAGCCTCAGAAACGCCTGCGGAGCAGCGCTTGTACAGACACACCCATACCAGGCCCACCACCCCCACCATCCTCTTTCTCCCCCTCTTCCCCCCCTCTTCCCCCACTCTTCCCCACCATCAGCGCGTCGCAGCTGCAGCAGCAGCCTCAGAAACGCCTGAGGGGCAGCGCTTGTACAGACACACCCCCACCACGCCCATACCACCAGAAACCTACACTCCCGTCCACTCCTCCCCACCATCAGCGCGTCGCAGTTGCAGAAGCAGCCTCAGAAACGCCTGCGGAGCAGCGCCTTTGAAAGCGTCCTGATACAGCAGCAGCGCTGCCGCATCCCTCAGTAGGCGTGCTGCTGCTTTGCCTGCACTGAGGGGGTTGGAGGGGGGTGGAATGGAGAGAATAGTATGGGGAAGGGAGAGAGAGAGAAAGGGCAGCAGCGCCTTTGAAGGCGTCCTGGTAGAGAAGCGCCTTTGAAAGCGTCCTGGTAGAGAAGTAAGGCCGCTGCGACCTTCAGTAGCCGCGCTGCTGCCTTGCCCGCACTGAAGGGATACGAAGAGGGGGCATCAGAGAGGGTGGGAGAAGAGAAGAGGGTGGAAGGGGGAAGAGGGAAAACATCACTGCCTTTAAAGTCGTCCTGATAAACCAGCAGGGCCGCTGCATCTTAGTACCCACGCTGCATTCTATCTTTTGAGAATTCTAAAAAAAACACCTCCTACACATCTTTTGGAGGGGGATTTAAGTTTAAGGCAAGAACAGCGCGCCTTAAAAGCGCGTTTTTATGCGTGAAATCATGCTACCTGGGCCGTGGATCTGCAGTAAATCCAATGGCTGTTATCGTTCGCCGCCTCCCCCGAACCGCTCCTCCTTCCTCTCCCACGCCTTCTCCCCCGAACCCCCTTCTCCATCCCTGCTGTTGCGCTCCGAACCTAAAATTGCCACAGTTGCCGAGCCTGGTTCCGAGCCTGTCGTCTAGCCTCGTCAACTTTCGGCTGAGCGGATGACCCGGTCGCGCTTGTGCCTGCCACGTGCCGAATGGGGATTGAATTGGCTTCGACAGCTGCGACCCATTAGCGAGGATACTCCGGGTGTGGTAACCCGACGCACGTGGCGAAAAGAGCGACTGCGTCATCGTCGCAACTGCACCTTTCAGAAATGAATTGTCGTTGGATACGGGGCTAAGACGGCCTACCGGGTCAGGAACTAATGCGGAGCGAAGTACGGCGAGGAATGCGGCGAGTAATGCGGCGAGGAATGAGGCGATCTGGGCGGATCGGGGGGGTGTGCGGAACGGGAGTCGAGCGAACACACTTGTGCGCCAGTCAGCCGCAGCGCGAGACCAACAGCCGCCCCTAATTGGGATTGCGCGGGAAACTGGATTTGCTGCCTCTGCAGCCACTTGGGTTCTGCTGCTGATGATCATTATGCTTTCATACACATTCATACGCACATTCGCAAAACCGACACGTGACAGTAAAGGCACCTACAGAAAACATCTTAGCAACAGGGTTTCGAAAAACATATACATATTATGTATAATGCATGTACAAACAAGCACACACCAAGCCCTTGATCGGGTGGCAAATGCAAACAATAACAACGAGACATAAGCTCTATACAGCTACCCCCACTAGCCTATGTGCGCGTGGCGCTCTTGGAAATGGGATACAGGTGGGTAGGTGGTCTTGGTACTGGTACCGGTAGCATCCATAGCAGCATGCAGCAATGACTCCACTGCTTATTCTTCTCCTCAGTTGCACCTGCTCACCTCGCCTATACTTCTCACATTCTCCTCTCTCACTTACAGCCCCCTTGCTCCTCATTACCCACTTGCTCCACCACCAACATTACCTGATTCCTTCTTCCCCTTCCCCCTCCTCTCCCCCCTCTCCCTTTTATTGGCAACCCGCCCTGCACTGACGTGGCCACCAATCCGTACTCTCTCCACCCCAAAAAGTTGTCAGCAGTGCAAAGCAGACACAGCACACCAGCGTGTCAAAAATAGCAGATACCATGGAAACAAAGACCAACCTTAAAAGAGCTGCGCACAGAATTTGATTACCACCCGTCTTACTTCAGATGCTGCACACACAGTTACCTACCCATGTGGACGATTGCAGAAGCTTCCAGAATGTTACAAAATGTTACACAGCATTGCTGTAGCCTTGCGCCCTTGGCACCCTTGCAACTGCCCAGCTGCACGATGTGCCTTATGAGTCCCTTGAATCAAACCAGGGTTGCTGTTCCCCGGTGTACCCCGTTGCTCCATGCAGCCCGCATGGAGTGAGGTTGAGTCGGATCAAGACAGATTGGATCAGACTATCCTGGCAGCCATGCAGTCATCCAGTCGTGCAGTGCAGTGCAGTTGCTTGGAGCATCAGCCAGGAGAGATCAGATGGATGTACAAAGCTGTGGACGTGGAGAGCTGTGGCAGCACAGCCCTAGTGAATACAATAGCTGCTTCTGCAGAGAGATTGGAGGCTGCAGGCGAGTATAGGAAGCTCTTGCCTCGCAGGGAGATTCTGCCCAGGCGAGCAGACAGGTGCATTTGTAGATACAATAGCTGCTTCTGCGGCCAGAAGCGGGGGCTGCAGGCGAATAAGAGAAGTTGTTGCCTTGCAGGGAGATTCTGCACAGGCGAGAGCAGATGGGAGTACACTGGCTGTACAGCCCTCGTAGATACAATAGCTCTTCTGCGGCCAGAAAGTGGGCGCTGCAGGCGAGTAAAGGGAGCTTTTGTCTCGCAGGCGAGTATAAGTGAGATTCGGCCCAGGCGGGAGCAGATGAGTGTACACTTGCTGCACAGCCCTCGTAAACACAATAGCTGCTTCTGCGACCAGAAGTGGACGCTGCAGGTGCCAGAATGAGAGGACGCTGGAGCTAGCAGTTAGCTGCAGAAGCTATAGTGAAGTGAAATGTGGGTGCCGCCACGTTTGGAAGCTGTCGAGTCATAAAAGTGCCGCTAAGTGTGGTGTGGAAGCTGGGAGCGCTGAGAAGTGCAGGTAGCTGCACGAAGCGCCTACGCGTGGAAGCTGTGGCGCATCTCAGGCTCCTTCCATGCTGCTCTGGCGGGCGTGTAGCGCGACAAATGGGCGAACCCCCACAGCTGCACCACACACACGCACACACACACACACACATGGTGGTGGTGACGAAAATGAGTCGAGTGGGCCAGGGTGGGCCGGAAGGGTGGGGAGGAGGAGTTGGTTAGGAGAGAGAACACACTGGGTAACGAGAGAAGAAACCATAAGGAACAGACTTAGTGCAGTAAAGTGCGTGCATACGACTGAGTGTTGGGAGGGGGGTGGGAAGGAGGGGGGAAGGGCTACAACTGAGACATGGAATATAGGTAGTGCGTGCAGGCGAGATGAGTGTGCGCGCAGTGCAGAGAAGATGAGTGTGCTTGCAAGAGATGAGTGAATATACCTCAACGTGTTTTACGCAGAAGTCCTCTTTCCCCGCCAGGCATGGGCTGGCGAAGGTGTCACACTCGCCACTGGAGCCTGACAGCCTGCAGCTCGCACACATGGAGAGACGAGGGACAGGTAGAAGAAGGGAGGAGAAGCGAGGAGAAGGGAAGAGAAGTGATGAGAACGGAGAAAGGAGGAGTAGGGACGACAGGAGAAGGTACATGGGCGGCAAGAATAAGCAGTCTCCTCCAAAAGATGTGATTTTGCTGTTAGGCAGATGTCCAAGGAGGCATGCAACAAATGAACTCACAGGTATTCTTCCAGGCGAAGGGCGGATCTCCCGCCGCCACCGAAGGCGAGGCACTCATGGGTAGGCAGCACGTAGTAGTGGTTGCGCCCCGTGGCTGCATGCACCGTGGTGGCGCCTGAGACTGCTAGCCGCTACCTACACAACCCGCTTCACCACCCACGCCTTTTTAGCACCTCCCAGACTTACAGGTCTTCCTCGAGGCGCAGGGCGAATCTACCACCGCCACCGAAAGCGAGGCACTCATGGGTGGGCTGCACGTAGTAGTGGAGTGGTTGCGCCCTGTGGCTGCATGCACCGTGGGGAGCAGAGCCCCCCCGGACCGACACTGCTCGCCCCTACGAACCCACGAGATATCGAGGGGGGGGTGAACTCACAGGTCTTCCTCCAGGCGCAGAGCGAATCGTCCACCGCCACCGAACGCGAGGCAGTCGTGGGTGGGCAGCACGTAGTAGTGGTTGCGCCCCGTGGCTGCATGCACCGTGGGGGAGCCGGAGACGTCGGAGAAGACAAAGCAGTGGTTGCTGCCCTGGTACTTGCGCCGGTCCGATGGGGTGAGCGAGGTTGGGGAGGAGAACGCGCCAAAGATTGTGCCTGCGCTGTCTGATACCACCTGGAGGGATGGAAGGGATGGGTGGAGGGGGAGATCAATACATGACGTGCTTAGAACTGCACTGTGGGGGAGCCGGAGATGTCGGAGAAGACAAAGCAGTGGTTGCTGCCCTGGTACTTGCGGCGGTCCGACGGGGCGAGAGAGGTTGGGGAGGAGAAGGCGCCAAAGATCGTGCCTGCGCTGTCTGATACCACCTGGAGTGTGGCAGAAGGGAGGGGAGGGAGAGGCAAGAGAGAGAAACAATGAGCTCATTCAGTGTGAAACGAACGACAAGCGGCAGCGCGAGACAGAAAAACGACCAAAGAACAAACAGGATCGGAATAGGCAAAGCACCAGCAAGGTCTGGGCAGACTTTTTGACCAGGAAGAAGAACACTTTTCAAGTGGACTCGGGAACAGCAGCAAGGTTGCGAGGAGCAGGAAGGGCACGCACGAGGAGGCAGGGGCCGGGAAGCATGGAGGCCCTGCGGTAGAGAGTGAGGAGCGATATGCCATGCTTCACCGTGCTGCATGGCGCATGGTAAGTGGGCCATTGGTGGGAAGGACCGAGGAGAGGGGAGACGAATGGTGAGATAAATGAGAGACACGAATAGCGACGGAGAGGAACGGAAGGAATGGAAGAGGGAGAGAACGGACAACAGAGGAGAAAATACAGCTTGCAAGTTCACAATCAACTAGATGCATCAGCATTACTCAGCATGTACATGACTACATGCATGTTACCCAAATCTGCGTAAATCCAGCTGTTACCTGTAGAGCAGCACCCATTTGCGGCTGCTGACAGTGGCAGGCAGGTGTTTGAACACTGCCGCGCGCGTCGCATCTGTCAGAAGAAACGACTCCTCCGTCAGCTCAGGCAATCGCGGTGTGACAGCTGGCGGGGTGACAGCTGGCGGAGAAACTACAGCATCCACTGCCACGTCGCTCCTGGCTGGCAACTCAATGCTGAATGGGCGGCGTGCCGCCAACTTGCTGTCTTTGTCCTTTTCCTGGCGCCATGACTTCTCGCCCGTCGTTCCACCACTCCCATGGGGCCCGTGCTCCTGAACCGCCCATAAATCCGGGTCCAGGCTGGCAGTCCACGTCAGCGGCATGTCACAGTCCAGGACAGTAGCCAGCGGAGTGAGTGGCGGCAGCCGTTCCGACATGCTTCGGGATAGCATCCCCATCCTCGCTCCAGATTTGATCCTGCCGCCCGTTCCCAAACCACCACCAAATGTCCCCCCCGAACCTGCATTCAAACCTCCTCCCGGGCCTCCAGCCGGAGCAGAGCTTGCCGAACCGGATTCTGAGGCTGCGTCAGGGCTCGTCACAAGACGCTTCAAAGGAGACGTGTAAGACGAAGAAGGCGTGGACTTGACACACTTGGCGCCACGACCATCACCATCACCATCACCATCGCCATTACCACCGTCCGCAGCAGCAACAACCCGCGCACATGCCCGAGCAGCAGACGCGGAGCGAGGGGAGAACGACAGCCACCTCTTCCGGTTCCAGAACCCAGCTCCACCGCTCTGAACCCCCGTCTTCCTCGCTTCGAAACTCACGGACTTGCCAACAGACGCGAGCTTGCTCCAGCTCCCATCCCGCTCTCCCCCTTCACCTCCCCCCGCCTCCTCTCGCTCGCGCTCATCCTCCCCGTCCCCCTCACTCTCCTCCTCAGAATCCGAATCCTCATCCGAATCTGAGAGTGAGTACACGGACGACGCGGCGGATTGGGACGAAGCGGTAGCAGACGACGCGGGTCTCTGGCTGCCACGTGGCGTCACGAGGGAGAGGATGAACGAGGAGAAGGACGAACCGCCGGGAGTGGTAACAGTCGGAGGGGAGGTTATTGAGTTGTTGGTGAGGGAGAGCGAGAACGGCAACTCGCCGCCTTCCAGCTCCTGTGCGGATGGGATTGTGTCCAGAACCGGCCGCTGGAAGATCGGACGGTTTCGGACGGCCGTCGCCTGTTGCTTGATGTCGACTGGCTGACTGACGGGTTGCTTGCCGGGAGAAGGAGCGGGTGGTGGAAGCTTCGCGCAGGTTGCTGGGGTCAATTTCGACGGCTGTGCTGCGACTGGAGCTGCGACTGGTGCGGTCACGGGTTGCTTCGCGTCCTCGGGGGTGCTTGTAGAGAGAAAACCACCCACGCTTTCCGATTTAGTCACATTCGATAGTGATGTCCCGTCGTCGGAAGCTTCGTTTTCCTCCTCGTCGGTTTCGATTACAGCGACGGGGAATATAGCCGCGCGAAACGCTTTCGCCTTGTCTTTATCGCACGCTCCGGCCTTCGCCTTCTCCTGATCGAATACGGATGAAACAGCCTCGGTGGTAAGCTCGGAGACAGGCTCGGCAACTGCAGAAGGGCGTACGGCACCCTTTCGTCTAAGGAACATAGTAAGTGATGATAACGGGGTCCTTCGAGGAGTAGAAGCCGCCTCGGATAATAACGGATTGGAGCCATTTTTCTTCATAGCGTGAATGCAGCTGTTGCTGCTGCAGCGACCCATCAGGCGAGAGCAGGAACCCTGAATGCGAGGGAGCGACACCGCAAGCGCAAACCGGAGAAAGAGCAGCAACAACGATTATTCATGCACGAGTCCTCTACATCCTACGACAATCGTGTTCAAGCGTGACGTGCATCTACCATCAATAATCGGCGACGAAGCAGAACTTGAGAAGTCTATCTGCCAAAATTTATCCAGGCGTCATGACTCGTGTAGTCGAGGTTACCTTGGTCGCTGATGTCGCGTTCTCCACGTTTTGCTGCTGCTGGCGAACGAAGCAACTGTCGCTCGCGTTCCTTCGCATTGCCCTGCGACCCGCTGCCGTGAGCCGTCGCATCATGCGGTCACCGATCACATCACCGAACGCCATGACTCGATGTCAGAGCAAGGGCCTTCAGACTCTTGAGCGATGAATTTCCAAATAGTTTAGCTCGTTTTTTACGATCGCCGTTAAGAAAGTTGAGAAGTCGAGGGCTTCCAGAAACCGCGGTAGTGGAACACTTAGTTGGTTGCTAGACGAGAGAATTACCCGTCGTAACTGGTGATAAGGCGACGGAAAAAAGTAGCAGTTTTTGCGATGCTCGCATGTGGAGAATTGGCTTGTTATCCAGGCACTTCAATTTCTAACGCATCCGTAGCGGTTGTCGCGAGGGAGAAGTAAGCAGTGGAGTTAAGCAAGGATTCAATACACACACGCACGTCGAAGTGACATGGATGCATGAATTTCGGCCAAAAAAACATCCGACGACTAAGGATACAGCAAACCCCAGGGACGGAATCACGTGCAAAAGGAACGGAATCGACGGTTCTTATCGCGGGAGGATCGCGAGTAGTAGGAAGGGAACACATTTGAAAAAACAGGAAAAACAAGAAACGGCTGCTCTTTACAAGAACGGGGTTGGGCTTTCTGCGGAGCTCAATCACACAGATTCCACCCCTCTGCATGAAAGCTTGGAGTGAAATATATGCATGCAGAGCAGCAGCAGTCAGGAGCAGCCGCAGCGGTGAGGAGAAATCCAGGATGAGAGCGACGAAGGAGAAGGGGGCAAATGCAAGGAATGGTGGAAGAACCTGGACAGCAGTGCAGAAGTGCAACCGGGCAGAAAGTAAATTGTCCAAAAATGCTTGTTCGGTGCAGTTAACATGATTAAATTGCGGAATAGCTAATATTCAGGAGCAACTATGAACGAAAGTGGACAGCTAACTGGTGTCGTGTACCCGAAATCAGTGCGAAACAAGGCTATGAGGGGGCAGAGGAAGAATGGAAGCAGGCGGTCTTCTACCCTCTGTTGCTGGATTGGTTTGGAGGCGTTGCAGTACACCGGTGGGGTGTGGTGGCGCGTGTGCAACCTATTTTGGCGGCAGCGGCTTCTGGGGCTGAGTGTGTGCGACCTCGAGAAAATCGCATGCAATTCTCGAAGTATTCATATGCGACGACGAGCACTTCCACCAACGCAAATAAGACTGGGTGAATGCGATGGCGACGAAATGAGGTCGACAAATCTGCCTCCTCGACAGCGAGAAACGAATGGCGTTCCAAATGGCGGCATCGTCGGATGAGCTGGTGGCGACAGAACCAG
The DNA here is from genome assembly GCA_947470075.1 of Closterium sp. Yama58-4. NCBI lineage: Eukaryota > Viridiplantae > Streptophyta > Zygnematophyceae > Desmidiales > Closteriaceae > Closterium > Closterium sp. Yama58-4. The sequence continues at coordinate 507,067 of CANIUD010000095.1, forward strand.
CATTTCGCCAGCACGTGATTACGCCAACGGGGATGGGCGAAGCAGGGTTTCGCACAAAGCCTATTGAGGTTGCTGGGTGTTAGTTGGCATGCGGTCATCAATCACGTGGATTGCGTCAACATGTGAAACCAGAAGCGCTTTATGAGGCATGGTCATTGGCCAGCTCAAGCTAGGCTTGTGTGACTGGACGATATGCTGGCTTGGGAAGTTTTCGGAGCAATCGGTGCCGTCGTTGTGTCACCGAGCCTAGCGTGCCTGCGTTCGTGAGAGGCCCGGTTATCCCAAGCGTGAAAAGAAATGTCTCAGATCAAACCAAAAAGACCCAGGCTGACGTGCCTCAAGCGATTGCCAGGTTGACAGAACGCCAGCATGGAAACGGCTGTGTGTGTGAAGGTATTTCGTTGCAAGTGATTCGTTTCAATTTAAAATTTGACTGGAAACAATATTTGTAGCGAACGGATATTTAGTGATGCGCTCAGTGAGGGACTTGTCTACCTTTTGTCCGCTTGTGAACAACTTTTATCTGAAATCTATATACAGTAAAATTTTTCACTTGCTTGCGAAGCAACTTGCCATAAACAGAATTCTGTCCTTGTCATTATACATTCTGGGCTACTACTCACACAGCCGAAGCAGCACTAAGCAAAGCATTGTTGGCATCTTGATTCAGGGCCCAGAAGAACCACCCTCCAAAGCTTTGCCCCTTGGCATAATTAACCTTGGTGGTGATGGTGGACGGGTTGTCGTAACCAACCCACTGGTTACCCTTCACCGCGTACATGGACGACGATGGAGTATGAAGTGTAGCTTTGTAACCACCAGTGGCTACAATCTGAGAGATCTCCCTGTAAAAGAGGACACCAGCCTCCTGGCTCACAGATCCAGCCAGACCAGGCCCAGTAGCCGCAGCTCCAACTCCAGTGCTGCTAGTCGAGGCTAGAGTCCAGGTTCGGCCATACATCGCCAAGCCTAGCATGGCCTTGCTTCGGGCCAAGCCTCGGGACACCCAGGCAGCCATGGCACCCTTGAGGCTCAGCTGCGGGTTGGTCAAATCCTCCAGAGCAGTGTGCATGCCGGTCTTTGCCTCCCACGATCCATGTAGATCGTAGGTCATAATGTTAACTAAGTCCAGTGTTTTGTTAAGTGTCGGGACGTCGTATGCCTGCGTAACAGTCGGCTCGTAGGCAGAAACCGCCGCCGTCAGAAGCAGCTTCGGTCTCCCTGAACTTGCCGCTTCGGACTCGATCGCCGCCCGGAAATCAGTCAGCAGGGCAGAAAAAAGCGCGATCTGCCCGGTCGGGTACTCCCAGTCGATATCCAGACCGTCAAAATTGTATGACCGGGCAAAATGGATCGCTGATTGGATAAAGGTGGAGCGGGAGGAGGCGGAGGAGGCGGCGTTGGTGAAAGTGGTGGTGCCAGCGGAATAGCCGCCGATGGATAGCAGCGTCTTGATGGCGGGGTTGGCGGTCTTTAGAGCGGAGTTGAAGCGCAGGTAGAGGCCCTGGGTGACGTCCACTGCTGGGCTGGAAGGGACGACCTGAGTGGGAAGAGGAAACGAAACAGGGTTTAGGAAAACAGACAGACAGAAGAAATCAGAAGAAGAAGAAAAAAGACAGGTGATTGAAATATTTTTTAGTAAAATAAAGGAAATGAAGAATGAATTGACAGACAGCATTCCTTTAATACTGTTCTGTGTATGTGGTGCCATACCTGGTATGTAGTGGCATCGACGAGGGCAAAGGCGTAGAAGACATGCGTAAGTGAAGCAGCAGGGATGACGGATGGGTCCATGCCCGCCCAGTTGACAAAGTAGGCCATGCGCTTCAGCCCAGACGATGGGGGAGGAGGAGAGGCCGTGGAGGGAGGAGGCGGGGAGGGAGACGTGGATGGGGGAGGCGGGGAGGGAGAGGTAGAGGGAGAAGGGGGAGGAGGGGAGGAGGGGGAGGGAGAAGGAGGGGGAGGGGAGGAGGAAGGGGAGGAGGAGGGCCAGCACTGGGACTGGCAGCCGGGGCCACAGTAGTCGAGGGTTGAGCCACACCAGCCATATATGCTGCAGCAGAGACCGTTAGGACAGATGCTGTTGCCGTTCTGCACACCACATTCTGACCATTTAAAATGAGGCGGGGAGTGGAGAGGGATGGGGAGGGATGATGAGCACATCTGACCGTTCTGACCATTCTGTGCACGTTCTGAGCACATTCGGAGTGGAATACAAAAGAACTGGACACAGACAAAAGAGCGCTTAAAGCAGGACATTAGTACCACTTGTGTGTAGGGATTTGAGGGAGTGTGTGTGACGCAAGCCGCACTACTTAACGCGTTCAACAGCCGACCAAAGAGTAAGCGCCCTCGGTCCATTGCCTCACACCACCTCACTATGCAAGGCAATGGCGATGTGAGGCGCCTGAAAAATCGCCTCCAATAGAATACCAACCAGGATTACATTTTTATTAAGGGAAATGGAGCACTCACGGCCATTGGTGGACACAGGGGGGGACCCGGTAGTTGGCGGAGGTGGGGAGCTCGTGGGCGGAGGGGGAGAGCTGGTAGGAGGAGGCGGAGAGCTTGTGGGGGGAGGCGGAGAGGCGGAAGGCGGAGGGGGGGAGGCGGAGGCGGTTCCGCTGCACGGGCCAGATAGGCAGCCCGCGCCGCAGTAATCGACGGTGGAGCCGCACCAGCCCCACTTGCTGCAAGAAAGGGACGGTTGAGATTCAAAAAAGGAGCAGTGCGCGGGGAAGGGGAAAGAAGGGGCGGGAATGCTTAGAATCGAAGGCTCGGAATTGGAAGACGCTCGAAATCGGAGGCTCCAAACCCGACAAAACTCGGTATCAGAGGCTCGAAGGCTCAGATCCGAAGGCTCGAAATCAGAAGACGCATGGTGTCTTTGAGAATAAAAAAAACTGAAGGTCAGGATTCTGGAACATGAGTTGCATAGGAAACGTATAGGTTGTTAGCTTTTGAGGCGCCGCAAATGGAGCAGCGAACGAGATTCGAGGCGCCTCGGAAGAACTCACCTGCAGCAGAGGTTGTTGGCGCAGAGAATGGTCGCAGAGCACTGCTGTGCGACGACCGGGCGAGCGAGATGCGACGATGAGAGAACGAGGGAGAGTAGAAGCGGGACGAGGAGCGGAGGAAGCTCCCTCATGCCGCCGCGACGAGACTCCGACGAGCGGGTGACGCGGCGTCGAACGAGATCAGGCGACATTGTTGTCGGTGTGCGACAAATGACGACACGCAAATCCTTTGGGGCACCTAAAGTGCGACCACGTCGTGAAGTTAATCTTAATCGCTGCGCAGACGAGTGCACTCGAATCTCTTGAGAAGACTAATGATGAATTGACTCATTCAAACATGAATGGAGGATCGATCGAGAGCACTCGCTGTTGCAAGTAAGAGCGCGTTTCACGGTTCGTATACGCACAGACTACTCGTAACTCTAAACCTAAATGGTGCGGTAATGACGAGGAGAATCAGAGAATTCTTTGGCTTGTATTAGATCGTTACGAAAATGGACGTGCATCCCGCTGTGACACCAGTGCCTGCCTGCGCTAACTAGCATACATGGCTTCCTCCCTCGTCCTTCCAGTCACCCTACCGCAAAACGAGAAGGGGACAATGAAGGGGGGATGCTTGCAACCAAACAAAACGCAACCAGCGTAACTGCCGCTCGCGGCATTGGCCAAACATGGCGAATGCTGCTTGGTTTGGAACCTGGAATTTGGAATGGTTCTGTACGTCCGTATTGCTGCAGAGAAGGTGCCTGCCACTCAGAAGTTACCTCCCCTGACATACATGTACGGTACGGACAGACATGGCATGGGCGAACAAATATGCAGCAACATTCGGTTTAGTGCAAATCGTTACGTTTTTAAACGATAATATCACTTTACAAACGGTTAGGTAGGGTACTCTCTGAACAATGCTCCGTGCCTCACATTCCGTCGCCTTTTCCACCGTTCAGTAATTCTCTTCAAGCTATCGAAACCGCATTATAATGCGGTAATCTGTCGGGTCAGGTAGGTCGTTTCAACTTTGGCTTCGCTCCAAAACCTTGGGTCCTGCTGCTGCCTCAAATTCGTTATTTAACATGTCAGTTCGTAACGGCGTGAGTTTTCATTGGATCACCGACTTCCCGTATGGAAGAGCACCCACCATGCATTAGTAGGTGTGTGCTGCTATTGGGGTTTTAAATGATGGTGCTTGATGGTGCTGCTATTGGTGCTTGATGGTGCTTTAAATGTGTGTGCTATTGGGGTTTTCTTGGGGTTGTGTGTGCTGCTTTTTCTTCCTTCTTCCCTGTTTTTCTTCCTCCTATCATTTTTCCCCTATTCCCCTCCTCCTTTCTTCCTCTCCCCTTTTTTCTACTCACGTTATTCCTCCTTTTCTCCTCTCTTCCCGTTTCCACTCCTTTTCCTTGCGTAATTATGCTACATTGTAATATTTTTCCAAAAGTAGTGCCTTTTCTACCTAAAAAAAAAAATGCATTAGTAGGGATACATGAGTTTTGGTGTACAATATAACTAATCAATCAAGAAGGGTCAATACTCATATTTTGACATCATATCAATATTATATCATTACATAGCAAATACATTTGATGCCTCTTACCTACTGGAAAGAAAAAAAGGGACAAATGTTAGCACCAAGATGGAAACGTACTGCATGTTGCAATGCAGCCACGGCCAAACCTTGCAACAAAAACCTTTTGCCAACCTTAAAACAACTCCTAACCAGCTTTTTTTGGCTGCTGCTGCTTCAGAATCCATGCTGGAATGTTCTACTGCAAATGCCACCATGACCAAACCACGAAAACCATTCATCATCACATACACAAGTTACGTGGAGCCTCACACACACGCTCTTGCCATTCATACCACACAGCCACGCACACTTCCCACGTAGCCACACGAAACTCGGTCCCTTTAAAACCTGGAATTTTTGAAGCAGTTACAGCCCTCAGTAACACACGAACTGCCCAACAGATTGCACACCACACAGTCCTGCTCCTCAACCCGTGCCACTGCTCTGCTTCCAGTCCGACTGCTGCTCTTGCTGCTGCTGCTGCTGCTGCTCTTCCTCTTTCTGCTACTACCAGTCTTTCTCCCCCTCAGCTGTTCCTGCCACGATCAGCATTCAAATCCCCACTTTGCCTCTCCAAACCTAGTCTGCTCCACCCTACCACCTCCTCCTGCTGCTTCCTCTGCCAATCCGCACCCTGCCTTAGCCTCCCCTCCCCAGACTCCCCATCCCGCAAGCCGAAAACAACCATCTACAACTTTTTAAGTTGACTCAGTAATCACCTCGTCTCTCCCGGCCCGACTCACTCCTCCCTGGACTCACCATCCCTCGTCCCGACGAACCTCTACTCTGATACTCCCCTCCACCTCCCCCTCCCCCTCCCCCTCCGCCTCCCCCACTACTACTGCTCCCCCTTGGCGTCCCCCTTTGCCTCGGGCTCTCCCCCTCTATCCCCCCTCCACTCCCCCTGCTGCCGGCCCTCCCTGGGCTTTCGCGATACCCTCTCCCTCCCTTCTCCCCTCTCTGCTGCCCCCCCTGCTGCTGCCGCCCCCTCTCCTCCCCCTCCCGCTCCCTCCCTCGCTCTCTCTCCCTCTCCCCTCTTGACCGATGCTGTTGCTGATGCTGCTGCTGCTGCTGCTGGTGCACACTACCCCCGGATCCCCCCTGGCGCTGCTGGTGCTGCTGCTGCTGTTGGGGCGAAGCTCGCGGGGACTGCAGGTTGCGCACGCGGGGTGAGCGAGATCCCTTCTTCTCGTGAAGGGGCGTCGTGCCTGGCGTGTATCTGCCAGTCGTGCTGCAGAGAGCAGATTAAAGCGCCATAGGGGAGGGAAGGGGGGCGGAAGGGGAAAGAGGGAAGTGGGAGGGAAAGGAAAGTGAGAGAGGGTGGGATTACAGGCGGCTTGGAGCCTCCTTGACGGCTCTGTTGCTGCTGGTGCTGCTGCTGCTGTTGGGGGGAAGCTCGGGGGGATTGCAGGTTGCGCACGCGGGGTGAGCGAGACCCCTTCTTCTCGTGAAGGGGCGTCGTGCCTGGCGTGTATCTGCCAGGCGTGCTGCAGAGAGCAGAGTAAGGGGAGAGGGGAGGGAAAGGGGGCCGAAGGGGGGAGAAGGAAGTGGGAGGGAAAGGGAAATGAGAGAGGGACGGATAGCACGCGGGTACTACCCTCAGAGCCTCCTTAACGGCACTGCTGGTGCTGCTGTTGGGGGGAAGCTCGGGGGGACTGCAGGTTGCGCACGCGGGGTGAGCGAGACCCCTTCTTCTCGTGAAGAGGCGTCGTGCAGGGGGTGTATCAGCCAGGCGTGCTGCAGAGAGAGAATTTATGCACGTTGCGGGAGAGGGGGAGGGAGAGAGAGGGAAGTGAGAGGGCAGACGATAAGACGTTCATTGGAAACACTTCTCGTGAAGAGGAGTCGTGCCTGGCTGGCCTGCTCCTGCTACGAACGAAAACCCCCAAAAGCATTAGGGAAATCCCTGGGGCCAGGGTCTGTATTTTGAGTCAATTCAAAACTTGACTCAACACACAGCAACAGGGAAATCCATGGGGCAGAGGTCTTACCTGGGTTGCGGGTTGTTATTTAGGTCATAGGGCTGCGACGACAGGTAGTTGAGCGCGGTAACCACATCATGGATCATGGGGCGCTGGCTGGCCTGCTCCTGCAAACGAAACCCCCCAAAAGCAACAGGGAAATCCCTGGGGCCGAGGTCTTACCTGGGTTGAGGGTTGTTATTTGGGTCGTAGGGCTGCGACGACAGGTAGTTGAGCGCGGTAACCACATCATGGATCATGGGGCGCTGGCTGGCCTGCTCCTGCAAACGAAACCCCCCAAAAGCAACAGGGAAATCCCTGGGGCCGAGGTCTTACCTGGGTTGCGGGTTGTTATTTGGGTCGTAGGGCTGCGACGACAGGTAGTTGAGCGCGGTAACCACATCATGGATCATGGGGCGCTGGCTGGCCTGCTCCTGCAGGCACATGGCAGCGACGGCCAGCGCCTGGTACAGCCCGCGCATGGGGTAGCGGCCCTGCAGCAAGGGGTCCGCCATGGCTGGGAACTTCCTCCTGTCCTTGAACAGCGGCCGCGCCTGAGGTGGGGGCAAGGGGTGGCCCGCGGATGGGGGAAGAGGGGGGCGGAGGGGCCAGGGGAAGTGGTTGGGTGGGAGGTGGAAGGGTTGGGCGTGGGGGGATGGTCTTATGAACGCCGTGACGACATTGTGGATCAAGGGGCGTTGATGGGCCGCTGGCTGGCCTGCTCCTGCAGGCACATGGCAGCGACGGCCAGTGCCTGGTACAGCCAGCGCATGGGGTAGCGCCCCTGCAGCAAGGGGTCCGCCATGGCTGGGAACTTCCTGCGATCCTTGAACAGTGGCCGCGCCTGTGGGGGCGGGAGGTGTTGGAGGGGAAGGGAGGAAAGGGAGAGGTTGAGACAGAGGAAGAGAGAGAGACACACACGCGCATGGGGTAGCGGCCCTGCAGCAAGGGGCCCGCCATGGCTGGGAACTTCCTCCTGTCCTTGAAAACCGGCCGCGCCTGTGATGGGAGCGGGGAGAGGGGTGGAGAAGGGTAAGCGAGAGAAAGAAAGAGGGAGACACGCACAAGCATGGGGTAGCGCCCCTGCAGCAAGGGGCGCGCCATGGCTGAGAACTTCCTCCTGTCCTTGAACAGCGGCCGCGCCTGTGATGGGGTGGGGGGGAGGGAGCGGGTGAGGTCGTTTTATGTAAGTAGAAGGAAATAAGATGAGTGGACTTGGAAGTACAGCCCATGCATCAGAAGGGAAACCAACCGCTATGCCAGGCGCAGAGTATGTGAGACTGTAGACTCTTGAGTCGACTCAAGAGTCACCTAGTGGACTTAGAAGTACGCATCAGAAGGGAAACCAACCGCTATGCCAGGCGCAGAATCTATGAAGCTGTAAACTCACACGGAATAGTAGCGACCTCATGCCATGGGCAGCATTCACATGCATGGGTGGAGCGAAGAGGTGGGGGTTTCAATCCAAACCACCCTGAGCCGTGAGGGCAACAACCTACAACACGCACCCAAGCAACGAGGTTGTGCTCTCCATGCGGCTTCGAGCTGTCAATGGCCTTGCGCCCCGTGATCAGCTCCAGGAGCAGCAGAAAGGGCAACAGCAAACAAGAACCATCCAAGAGCAACAGGATGCAAACTCTCACCCTAGGAATAACACGGACCATCCCAACAAACAGCAAGAACGCACCCAAGCAACGAGGTTGTGCTCTCCATGCGGCCGCGAGCTGTCAATCGCCTTTCTCCCCGTGATCAGCTCCAGCAGCACCACTCCGAAACTGTACACATCGCTCTTAACCGTGAGCTGCCCCGTCATGGCATACTCGGGCGCGCAGTACCCATACGTGCCCATGACCCGCGTCGACACATGCGTCTTGTCCCCCACAGGCCCCAGCTTCGCGAGCCCAAAATCCGAGAGCTTCGGGTGCCAGTTCTCGTCGAGGAGAATGTTGGAGGACTTGAAATCGCGGTAGATGACGGGCGGGGAGGCCTCCTCGTGCAGGTACTCGAGGCCCTTGGCCGCCCCTGCTGCCACTCTCATGCGCTTGCTCCACTCCAGACTCGCCCTGCCCTCCGGTAGGTCTGGGTTGGAGGGGGGGAGGAGGGTGGGAGAGCAGCAGCGAGAATCACAGGAGGTGGGAAGGTATGGGGAAAGGGAGGAGGGAGGATGGAAGCAGGGGGGAGCGGAAGGAGGTGTTGGAGGATTTGAAATCGCGGTAGATGACGGGCGGGGAGGCCTCCTCGTGCAGGTACTCGAGGCCCTTGGCCGCCCCTGCTGCCACTCTCATGCGCTTGCTCCACTCCAGACTCGCCCTGCCCTCCGGTAGGTCTGGGGGAGGTGGGGAGAGGCGAGCGCGGGGGATGGGGAGGGGGAGAGGGGCAGGGGGATTGGGGAGGGAGTGGGAAAGAGGGCAGAGGCGGGGGGGGGAGGGGGGAGGAGGGGGGCGAGGAGGCGGGGAGGAGGAGGCGGGGGAGGAGGCAGGGGGAGGAGGCGTTGGTGGACGAGCGAGTCATGTGGGGCAGGTTACATGCGTAGCGATTATGCACTGCCTACCACCATGCACATAATGACACCATCGACTGTGCTGCCTTCTAAGGCGCCTCAAAAGTTGTAGCGATCATGCACTGCCAACCACCATGGACATAATGACACTTCGACTGTGCTGCTTCTCAGTCCTCACTCCTCCTGTTCCGCACACCCCTTACTCCTCACTCCACTTTGCTCCTCACTCCTCTCGTTCCTCACGGTTCTTTTTCCTCACTCGTCTGCTTCCTCACTCCTCCCCCTCTCACCACACCGTCAGCACTGCTCTCTTCCTCCCGCTCTCCCGCCCTCACCATGCAGGTGGTCCTCAAGAGCGCCACGTGGCATGAATTCGTACACCAGCAGCCGTTGATCGCCGTCCGCGCAGTAACCAATGAGATTCACGAGATTCGGATGGTGCAGCAGGCTGAGCATGAGCACCTCGACCAGGAATTCCCGATTGCCCTGCACGCCGTTCCTATCCAACTGCTTCACCGCTACCACCTGGTTGGGTAATAAGACGAAGCATTTACAGGTTATGGCGGGGACCAGAAAGAAAAAGGTCCGTGAGAAATTCGGATGGTGCAGCAGGCTGGGCATGAGCACCTCGACTAGAAACTCCTTGTTGCCCTGTGTTCCTATCTAACTGCTTCACCGCTACCATCTGTTTGGGTAACAAAAAAAGAAAAGGTCTGTGAGAAATTTGGATGGTGCGGCAAGATCAGCATGGGCACCTCAACTAGGAACTCCTTGTTGCCTTGCACGCCGTTCCTATTCGTCCCGTGCATCACACTCAGCCGTTTTCCACAAACCGACCCCGTTTCTAACCAACTCACTGTCGTGACATGCCTCAAGGATTGGAGATCCAGGCACCTGTTCGAGAGTCTCCAGCCCCCCACGAGCCACCCTCTGTACCCGTGTCCGCCCCCTTACAAGCTCTCACAATAGAGTCATTTCAATCAGCTACAAACTACCTCCCTCTCCCGTCCACTCCAGACAGCCTTTGAACACGCGCCCAACCCCGTTACAAGCTGACCCAGCCCTGTGCTTCACGAATCTTTAAGCACACACCTGGCCTGTAGACTCCAGCCACCCTTTGTACACGCGACCAAACCCGCCCTCGCCTATAAAATTCTTCTCGGAGAACCCGCCCGTCGCTCGCTCCAGTTCTCGGAACGTGAACGTCTGGGCCGCAATCCGCGCTCCTGTGGGCCCGGCCGAAGGCGCTGGCACTGCTGCCATTTCACCCGGCGGTGGCCGCTCCTGCGCGGGCACAGCTGGCGATCCGTGTAACCCTGGTGGACCTCCTGATGGTAACCCGGTAACCTGTGTCGGTGGATTTGACCGTTGGGAATCTGCTGCTGGTCCATCGTCTCGTGATAATAATTGATCTGTCGGTGCCGCGGTTGGAGATTTGTCGGATCTACTAGGTTCTGAAAGGCCGCTTTGGGCTTTAATCTTCGGGCTCTGAGCTAGCAATGGTCCATTATCTGCAAACCATCGAGTCAGCACACGGCGGGAAAGCAGCGGTGAATAGACCACCATGGGACGAGAAAATACACAGAAAATTCACTCTAGATTTGCCGATAGAGCAACAGAGGAAACGTTGAGGAAAGTCGACGTGTCTGCCTGAAGGTAAAGAAGCAGCTCCGCAATTCTATGGAGAGTCCTCAATGGAATTCCACCACTTAGGCATTCGAACAGCCTGATCTAAGCGACAATCTCTGAAAAATTAAGCCTAATCGGGATAACGCGCTAATTTCCAAACTGCGAGGTGCGACTCTTGTGAGTCTTCCGTCCAGCCACATCCACCAAATTCTGGCACAATAATGTTGTGAATGCATCGCCAGCCAGCCTCGACACTTCTGAGCGCCTTAAACAGCAGCTAAACTCTAAGATAACAAGACGCTCCCCAGAATTCGGCCGAAGTAATCATCAATTACTATTTCTAGTACGACTAAGCGGAGCGTGGAATTTACCACAGAAAGCTTCATAAGACACCACGAGGGTGTTAAGGTACCTGATAAATCGTCCGGTGCAACTTTCGGAGCGGGAACGGCCTCCTCTGATGCATCTCTCCGTCGAGGAGGAGACGTATCGTCCTTAGGTTTCGATCCCGCACAGCCCATAAGACCAGCCTATATTGCCCGTACCGCTTAACGAACTCGTTGAATTAGATACGAACACATGCCAGCTGCAGGCAGAATTGTATTATCTAATCAGCATCAGCTCAGGCGAAGACAAGAGAGCCACGCGCAATTCGATCGAAATACAAAGTTACTATGACTAATTCTTGTGTTCTTCAAGACACCACGAGAAGCTAATAACACTAGCACTAGGAAACCTGTGTCAGAGGTCTTGAAAGAGCAGCTTTCTGACATTCACGAAACTCCCTGATACGCTGTGGCTTCTTAGCCTGATCTAGGGTTGGCGAGTAATAGCAGCAGAAGCAGGCAAAGGATGGTCACAGAACAGGCAGGGCAAAGAAAGTTCAGAGTGGAGGGATGAGAAAGGGCTAACTTTTGCTGGGTAGTATTATTTAACCGCTGTCAAGTGGCAATAAACCGTTAACGAACGTAAAGCATCTCAGCCAAACCGGATTAACACATAACACTATGGATGGGTGAGGAGAAAGATGCGGTAGGGTTGAATACGGTTAATTGCAGCCCACTCTGTTGCGCAGTGCACTTCACTGGTGCTTGAGGTGGTTGCCGAATTCGAGAAGCGAGTTCCTTCCCGACGTTGACTGACGGACAAGCAAGCCGCTGAATCCGGCTTTCGCTTGAAGCTCGTTTTCGTTCAGTCGACGAAATTGTACAGTACAATCAACTGTGCGACGGGTGCTGCTGCAGTGGTGCTGCAGCAAGCATATTCGTTCGAATCGCATCGGCTGATCCGCGTCGCACATCAACCAAACCACTCCGACCAGCAGTTCCTAGCTTGTGTTCCGCAACTCCGTTCCGGTCTCGTTCGTGCCCTCAAAAGAGCCGCATCTTGACTAAAAGCGGGCAGCGGGAGAGAAGACTTGGGTTGGGTTGCGTGTGGTACGGCACGACAGTCATGACATGACCACATCAGAAGTGCCAGCCCATGACCAAATCACATGACGTGACATGACATGGATGATGGTGACTGGGGGTCACCAGGCTAGAGACCCCATGTGATGTCATGTGTGACCCTCGGGAACTTCCCCAACGCGCTCCAGCCCCCAGGCCACAACCCTCGGACCACCTTGATCTCTGTAGGGAACTTTCCCGCCACGCACGCGCGTCACGCCAATCGGGCGGGATTGCTTGCTCCATCCAAGTGCCACCTGGCCTCCACTTTCTCTGGCTGAATATCGTGTGGCAGATCGAGCCAATGGCAAGAAGCGAAGTCCAACCAGGCCAATGTTGGTGTCAGGGATTACAACGAGCGTAGACATTATACAACGAAACATGCACAAATAAAGCGTGGCGGTGTTCATGCTGGATGTTCCAACTGCGTGATTCTTGGATATTTTGTGGTGTATTGAACAGCAATATAGTGAGTATGACTTCCCTAGCCTGCCGCGCTTGCCAGCGGCGATCAGCGAAGTTCGCCAGTTTCGAGTGGTCGGTGGCTGTGTGCGCTGCCTTGGGGGGGTGACGGAAGTTGTGCATGTCAAACCGACTACTTGTACCCTATCATCGTTTCAGACCGACGCCAAACCCGCAAAAACACTGACCCCCCAAGCATACCCGCAACCAGGCGAACATCGACCATGCTGGTATGGACCTGTGGTGTGTCGCTCTAGTTCGTCCGCTGATGAACTGCGATTCCGCGAATCCCCCACGCGACAGCACCTAGGATGAAATCTCCAAACCTTTTTGTATCGTAGTAAACCAGAGCTAACCGTGGCACGTGTATGAAAAGCATTCACATGAGTCAAGCTTGCCTCAGAAGCAAGCCAGTTGTCGCCTCACGCTATGGAAGTTACTAGGTGATACGTAGTAAGTATGGGAAACCTGAAAAGCTGTTTGGACTTATTACGAGCGCCGCGCGCGCGTGCCTGTTATCACAGGCCACAGGTTAGTGCCGGTGAGACGGTAGATCCGCCATGAATGGCCAGTTGTGCAAGACTCTACTAAGCCGTACTAGCAATATTCCTAAGGCGCCTCAAGAAGTTATCACAGGCCACAGGCTGGGGTCGGTGAGACGGTAGAACGGCCATGGACGCCCAGTAGTGCAAGACAGTGAGCGCGACTAGCTATATCCGGCACTGCTCTATTTCTGACACATTACCTTGTTTTATTCCCTCACGAAGCAGACATTTGGCTCGGTGCTGTTACTTCACGTCAGTCTAGGCGTTCCCGTGGCTTTTCAGTCGACTTAAAAGTCACCCCTGTAAGCGGTCGATCCGATCGAAGAAACAGTCACCGAAGCGCTGAAAATGCGGAATTTCCGTGCATTGAGCCGCGATCTCTCCCCATTCTCCACCGTCTCCTCCGTTCGCGGCTTGGCTTTTGCCGTCCTGCTCATCTCCCCCTTCCTATCTCCCCCGTCCTTCTGCCGTCCCTTCGACATAGCCACGTCGGATCGCGGGATCCTGCTGTGGAAACACCCGCAATCATCGCAGGAGCAGCAGCAGGAGAATCATCATCAGCAGAAGCAGCATCGGGTTACGCGGCCGTCGTTTCGGAAAGCACCGTCGCAGAGCCTTCTCGCTGATGCGGCTCGATCTGGCATCAGCAGCACCAGCAGCAGCGAAAAGGGAGCGCGAGGGGTTGCTAGTTCTACTGTGGTAGCTGATAGTACTCGAGTCGGCGTGGAATCAGAAACGTCAGAATACGGGTTACCAGCTTTTGACGACGAAGTTCGCGGAAAGGTTGGCGAGAACGTCAATCCGGCGAGGAACCCTCGGAACAATGACGCGATTCGATTGAAACAGTTGGAAACTTCCACGAAGTTCGTGGGTTTCTTGCACGACAAGGCGATCCGGTCTAGAATGCCCGTTCTGCACTCCGTGCTCTGGGAGACGCCGTGGCTGCCGGTTAGCCGTCAAGATTACTTCCGTCCTGACGGCCGGTACCTCTTCATAACAGGCTCGCGTGACTACTGCGCTGGAGTGAAGCATTTCCACCTCAGCCTGACGTGTCTGATCGCGGAGGCGGCGTATCTGAACCGTACACTGATTCTGGACATGACTCAGTGCGTGAACGCGTGGCACAGTGGAGGCATGCACCATATCAGATCCATCCACGTGTACTATGACCTGGATTCGCTGAGGTATTCATTTCATGTTCGATTTCTTTGTCCTTCTCATTCTCAGTTGATATGCTCTCCTCCCCTCTCACCTGATTCATCGGCAGACGTGTCACGCGCGTGTTTCCTCAGATATGCATTCACGTTAACTTCCAATCCTCCTCACTTCCCATCCATCCTCTCCCCGAATTCCCCTTGCCGCTTCCTTCGAAACCCCCTCCTCCTTCCTCACCCAGGGCTTTCTGAAAGGAGACCTGGATTTTTTCCGCCCCTCCCCCCTCATCCAACCCCCCTCTCTCACCCTCCTCCCCTCCCCCCTCCTCACCCAAGAATGTGCCCTTCACGCCGCCACGGGGCTTTCTGCGGGGGGTGTGCGAGTGGCAGGCGTCGTTTCAAGTTAGTCTATCTCCCTTACCCCGCTTCTCTCCCCTCTCCTCCCCCTTCTACCCTGCTGTTTCCCCCCAGAACCGTGCCCTTCACGCCGCTCCAGGGTTTTCTGAGGGGGGCGCGCGAGTGGCAGGTGCAGGAGAGGCGGGTGGGGCGGGAGGGGGCTATCCGCGCGCGTGTGGTGGATGAAAGGGCGCCCATGGCCGCACTGGCCGCGGATGAAGCTACCCCCCTGATTATCCGCGAAACCAACTACGGCTTCAGCACGTGCAAGGTGGTTGGCAATGGGTGCAGATGGGCTGAGCCGGGTGAGTATGGTTGGGGATGCATGAGCTTGGGCTGGAATTGACGGTTTTCCTCTCACTTTTCCCGTGTATCCCTTGCCTCCCTAGCCCAATCCCTGCAGCGCCACAGCACCCGTGCAGTGGTAAATGAGATGGCCGGAGCTGCATCCAGCCATTCCTTCCCCTCACTTTTCTGTAAATTCTCTGCCTCCCCAGCGCCCCTCCTCCCCTCTTCCTTCCAGCACCAGAGCACCACTAGCAGCGACTTTGACGCCATGCATGTGAGGCGCGGGGATAAGCTGCGCATTTTGAGGCGCCTCAAAATGCATCTTTGACGCCGTGCATGTGAGGCGCGGGGATAAGCTGCGCATTTTGAGGCGCCTCAAAATGCATCTTTGACGCCGTGCATGTGAGGCGCGGGGATAAGCTGCGCATTTTGAGGCGCCTCAAAATTCATCTTTGACGCCGTGCATGTGAGGCGCGGGGATAAGCTGCGCATTTTGAGGCGCCTCAAAATGCATCTTTGACGCCGTGCATGTGAGGCGCGGGGATAAGCTGCGCATTTTGAGGCGCCTCAAAATGCATCTTTGACGCCGTGCATGTGAGGCGCGGGGATAAGCTGCGCATTTTGAGGCGCCTCAAAATGCATCTTTGACGCCGTGCATGTGAGGCGCGGGGATAAGCTGCGCATTTTGAGGCGCCTCAAAATGCATCTTTGACGCCGTGCATGTGAGGCGCGGGGATAAGCTGCGCATTTTGAGGCGCCTCAAAATGCATCTTTGACGCCGTGCATGTGAGGCGCGGGGATAAGCTGCGCATTTTGAGGCGCCTCAAAATGCATCTTTGACGCCGTGCATGTGAGGCGCGGGGATAAGCTGCGCATTTTGAGGCGCCTCAAAATGCATCTTTGACGCCGTGCATGTGAGGCGCGGGGATAAGCTGCGCATTTTGAGGCGCCTCAAAATGCATCTTTGACGCCGTGCATGTGAGGCGCGGGGATAAGCTGCGCATTTTGAGGCGCCTCAAAATGCATCTTTGACGCCGTGCATGTGAGACGCGGGGATAAGCTGCGCCCAGAGTTCTGTCCTCATCTCGACTCGACCGTACACCCGTACCACTTCTCCCTCACAGGTTTCTGTTGCTTTCTTCATTGTCTCTTCTCCCCCCTCCCCCCCCCCCCCCCGCTCCCCCCCTGCAGCGCCAGGACACCCCGGCAGGGGTGAACGAGACGGCCATTCGGTTTCGCCCGGAGCTGCTGGCGCTGGCAGCAAACATATCAGCAAACATTTCAGCTCCCTCCACCTTCTTCCCCACCCCTCCGTCCCTCTCCTCTCCAGCGCCAGGACACCCCGGCAGGGGTGAACGAGACGGCCATTCGGTTTCGCCCGGAGCTGCTGGCGCTGGCAGCAAACATCTCGGCGTCCATGAATGGCGGCGACTTTGACGCCGTGCATGTGAGGCGCGGGGACAAGCTGCGCCCAGAGTTCTGGCCCCACCTCGACCACGACACACGCCCCGACGCGTGAGTGGGTGTATGTTGTTGGTGCCTTCACTGCTCTCACTGCTAGTGATGGCAAGGCATGATATGAGCTCACTGCATGTGAGGCGAGGCGACAAGCTGCGCCCAGAGTTCTGGCCTCACCTCGACCACGACACACGCCCCGATGCGTAAGGCAAATGCTTTCATCCACGGCTGCTGCGTCCTCTCACATACCCATTGCCCTGGTGCTTTTTGCCATTGCCTTTCTCATATTCTGTTTGTACACTTGTTCCTTGTCTGCCACATGATCGTTGTTTTTCTTTCCATGCAGTCTCCTGGAGAAGCTTCCCAGGTTCGTTGCACCTGGACGCACTCTGTACATTGCGACCAATGAGAAGACGCCAGGGTTCTTTGACCCATTGAAGGCGATCTACACCATTCGGATGTTTCAAGATTTTCATTATCTGTGGGCTCCTGGCACACCCTGGTATGATGGGTATACGCGTCTAATTGGGCCTGACCCCAAAATGGATGCATACATGGAGGTGAGTTACAGTTACAGTTACATTTGTGTGTGTACGTGTGCGCGCACGCACTTGTGCTGTGGTGGTCTTTTGTATTGGGCTCATTTGGACTGTATTGTCTGTTTCAGGTTATTATAGAGTATACGATTCTGCAAAGTGCAGTTGTAACTGTGGAGACCTTTAATGACCTTACGGATGACGATATTGCAGGAAATGTGTAATTTAAGGCTGATATATTGTATTTCTGTGCGTGTTGAAACGACGCATGAAGGTGCTTGTATCATTTATAGTAATTTATACGTATGGAACATTTTTTTATAATATGAAACCGTGTGTGCAGTGCTTTTCTATGGGGAGTAGATCTCATTGTCGCGGATGTTCCAGTCTTCTGGTTGAGTGCCATTCAGTACGGTTATTGTTCCCTAGATACTAGCTGCACACCTCGTAGGGCGAAGGATCAAACAGCGTAGAGGTGAAGCTTAGTTTCCGCTCTTTCTTCCTCGCAGCGCGCCCATTTTCAAGCATTTAACCATTGAGAACGAGTCTGCACTCTGCAGTACTAGCGTAGCGTTTAAGGTTTCCAGGTTCCGGCACTGGTGTGATCCGAACTAGTGCATAGTAGCCCTTAGTGTAGTTCGAGTCGATTAAAAAATGCGCCTCAGTTTCTAGTACTTGTGACGCTTCCGCACACTTGTGACCAGAGTGGTGCTTCGAGTTGCCGAAGCATGGGATCGGGTTCAGGCGATGGCTCCGGACTGGACGACATTCCCCAGGAGATTCTCGATCTCCTCCCGGCCGATCCGTTTGAAATGCTGCGAATATCGCGAAGCATCGCCGTTAAAGCCATGTCCGCGCACGCGCAGCAAGCGGAGCGAGAGTCGAGTAGCATGCGCAGCAATTACGAGGCGAGCCAAGGGTCTGTGAAGAGCCTTGAGGAGAAAGTATCGAGTCTGGAGGCCTCCCTACGGGAAGCTATCGACAAGGTCGAGAAGTCGGAACGGGAGCAAGTGCGTTGACATCCTTCCTTTTTCCTCATAACCCCTATTGCACTTTTCTCGTACCTATGTTCTCCATTTCCCCTCTCTCGTCCATTCGTTGTCCTATGCTTCTCTAAAGTCCACCTCACCGTTCCATCCTTTTTTATTACCTCTTACATTCACTCCGCTGTGTCTAGTTGGAGGTGCATCAGAACGAGCCTACCTTAGCGCCACGTCCTTCCCTCAAACCGCTTGAACTCACCGCGTTGTTTCTTGCCACCGTTGGCAGGCGCGGCTGTCCAATGAGAAGACGGCACTTGTCGCCATGGTTCACAAGCTCAACCACAACGTGGCAAAGGTGGGTGATCATTCCTCCAATCCCATCCCCACCCAGGTTATCCCCACTCAGGTTATCCTCATTCTGTCTGTGAAGTGAATGTCAGGCTTTTTTTTTCCGTTCGCGTCCCTCACTTTCCTCTCAATGTCATCATTTGGCAATTCCCAATCATGTGTTTCCATTTCTTTTTCACAGTTTGTTTGTTCCTTTGTTTCTTTGTACGTTTCTTTGTCCGTCTCGTGAATTCTGCATACAGCTGGAGACGTTCAAGCGCACGTTGATGCAACATCTGCAGGACGAGAACGACGACGAGCCACCCTCCATGGTGCTTGCGCTGAACTCTCATCATCCCGCTGCCTGCGCACCTGGTAGCAGCCTAGCAGGCACTCATTCCGCTGCCTGTACACCTGGTAGCAGGTCACCGATGGTGCAGCAGCTGCAGGGCGAAAACGACGGCGAACCACCCTCCATGGTGAGCACGTTGCATTGAATGCTCATCCCTTTGTGTGCACATGTTGATTTTTGAGTTGCTTCCACTCCCTCAACCACCACACTCCTCATCTTCTTCACCGTTACATGCCTCCTTCTCCTCCCTCCGTCACCCTTACCTGTCCCTTTCTCCTCCCTCCCTTCACCCGTATTTCCCTTCTCTTCCCTCCCTCACCCTTACCTGTCCCTTTCTCCTTCACTTGTTCACCCTTACCTGTCCCTTTCTCCTTCTCTTCTTCACCCTTACCTGTCCCTTTCTCCTTCACTTCTTCACCCTTACCTTCCCTTCTCCTCCCTCTCTCCACCTTTACCCGTCGCTCTCTCCTCCCCTACCCACAGGTCGCTGCCATTGCCGCTGCTTCCAAGCCAGCAACATCAGACCCCACCACGGCCTCTGCTGGTAGCGGCGCTTCTGCTGCCAAGCAGACTGGTGAGTGTGGGGATGAAGAGATAAGGGGGGCAGGTGCGGATGGGCAGTGCGTGTGACAAGGAAGAAGTTGATGAGTGTCTCATGCTGGGAATGGTTGATCTGGTGAGGGTGGGGATGAAGGGACAGGAGGGATAGGGCCAGGTGGAGAAGAGCGCATACAACTGCTGTTCCTTCTGAGTACGGGTTGGGAGCAGAGGGGTAGGACGGGCATGCCCTCAGAACGCCCTTCCTCATCTTTTTCCCTTTCCCCTTTCATCCGGTCTTCCCCCATGTCTCAGAGAAGGCTTTTTACGAGACTGTCGTGAGGCCGTGGCGCGATTCCAAGAAAGTCGCAGATTCATGGGCACTGTGGGAGAAGCCAAGCGTCCTCATGCATGGCAAGTCTTTGCGAGAAGTTTGCGCTGACACACAGAAGAACTTTGTCACCACATACGCCAAGTTTGCGCCTGGCGACCCCACCCCTATGACTGTGGGCACAAGCGAACGGAAAATGCGTCGCGTGCGGGTTGTTATGCAAGCCGTAGAGACATTTAGGGTGGACGACTCAGCTGCAGAGACTGGATTAGCTGTTGCGCGCGTAAACAGGTTGTTGGAAAGGTCGAACCTCACCGCTCTTACAAACGGTCTGATTCTCGGGGCCACTCTACCGAAAAAGAGGCCGCGTTCAGCACCGATGTGGGAGAGGAGCACCAACGAAGAAGCGCAACGCACAGTTACTTGGCTTGTTGTCAACGAGAAGCTGCGCGACGAGGTGTGGGCAAAATCGCTATTTGGTGACGACGAATGGAAGGAAATCAAGGCGGAAGAAGAAGAGAAAGTGAGGGTGAAGGTGGCCAAGGCACAAGCTGCATCGACACGGACTCCTCAATAGATTGTGCTTAAGGTTTTTGTAGGAGGCATCATTTATGTGGGCTGAAACGGCTTAGGGACGGTCTATAGCAATTAGTTGTTCTGTATATAATTGTTCTTCCATGGAGAGCAGAGCCCATTGTCGCGAATGTTCCAACCTCTCGGGGATTTCTCCAATCACATCGCATCTTCTCGCCTCAACTTTCACCAATATTTTCGCGCCCCGCACGCCAGTGATGTCTCTCGGCTCGGCTGTATCTGCAAGGCTGGGAGGGGGGACGCACCAAGACGGGAGGCTGGCTGCCCATAGCCTAGCCTCGTCGAGAGGCTTGGCTTGCGTTTCAGAATTACTGTAGCTCTATGTCTCGTGCCATACCACTCCCAAGGCTCGCCCTCCAACCTCGGGTTCTCCTCTCCACCTCATTCCACCCTCCTCGATTACTAAAGAACGATACTTCATCCCATTGCACCTCTCTTCAAACAGTCTCATGAAGGCCAGACTTCCCTTACCCCTAGGACTAACCGTCGCCATTGCTTTAGATAGCAGCTCCTCGCGTGTTTAGGGCACAGGATCAAGAGAGTGAAGGTGAAGCATTTGTTCCTCTTCTCCCTCGCAGCGCGTCCGTTTCCAGATATCTGACTGCCGAGAACGCCTTTTCAGTATCAGCGTCTAAAGCTCTCAGGGCTCCGGCACTGGTGTGACCCGTAGTAGTGCGTATCAGGGCCTAATTGTATGTTGGGTCGACTGAAAAACACACCTCGCTCCCGCACCTGAGTGACCAAATTAGTGCTTCGAATAGCCTAAGAATGGGATCGGGTTCAGGCGATGGCTCCGGAGTTGACGACATTCCCCAGGAGATTCTCGATCTTCTCCCGGCCGATCCGTTTGAAATGCTGCGAATATCGCGAAGCATCGCCGTTAGAGCCATGTCCGCGCACGCGCAGCAAGCGGAGCGAGAGTCGAGTAGCATGCGCAGCAATTACGAGGCGAGCCAAGGGTCTGTGAAGAGCCTCGAGGAGAAAGTTTCGAGTCTGGAGGCCTCCCTACGGGAAGCTATTGACAAGGTCGAGAAGTCGGAACAGGAGCAGGTGCGTTAGTAGTTCGGCCTTTGTTTGTCTTCATAGCCCTTCGCCGACCGTTTATTTCTATTTTATATCCGTTGTCTCATCTCCCACCTTTCACCTTACTAACCGGCCACATTCGTTTTCCTTCTTGTGCCGTCTCGTTCGTCAATTCGTCGTCCGGTGCTTCTCTAAGTTTCACCCCAGCGTTCCGTCCTTTTTTTCGAAACCTCTTCCATTTGTTCCGCTGTTTCTAGTTGTAAGACGTACTGAGCCTCAAAGCCTCTCCGTTTACCGCGTTGTTTCCCGCCTCTGGCAGGCGCGGCTCTCCAATGAGAAGACGGCACTTGTCGCCATGGTGAAGAAGCTCAACCGTGACGTGGCAAAGGTGAATCGTCCCCCTCTCTCCCATCTTCACTCTGCTGTTTGTATTAATCAACGAATATGCTTTTTGCAACCCATAACGAACGTCCTTCATTGTTCTTCAGGCCTTTTTTTTTTCCTTTCTTTTCCGTTCCCGTCCCTCACAATGTTTTTTGTTTGTTTAATTGTTTGTTTGTTTGAGTTGTCTGCTTTCAGCTGGAGACGTTCAAGCGCACGTTGATGCAGCAGCTGCAGGACGAGAACGACGACGAACCTCCCTCCATGGTGAGCGCGTTGCACTGAGTTCGCGTTCCATTGCACCATTCAACTCCGCAATTTATCCTTTCGTCTCCCTCACCCTCCCCCTCCCCTTCCCACCCTTCCCCCTCCGCTCCCCCATTTCTTCCCTCTTTGAAACCTCCGCACGCCCTTCCCCTTTTCCAATTCCCTAACCCCGTGTTACTGCTCCAAGGTGACTACCTAGTCGACTCATATATCACCTCCCCACCCCTGCCTCCCCTTTCCATTTCCCTGATCCCGTGTCGCCCCTCCAAACCGATCTCCCAATACCGTCTCATGCTAATTTCCTGGACTCTGTTGGGTCATCCGGCTGTCCTCAGACCCACTCCCGTTTCAGCATCAATGAGTCCCCCCTCCCCCTCTTCCTCCTCCTCCTCCTCACCCATTCCCGTCTCGTTTCACGTCCCCTACTCACTCACAGGTAACTGCCCTTGCTGCGCTCCCAGCCTGCAGCATCAAAGAG
The DNA here is from genome assembly GCA_947470075.1 of Closterium sp. Yama58-4. NCBI lineage: Eukaryota > Viridiplantae > Streptophyta > Zygnematophyceae > Desmidiales > Closteriaceae > Closterium > Closterium sp. Yama58-4. The sequence goes on from CANIUD010000095.1 coordinate 529,301, forward strand.
ACTCTCACTCTTCCCCCTTCTTCACCACTACCCGTCGCTTTCTCCCTTACCCTTACCTTGCCTTTCTCCTGCCCTACCCACAGGTCGCCGCCACTGCCGCTGCCCCCAAGCCTGCAGCATCAGAGCCCACCACGGCCTCCGCTGGTAGCGGGGCATCTGCTGCAAAGCAGACTGGCGACAGCGCGTCTGGTGAGTGTGGGGATGAAGATACGAAAGGGATAGCCTCAGGTGGACAGTGTGTGAGACCAAGGGGAAAATGGATTGCCATTGCCTGGGCTGGTAGCGGGGCTTCGGCTGCAAAGCAGACTGGGAACACCGCTTCTGGTGAGTGTGGAGATGATGAGTTAGTAGGAACGTTTAAGAGGCGAAGTGACCATGTCCCAGTTGCCATGTGTCATGTCCCATTTGCCAAGTGCCATGTGTTAGCAATGTTCCATGTGGCATGTGTCATCTGCTTCTCTCTATCCTCTCTGCATGCTCCCAACCAACCAATCAGATGCCGACAGCAATGCAGGCGACAAGGCCAAGCCAGCCAATCAGACGCCGACGCCAGCTGCACCAGAGACCAGTAAGCCAGCAATATCTCCTCCTCAGCCTTCCTCTCTCCTCTTCCTTTTTCAAGTCGTCTCCCGAGTCCCCTCTCTTTCCAGCTGGAGCAGAGAATTGTAGTATGTAAGCAGTATGTCCACACGCCCCTTGTCCGTTCTTCGGGTATTTATCCTTCCTCTTACAACGAGCGACAGCATGGGCAGCAGGAGCAGCAAGCTGCCGGCATGCTGACTAATTCAAACCCCTTGCTTCCTCATTCAAACCCCTTGATTCCTTTCCTTCTCTTGTCTTCTCAGCCCCCAGGCCGCCCAGCATCACAATTCCAACGGGCAGCAACATGAGCAGCAGCAATCAGCGCACACCCCTTATGACGCCCTCCCTGGTCTTTCTCCCTTGCCCCTTCTGTCCTTTCCCCTTCTGTCCTTCCCCTCATCCCATACCCCTTGGTCCCTCTAATCAGCCCCCAGGCCGCCCAGCATCTCAATTCCTACGGGCAGCAACATGGGCAGCAGCAAGCAGCGCACGCTCCTCATGACTCCCTCCCTTGTCTCCCTTCCCGTTCCGGCTTCCATCCTGTTACTTATTTGTCTCCCCAGCCCCCAGGCCTCCCAGCATCACAATTCCTACGGGCAGCAGCAAGCAGCGCACGCCCCTCATGACGCCCTCCCTGGTCTCGCCTCAATACACGCCCTCCGCCACTCCCCCCCACTCCGCCTCCGGTGCTTCTCGCGAAGGTGAGCGGTGGTGCATGGGGTGCATACATGGGGTGGTGCATGGGACGCATGCGTGGGGTTGATGGGGCTCATGCATGGGGTTGATGGGGCGCATGGGGTGGTGCATGGGGCGCATGCATGGGGTGGTGTATGGGGCACATGGGGTGGGCAGCAGGAAGCAGCGCACGCCCCTCATGACGCCCCCTGGTCTCGCCTCAATACACGCCCTCCGCCACTCCCCCCCACTCCGCCTCCGGTGCTTCTCGCGAAGGTGAGCGCTGCTGCATGGGGTGCATGGTGTGGGTGAGGTTCATGGGTACATGCATGGGCTGCATGCATGAGGTGGATTGGGCGCATGGGGTGGGGTGTGATTGTGGCGCCTCCGGTGCTTCCCGTGAAGGTGACAGGTGGTGGTGCCTGCATCGGGTGGGGTGCATGGTGGGGTGCACGAGGTGGGGTGCGTGGGGTGGGGTGCATGGGGCGTACGGGTGTAATTATGTGATACACGCCATTTGCCAGTCCTCCACACTGCGCCTATGGATGGGTATGCCTGTATGGGATGTTAGCATGGCGCGACACGTCATGGCAACACGTCGTTGTTATGTTCCATCCATGTTCTTGTGTGTGTTTGTGTCATTACGAAATAGCACGGCCATGGATGTGCATATTTGCGTGTTTTGAGACGTCTCAAAACACGTTGTTGTTATGTTCTTTGTGTTTCTGTGTTTTCCTGCCATTTTGTAATAGCACGGCCATGGATGTGCATATTTGTGTGCATGTGCATGTGCCCCCGTGCGTTGCTCACAGGTCGACCGCCACGTGTGGATGGGAAGGAGTTCTTTAGACAAGCAAGGTAGCGCCCGCTCCCCCTCTCATTCCTTTCTGCTTTCCGTTTTGTTCTGCCAATCATTGTCACATCACACACCCACTGCACTTGTATTGTAGCCTTTGTCAAGTCCTGGTGTGTGGGGGTTGTTTCTTTGAAATTCTAAAGATATCCCCCACAACTCCCTCACAGATACGCATGTGCACACAATGACATGGCTTCTCTCTGTTTTGATTCTACCATGCCAGGCGTCGATTCTACAAGCATGGTGGGACCTCTGGCAATGTCAGTCCGTGCTTCTTACCCTTCTTTCCCCCTCCTCCCCCCATCCCACATCTCTCAGGAACCGTCTGTCATACGAGCAGTTCAGCGCCTTCCTCGCCAACATAAAGGAGCTCAACGCACACAGACAGTCCAGAGAAGTGCGCCTCTTTCCACCACCGCCCTTCCTTTCCCTTCCTTTCCGTTTCTTCTTCTTTTCCTTTCACTTCCTCTCCCTTCTCCCCCACAGCCCCTCTTCTCCTTCCCCCTGTCTAACTCCTCCCCACCCCACCCACTTCCTCTCCCAACGCTCTCCACCTCCTCTCCTTCCCGTTCCTCTGCCCCATGCTCTTTGTTTCCTGGTTCCTGCTCTGCTTTCTTTCTTGTTCTCCATGACTTACTGCTCTTCTTCCCCGTCCCTCCCCTTCCACACCTTCCGTCTTCTCCAGCCCTTCATTTAGCAAATACCACTTTTTCGAGACACCTATTTTCTTGGGTGAAACGGTTCTCCCTCATTTTCCCCTGGGACTCCCCATCGCTACTGTTTTCCACCTGAAACGCCCATCATCACAGGAAACGCTGCGCAAGGCGGATGAAATATTCGGTCCTGACAACAAAGACCTCTACACGGCCTTTGACGGGCTGCTGTCACGACACCTGCCATCCTAGACCATCCTTGAGGTGCGGCTGTTGAGAAGTCTCAACAGTTGCCCTAGACAATCTTTGAGGCACGGAAAATTAACGGTCCCAACATCAAATATCTCTGCACTGCCTCGGGCGCCCGCCTGTTACGCAATATACCATTTCAAACCCTGCACCTGCTGCTGCCTCATGCCTGCTCCTCCCTGCCGACCTTCACCCGCTTCCTCCTGCCACCCTGCACCCGCATCTGCCATCTCAACCCAGCATCCTGCCTGCCAGGATGCTGAGCCTAGGCATTTGGCAAGCATGCTCTTCTAGACAAGAAGCGTGCTCTTCTAGATCTCCAACATCCTTCGGTGTTCGGCCTGCTTCCCATGCTTCCATCTTGCCCCTACAAAAGAAGAAGAAAAGAAATCCATGTTCCGTATGACCACCGTCAGGCAATGCCGGTAGTCCACCAACACGGACAATGTCTGTTTGCAGCTCTGGTCCTTATGTTTGAAGCGTTTCAGGTATTTTGTGTGTCTGGCCCATGATGCTTGCACTTGTAATATCAGCAATGGGGTCGGTTATGGTACAGTTCTGTGACATCAGCAGCAGCAGCTTATTTATTGATTTTTGTAGTGTAGTGTTCTGAGTTTCTCATGGCATCACAGATCATACCGTACAGTATGTTGCGTTAGATATTGCACTACAGTATTTCTTTTGGCAGTATTATCTCTTGGTTTACAAGTGTATATCAGTAATAAATTACCGTATGAGAACGGGCTGAAAATTGGCTCCCTGAAGCTCCACACATTCAAATTTGTTCTCCACATGAAGTCAAAGTCAACCAGCCTTATGTAAATATGGCACTCTGCATCATCAATCCTACATCACGACTCAGCATGAACAAAAATGGCACCAAGCAAGCCAACCAAGCCCTGTACGGGCTAGCATGCACGATAGTACATGCATTATTATACAGGGAGCACATTAGAGCACAATAGAGCAGTAAGTGCTCTAAAACAACACATGTTCCATCCGCCTCGACGTCTTTAGCTCTGTCAATGCCTTTTCATGGCTGACGGCCTTATTCCACCCTCCGCATCGCTCGTGAGGTTGTTGAACGTGAAAACTTTTGTTTTCGCGGCAAACAGAACCTTGTACTCCACAATGGCCTGTGAGCACAAGGTGAAACAGGTAAGGATAAGATGGCAGGTTAGGCACACCACGAGGACATACGCATGCATGGCAAACAGAACCTTGTACTCCACAATGGCCTGTGAGCACAAGGTGAAACAGGTAAGGATAAGATGGCAGGTTAGGCACACCACGAGGACATACGCATGCACGGCAAACAGAACCTTGTACTCCACAATGGCCTGTAGCACCAGGAAAGGCGAGGTAAGAGAAGAAAAAAAGGTGGTCAGACACACGACAACACACACACACACACACACACACACACACACACACACACACACACACAGACGCACGCCCACCCACCCACCCCTCCTCACACACACAAGACCCCACCTCCTCCTTCCCATCCCCCCTCCACACCCCACCTCCTCCTTCCCATCCCCCCTCCACACCCCACCTCCTCCTTCCCATCCCCTCTCCACCCCCTTTCACTCGCACACGGTTAAGGAACAGCTGAATGAGTCACTATATCAAGTTACAAATAGGCAGAATAACTACTGTACCTCCATGTAGGGGTCGAGCCTCGGATTCGCACCCAGGATTCGCGCGTATCCATCGAACCAGGGTGTGCCAGGGACCCAGAGGTGGTCGAAGTCTTGAAGTTGCCGAATTGCAAAGATTGTCTTCAAAGGGTCGAAGAACCCTGGCGTTTTCTCATTCGTCGCGATGTACAGCGTGCGTCCAGGTGCAACGAACCTGGGGAGCTTCTCCAGAAGACTGTAACATTGCAAGGTAGAGGGGAAATATGGGGTATGAAAAGATATAAACTTTTCATATGCATATCAAGGGTGTAATTCATTCTCATCAGCAGCATAAGCAGATTTTTAACATAGATTCAATTGTGAAGAGCAATTGACTTATGCAGGGGGGCTCGTGTCGTTGGCCAAGTGCGGCCATACATCAGTGTTGAGCTTGTCTCCCCTGCGCACTCTCACAGAGTCGTAGTCCCCGCCATTCATGGACTGCGACATGTTGGCTGCTAATCCCCTCAGCCCCTTGCCAGGTGCACTCATTGCTGTTATACAATGCGGTTGACTTGAATTACGCTGCAGGACTTGTGTCATTCGCAACATGTGGCCACACGGCGGTGTTGAGCGTCATATCCCTTCCGAGTCGACTCAAAAGCTTCATTCCAGTAGAGTAGTTGACTTGACTTACGCTGCAGGGCTCGTGTCATTCGCTACGTGTGGCCACACGGCGGTGTTGAGCTTGTCTCCCCTCCTCACCCTCACAGCATCGTAGTCCCCTCCGAGTCGACTCAAAAGCTTCATTCCAGTAGAGTAGTTGACTTGACTTACGCTGCAGGGCTTGTGTCATTCGCTACGTGTGGCCACACAGCGGTGTTGAGCTTGTCTCCCCTGCGCACTCTCACGGCATCATAGTCCCCACCATTCATAGACTGCGACATGTTGGCTGCTAATCCCCTCAGCTCCGGGCGGAATAGAATGGCCGACTCATTCGATGTGATGTAATCGAATCGCTGTTATTCATGGGTGGGTGGTAGTGTGGGTTTGTATGTGGGTGGGATGGGGTTGGGGCAAGCAGTTAGAAAAATTGCTGCAACGATTGCAAGGAAGAGAGGGTGGGTTGAGACGTGTTGGCTGCGAGTCCCCTCAGCTCCGGGAGGAAGAGAATGGAGAGGAGTGGGAAGAAGATGAGAGAAGGGAGGGGAGGCTCACGTTGAGCCAGTGGGAGAGCTTGCCGCGGCACGGCTCGCTGGCTTGTGAGTCAACTCAAACGAGGTTGGGCCAGTGGGAGAGCTTGCCCCGGCATGGTTCGAATGCGTAGTGGTGTGTGACATTGTAGCTAGACGACTTGTAAGTCAACTCAAACGAGAGGAGGAGGGAGGAGCAGAAGCGCTCACCAGGTTGGGCCAGTGGGAGAGCTTGCCGCGGCACGGCTCAAATGCGTAGTGGCCGTCTCGAATGATGAGCGTGGTGGTCTTGTCCTGCGCTATGGCCTGCTCATAGGGCGAGAGAGGTGGGAGGAGGGATAGAGGGGATAGAGGGGGATAGAAGGGGAGGGGAGGGTGGAGGAGATAAAAAGATGGCACATGTGCGTGCTTGACAAGGGATGGCACATGTGCGTGCTTGACAAGGGATGGCACATGTGCGTGCTTGACAAGGGATGGCACATGTGCGTGCTTGACAAGGGATGGCACATGTGCGTGCTTGAAAAGGGATGTCACACATATCGCTGTCTCAAGGGGTAAGTGATTATCGCTGTGACCACGCGCCCTTCTGAAGTCAAGTATAATTTTGCAAATTATGACTGGTCAACAAGAATATTGCAGATTATGCAGACTTAAGGCAGTCATAATGTACAGTTTTTACACCCCTGCCTTTCTAAAGAAAATCTGGTTGGGTTCACCCCTCCACTCACCCGCTCACCCTAGTCCGTGTGAGTGAGGGGTGGTAAGAAGCTCAAAACTTTTTACGAGAATCTGGTTGGGTTCCCACCCCACTCACCCTGGTCCGTGTGTCTGCTTGCACCACACAGGCGAAAAGTGATGCAGCTGACACACTTTCTCCTGCAGATACACCCTCTCCTGCAGATACACCCTCCCCTGCAGATACACCCTCTCCTGCAGATACACCCTCCCCTGCAGATACACCCTCTCCTGCAGATACACCCTCCCCTGCAGATACACCCTCTCCTGCAGATACACCCTCCCCTGCAGATACACCCTCCCCTGCAGATACACCCTCCCCTGCAGGTACACCCCTCAATCGCCTTCCAGTCGCCACCCCCTTTCCATGCGCCCCTTCCCCCCTGTTGCTCCCCGCCTCTCCCTCCTGTTCCTGCTGCCGCCGCCACTCCCTCAGACCCTGCAGAAACCCGTTTAGGGGTGTGAATTTGGCGGACCTGCGAGAGAAAAGGGATAAAGGGTCAAGAGGGAAATGGGAGAGTGAGAGTCAGTGAGTCATCCCAAAGCCGCCACACCCTCAGACCCTGCAGGAACCCGTTCAGGGGGGTGAATCTGGCGGCTTTGCGAGAGAGAAAGGCAAAATAGAGAGAAGGGCGATATAGGCGAAAAAGGTGAGAAAGAACGAAAAAAAGAGGAGAAAGAAAAGAGAGGCAATGAGTAACCCATGCAGGCTTGCAGGGAAGGGACCCCTGCAGGAGGGTGAACCTGGAGGGCCTACATAGTGGGGGGTCACGTGTAATGAGGTTGTTTTTGAGACGTCTCAAAAACAACCTCATTACACGTGCAGGCTTGCAGAGAAGGGACCCCCGCAGGGGGGTGAACCTGGAGGGCCTATATAGTGGGGGGTGGGGGGAAATGAGGCGAGGAACAGAGAGGGCGACGGGGATGGTGGAAAGGTGTTACCTTGGGGAGGGCGTTACTTGAGGGACGGTGTTACGTGAGGAAGGGTGTTACTTGAGCGAGTGTTTTACCTGAGGGAGGGCAGATCGTAGTAGTAATGCAGGCCGTGAACACTCGCAGTCCCGCCATTGTGCATTCCGTTAATGCACAACCCCATATCGAGTACAAGCGTGCGATTCAGAAAAGCCGCTTCCGCGATCTTGCACGACAGGCTGCGATGAAAGTGGCGAATCCCCGCACAAATATCGCGCAGCCCGGTAACATAGTAATATTTTTCGCCCGGCCGAAAGTAATCTTCTCCCCGAACTGGTAACCACTCCGTCTCCCAGGTTAGCCTCGGGTTTTCATGAAAGTACTTCAGAACTCTCGGCGAATCAAGAGGCTCCACGTCACCCAAAGTTCGCTGCTCTAACTCCGCCAGTAACTCGACTGGGTCACTTCTTCTCGCCGTTTCAGTCTCTCCGTTTTCGCTCGGAAGACTCGCGTTGTTCGCACGGTCCACGTCGTGGTTACCAGTTGTCTGATTCTGTTCGCTAACTTCGCGAGACGACGTCTCCTTTGATTCCAAAACAACGGGAGCTTCCCTCTGTGTTCCTGCTTCGTCTCTCTCCGACTTATTTTCCGGAGGTGATTTTTGAGTCCAGTCCAAAACATCGTCCGGATTCCCTCGCTCTTCGCTCTGCCTTCCACCATTCCTGTCCACATCCTCAATCCCATCCTCGTTCTCCGCAACCCCCGCCTCCGCGTTCTCCGCGATCCCCGCATCCCCATTTTCCGCAACACCCACATCCTCATTCTCCGCAACCCCCGCATCCCCCTCCCCCACGGGAAAATCCGGACCCTTCTCTTCCGCCACACGCTCCACGTTCCCGTCCGCTTCCGCCACGTCCCGCACCGCTGCCGCAGCAGGTTCCGTTACCGTCTCAGTTACCGTCTCGGTTGCCGCCTCCGTTAACGTCTCTGTTACCGTTCCGCTCTCCGTCTCAATCTCGACCATCACTCCCCCCTCGCTTCCCGCTCTTACGCCTCGCGGGAAGTCAACGAGCCGCGTGAGATCTCTCGGACCGCTCGTCATCGCCGCGAATTGCGGCACTAGCACGAGGAGCAGCAGCGGGACGGCCCAGAACAGCCCGTGGAGTAGACGCCCCTTCCAATCAAAATGGTCCTTTTTCAAGGTAATTGCCACGTCATCGAGCTTCCACGTGTCAACGCAGTACTCGTGAGAATTGCTCGAAGGACATCGACGGTCGCTGACCGTGGCACCACCTCTGCCGCCGACATCGCCATCAGCTTTGCCGTTGCAGTCTACGGCTTCCCGGGCTCTAATAATAGCAGACGAATACGGGCAGGTCCCGCACATTGCGCCGAGATCGTCGCCGCACGTTGTGCCGTTTCTCCCTGGGGCATTACCCGCCTGGCTGTCGAGAGCGGCGGCTCTTTCGTTCTGCACTGGACGTGGAAGGAGTAGACATTTATACTCGTCCTCGGGCCTTGCCGGAGGCACTAGGGTAGCCGTGTCCATGCCCATGCTATTCACGAAGCGTGCTGATTTTCTTTTGGACTCAAAATGTATTTTCCTGCCGCTTTAGTCTCGCGATTTATTAAATATATTTTTGTCAATGTCGAGCGAGAGAGTTTGCTGACTCGATTCAGGCGTGCGGCCTGGACAGATATAGAAGAGCCAATAGTTTGTGCTGCTGCTGATGAGACGCGCGACTAATCTTCTACCTGTTGCTGACCTGACCAGCCGCAAGCATTTGAATTAGTAGGGGCTAGGTAGGGTTCGTTAAAGCGGGCGGAAGGGGCTTGGGTCAAGTGGGGCTCGGCATGGCATTAGCCGGGGCGCCTGGGGATGGGTTTGGGGCGCTGCGCTGTGGGCCGACACCCTATCGAGTTCGCGCATGATAATAGCGAACTGACGGCTCGTTCCTGGATGGATGGATATCTGTCGCCGTTTTAAGAATCCCCGCGAGTGTTGCTGGAGCTGCTGGTGTCTCCTCGTTGTATGATTCATCTAGGTAGACGCAGAACTAATTGCTGAAAAAATAATGTTTATCTCCCAACAAAGTCATTCAAAGGAGTGAAATGCGATGAATAGAATGGAAAACGGTTACTGTATACCTCCCACTTGACCGTCAGACAAACTGGATGAATGTATTTTGGCCGAACGATGAACTGCGCCAACCGCTGGCCGTCAACTTCTCGTCAGGCAGTTGAATGCTTCCGACTGTTCGCCTTCGCTTCTCCCCCGCAACTGTTTCCTCAACGGACTTGGCGAAACTTCTCTTTCCTCCACTAAGCTGGTATCCAGGTTACTTGTCGCTTGATACATTTCTAACCGCCTTCGCGACCTAGAGGTTCCCGCCCGCGAATATCGCAGGGCACCACCACCCCCCTGACCAACCAATCCACAGGGACTACAGAAACGAGCGGCAGAAACGTCGAGGAACAGTGCGAGCTCAGCCTTACCCATAATTATCCATCCATGGCTCCCTGGCATTGCCTTCCGCTGATCCTAAACTGACAGTTCTTTTTTGGAGCAGGGCCTGCCGATTTTGCAAGAGGAACACTATTCGCATTGTGGCCTGAATCGCCTAGCCTGCTATCTAGTCGCTATGCCGGCCATTCGGGTGGGTACTGGTCATCGCTGACGAGATTGATTAGGGTTCGCGATCCCACTTGTTTATCCAACCAGTTTCCCGCAACGCTGGAGCACACTGCACCTCAGAATCCATTCACGTTTCTTATCTGCAAGAGGGCGTTTGTCTGGAAAAAGGCGTTCGTTTCGGGGGTGTTTAAGAAGCACTATACTTCATGCGAACTGGTCATTCTCTGAAATTTTCTTCTCGCTTCAGCCTCTAATTGCCAGCATCGCCACATCAGATTGTGGTTAGGGACGATATTGCCGTGGTTGGCAGTGAGCCCACTCTGTTTGTTGCCTAATATTGCTTATTCTCTTCTCTCGAATCCTTCCTAAGCGCCATTTTTACTATCTATGTCGGTGGTCAATGCCACAGGGGGACGATTGAGAAGCAGAAGCAGCGTGCCAGTCTGGGGCATACAAGGTAGGGTTCTGAAAGGCTCTCTGCGAAGGCTGCCAGTGCTGAAAATATACTAATGGGCTCCGGTTATTCGCTAGCCACAACAGGAAATAAATTACGAGATAAGTGTTTTTCCTGCTCTCAGTACCGTTTGAAAACGTCGCGGAATTATCTTATCCAGCTCTCGTTGCTGTTTGATCATTAATCGATGCACAAGATCGGCAGTTGTTGCCTCGTTCCACAATCATGAATAAAAAAGCTAAACTTTCCTTTCTTTCGATTGGCCTGTTCATGCATTCTGCGCGCTCCCCGCCCACTCCTTACCCTCCCATTTGCCACTTTCCCAGAAGGCCTCGGTAATGCCAACTGTAGCAGCGGTCTCTGCTCCGCATCCTTCTTCCCTTGACCAGCCTGCCAGCATCCTCCCTGGCGCCGCATCTGAAGCTTCACGAGAAGTTTCCGCGCTACATCCGTACGCGTTAGAGCCTTCTGCGCTACAGCCTTCCGCGCCACACCCTTCCGCGCTGGACCCTTCCCTTCGCGATTCCGCGCTGAACCCTTCCCTTCCGGCAGCAGCAGCAGCAGAAGAAGAAGAAGAAGCAGGAGCAGGAGCAGCAGCAGCAGCAACAGCAACAACAACAGCAGCAGCAGAAGCTGGAGGCGCAGAAACATCTAATTCTCTAGCCGCAGGGAGCAGCGCGGAGAGCGCTGCAGGTGCGGTCGTGGCGGGAGAGGCAGCAGCCATTGGGGACGCACTCTACGGCACAGAGGCAGGGGGGGGCGGATCAGGAGCGCAAGGCGCAGCGGGGCAGGGGTTGGGGGAGCAGGGGGGAGAAGGGGTGGTGGGGCAAGAGGCGCACGAAGCCGTGACTGGGGCACAAGGGGCAGGGGAAGCAGGGGGAACAGGGGGAGCAGGGGGAGCGGGAGCAGAAGGGGCAGGGGGCGCTGAAGCAGGGGAGGCAGGGGGAGCGGGAGCGGGAGGGGGGGTTGCAGGGGGCGCGGGAGCCGCGGAGCCAGAGCAGCAGCTGGCGGAGGCGTGGCAGCGCGCGTTGGATGAGGCGGAGGTGGAGATCCGCAAGCAGGCCATCGAAAACGAGTTCCTGCGCTCCCAGCTGCGCGTGCTCGAATGGCAGATGAGCAACGGAGTGAGCACTCTGCACTCTCGTTGAATCGCACCCCCACTCCATCCCCTCTTCCACCCACCTCCCCCCCAACTTCCCCCCACCTTTCCCGTCGCTTTTCCGCGCCTCGCACATCTCTCTTCCCCACCCCCTGCCTTGGACCTCCTTTCCTGCACCACCTCGTAGGCTCAACAATGGTTATCTTTGGATTAATTTCAGAAGTCTCTTGGTCAGTCAGGAGTAGCAGGTGCGGGCGCTTTTAATGTTCCTGCCAGGGGTACTGATCGTACTTGACGCGTCTCACCTCCCTTCTCCTCGACTGTCCTCCCCTTGCTCTCCCGCCTCTTTCCCCCCGCCGCCACTCCTCTCTCCTCCCCTCCCCCACTCCCCCCAGGCGCTAGCGAGTTCCGCGCAGCCTGACGTGGGCGGGCGGGCTGCTCTCCCCTTCCTCCTGTCATACTGAGACGCACTTTAACGCGCTTATCCTCGACTCTCCTCGCCTTACCCTCCATCTCTTACCCCCTCAACCCCCCACTCCCCCAGGCGCTAGCAAATTCCGCGCCGCCTGACGTGGACGGGCTGCTCTCCCCTTGCTCTTGTCGTGCATGATTGACGCATCTCAATTCAACGTGGATCACCCCTACTCTCCTCCTCCTTGCGGCACCCCTCTCTTCCCCCCGCTCCACCCACTCCCCCAGGCGCTAGCAAATTCCGCGCCGCCTGACGTGGACGGGCTGCTCTCCCCTTCCTCCGCGCGCCTTCCCCCCTCCGCTGCTACAGGCGCGGGGCTCAGCCCAGGTATATCTAGGGCAGGAACTCTCACAGGCCTAGCAGGGGCGGGCGCTTCTAGCGGCCCTCCAGGCGTTTTGAGCGGCGCTCTTGTAGGGAGTCCGCAGATAGGGGGGATAGGCGGAGCAGCAGCAGCCGTGGGTACTAGTGGTGTTGCTCCTGCTGTAGTGGGTATAGGTGGGACTGAAGGGGCAGTAGGGGGAGGGAGTGGCGGAGGGATTATGGCTGCTGCGGCAGCAGCTGTAGCGCCAGGAATGGCTGGTGGTAATGGTGGTGGTATGGGGGGCCTTTTAGGATCCGATCAGGTGGTTTCTGGGGAAGGTGGTATTGGGAATTTTGGCGGGATGGCAGGGGATGGAGGAGGGGGAGGGGGGGGAGGAGTGGGAGGAATGGGAGGAGGAGGGGGAGGCGGAGGGGGAGGGGGAGGAGGTGAGAAGGACTTAGAAGCAGCTCTGCTGGAGCGACTCCTTCAGAAGCTGTCTGTGAATGGCTCGCTGGCTGCTGCTGTGGCGCAGGCAGCAGGGGGAGGCGGAGCTGGGGGAGGCGCAGGGGGAGGAGGGGGAGGGGGAGGGGGAGGGGGAGGGGGAGGGTGGTGGAGCAAACGGGGTGATGAACGGAGGGGCAGGGGGCGGGCTGACTGGGAACGTGCTGGACGGGGAGCGTGACAGCCTGGCGTTGACTCCGTTTGACCAGCAGTCGCTGACTGTGCACCCCTCCAATTCCACGTCATCACGCCTGGCTGCTATGCAGGTGAGATAGGAGAGAGGAGAGTGAGAAGAGAAATTTGGGAGAGTTAACATGACAATAAAATAGTACTCTGAATCCTATTACCACGACTATTTGAGAGAGGAGGATGGAGAGCAATTACAACAGTGAATTGGCTCCCTCCTCCCTCCCCCTTTCTCCCCTCCTTCCTGCCTTTCCCGTTTTCCACTCTCTTTTTTAGTCCAGTTTATAGAAGGCCTTCCCTCCTCTTGATGCTCGTTCGTTCAGTCAAGAACACGCAAGTTCTCTCTAAAGACGATGCTTTCTCCTTTCAAAAAAACATCTCAATACATCTCCAAAATTCTCTTCGTCTTTTTTTTTTTTTATTTCCTTCCTTCCCCTCTGCTATCACCAGCCCTTCACAGCTGACTTGACTCGGTCAACGGGCGGGGTGGCAGCGTCCTTTTGAGACGCCTCAGAAACCATTTCCTTCTCTCCCCTCCGCCTCACCAGCCCTTCACAGCCGACTTGACTCGGTCAACGGGCGGGGTGGCAGCGTCCTTTTGAGACGCCTCAGAAACCATTTCCTTCTCTCCCCTCCTCCTCACCAGCCCTTCACAGCCGACTTGACTCGGTCAACGGGCGGGGTGGCAGCGTCCTTTTGAGACGCCTCAGAAACCATTTCCTTCTCTCCCCTCCGCCTCACCAGCTCTTCACAGCCGACTTGACTCGGTCAACGGGCGGGGTGGCAGCGTCCTTTTGAGACGCCTCAGAAACCATTTCCTTCTCTCCCCTCCGCCTCACCAGCCCTTCACAGCCGACTTGACTCGGTCAACGGGCGGGGTGGCAGCGTCCTTTTGAGACGCCTCAGAAACCATTTCCTTCTCTCCCCTCCGCCTCACCAGCCCTTCACAGCCGACTTGACCCGGTCAACGGGCGGGGTGGCAGCGTCCTTTTGAGACGCCTCAGAAACCATTTCCTTCTCTCCCCTCCGCCTCACCAGCCCTTCACAGCCGACTTGACTCGGTCAACGGGCGGGGTGGCAGCGTCCTTTTGAGACGCCTCAGAAACCATTTCCTTCTCTCCCCTCCGCCTCACCAGCCCTTCACAGCCGACTTGACTCGGTCAACGGGCGGGGTGGCAGCGTCCTTTTGAGACGCCTCAGAAACCATTTCCTTCTCTCCCCTCCGCCTCACCAGCCCTTCACAGCCGACTTGACTCGGTCAACGGGCGGGGTGGCAGCGTCCTTTTGAGACGCCTCAGAAACCATTTCCTTCTCTCCCCTCCGCCTCACCAGCCCTTCACAGCCGACTTGACCCGGTCAACGGGCGGGGTGGCAACGTGCGGCCCTAGTGGGTCGGTTGGCGGCGGAGAGAGGTCCGGGAACGTGAGCGAGCTGATGCAGCGCGTGGCGTCATTGGAGGAGCAGGTTCGCAGCAAAGACAAGCTGCTGGCTGCTGCTCAGGCGCGGGTGAGTTGACTCTCCTTGCAGTGTTAAAGACGGCCGTTCGGGTGGTGTGGGGTGGGGTGGAGTGGGATGAACGGTGCCAGGTAGACGGATACGTGTGTGTGACTGGGCGTGTGAACGTGGGCGAGCTGATGCAACGTGTTGCATCGCTGGAGGAGCAGGTTCGCAGCAAAGACAAGCTGCTGGCTGCTGCTCAGGCGCGGGTGAGTTGAGTGCTTGTCTTGCGAAGAGTCAAAGGATACGTGCAGTGCCAGGCAGAAGGGTCTGTGTGTGACTGTGACTGGGTGTGTGAACGTGAATTTTACTTTTGAGAATTCTCAAAAGTAAAATTCACGTAGCTGTGCCAGGCAGAAGGGTCTGTGTTTGACTGTGACTGGGTGTGTGAACGTGGGCGAGCTGATGCAGCAGGTGGAAAAGACAAGCAAAGACAAGCTGCTGGCTGCCGCTTAAGCGCAGCGCGGGTGAGTCACCCTGCTTTGTCTTGCAAGCATACAAGCTCGCAAACGTGCATTACCAACACCAGCGAAATGGTTGGGTGGGATGAGGAGGTGAAGTCCGGTGCGGTGGGGTGGGGTTGAGTGTGGTCACTGGGGTGGGGTGGGGTGGGGTGGGGTGGGGTGGGGTGGGGTGGGGTGGGGTGGGGTGTGGGTTGGGGTGGGATTGGGTGGACAGCGCCAGGCACAGGTGAGTGTATGTGACTGTGATTGTTAATATGAGTGTCGTCTCAGCTGCGGGTGGAGAAGCAAGTGTTGAGACATGATTCTTCTGTGTCCCCCCACACCCCAACACTCCAATCCCTCCCCTCTTGCTGCATCGTCCCTGTGTGATGTGCATCGTCCCTGTGTGATGTGCATCGTCCCTGTATCATTTTATGTTCAGGAGTCACAGCTGCAAGCAGAGAAGCGGTCTCTGGAGCGCAGGATGTCAGAGCTGCGACTGGTGAGACCCTCACCTCACTGCACCTAACCGCACCGCTCTGCACCGCTTCGCACCTCCCCTCTCTGCTGCTCTGCCAGTTTGCTCATCCACGTTCTCTCTCATCCACGTCCCCTCTCGTCCCACCGAAGCTCTTGACCCCCCTGTTGTCCCACCCAATCTCGAATCCCCCATGGCCCCATTTCCTCCATGCTCCCCTTTCCCCCATGCCCCCATGCTCCCCTTTCCCCCATGCCCCCATTTCCCCCATGCGCCATTGTTTTCATATGCATGATGGGGGAAACATGCATACGCCTAACGAATCTTCTAATGGCTCTGTGTGTGCTATTTCCATTGCATCACATTCACGTCACAATCCCCCGGAGCAGGCATTTGACGGGCAGCAGCAGAACCTCATGGGGTCGGCCCAGAAGGCCATGGGGTACCGCCGGGACGTGCTGGAAGAGAATGTGCGCCTCACACGCGCGCTGGAGGTGTGTCTGAGATGTGTTGTGTGTGCTCTCGAGGTGTGTGCGATGTGTCTTGTGTTCTATGTGCTGTGCTCTTGAGGTGCATACCACAAGGAGGGAGGAAGGCCATGGGGTACCTCTGGGGTGTGCTAGAGGAGAACGTGCACCTCACTTGTGCGCCAGAGGTGCGTGGTGTGCTGGGGGGAGAATGTGCCCCACACACCTCCAGCGCACAAGTGAGGCGCACACTCTCCTCCAGGATGATGCGTGGTGTGCCTCACTTGTGCGTCTCAATTGTGTGCCTCACTTGTGCGTCTCAATTGTGTGCCTCACTTGTGTGCCTCACTTGTGCGTCTCAATTGACTTTTGAGTCGACTCAAAAGTCAACTCAAAAGTCACCTTTTGAGTCGACTCAAAAGTCACACTCTCCTCCAGGATGATGCGTGGTGTGCTGGGCCTCACTTGTGTGCCTCAATTGTATGCTTGAGATGTGTGTGCTGTGCCCCGTGATCATGCTTCCACTCATTTGCCCTCCTCTTTTCCCTCACTCCTCTCCCTCGCTCATCTCTCCCGTATTCCATTTTTCCCCCCCAGCGTGCGGAGCGCGATTGCATGCTGTTCATCACCTCGCTCACCCTCTTCTCCCATGCTCCCTCTCCGTCCACACTCCCCCATACCATCCGTCCATCCCGAAAAAGCGGAGCACGACTGCATGGTCTTCATCACCATGCATGCACTATCTCTTCTCCCCTATGGCCTATTCTTCCTCTCCCAACGCACTCCTCCATACTCTCCTTCCCAACCCCCCACCCCCAAGCGAGCGGAGCATGATCGCATGCTATTCATAACCACGCTCACGCCGCTAGCAGGGGAGTTTGGCCTCTCTGCCACCGCCTCTGCTGATTCACACCACATGCTGCTCTCCGTTAAGGTGGGCTTTAAGGCTAGGTGGGCTTCAAGGCTAGGTGGGCTTTAAGTCAAGGTGGGCTTCAAGTCACAGTGAGTCACACATGTCAAGGTGCATGCCACAAGTCAAGGCGCGTCATGCTGCATCATCTCACATCACGCCGCTAGCAGGGGAGTTTGGCCTCTCTGCCACCGCCTCTGCTGACTCGCATCACATGCTGCTCTCCGTCAAGGTGGGTGGGCCCTGTCGAGATGGGTCCTGTCGGGCCTCTCTAAGGGTTGCTTGCGCATCTTGTCAAGGTGGGTGCTTTGCTTTGTTGCTGCAAACGCATCCTGAGAATTCTCAGAATCCAGGTGTTGCCCGCAGAATGGCTGGCCTTCTTGCTTCTTTTCAAGCTGCATCACAAATCACCATCTTACTCACCCACTCATCATCTCCCGCTGCCTTCCCCCTTGCTTCTTCCCTCTTCCGTCCGTGCGTCTCTGCTGCCCTCTCCTCCCTCTCGCTGTGATGCCAGTCTGTGTTGCAGCAACTGCTCACCCGCATGACGCGCAGCAACGAGGTTCGTCTCCTTCTTTCCCCACTTCATGCACATGCTGTTGTGACCCCAGCTCAATTCGATTCAAACTGGTTTGGTCCGGTGTTGTTTGGTCTACTTTGGTTTGGCCCCTCATCGTTTCCCCTCCAATCCGTCCTCCCCTTGCAGCAGGGCGGGTCGTCAGCCCCTCTCCCCACGCTCTACGGCACAACAGACCCCACCCTTGCTGCTCTGCTGCTCGCCAGTGGCGCCAACTCCATACCCTCTCTCCGTCTTCCCCTGTTCTTTTCCAGCAGGGCGGGCCATCAGCTCCTCTCCCCACGCTCTATGGCACCACAGACCCCACCCTCTCAGCTCTGCTGCTCGCCAGTGGCGCCAACCCCAACAGCACCTCTCTCGCACCAAACCCCCTCTCTTCCGCTGCTGCTCTCTCTGCTGCTGCCTCGCCTCTCCGAGCCTTGGCTGGGCTGGTGCCCCCTGCATCTGCACCTGCTGCTGCTGCTGATCCTCTGCTGCTGCGGTGAGTGCCCTAGAATCTCTCATGCTCATGCTCATGCTCATGCTGCCCTAGACACTCTTTTACTCCATCTCCCACTCTGCATATTAACTCTTCTTCCCATCTCTCGTCTCTCCACGCTTTTCTGTCCTCTCTTCACTCTCCTCACCATTTTTCCCCCTCCGCCCCATCCTCCCCCCCCGCCCATGCCTACCCAGTCTTGCGCTTGCGCAAGCAGGTTACGACCCTGCCAATCCGTTGCACTCTGCTCTGCACCCTGCCACAGCTCTCCCCCCCATCTACGCCTCTCCCACAGCGTATCCTACCTTGCAGCTTCCGCAGCAGCTTTTGTTGGGCTCTGTACCTCAACAGCAGCAGCAGCTGCTGCTGCAGCAACTTCTGCAGCAACAGCAGCAGCAGTCGTTGCAGCAACCGGTGCAGCAGCAGCAGCTGCAGCTGTTGCAGCAACTCCTGCAGCAACAACAGCAGCAGCAACAGCAGCAGCAGTTGCAGCAACCAATGCAACAGCAGCAGCTGCAGCAGCCGCCTGTTCAGCAGCAAATGCTGCAGGCGCCACCGCAACAGAATTGGCAGCAGCAGCAGCAGCATCAGCAAGTGCCATCACAACAGCAATGGCAGCAGCAACCCCCGCAGCAACAACAGCAGAACCAGCAGCAACAATACGTGGGTCAGCAGCAGCAGCCACCACAGCAACAGTACCAGCCGCAGCACCAGTACCAGCAGCAACCGCTGCAGCAGCTGCAGTACCAGCAGCATCAGCAGCAGCCACCACAGCAACAATATCAGCAGCAGCAGCAACAGCAGCAGCAGGGGGGTGGGTACAGCCCCTTGGAGCCTGAAATGTCTCTCAAAGGCGGATTCATCCCTGCAGCTGCTTCCTCTGCTGCTCCCGCTCCTCCTGCTGCTCCAGCTGCTTCTGGTTCCCCAATCCCTCCGGGGGCTATCAACAATCCCGGTGCTTCGGGCGTCTTTGCTACTGACTCGACCATGGGAGCTTCTATGGGAGGCGGAGCAGGAGTGGGGGTAATGCAGCAGCAGCAAGGGGGGATGGAGGGAATGGGGGGGAGTGTGAGCATGGGGCAAGGGCAGGCGATGGGGTATGTGGGGGGGGAGGGGGTTGCGGGGAGCGTAGGGGGGCCTGGGGGGAGCATGGGGGGACCTGGGGGGAGTATGGGAGGGCCTGGGGCGAGCATGGGAGGCGCGGGTGACCCTGCTGCTAGCTGGGGTGGTGGATTGGCTCCGATCCGTGAGGATGATGGTGAGTGTTGGTGGAGGTATGGGTATGAGAAGGTTGCATGGGGAGTGAGAGGGTTGAGTGAGTGTTGGAGGCATGGGCATAAGGATGAGTGGTAAGTAAAAGACTGATCAACCCAGCTGCATGTAGGTGACCCTGCTGCTAGCTGGGGTGGTGGATTGGCTCCGATTCGCGAGGATGAGGGTGAGTGAATGTTGGTGGAGGTGATAAGGGTATGAGGATGAGGGTGAGTGAATGTTGGTGGAGGCATGGAGATGAGAGGATGAGTGTTGGAGGCATGAGCATGAGAGGGTGAGTGTTGGAGGCAAGAGCATGAGAGGGTGAGTGTTCATGAGAGGGTGAGTGTTGGAGGCATGGAGATGAGAGGGTGAGTGTTGGATGCATGAAGATGGGAGCGTGAGTGTTGGAGGCATGAAGATGGGAGGGTGAGTGTTGGAGGCATGGCGATGAGAGGGTGAGTGAGAGTTTGTTCATTATCCATTCCAACATTCACTTGTGATTCGCTTGAACTCTGCCCCCCTCGCCGGCCCAATTGTTGGCATGCTCCCTCCCTTCCTTCCCTCCAACACCATTATTCGTTCCAGGATTTGATTTCGTGTAATCATTTTCCAATCCTCTCCAACGCTTTCCAACGTTCTGGTTGCAGGGCAAGGCTTGGCATCTCAGCAGCAGCAGCAGCTGGAGTATCAGCAGCAGGAGTATCAACCACAGCAGGATTTCGCAGGGCAGGGCATGCATGAGGTTGCTGGTGCTGGTGGTGCGGACCCCACGAGCACCATTGATTCTCAGTACAACCCCAGCATGGATTCCTCTCAGCAGCACCACAGCTTTCATATGGACGGACAGCAGCAGCAGGTGGTGCAGCAGTATGCACAGGACGACTACCAGCAGCAACAGCAGCAGCAGGAATACCAGCAGCAGGAGTATCAGCAGGATTATCAGCAGCAGCAGCAGCAGGAATACCAGGGACAGGAGTATCTGCAGCAGGATTACCAGCAGCAGGAGATGGGAGGGGAGGGCGCAGGGCAGCAGGAGGCAGCAGGGGAGGGGCAGGCAGGGGAGGGGGAGGAGGGGCAGGGGGAGGAGGAGGGGGAGGAGCTGTTGCCAGGGATAGAGGGGCTGAGGGTGATAGGAGACGCGGCCATGGGGAACAAGCTCACTGCATGTGGCCACTCAGTCAACGGCACCAAGCTCTGTGTCTTCCAGGTAAGTTGTGAGTCGAGTCAGAGATAGAGGGGACTTGGTTGATAGGAGCTGTTGCCGGGGATAGAGGGGCTGAGGGTGATAGGAGACGCGGCCATGGGGAATAAGCTCACTGCGTGCGGTCACTCAGTCAATGGCACTAAGCTGTGTGTCTTCCAGGTAATTGTTGGGTCAGCTTTATGATAGACTTGTTGCCGGAGATAGAGGGGCTGAGGGTGATAGGAGACGCGGCCATGGGGAATAAGCTCACTGCCTGCGGCCATTCGGTCAACGGCACCAAGCTCTGTGTCTTCCAGGTAAGTTGTGAGTCGATTTAAAGGGTAAGGGGAGGAGCTGCTGCCGGGGATAGAGGGGCTGAGGGTGATAGGGGACGCTGCGAGGGGCAACAAGCTCACTGCCTGCGGTCATTCGGTCAACTGCACTAAGCTCTGCGTCTTCCAGGTAACTGTTGTGTTGAGTCAATGACACAGTTGCTACCAGGGATAGAGGGGCTGAGGCTGAGGGTGATATGAGATGCGGCGATGGGGAACAAGGTCACTGCATGTGGTCACTCAGTCAACGGCACCAAGCTCTGTGTCTTCCAGGTAAGTCGTGGGTCAAGGCAAAGGTAGAAAGGACTTGGGTGATAGGAGATGTCTTTTTGGCCATCTTTCCCCGATGAGTGATACTTTCTTCTTCCCCAATGGCACTCGGCCCTGCCCTTGTCATTCTGCTCTCCCCGTCCACTCGGCTCTGCTCTGCTCTGCGCTGCTCTACGCTCATCTCGTATATGTCATCTTTTGGCTCTTGCTCTCTGCTCTTCTGTCTCTGCTCTCTGCTCTCTGCAGTGGGTGCGTCAATACCAAGATGGCACTGCTGAATTCATCGAAGGTAAGCCTCGCACCACCCGGACTCACACCACCAAGATTCGCACCACCCAGACACACGCCCTCTGTCCACCCGTTCATGTACATTCCTTCCAGTCTTTTCCGTGGGCACATGTGGGCGAGTAGCATTGTTAGCAACTACCAACCAATTTAGTGCCTTTTCGAGTTGAAAGACATTGTTTGTCCTTGCCCTCTTGCGCCCACTCTTCCCTCAGCAGCAATGGTGAACTGCAATGCCATCATCTCTGCCCCCTGTCATCCACTTACCCATTTCTTCCCCTTCCGCGTCCCCCTCCCCCTCCCTCGGCCCCTCCCCCTCCCCCTCCCCCTCCCCCTCCCCCTCTCTTCCGCCTTCCCCTCCCCCTGCCCCTCCAGCTCCCCCTTCCCTTCCGCCTCCCCCTCCCTCTTCCTCTCCCCCTCCCCCTTCCCTTCCGCCTCCCCCTCCCTCTTCCTCTCCCCCTCCCCCTTCCCTTCCGCCTCCCCCTCCCCCAGCTTCTCCCCCTCCCTGTTCCTTTCCGCCTCCCCGTCACAGGAGCATCGTCGCCCGAGTATGCAGTGTCAGCCGATGACTGCAACGCCATAATCGCTATGCTTTATCTGATTCCCCCTCTCATCCTTCCCTCAACTAACTTCACTCCCCAATCCCCCCTCCCCACTTCCTCCCCGTCACAGGAGCATCGTCGCCCGAGTATGCAGTGTCAGCCGATGACTGCAACGCCATCATCAATGTGTGGCTCTCACTCACCCACTGCCCTGCTCCCCCGTTTCCCACTCACTTTTACCCATTTCTTTGCCTCCCCAGGAGCATCGTCGCCCGAGTATGCAGTGTCAGCTGATGACTGCAACGCCATCATAGCAGTGGAGTGTGTACCGCTGGACGAGGCAGGCAGGCGGGTGAGTGTGCTTGGGGGCCAATGAGGGTGAGTGAGGGTGAGTGAGTGCATGCGTGCGTTCATGTGTGACTGGTGGTGTCAGCTGACGACTGCAACGCCATTATTGCTGTGGAGTGCGTTCCATTGGACGAGGCACTCTTGTAGACGCCATCTCCTCTCACCAACAACAACGTATTGATATGACTGCAACTCTGTTAAGCCTGTCCTGCCTCTCGCGCTGTCCTGCCTCTCGCCCCTCGCCTGCCTCTCGCCCCTCTCCATCTCCTGCCTCTCGCCCCTCGCCTGCCTCTCGCCCCTCTCCATCTCCTGCCTCTCGCCCATGTGTGCCTCTTGCCCCTGTCATACATGCAGGGGGAGTTGTCTCGAGTGGTTGTCAATGAGGGCAACTTGATCCAACTTGGTAAGAGCACAGCACAGCACAGCAACGTGATAAGAACACAACTTGTTAAGTGCACACACACGCCTGATACATTCAACTCGTATGCCGTGCCCCTCCCATGCCGTGCCCCTCCCATGCCGTGCCCCTCCCATGCCGTGCCCCTCCCATGCCGTGCCCCTCCCATGCCGTGCCCCTCCCATGCCGTGCCCCTCCCATGCCGTGCCCCTCCCATGCCGTGCCCCTCCCATGCCGTGCCCCTCCCATGCCGTGCCCCTCCCATGCCGTGCCCCTCCCATGCCGTGCCCCTCCCATGCCGTGCCCCTCCCATGCCGTGCCCCTCCCATGCCGTGCCCCTCCCATGCCGTGCCCCTCCCATGCCGTGCCCCTCCCATGCCGTGCCCCTCCCATGCCGTGCCCCTCCCATGCCGTGCCCCTCCCATGCCGTGCCCCTCCCATGCCGTGCCCCTCCCATGCCGTGCCCCTCCCATGCCGTGCCCCTCCCATGCCGTGCCCCTCCCATGCCGTGCCCCTCCCATGCCGTGCCCCTCCCATGCCGTGCCCCTCCCATGCCGTGCCCCTCCCATGCCGTGCCCCTCCCATGCCGTGCCCCTCCCATGCCGTGCCCCTCCCATGCCGTGCCCCTCCCATGCCGTGCCCCTCCCATGCCGTGCCCCTCCCATGCCGTGCCCCTCCCATGCCGTGCCCCTCCCATGCCGTGCCCCTCCCATGCCGTGCCCCTCCCATGCCGTGCCCCTCCCATGCCGTGCCCCTCCCATGCCGTGCCCCTCCCATGCCGTGCCCCTCCCATGCCGTGCCCCTCCCATGCCGTGCCCCTCCCATGCCGTGCCCCTCCCATGCCGTGCCCCTCCCATGCCGTGCCCCTCCCATGCCGTGCCCCTCCCATGCCGTGCCCCTCCCATGCCGTGCCCCTCCCATGCCGTGCCCCTCCCATGCCGTGCCCCTCCCATGCCGTGCCCCTCCCATGCCGTGCCCCTCCCATGCCGTGCCCCTCCCATGCCGTGCCCCTCCCATGCCGTGCCCCTCCCATGCCGTGCCCCTCCCATGCCGTGCCCCTCCCATGCCGTGCCCCTCCCATGCCGTGCCCCTCCCATGCCGTGCCCCTCCCATGCCGTGCCCCTCCCATGCCGTGCCCCTCCCATGCCGTGCCCCTCCCATGCCGTGCCCCTCCCATGCCGTGCCCCTCCCATGCCGTGCCCCTCCCATGCCGTGCCCCTCCCATGCCGTGCCCCTCCCATGCCGTGCCCCTCCCATGCCGTGCCCCTCCCATGCCGTGCCCCTCCCATGCCGTGCCCCTCCCATGCCGTGCCCCTCCCATGCCGTGCCCCTCCCATGCCGTGCCCCTCCCATGCCGTGCCCCTCCCATGCCGTGCCCCTCCCATGCCGTGCCCCTCCCATGCCGTGCCCCTCCCATGCCGTGCCCCTCCCATGCCGTGCCCCTCCCATGCCGTGCCCCTCCCATGCCGTGCCCCTCCCATGCCGTGCCCCTCCCATGCCGTGCCCCTCCCATGCCGTGCCCCTCCCATGCCGTGCCCCTCCCATGCCGTGCCCCTCCCATGCCGTGCCCCTCCCATGCCGTGCCCCTCCCATGCCGTGCCCCTCCCATGCCGTGCCCCTCCCATGCCGTGCCCCTCCCATGCCGTGCCCCTCCCATGCCGTGCCCCTCCCATGCCGTGCCCCTCCCATGCCGTGCCCCTCCCATGCCGTGCCCCTCCCATGCCGTGCCCCTCCCATGCCGTGCCCCTCCCATGCCGTGCCCCTCCCATGCCGTGCCCCTCCCATGCCGTGCCCCTCCCATGCCGTGCCCCTCCCATGCCGTGCCCCTCCCATGCCGTGCCCCTCCCATGCCGTGCCCCTCCCATGCCGTGCCCCTCCCATGCCGTGCCCCTCCCATGCCGTGCCCCTCCCATGCCGTGCCCCTCCCATGCCGTGCCCCTCCCATGCCGTGCCCCTCCCATGCCGTGCCCCTCCCATGCCGTGCCCCTCCCATGCCGTGCCCCTCCCATGCCGTGCCCCTCCCATGCCGTGCCCCTCCCATGCCGTGCCCCTCCCATGCCGTGCCCCTCCCATGCCGTGCCCCTCCCATGCCGTGCCCCTCCCATGCCGTGCCCCTCCCATGCCGTGCCCCTCCCATGCCGTGCCCCTCCCATGCCGTGCCCCTCCCATGCCGTGCCCCTCCCATGCCGTGCCCCTCCCATGCCGTGCCCCTCCCATGCCGTGCCCCTCCCATGCCGTGCCCCTCCCATGCCGTGCCCCTCCCATGCCGTGCCCCTCCCATGCCGTGCCCCTCCCATGCCGTGCCCCTCCCATGCCGTGCCCCTCCCATGCCGTGCCCCTCCCATGCCGTGCCCCTCCCATGCCGTGCCCCTCCCATGCCGTGCCCCTCCCATGCCGTGCCCCTCCCATGCCGTGCCCCTCCCATGCCGTGCCCCTCCCATGCCGTGCCCCTCCCATGCCGTGCCCCTCCCATGCCGTGCCCCTCCCATGCCGTGCCCCTCCCATGCCGTGCCCCTCCCATGCCGTGCCCCTCCCATGCCGTGCCCCTCCCATGCCGTGCCCCTCCCATGCCGTGCCCCTCCCATGCCGTGCCCCTCCCATGCCGTGCCCCTCCCATGCCGTGCCCCTCCCATGCCGTGCCCCTCCCATGCCGTGCCCCTCCCATGCCGTGCCCCTCCCATGCCGTGCCCCTCCCATGCCGTGCCCCTCCCATGCCGTGCCCCTCCCATGCCGTGCCCCTCCCATGCCGTGCCCCTCCCATGCCGTGCCCCTCCCATGCCGTGCCCCTCCCATGCCGTGCCCCTCCCATGCCGTGCCCCTCCCATGCCGTGCCCCTCCCATGCCGTGCCCCTCCCATGCCGTGCCCCTCCCATGCCGTGCCCCTGCCGTGCATGCCGTGCCCCTCCCATGCCGTGCCCCTCCCATGCCGTGCCCCTCCCATGCCGTGCCCCTCCCATGCCGTGCCCCTCCCATGCCGTGCCCCTCCCATGCCGTGCCCCTCCCATGCCGTGCCCCTCCCATGCCGTGCCCCTCCCATGCCGTGCCCCTCCCATGCCGTGCCCCTCCCATGCCGTGCCCCTCCCATGCCGTGCCCCTCCCATGCCGTGCCCCTCCCATGCCGTGCCCCTCCCATGCCGTGCCCCTCCCATGCCGTGCCCCTCCCATGCCGTGCCCCTCCCATGCCGTGCCCCTCCCATGCCGTGCCCCTCCCATGCCGTGCCCCTCCCATGCCGTGCCCCTCCCATGCCGTGCCCCTCCCATGCCGTGCCCCTCCCATGCCGTGCCCCTCCCATGCCGTGCCCCTCCCATGCCGTGCCCCTCCCATGCCGTGCCCCTCCCATGCCGTGCCCCTCCCATGCCGTGCCCCTCCCATGCCGTGCCCCTCCCATGCCGTGCCCCTCCCATGCCGTGCCCCTCCCATGCCGTGCCCCTCCCATGCCGTGCCCCTCCCATGCCGTGCCCCTCCCATGCCGTGCCCCTCCCATGCCGTGCCCCTCCCATGCCGTGCCCCTCCCATGCCGTGCCCCTCCCATGCCGTGCCCCTCCCATGCCGTGCCCCTCCCATGCCGTGCCCCTCCCATGCCGTGCCCCTCCCATGCCGTGCCCCTCCCATGCCGTGCCCCTCCCATGCCGTGCCCCTCCCATGCCGTGCCCCTCCCATGCCGTGCCCCTCCCATGCCGTGCCCCTCCCATGCCGTGCCCCTCCCATGCCGTGCCCCTCCCATGCCGTGCCCCTCCCATGCCGTGCCCCTCCCATGCCGTGCCCCTCCCATGCCGTGCCCCTCCCATGCCGTGCCCCTCCCATGCCGTGCCCCTCCCATGCCGTGCCCCTCCCATGCCGTGCCCCTCCCATGCCGTGCCCCTCCCATGCCGTGCCCCTCCCATGCCGTGCCCCTCCCATGCCGTGCCCCTCCCATGCCGTGCCCCTCCCATGCCGTGCCCCTCCCATGCCGTGCCCCTCCCATGCCGTGCCCCTCCCATGCCGTGCCCCTCCCATGCCGTGCCCCTCCCATGCCGTGCCCCTCCCATGCCGTGCCCCTCCCATGCCGTGCCCCTCCATGCCGTGCCCCTCTCAACTACCCCCTCACCCTCGTCACATCACACAGAGCCCATGGTGTGATGCCTCGTCTTGTGCTCATGTCTTGCCCTTTTCATCTCCCCCTGAACCCCATTGCATTGCACTCACAGAGCCCACGGTGCAGGACACGCTAGCAGGGTGGCTGGCGGAGGGCTCCACCCAGTTTGAAGCCACCCTCGTGGTATGCTGCGACCACCGACGTGCCTCAACCCACTGCACCCTACTGCACCGCACTGTTTTCTAATATAATCCCGCTAGACCACACCACTCGACACTGCACCTCTGGACACCACACCGTACTGCATCCCACCGGGCTGTGTGATCCATTTTCCGCACAATGCAATGCAGCAGTGCTCACATCCTCAATGGCATGGAGACTGGAGAAATACGTGGAATCAATTGTTTTTTAGTCGACTCAAAATCTGTCTCGTCACACCTGGAGAAAAACATGGAGACTAAAGGCTTGAGGAGCAGCAAAGGAGCTCATTTGAATCCAACAGCATTCCCTCGCTATTCTCTCCATCTCTTCTCTCATCCCTCCTGTATCCTCTCTCATCTCTTCCCTCCTCTGTCCTCTCC
Organism: Closterium sp. Yama58-4; assembly: GCA_947470075.1. Lineage (NCBI taxonomy): Eukaryota > Viridiplantae > Streptophyta > Zygnematophyceae > Desmidiales > Closteriaceae > Closterium > Closterium sp. Yama58-4. The sequence continues at coordinate 556,544 of CANIUD010000095.1, forward strand.
CCTCTTTCCCCTCTCCCATTCCAGGAAATCAGTGAGGGTGAAGAGCCACAGGAGCAGCAGCAGGCACCGCAGGCAGTGACGCTGCAAGTGAGGAGGCCAGACTTTGTCCTGCGCAAGGCCAAGAAGGCCTTTATCAAGGAGCCGTGGGGCAACCTCACTGCGGTGAGTGTTTTCAGACGTGCAGTGGTGCTCTATGATTGAGTGTTGAAGTCTTTGTGCTGTAGTTAGCCTTCTTGAGGGTGGGGGGATGGCGGTGACACTGCAAGTGAGGCGGCCCGACTTCGTCCTGCGCAAGGCCAAGAAGGCGTTTATCAAGGAGCCGTGGGGAAACCTCACTGCGGTGAGTAAGCATTGCACAACCACCGTACTTGGGTGGGGTTTTACCTGCCATTGTGTGATTGAGGCAGTGACGCTCCAAGTGAGGAGGCCAGACTTTGTCCTGCGCAAGGCCAAGAAGGCCTTTATCAAGGAGCCCTGGGGCAACCTCACTGCGGTGAGCACTCCTGGCACTGTGGACACACTGCGCTGGGTTTAGCCTGATTATGTGAGTGGAGTAGTGACGCTGCGGCCCGGCTTTGTGCTGCGCAAGGTGAAGAAGGCCCTGGGGGAACCTCACTGCGGAAGGTGCTTGGGCATTCTCAGGTTGTGAGGGGGAAGGACTTTGTGCTGGGCAATCTCACTGCTGGGTACAAGGAGAACCGACTGTGTGCTGCGCAAGGCCATGAAGGCGTTGATTCACAAATCCCTGGGGCAATTTCACTGAGATGAGCACGTGTGGCACTGTAGTGTGGTAACCACACTGTGGTTAGCCTCCCTCAGTGTGGCCCTGTGGTTCCTTCTTCACTGAGGTCCAATGGAGCCCCAAGTTGGAGCCATGACTTTGCGTGGCAACAGCGTTTTGCAAAATGTAAGGTTGATTGTTGAGTCGACTCACGAATCGGCACTGTGGTGCCTTCTTCACTTAGGTTAGCCTCCCTCTGTATTCCTGTCTGCCTGGCTGGCTGGCTCACTGGTTGCACTGCTCACGCTTCCCATGCTCTTTGTTCCTCCCTCCTCCTTCCCATCCATCCCCACCAGGTGGAGATCAGTGTGATGCATCGCATGTCGCTGTGCTTCAATCTCCTGCTTCCCCTCCCCGTCCCTCCTCTCCCTTCTCTCCTCCTCTCCCCGTCTCTCCCCTCCCCGTCCCCTGTCACTCTCCCTCTCTTTCCCCCCACCTCTCCTCAGGTGGAGATCAGTGTGATGCATCGCATGTCGCTCTTCTTTATTCTCTCAGACGGCCGACAGCTGTTCCTTGATTTCAGGGATGCCAGGTCAGCTATTCCTTGATTTCAGGGATGCCAGGTCAGCTCTTCCTTGATTTCAGGGATGCCAGGTCAGCTCTTCCTTGATTTCAGGGATGCCAGGTCAGCCCTTGATTTCACGGATGCCAGGTCAGCTCTTCCTTGATTTCAGGGATGCCAAGTCAGCTTGTTTGGCATTTCAAGGCTACCACATAACTGAGAGATTTCCCCTGCCCTGTGTATGCTATGCTTGTTCTCCTCGAGCAACTGGCTGAATGGTCCCTCGCCTATAATCTTACCCCAATTCTTCCAGTGCGTCAAGCCCCGCGCCTGTGGGCTTGCCCCAATCTTCCGGTGCCGGTTTTTTGTAGACGCCTCAAAGTCTTGCTCCATTGTGCCGGTGCTGAATGAATTCTGTGCTTGTGGCGTCCTCTTTTCCCCTCTTCACCTCTCCCCGACTCTCCCTTGTTTCCTCTCCTCTTCCCATCTTCCCTCTTGCCCTGTCCCCCGTTATCCTCTTATCCCCGTATCAACTTCCCTTTGAGCCTCTCAGAACGAGGGACATGGCAGCGCTGTGCATTCGGCAGTTCAAGGCCAACGTGCATGAGAAGGTGTGTGGGGAGTGTGGAGGTGAGAGAGGGAGTGAGATGTGGAGGTGAGGATGGGTGGGATGCTGAGAGGAGAGTGTGGAGGTGAAGGGTGCATCAGGAATTGGCTGAACCAGAGAATGGGGACAAGGAGGTAGAGGAGGGAGAACCCAGGGAGAAACAAAGTGTGAAAGGAGTTTAGTTGCCCTCTTCATTACATCGTTCGGAGTTCTTGGCGGCAGCTGCGTGATCATTCATACTACCCTTCCTTCTTGCCCTTGACTCATTTCCTTTCCTGTTTCCTACCCTTCCTTCTTGCCCTTGACTCATTTCCTTTCCTGTTTCCTACCCTTCCTTCTTGCCCTTGACTCATTTCCTTTCCTGTTTCCTACCCTTCCTTCTTGCCCTTGACTCATTTCCTTTCCTGTTTCCTACCCTTCCTTCTTGCCCTTGACTCATTTCCTTTCCTGTTTCCTACCCTTCCTTCTTGCCCTTGACTCATTTCCTTTCCTGTTTCCTACCCTTCCTTCTTGCCCTTGACTCATTTCCTTTCCTGTTTCCTACCCTTCCTTCTTGCCCTTGACTCATTTCCTTTCCTGTTTCCTACCCTTCCTTCTTGCCCTTGACTCATTTCCTTTCCTGTTTCCTACCCTTCCTTCTTGCCCTTGACTCATTTCCTTTCCTGTTTCCTACCCTTCCTTCTTGCCCTTGACTCATTTCCTTTCCTGTTTCCTACCCTTCCTTCTTGCCCTTGACTCATTTCCTTTCCTGTTTCCTACCCTTCCTTCTTGCCCTTGACTCATTTCCTTTCCTGTTTCCTACCCTTCCTTCTTGCCCTTGACTCATTTCCTTTCCTGTTTCCTACCCTTCCTTCTTGCCCTTGACTCATTTCCTTTCCTGTTTCCTACCCTTCCTTCTTGCCCTTGACTCATTTCCTTTCCTGTTTCCTACCCTTCCTTCTTGCCCTTGACTCATTTCCTTTCCTGTTTCCTACCCTTCCTTCTTGCCCTTGACTCATTTCCTTTCCTGTTTCCTACCCTTCCTTCTTGCCCTTGACTCATTTCCTTTCCTGTTTCCTACCCTTCCTTCTTGCCCTTGACTCATTTCCTTTCCTGTTTCCTACCCTTCCTTCTTGCCCTTGACTCATTTCCTTTCCTGTTTCCTACCCTTCCTTCTTGCCCTTGACTCATTTCCTTTCCTGTTTCCTACCCTTCCTTCTTGCCCTTGACTCATTTCCTTTCCTGTTTCCTACCCTTCCTTCTTGCCCTTGACTCATTTCCTTTCCTGTTTCCTACCCTTCCTTCTTGCCCTTGACTCATTTCCTTTCCTGTTTCCTACCCTTCCTTCTTGCCCTTGACTCATTTCCTTTCCTGTTTCCTACCCTTCCTTCTTGCCCTTGACTCATTTCCTTTCCTGTTTCCTACCCTTCCTTCTTGCCCTTGACTCATTTCCTTTCCTGTTTCCTACCCTTCCTTCTTGCCCTTGACTCATTTCCTTTCCTGTTTCCTACCCTTCCTTCTTGCCCTTGACTCATTTCCTTTCCTGTTTCCTACCCTTCCTTCTTGCCCTTGACTCATTTCCTTTCCTGTTTCCTACCCTTCCTTCTTGCCCTTGACTCATTTCCTTTCCTGTTTCCTACCCTTCCTTCTTGCCCTTGACTCATTTCCTTTCCTGTTTCCTACCCTTCCTTCTTGCCCTTGACTCATTTCCTTTCCTGTTTCCTACCCTTCCTTCTTGCCCTTGACTCATTTCCTTTCCTGTTTCCTACCCTTCCTTCTTGCCCTTGACTCATTTCCTTTCCTGTTTCCTACCCTTCCTTCTTGCCCTTGACTCATTTCCTTTCCTGTTTCCTACCCTTCCTTCTTGCCCTTGACTCATTTCCTTTCCTGTTTCCTACCCTTCCTTCTTGCCCTTGACTCATTTCCTTTCCTGTTTCCTACCCTTCCTTCTTGCCCTTGACTCATTTCCTTTCCTGTTTCCTACCCTTCCTTCTTGCCCTTGACTCATTTCCTTTCCTGTTTCCTACCCTTCCTTCTTGCCCTTGACTCATTTCCTTTCCTGTTTCCTACCCTTCCTTCTTGCCCTTGACTCATTTCCTTTCCTGTTTCCTACCCTTCCTTCTTGCCCTTGACTCATTTCCTTTCCTGTTTCCTACCCTTCCTTCTTGCCCTTGACTCATTTCCTTTCCTGTTTCCTACCCTTCCTTCTTGCCCTTGACTCATTTCCTTTCCTGTTTCCTACCCTTCCTTCTTGCCCTTGACTCATTTCCTTTCCTGTTTCCTACCCTTCCTTCTTGCCCTTGACTCATTTCCTTTCCTGTTTCCTACCCTTCCTTCTTGCCCTTGACTCATTTCCTTTCCTGTTTCCTACCCTTCCTTCTTGCCCTTGACTCATTTCCTTTCCTGTTTCCTACCCTTCCTTCTTGCCCTTGACTCATTTCCTTTCCTGTTTCCTACCCTTCCTTCTTGCCCTTGACTCATTTCCTTTCCTGTTTCCTACCCTTCCTTCTTGCCCTTGACTCATTTCCTTTCCTGTTTCCTACCCTTCCTTCTTGCCCTTGACTCATTTCCTTTCCTGTTTCCTACCCTTCCTTCTTGCCCTTGACTCATTTCCTTTCCTGTTTCCTACCCTTCCTTCTTGCCCTTGACTCATTTCCTTTCCTGTTTCCTACCCTTCCTTCTTGCCCTTGACTCATTTCCTTTCCTGTTTCCTACCCTTCCTTCTTGCCCTTGACTCATTTCCTTTCCTGTTTCCTACCCTTCCTTCTTGCCCTTGACTCATTTCCTTTCCTGTTTCCTACCCTTCCTTCTTGCCCTTGACTCATTTCCTTTCCTGTTTCCTACCCTTCCTTCTTGCCCTTGACTCATTTCCTTTCCTGTTTCCTACCCTTCCTTCTTGCCCTTGACTCATTTCCTTTCCTGTTTCCTACCCTTCCTTCTTGCCCTTGACTCATTTCCTTTCCTGTTTCCTACCCTTCCTTCTTGCCCTTGACTCATTTCCTTTCCTGTTTCCTACCCTTCCTTCTTGCCCTTGACTCATTTCCTTTCCTGTTTCCTACCCTTCCTTCTTGCCCTTGACTCATTTCCTTTCCTGTTTCCTACCCTTCCTTCTTGCCCTTGACTCATTTCCTTTCCTGTTTCCTACCCTTCCTTCTTGCCCTTGACTCATTTCCTTTCCTGTTTCCTACCCTTCCTTCTTGCCCTTGACTCATTTCCTTTCCTGTTTCCTACCCTTCCTTCTTGCCCTTGACTCATTTCCTTTCCTGTTTCCTACCCTTCCTTCTTGCCCTTGACTCATTTCCTTTCCTGTTTCCTACCCTTCCTTCTTGCCCTTGACTCATTTCCTTTCCTGTTTCCTACCCTTCCTTCTTGCCCTTGACTCATTTCCTTTCCTGTTTCCTACCCTTCCTTCTTGCCCTTGACTCATTTCCTTTCCTGTTTCCTACCCTTCCTTCTTGCCCTTGACTCATTTCCTTTCCTGTTTCCTACCCTTCCTTCTTGCCCTTGACTCATTTCCTTTCCTGTTTCCTACCCTTCCTTCTTGCCCTTGACTCATTTCCTTTCCTGTTTCCTACCCTTCCTTCTTGCCCTTGACTCATTTCCTTTCCTGTTTCCTACCCTTCCTTCTTGCCCTTGACTCATTTCCTTTCCTGTTTCCTACCCTTCCTTCTTGCCCTTGACTCATTTCCTTTCCTGTTTCCTACCCTTCCTTCTTGCCCTTGACTCATTTCCTTTCCTGTTTCCTACCCTTCCTTCTTGCCCTTGACTCATTTCCTTTCCTGTTTCCTACCCTTCCTTCTTGCCCTTGACTCATTTCCTTTCCTGTTTCCTACCCTTCCTTCTTGCCCTTGACTCATTTCCTTTCCTGTTTCCTACCCTTCCTTCTTGCCCTTGACTCATTTCCTTTCCTGTTTCCTACCCTTCCTTCTTGCCCTTGACTCATTTCCTTTCCTGTTTCCTACCCTTCCTTCTTGCCCTTGACTCATTTCCTTTCCTGTTTCCTACCCTTCCTTCTTGCCCTTGACTCATTTCCTTTCCTGTTTCCTACCCTTCCTTCTTGCCCTTGACTCATTTCCTTTCCTGTTTCCTACCCTTCCTTCTTGCCCTTGACTCATTTCCTTTCCTGTTTCCTACCCTTCCTTCTTGCCCTTGACTCATTTCCTTTCCTGTTTCCTACCCTTCCTTCTTGCCCTTGACTCATTTCCTTTCCTGTTTCCTACCCTTCCTTCTTGCCCTTGACTCATTTCCTTTCCTGTTTCCTACCCTTCCTTCTTGCCCTTGACTCATTTCCTTTCCTGTTTCCTACCCTTCCTTCTTGCCCTTGACTCATTTCCTTTCCTGTTTCCTACCCTTCCTTCTTGCCCTTGACTCATTTCCTTTCCTGTTTCCTACCCTTCCTTCTTGCCCTTGACTCATTTCCTTTCCTGTTTCCTACCCTTCCTTCTTGCCCTTGACTCATTTCCTTTCCTGTTTCCTACCCTTCCTTCTTGCCCTTGACTCATTTCCTTTCCTGTTTCCTACCCTTCCTTCTTGCCCTTGACTCATTTCCTTTCCTGTTTCCTACCCTTCCTTCTTGCCCTTGACTCATTTCCTTTCCTGTTTCCTACCCTTCCTTCTTGCCCTTGACTCATTTCCTTTCCTGTTTCCTACCCTTCCTTCTTGCCCTTGACTCATTTCCTTTCCTGTTTCCTACCCTTCCTTCTTGCCCTTGACTCATTTCCTTTCCTGTTTCCTACCCTTCCTTCTTGCCCTTGACTCATTTCCTTTCCTGTTTCCTACCCTTCCTTCTTGCCCTTGACTCATTTCCTTTCCTGTTTCCTACCCTTCCTTCTTGCCCTTGACTCATTTCCTTTCCTGTTTCCTACCCTTCCTTCTTGCCCTTGACTCATTTCCTTTCCTGTTTCCTACCCTTCCTTCTTGCCCTTGACTCATTTCCTTTCCTGTTTCCTACCCTTCCTTCTTGCCCTTGACTCATTTCCTTTCCTGTTTCCTACCCTTCCTTCTTGCCCTTGACTCATTTCCTTTCCTGTTTCCTACCCTTCCTTCTTGCCCTTGACTCATTTCCTTTCCTGTTTCCTACCCTTCCTTCTTGCCCTTGACTCATTTCCTTTCCTGTTTCCTACCCTTCCTTCTTGCCCTTGACTCATTTCCTTTCCTGTTTCCTACCCTTCCTTCTTGCCCTTGACTCATTTCCTTTCCTGTTTCCTACCCTTCCTTCTTGCCCTTGACTCATTTCCTTTCCTGTTTCCTACCCTTCCTTCTTGCCCTTGACTCATTTCCTTTCCTGTTTCCTACCCTTCCTTCTTGCCCTTGACTCATTTCCTTTCCTGTTTCCTACCCTTCCTTCTTGCCCTTGACTCATTTCCTTTCCTGTTTCCTACCCTTCCTTCTTGCCCTTGACTCATTTCCTTTCCTGTTTCCTACCCTTCCTTCTTGCCCTTGACTCATTTCCTTTCCTGTTTCCTACCCTTCCTTCTTGCCCTTGACTCATTTCCTTTCCTGTTTCCTACCCTTCCTTCTTGCCCTTGACTCATTTCCTTTCCTGTTTCCTACCCTTCCTTCTTGCCCTTGACTCATTTCCTTTCCTGTTTCCTACCCTTCCTTCTTGCCCTTGACTCATTTCCTTTCCTGTTTCCTACCCTTCCTTCTTGCCCTTGACTCATTTCCTTTCCTGTTTCCTACCCTTCCTTCTTGCCCTTGACTCATTTCCTTTCCTGTTTCCTACCCTTCCTTCTTGCCCTTGACTCATTTCCTTTCCTGTTTCCTACCCTTCCTTCTTGCCCTTGACTCATTTCCTTTCCTGTTTCCTACCCTTCCTTCTTGCCCTTGACTCATTTCCTTTCCTGTTTCCTACCCTTCCTTCTTGCCCTTGACTCATTTCCTTTCCTGTTTCCTACCCTTCCTTCTTGCCCTTGACTCATTTCCTTTCCTGTTTCCTACCCTTCCTTCTTGCCCTTGACTCATTTCCTTTCCTGTTTCCTACCCTTCCTTCTTGCCCTTGACTCATTTCCTTTCCTGTTTCCTACCCTTCCTTCTTGCCCTTGACTCATTTCCTTTCCTGTTTCCTACCCTTCCTTCTTGCCCTTGACTCATTTCCTTTCCTGTTTCCTACCCTTCCTTCTTGCCCTTGACTCATTTCCTTTCCTGTTTCCTACCCTTCCTTCTTGCCCTTGACTCATTTCCTTTCCTGTTTCCTACCCTTCCTTCTTGCCCTTGACTCATTTCCTTTCCTGTTTCCTACCCTTCCTTCTTGCCCTTGACTCATTTCCTTTCCTGTTTCCTACCCTTCCTTCTTGCCCTTGACTCATTTCCTTTCCTGTTTCCTACCCTTCCTTCTTGCCCTTGACTCATTTCCTTTCCTGTTTCCTACCCTTCCTTCTTGCCCTTGACTCATTTCCTTTCCTGTTTCCTACCCTTCCTTCTTGCCCTTGACTCATTTCCTTTCCTGTTTCCTACCCTTCCTTCTTGCCCTTGACTCATTTCCTTTCCTGTTTCCTACCCTTCCTTCTTGCCCTTGACTCATTTCCTTTCCTGTTTCCTACCCTTCCTTCTTGCCCTTGACTCATTTCCTTTCCTGTTTCCTACCCTTCCTTCTTGCCCTTGACTCATTTCCTTTCCTGTTTCCTACCCTTCCTTCTTGCCCTTGACTCATTTCCTTTCCTGTTTCCTACCCTTCCTTCTTGCCCTTGACTCATTTCCTTTCCTGTTTCCTACCCTTCCTTCTTGCCCTTGACTCATTTCCTTTCCTGTTTCCTACCCTTCCTTCTTGCCCTTGACTCATTTCCTTTCCTGTTTCCTACCCTTCCTTCTTGCCCTTGACTCATTTCCTTTCCTGTTTCCTACCCTTCCTTCTTGCCCTTGACTCATTTCCTTTCCTGTTTCCTACCCTTCCTTCTTGCCCTTGACTCATTTCCTTTCCTGTTTCCTACCCTTCCTTCTTGCCCTTGACTCATTTCCTTTCCTGTTTCCTACCCTTCCTTCTTGCCCTTGACTCATTTCCTTTCCTGTTTCCTACCCTTCCTTCTTGCCCTTGACTCATTTCCTTTCCTGTTTCCTACCCTTCCTTCTTGCCCTTGACTCATTTCCTTTCCTGTTTCCTACCCTTCCTTCTTGCCCTTGACTCATTTCCTTTCCTGTTTCCTACCCTTCCTTCTTGCCCTTGACTCATTTCCTTTCCTGTTTCCTACCCTTCCTTCTTGCCCTTGACTCATTTCCTTTCCTGTTTCCTACCCTTCCTTCTTGCCCTTGACTCATTTCCTTTCCTGTTTCCTACCCTTCCTTCTTGCCCTTGACTCATTTCCTTTCCTGTTTCCTACCCTTCCTTCTTGCCCTTGACTCATTTCCTTTCCTGTTTCCTACCCTTCCTTCTTGCCCTTGACTCATTTCCTTTCCTGTTTCCTACCCTTCCTTCTTGCCCTTGACTCATTTCCTTTCCTGTTTCCTACCCTTCCTTCTTGCCCTTGACTCATTTCCTTTCCTGTTTCCTACCCTTCCTTCTTGCCCTTGACTCATTTCCTTTCCTGTTTCCTACCCTTCCTTCTTGCCCTTGACTCATTTCCTTTCCTGTTTCCTACCCTTCCTTCTTGCCCTTGACTCATTTCCTTTCCTGTTTCCTACCCTTCCTTCTTGCCCTTGACTCATTTCCTTTCCTGTTTCCTACCCTTCCTTCTTGCCCTTGACTCATTTCCTTTCCTGTTTCCTACCCTTCCTTCTTGCCCTTGACTCATTTCCTTTCCTGTTTCCTACCCTTCCTTCTTGCCCTTGACTCATTTCCTTTCCTGTTTCCTACCCTTCCCCCATACCCCTGACTCATTTCCTCGTATTTCCTTTTTCTTCCTCCCTTCTCAGGGTTCCTCTCGGAAGGGTCTTGGTTGGCTCGGGATAAAAAAGCCATGAGCCCTTTGATAGCTACAGCTGTTTGCATTTCCAAACAAGCTTCTTTTCTGCAGTATGCAATGTGATTATTTTTCTTTCCAGATTTGTCGCATAATTTATTGCCGTTTGTATAGAAGTCCTAACTGAGGATGCACTAGCATCTGTTTTGCATTGTGCATACTTATGTTAAGGGGGGAACAGACTACAGCCATTTTGGTTCAGAAACAACTACTCCCTGCATTTTCTGAGCACTAAGCAAACCCGGTTGAAGTTGGAATTTTGTCAAACATATCGGAACATTAGGTGAGCATCAATGTTAGCAGCCCGGAATCTCGTTATTAGGTTATTCGCAGATCCTCGCCCAGATTGTACTGCAGTGATTCCGGCGTGACACACTCATTTAGTTGTCTGACGTGTCAACGCGAAGACCCACATAATTCAATCAGTTCAAAAGGACTTCCGAAGCGCACAGAATTGGCGCGAGATTTCAAATTTCACGAATCGCTTGAAACAGCCAATCCAGCCAGCTATATTTCCCGCGCAATCGCAACAGCACCAGTCTCGAACAAACTGGTAGTCCATGACGGGGGTTCAGTCTTCTTTCAGAACCTACCGAACCACTCATTGTCATTAAGAAACCATTTTGAAAAGACAAAGAATCTTATTAAACTGTAGCAAGAATGAGATAGGAGAGCACCAACACAAGCAGCCATTTCCGCCATTCCTCTCCTTCACTTCGAAGCGTGCGCTCTGCTAGGTAACGACCTACGAGTGGCAGACACAGTCGTTTCTATTCTAATGCGAATGCGGCTTTTTTGCCCTGTTTCTTCATTCTAGTTCGCCGTTCTCGAAGCTCTTTCTGTTGATTTCGAGTGGCTTCTGAAAACTGTAAAGGCGAGCATCCGTGAATCTGCATCCCTGCTGGTCACGTCATCTTGGTGACGACTCCTTGCCATCACATTAGAGCGTAGTAAGAAAGTCTTTTACAATCACTATATTGAGGGAAGTAATTTGTAACCATGACAGGCCATGAGAACTCTCAAAATGGGAAGAAGGCTCGCAGAAGCCCCGGCCCGCTGAAAGACGGGCAGTTGAAAGACGGGCCGTCCAAATCCTCCGCCTTTTCCAGCCCTCAGCAGTCTGTTCCCTTCGCTGCTAACAACTCCGCAACTACCGCCGCGATTCCCGGCGTGAATTCCGCTCACACTGCCTCTCCACTTCCCGCTCCCCTCGCCGTTCCAACCCTATCTTCTTCGAAAGAGAACGAGCAACCTACGACGCACTTCTCCTCTCTCTCCTCTCCTCGCTCCCTCTCACCCTTCACTACACCCTCTCCTGCCGTCTCTGCCGTCTCCACGCCTGCTACAACCCCGACGCCGTCTCTTCCGGCCCGCCGAGCCGCCTCTCCGGCCCGCAGACGCTCTCTGGGAAAGAGCACTTCGTGCGGCGTGTCCAACGGCGTTTCCAGCGGCGCTACCGCCGGGTCCGCCGCGAGCGGCGGCGGCGGCGGCGGTGCGGCGAGCCCGGGGAGTCTCTTCCCCGGCGGCGGCGGCGGCGGCGGCAGTGACGGCGTAGGCAGCGGGACGTGCAGCCCCGGGCAGTTTAACTATTTTATCGTGGAAAGCCCGTCCGCGCAGCAGCCATCGTCGCAGTCGCAGTCGCACGACCAGTCGCACGGGCAGCCGCCGCGTCGCCACAGCGGTCGCGTGGAGAGGTCGTCGCCGTCGCAGATGACTCTGGCGAAGGCGAAGCGCAGCCTCAGTCTTAACTCCTCGCGAGTCGAGGGCGCTCTTAACTCCGCGGCGCTCAATCCGCTCTTCGAAGTCCTCGCCGGCGCGCCGCGCTCCCCCGAATCGGCTGCGCGCCGCGACTTCGCGCCCGGCTCCGGCGGAAAGGCGGCCGCTTACGGCAAGCATGCGGCGGATCTGACGGCGTGGAGTGCGGACGTGGCGGCGGCTGCTGCCGCTGCGGTGGCGACGGCGCCAGCGGCAACGCCAACGGCAGCGGCTGTGGCTGCATATGCTGCGCCGAAAGCGGAGGCGGAACGTGTAGCGAGAGACGAGGGGGAAGAGGAGGCCGAGGATGCGGAAGCGGGGGAAGATGGGGGCCATAAGGCGGGCGCGGAGAAGGGAGGGGAAGGGAGCATGGCGAATGGGAGTGCGCAGCTGGCGAGCGGGGAAAGCGAGGCGGAGAAGGAAGGTGGGATCGCAGAAATGGAGGAAATGGAGGAAGAAGGGAGCAAGGGCAAAGATAAGGAGAATGACAAGGCGAAGAGCAAGGAGAATGAGGAGGCGAACAGCAAGGAGAATGAGAAGGAGGAGGATGATGAGAATCAGGCTGGGGCGGAAACAAGGCTCGACGGGGCAGTCGCTGACGTGGCGAAGGTTGCTGACGCTGACGCGGGGGATGCGGTGAGGCACCGGTCACGCCATCGCCACCACCACGACCGCGACGCGCATCACCAGCAACAGCAGCGCCGCCACCACAGTCGCCACGAGGCCCGCAGCGGCGACAGCAGTAGCGGCGGGCGCAGCAGCAGCACCCGCGGAAGCAGCTGGCCCCGCGCGGGCGGAATCCTCCGCGCGCTCTGCGCGGTTGTGCTCTCCGCCGCCCTCTTCCTCTCCGCCCACCGCCCCCTCTCCGCGCTCTCTCCTGCACTTTCCTTCCTCGAACCTGCCGAGCAGGTCTGGAAGACGTACCTCTCTGCCGTACCTGGAGCCTGGTTCGGCAATGGTGAAGGGGACGCTGGTTCCAGGCTCGGAACCAGGCTTGGAAACGGCTGGAAGGCCGTTGCAGGCCGAACCTCGGTGCTGTGGGAAGCAAACGAGCATCAACCAATGGGAGCGTTTGAAGGGATGAGCTGGGCGGCATTGGTTGGTGGGAGGCGAAGCGGAGAGAAGGAAGAGGCGGCTGGTTTGACTAGAGATGATGTTGCGACAGTTGGTCTCGGTATTTCAAATTCTGACGTTTCTTCTGAAGAGGAGGAGGAGGAGGCAGGCTTCGCCTCTCCGGACTCCCTGAAAACCAGCTCCGATTGGGTTGTGCAGCAGCAGCAGCAGGTGCAGCCGGTGGTGGTTGCGGTTACCGCGGGAGAAGTGGCAGGCATGGTTACGGCGAAGCAAGCTGAGCTGGTTACGCAGCAACCAGGGGATGAGAGGGTTGAAGAGCAAGAGGGTGCTGCGGCTGCTGTGGTTGTTTCGACCGGAGTGGACGGGAAGGAAGGCGACGAGGGGATTATTTCGACTGCTGGTGGAAGTGGCACTGTGAAGGCTTGTGACGCTGCTGACGTGGAATATGCTGGCGTGGAAAACGCTGACCTGGAAGACGCTGACGTGGAAGACGCTGACACGAAAGATGCTGAGGCTTCTTCTGAGGAGGTTGAGTCTGATATCGTGGAGCCAGCAGCGCGTGACTGCTCTTCTGCTTCAGCTGCTGTCTGTCCTGCCGACGCCGCTGCCACTGCCACAGCTGCTGCCACTGACACTGGCACTGCCACTGCCACGGCTGCCGCCACTGCTGCGCAAGAGGCTGTAGCGCCACTGGAAGCCAGCGCTACAGCCGACCTTGCTGCAGCTACAACCGCCACTGCTACACACGTCGCTGCTACAGCTGCCGCTGTTACGGCTGATGAGGTGAGGGAGGCAAGGGTTCTTCCAGGGGCGGAGGAGATGTTGTGGGAGGCAGAGGAGGAGGAGCAACAGCTTGAATCAGTGTTTACAGGTGATGCTACAGCTGCCGCTGCTACAGCCGCCGATGCTACAGCTGCCGCTGCTACAGCCGCCGATGCTACAGCCGCCGATGCTACACCTATCACTTCTACAGCCGGTGAGACAGAGCAGGGTACGTCCCTGCCAGAGGCGGAGGAGATGGCATGGGCATTAGAGGAGGCGGAACAGCAACGGCTGGCAGCGCAGCAGCAGCAGCAGCAGATGCTGCTGGTAGCTGCTGGTGTGGTGGTCGGGGTGGTGGCTGCTGCTGCCGCTGTAACCACCACTGCTTTCCGGCGCTCCACCAAAGCAGCAGGAGAGTCAGTCCCAGGTGCGTCTCACCCGCTTGCTTCACACCCTACTGCCTCTCATGGCGTCTCTGCGCGTGCTGGATCCCACGCTACGTCCCTTGGCGGGTCGCTCGGTGGGTCGCAACTGCAAGCGGCGGCGCCCTCTGCTTCAGCAGGCGCGCGCAGGCAGAGCTTCAGTGGCCAGTCCTGGGGTGCTGCCGCTGGTGCTGGCACTGGCGCTGCTGCTAGTGGTGGTGCTGCTGCTGTTAGTGGTGGTGGGAACGGCAGCTTCATGCACCCCCAGCAGCTGCAGCAGCAGCAGCACCAGCAATGGCAAGCACTGGCAGTGAGCGGAGCAGGACGGGTGGATGCAGGCTGGACACTCAGCGAGGGTGCTAGGCTCGGCAGGACTGCCGGACCTGGATTCAGCTCCGGTAATGCTGGTGCCTGTGCCGCTGCTGCTGCCAGGCCTGCAGGCTCGGCGATCTCGGGGCTGAGGCTCGGGAATCAAGGCATGGACTCGGTCTGTGAGAGCACGAGCAACTACTATGGGCCGATGGGGATCAGAGGGGGAGGGGGGGGAAGACAGCAGCAACAGCAGCAGAGGGAGCAAGTGCTGCAGGCGCAGCAGCAGCAGTGGGATCAGATGAAAATGGGGTGGCAGGCCGGGGCAACGTGCGGAAGCGTGGGCGGAGGCATGGCCGGGGGCGCTGGCGGAGCCATGGGCGGAGGCATGGGCGGAAGCATGGGCGGAAGTATGGGCGGACATAGCCCCGTGGGGATGGCGCAGATGGTGGCTGTGGGGGATGTGCTGGTGGCGGTGGGGGGCGATGGGGAGGGGGAGGGGGGCGCGCAGGGAGCAACGGGGTCACCAGGGGGGTACGGACGGTATAACGCATTTAAGCCCGTGTTGGTGCGAGAGGTGAGTTGAGCTGTGTGTGGGCCTGTGGGCCTGTGAGTGTGAGGCTGTGAGGGAAAGGGGTAACCAGGGCAGGCGAGGGGGTACGGTACGATGCGTTCAAGCCCGTGGTGGTGAGAGAGGTGAGTCGTGCTGTGTGGCTTGTGAGGGTGTGAGGGTGCAAGGGTGTGAGGTTGTGAGGTGATGCGGACGCGCAGGGAGCAGCGGGGTCGCCAGGAGGGTACGGACTTTTGAGGCGCTTCAAAACCGCGTGAACTGAGACGATTTTTGAGGCGCCTCACAAATCGGGAGCAGCGGGGTCGCCAGGAGGGTACGGGCGGTACAACGCGTTTAAGCCCGTGCTAGTGCGAGAGGTGAGTCGTGGTGTTAATTACTCAGGTTGTGAGGCTGCGAGGCTGTAAGGGGATGGAGTCGCCAGGCCAAGAGGGTACGGGCGGTACAACGCGTTTAAGCCCGTGGTGGTGAGAGAGGTGAGTCTGATGCTGTGAGATTGTGTGAGGCTGTGTGGGTATTGGGGTCGCCAGGAGGGTAGGGACGGTACAACGCATTCAAGCCCGTGGTGGTGCGAGAGGTGAGTTAGTCGTAGCTACAGTCCTGATGGCCGTCAGTGCTGCCGCTCCCCCTCTCCTCTTCCAGAGCCTATTCCAAAACCACACATCCTTGTCTCCATTGCCCTTCCTCTCCCTCCGTCTTCTAACCACAGGGATCAGAGCAGCAGGTGGTGCTGACACCAGTCAAGCGCTCCAGCCGCCTGCGCATGGCCGTCAGTGGTGTCACTCCCCCTCTCCTCCGCCACTTCCTTTCCAGAAACATCCACCCCCTCCCGTCCCCATTATCCCCTTCCCTCCCCCTATTGCAGGGATCAGAGCAGCAGGTGGTGTTGACGCCAGTCTAGCGCTCCAGCTGTCTCCGCATGGCCGTCAGTGGCGCCACTCCCTCCTCTGCAAGAGCCTTTTCCAGACCAAACCACACATTCTTGCCCTTCCTCTCCGTCCGCCTTTGAACTGCAGGGATCAGAGCAGCAAGTGGTGCTGACGCCAGTCAAGCGCTCCAGCCGCCTCCGCATGGCCATCAGTGGCGCCACTCCCTCTGTCAGCGCATTCTCCCAGCCCACCAGCAGCTATGCTGGCGGGGGAATCAACCACGGTGTCGTCAACCGGCCTTGAAAGGTTGTGCTGGGGTAGTTAGGTTACTTTACATCACACCATCCGTGCGTGTAGTATTCGCTCTTATACCAGTTCGCATGGCCATCAGTGACGGCAGCGGCATTAGTCCCTCGGCCAGGGCCCCCTCCCACTCAGCCCACAATGGAGGCGGCCCTTTGTGCGTTATAGTATTCGCTCTTATACCAGCTTGCATGGCCGTCAGTGACGGTGGCAGCGTTACTCCCTCTGCCAGGACCCTCCCACCCAGCCCACAATGGAGGTGGCCCTGATGTTACTGTTAGGTGCTTAGTACCGCGCATGCTAATGCGCATTTCTAGTAAGTACGGTAGGAGTTGCCTTTGTGCAGTCTAGGTTTTGTTGCTAGGACAGGACATCGCTTGCTTTTGAGACATCTCAAAAGCATTTTGCTGTTACAGACTTTCCTTGCTATATAGTGCAATAAATACTACGATTACGGTACTGTAGTTTTGTGGATATAGTGTAACAAGTTTGAAATTGCAGTTTCTTCTGCGACTGAGTATTTTGTAATACAACTACCCGGACAAGGTCTGTCTATGATTTGGTATGGAGTTAACAGGTTACCTAACAACGCAGATGTGACACCTGGAAATGAGATTGGGTTGGGTGCGGTGCGGGCTGGGAAAGGAAATGGTTGAAGATGAAGCAAGCAGGAGCCTCGGTGGTTGTTGGGACGGGTCGTGCATGTACGCGATACAATTCAGACCTTGTACAGAATTGAAAACCGCAAGGCGGAACCATTGAGCGTAGAGTGGGCGTAAGGTGGTTGGTGGGTGTAGAGTGTTTTGAAGTCGGCAACAGTTCCATTGAGGGGAGTCAGAATGGCAAGCAACCTTCCCATTACCTACAAGGTAAGTTGACTTGACCATTATCATTTGCAAATGCTAATTCTTGCATTGCCATAATTTGGATTGAAGGAGAACACAACCAGTATTCGGTTTAACGGCTATCCTCATTTCTATATCCAAACAACCCCCAGAACCAACCCATGAAGGTCGGCTCGTTCAGGCTCGGAGGTCGTATATACCCATCTTCAGGGTCGGACGTTAGGTTCGGGAAAGTCCGAACCACAGTCCGAGCCGAATTCAGCACTTCATAGTCAACTATAACCTGCATGTACGGGTCGAAAGCAGGTTCGGAGACTCCCAACATCTCCACATATACGTCGAACCACGGAGTGCCTTGGTGCCAGAGGTGCTCAAAGTCCTCTAAACGGTACAGCTTGTAAAGGGTACGAAGAGGGTCAAAGAACCCTGGGGTTCTCTCGTTTGTGGCGATGTACAGTGTGCGTCCTGGTGCAACGAATCTGGGAAGCTTCTTCAAGAGCCTAGAGGAGGAGGAGGGGGGGCCAGCGAACAAGAGCAGGGGGGAGAGGAGAAGGGGGGCCGGGGTGGGGAAAGAAGTGAGTGCAAAGGAGAAGAGTGTCGTCCAGGTGCAACGAATCTGGGAAGCTTCTTCAAGAGCCTGGAGGGAGGTAGGGGTGGGGGAATTGAGAGACAAGTGAGTGCACATATGTACACACACTGGGCTGGGCACGAACAATGTTGGGGGCAGTGGGGGCAGTGGGGGGCAGCGGGGGCAGTGGGGGAAGTGGGGGAAGTGGGGGGCAGCGGGGGCAGTGGGGGCAGTGGGGGAACCAGCAGCAAGCAACACTCACGCGGGGGGTCGTGTGTCGCGGTCCAGGTGCGGCCACCTGTCGGGCTTGAGCTTGTCCCCTCGCCTCACATGCAGTGAGCTCGTAGCATGCCTCCTTTGGGTCACATGGATGGCAGTGGGGGAACCAGCAGCAAGCAACACTCACGCGGGGGGTCTTGTGTCTTGGTCCCAATGCGGCCACCTATCAGGCTTGAGCTTGTCCCCTCGCCTCACATGCATCGAGTCGAGGGATGTGAGGCACCTCATGACAAGCATCGGTTGACTACCCAAGGGGACACTCACGCGGGGGGTCGTGTGTCTCGGTCGAGGTGCGGCCACCTGTCGGGCTTGAGCTTGTCTCCTCGCCTCACATGCACCGAGTCGAGGGATCTGAGGCACCTTATAACAGGCATACACCCCTACAGCAACACTCACGCAGTGGGTCGTGTGTCGCGGTCCAAATGCGGCCACCTGTCGGGCTTGAGCTTGTCTCCTCGCCTCACATGCACGGCATTGAGGGATCTGAGGCACCTAATAACACGCATTCACACCCCTACAAAAACACTCACGCGGGGGGTCGGGTGTCTCGGTCCAGGTGCGGCCACCTGTCGGGCTTGAGCTTGTCTCCTCGCCTCACATGCACGGCGTCATAATCCCCCCCACCCATCGCCCTCCCCATCTCTGCTGCCAATGCCAGCAGCTCTGGCCGGTGGCGAATGGCGCTGTGGTTGCTGGGAATGGGGTAGTCCCTCTGTCGGGGGGAAGGGGGAAAGAGGGGAAAAGTGGGGCGTGAGAAAGGGTTGGGCGATCATAATCCCCCCCACCCATCGCCCTCCCCATCTCTGCTGCCAGTGCCAGCAGCTCTGGCCGATGTCGTATGGCGCTGTGGTTGCTGGGAATGGGGTAGTCCTTCTGTTTGGGGGAGAAGAGGGTGAAGGAAAGGGGGTGAAGAGCGGAGAGAATGGGGTGCACGGGGAGGGAGTGGGCAAGTGGAATGGCAGTGCCAGCAGCTCTGGCCGATGCTGAGTGGCGCTGTGGTTGCTGGGAATGGGATAGTCCCTCTGTTCGGGGGGAGGCGGGAAAGTAGGGGGGAGGGAGGGAGAAAGAGGGGAACAAAGGGGTCGGCAGAGCGAGTGGGAATGGGGGTGCCAGCAGCTCTGGCCGATGGGATGCTGAATGACGCTGTGGTTGATGGGAATGGGGTAGTCCCTCTGTTGGAACCAGAAATGGGGGAGGAGGGGGAAAGGTGGCAGCCTCGGCTGATCCTTCTTGGCACTGTGGTTGCTCGGAATGGGGCAGTTCTTTTGGAGGAGAAAAAAGGTACAAGAGAGAGGGGTGATCGAGGGGGATTGCGGCAACTAAAGTGGCGGGTCCCCCGGCTGATACTGCTTCGCGCTGTGGTTGCTGGGAATGAAGTTGTCCTTTAGGAGGAAGGAGGGGGGTTAAGGAGAAAAAAGAGGAAGAGGAATAGGGTTGGACAAAGAGGCATAAGCCACTTGTCAAATAAAATCCATCATATCAAATCATCGTGTCAAATCGAATCCACCATATCAAATCCAATCCATCATTCCCCAACCCCATCATTTCCAATCTTAAAATGGTACATTGCTGCACGCACCTCATGGCGCGGCTTCGCGTGGAACGGGTTGAACTCGCACGCGGCAAAGCCGTAATTCACCGTCCGAATGATCAGCGCCGTGTCATCATCGCCCACTAGCCTTCATGTCCTTCGGGAGTCCTCAAACGCAGTCACCACACAACTCACCTCGTGGCGTGGCTTTGCGTGAAAAGGGTTGAACTCGCACGCGGCAAAGCCGTAATTCACCGTTCGAACGATCAGCGCCGTGTCATCATCGCCCACCAGTCTTCTTGTCCTCACGTGCGCGCCCACCACCCGCACAGGAAACCGCAGCGAACCTTCCTCCGCTGCCTTCCCGCCCTCCCCTTCCCCCTCCGCTTCCGCGAGTCTCCTGGCTACTGCTTCTCCTTCCGCTGCCCCGCCTGCACCTTCCGCCTCCCCCCAGTCTCCCCCCCCATCCCGCGTCCCCAGCCCCGCCTGCCATTTCTCCGCCTCCTCTAGAAAGCCTTGCAGGGGGGTGAAGCGGACGGCGCTGGGGGGAAACGGGGGAGGAAAAACGGGGGGAGGGGAAACAGGGGGATGAGGAAGGGGGGGATTGGGAAGGGGGGTTGGAGAGCGGGGCGGGTGAACCGTTCGGGCGTTATAGGATGAACACAAAATATTGCTTGGAAGGTGCTTATCACATGAATCATTCTCGTTATTAGACCTCCCGACAACGGAAAGGAGGTTTCGTGACCCTCACCAATATTCGCGGCATACCTCAGAGATGCAAGGTCGTAGTAGACATGGATGGGGTTAACTTGGAATTTTCCCTCGTTGTGCAGTCCATTAATGCACAACCCCATATCGAGTACGAGCGTTCGATTCAGAACCGCCGCCTCTGCGATTCTGCACGACAGGCTGCGATGAAAGTGGCGAATCCCCGCACAGAAGTCCCGGTGGCCGGTGACGAAAAGATACCGTCCGTTCGGATCGAAATAATCCTGACGGCTAACCGGCAGCCATCGCGTCTCCCACCACTTCGAATGGCCGCTTCCGGGTAGCAACACCCTACCGCGCGGCTGCAACAGCTTCTGGACCTCCGGCGAATCTAACGGCGAAAGAATCCGGCCGTTAATCGGGACGGTCACGGCCTCGAGCGCCTGTTTGACTCGAGCTTTCTTCGACATATGGAAAGAGCAAGGAACACCAAGTTTCCGACACCGCCTCTGTCGCCTCTTTCTCTCCTTCCTCTCCCTCTTCTTCTTCTTATTCTTCTTCTTCCCTTTCTCCGTTATCGCTTCAATCTCTCGCGACCCTGCGTCCCCTTCCCCCCGCCCCTGCTCCGCGTACCCTCCTTGGTACTCCCCCTCTTCTCCCCCTTCTGTAGTTCCGCCATCGCCTGCATTTTCACTTTCCGCCAGCTCCAACTCTCCCCCTTTTGATAAGTCCCCCACTCGTTCCGCTTCCCGGGAATTCCCGCGACTGTCGAAACCTTCCGCATTCCGCGCCGGATCCCCTTCCTCTTCCGCCCATCCGCTATCTTTCCGCGCCCACTCGATCCGCTCAATCGACTCACCTCCTTTCCCCTCACCCCTCCTAATGCCTCTTACACTATGTTCTCCCCCTTCCAGGGTTCGAAGTTCATCCTCGATAGAAGCCCAGCTTCGACCGACCATAATCGAATCTACCGCGTCGATCCCCGAATCGCCCGCCCCGTGGCCGCGCAGGATTGGCCAGCGCGCGAGAAGCACGGTTCCGAGAGCGAGAAGCAGGAGGGCCGGCAGCACGGGAAACCGGGAGGACAGCGGCAGCGGCACGGCAGCCTGCTTGTGCCCGACACGTGCCGCCGGCGGAGGCATCATCGCAGCAATGAAACCGCGACAATCCTAAATCTGTTGGACACGTGCCGTCAGAAAACGCCGAAAATGAGAGAGGGGGAGCGTGCCGCTTATTGGCGGGGCCGCCAGTAGTGACTTGAAAATTGCCAAGTAAGTAGGACGTTCGTTCCTTATTGAGTGACTAGATCCTTACAAGATCCACTAGATTATTACTACACCCCCGAAAGAACGCGATCATCAGGCGTCGATTCTGCGGACCCTGAATCCGTTCAGGAAATGTAACTGTTAAGTTGTCTTCCGCTGAGGCGTGCGCGCAGGCGGCTGGTTACCGACAAGAAAATAATTGATCTAGACTGCACGTACTACGGCTGTTGCTGCTGGAAACCGCCTGATTTGATGGATAGGCGATGACTTCATCTGGGTGCTACCACTGCATGAAGAACACGTATATTGCCAGAAGTAAAATTCGCCTACGGAAATGTGGCAACTGCTGAACAGCCTTTGGAGACGTCTCGAAAGCACTCTCATTTGCCTCAGGGCTCGCTTACTGCTTTGCTTAGCTGGTTGAAAGGCTTGCAAGAATTTGGCAGCGTACGATTGGTTGAACCCTACCTATTCCTACTTGACTGCTGCGGCCGGCGATCTGGAAACTCTCGGAAACTTAGTAACGCGGCACGGAATCCAGGCTCATGTCATACCAGTTACGAGACGGCATCTGGCGGTACAGGCGAGTGATGACGAAAATACAAAGGTGTCAGAATCAGAAAGCAGGGGAAGAGCGGGGTGGGTGGGGAGAGTTGAAGGTGTTTTGCTCCAGCCCGCATGCTTTGTCACAGACGCAGGGAGTGCTTGTGGAGTGCCCCCCACCACCTCTGACTGACCAGTGAGTGACCTGACCTGACCACTACCAGTCGCATCGCATCGCAATTCGCAATGTACTGCTGGCGAAATGAGACGATGTGGCGGGATGCGGTGCGGATTCTGGCAGCAACAGCCAGAGCGGCTCGCCCCACTGTTTTCACCCGACCCCGTTCGGACTTTCTGTTCGTGAATTCGCTTCGGGAGAATCGATCACGTTGGGTAATCGCCCACCGCACTGGCATAGATTCGGACGTGCAGTCGCGTTCCCGAAACCGCCAACCGAGAATTTTCTCTAATTCCTTATCGGGGTTGACTGCTGCGCGTACAACCCGATTTTCGGAGTTCGCACGTTCGGGCGATTTCCACGCTGCCGAAGCTCCTCGCGTCGCCTTCGGCATTTCCATCGCCAAACCTGCACCCAACCTCGCTCGCCCGAGGTTTCCTCCTAGCTAGGCTAACCTACATCAGTTCTCGCATTCATTGTATTCTCAGATTCATTCAGTCACAGTCTCGTTATTCGTTTACCTGCGCACTCTCTTTTACAACTCATAACACCTGGTATCAGAGCTACTTTCCTAGTTCACCCCGCTTTTCGAGGGTAGTTTGGTGGCATAGGGTGTGGTTGGTTTAGTGACTACACGACGGTTGGCTGCAGAGGTTGTTAACTCAACCCTGCCCGACTCCGATAGTTCGTGTTTTCACTTGCCGGGCGGCCACGGGTACCCAACTGCCCACCAGACGTAGTGCTAGAAACATGGATCAGGAGGCTGTTAACCGACTGATGGCGCAAGTGGCAGAAATGGCGAGGGGCATGGAATCGCTGCAAGCGGAAGTGACAACACTGAAGGAGGAAAACGCCGAGCTACGCCGGACGCGAGGTGAAGCGCGTCAGACGTCGCCTGTGGACGAAGGCGAGGGCAACAGTCAAGTGATGGGCAATCCTCTGGACGAGCTCACACGCGACTTCGAAGAAGAAGATAGGCAGCGAGCGGCGGCAGCGCCAGTTGCAGTTACGACGATCAAGATCAAGCCCGTCAACCCGCCCCCGTTTAATCCTACGGACAAGACGACTACAGTGAAGGGGTGGCTGTTCGGGGTTGAAGTCTTCTTCACTGCAGCCGGAGTTAATGACGATGCCACGCGCATTAATTACGCAGTCTCGCTTCTTCGAGGTGCAGCACTTGAATGGTGGCGCCGGACCTTGGAAACAGGGACGTCGACAGGTGTGACACATGCGGCAGACGGGACCTCTACAGTGGTTAATCAAGTTGCAGAACCGATCTTCGGTGTGACCAAGATACGCACATGGAAGGAGTGGGGCGCAGCCTTACGGGATCGCTTCGAGCACGTATCCGCCTCGGAGCAAGCTCGCATGAAGCTGCGTGCATGGTCGCAGATGGGATCTGTCCAAGACTACACGGCGTCATTTATGGGCTTCGCCGACCAAATCGATGACATGTCGGAAGCTGAGCGGTTGGATAAATACGTGAGCGGCCTTAAGTACGAGATACAGTTCGAAGTTCGCCGCAGCCGCCCGACATCGTTCCTCGAAGCAGTACGCGTGGCAGAGTCAACGGATGCGCTGATGCAGTACGCGAGAACGGCTTCCAGGGATGGGAGAGGTTTTCGTGGCCAGACCCATCGGGCCACAATCAACGCCGTCCATACACCCGACCGCCCTCCTAAGGGTCAGTGTTTCCGGTGTGGGAAGGTGGGTCACTGGAAGAACGAATGCAAGGAGAAAATGCCGCTGACAGAGAACGACAGGAAGGAGCAGGGAAATGGGAAGAGTCAGTAAGTAGCGGGCCCTTTACTGACTGTGCTCCGTCGCCCGAACACCACCATCCCCACCGAGTCGTGGTTCCGATTCATGCAATCGATCGCACTCGGCCGAATAACGGGGATAATCATGTGGATCACCCTGTGCTGGTCGCTGGCAAGGTGGGGAAACATCATTTGAAAATGTTCGTCGATGGAGGGGCCAGCCATAGCCTCTTCAACTTGGCGAGCGCAAAAAAATGCAACATGCAACTTGACAGGTGTCTGCCCGAAATCGACGCACGACTCGTGGATGGGACGCCTCTGGCGATAACGGAAGAAACACGGATGGTGCGGATCGAGTGCGGCGAAGATTTCGGCTTCAGCATGAAGTTCCTCGCGACGACGCTGGATGGCTGCGACGTGCTGCTGGGACGCGATTGGCTGCGACGACACAACCCTGTCATCAACTGGACAACGGGATCGTGCTGCGTCAGCAAGCACGAGGGGCTAATTAAGTTGCCTGCATGGACACCTGACTACATACAAGCCCCGTGCGTCAAAGCCATCACCATCGCCCACCACTTCAACAGGGGTGCGCAGCTGTTCGCCGTCTGCTTGCGCGAGTTGGCAGTCGACACCGACGTGAAGGACATCGAAAAGCTGTGTGCAGCTGTTCCTCCGGATTTAGCGGAGCTAATTCGACGGTACCCCGACATTTTCCCGGACGATTTGCCACCTGGGCTGCCACCCGAAAGACCCGAAGACCATAAAATCCAGCTGGAACCTGGCGCGCAACCTACTGTTCGGACACAGTGGCGGTTGACCCAGCCGGAACTCGAGGAACTACGCCGACAAATTGTTGCACTGTTGGAGAAAGGCTTCATTCGGCCGAGCACCTCCCCGTTCGCGGCACCGATTCTGTTCACTCCAAAGAAGGACGGCGGGCTTCGCATGTGCATCGATTATCGCGCGTTGAACCGGGTGACCATCAAATCTCGCTACCCAATCCCACGCACCGACGACCTTCTCGATCAACTTCGCGGCGCTCGCTACTTCTCGAAAATCGACTTACGTGGCGGTTACCACCAGATTCGGGTCTTCGCCGACGACTGTCACAAGACCGCGTTTCGTACACGCTACGGGAGTTACGAATTTACAGTGATGCCTTTCGGCCTCACGAACGCGCCTTCGACATTCCAACTGACCATGAACAGGGTTTTTCGCGATCTTCTAGACCGATGTGTCATCGTCTATTTGGACGATATCCTGATTTTTAGCAAGACACGGGAGCAGCATCTCCGCGACCTGGACGCAGTATTTAAACGGTTGCAGGAGAACCGCCTCATCACCAAGGGCTCTAAGTGCGAGTTTTTTAAGCAGGAGTTGGAGTTTTTAGGGCACGTCATCTCCCGCGACGGCATTAAAATTGACCCGGCGAAGATTAAAACCATACAGGAGTGGAAGGCCCCGACTAATGTCACGGAGCTTCAGAGTTTTCTGGGGTTCGTGAATTACGTCAGGCGGTTTATCCCGAATATGGCGGGGATAACCGGCCCGCTGACCGACCTGCTGCACAAGGACAAGAATTTCGTGTGGGGGGAGGAGGCAGAGGCGGCTTTCCAGGAGCTCAAGAATTTTCTCGTTTCCCCTCCTGTGCTGCGCATCGCCGACCCATCGAAGCCGTTCGAAGTCGTAACCGACGCCTCTGATTTCGCCATCGGAGCAGTGCTTCTCCAGGATTTCGGGAACGGGCTGCAGCCGATCGCCTACGAATCACGCAAGCTGCAAGCTGCCGAACGCAACTACCCGATCCACGACAAGGAGATGCTCGCCATAATCCACGCGTTTAAACTGTGGCGATGCTACCTGGTGGGCGCCGACGTCACTGTGCGCACGGACCACAAGTCCCTACAGTACCTGCGAGCTCAACCGAACCTCAACCCGCGACAAATTCGGTGGCTGGATTACATGGAGAGCCACTTCACCTACCGCATCACGTACAAGAAAGGGGCGAATAACATCGCCGACGCCCTGACCAGACCGACCGTACAATCCGCTGCTGTACTGATCACCCATTCGAACCCGCTACTTACAGGACTACTCACTCACGGCTACACTACAGACCCGTTCTTCACGACAGGAAATCATCAGCAGGCCACGACGCAGAAGGGGGATTATTACCTAAAAGCCGGCACCGACAGGATTTGGGTCCCCGCTTACCGGCTGCTACGTGAACTCCTCATCCAGGAGGTCCACGATTCGAACTACTCCGGACACTTCGGGGTTGATAAAACCCAGAAATTACTGCACCGTCAATATTACTGGCCCGATTCCTCTAACGACGTGCAGCGTTACGTGTCCTCATGCAGGGTGTGCCAAGCCATGAAATCGACACGACAGCGACCAGCTGGGCTGCTGCAACCCCTCGAGCCACCCGAACGACCGTGGCAACAGGTGACGATGGATTTCGTCACGGGGATGCCAGCTGGGCCGTCCGGCAACGACGCTGTCCTCGTCGTCGTCGATCGCTTCACGAAAATGGCGCACTTCGCACCATGCCGAACGACGATCACAGCCGAAGAAACTGCGCGCCTCTTCATCTCAACGGTCGTGCGACTACACGGCATCCCTTCGGCGATCATCACCGACCGGGACCCGAAGTTTACATCCAAGTTTTGGAAGGAAACATGGGCGCAGTATGGCATGAAGCTACAGTTCTGATCGGCCTACCACCCACAGACGGACGGACAAACCGAGCGAACCAACCAGACGATGGAGCAGCTGATACGGACAAACTGCCCCGACCCCGCACGATGGGAAGATTCCCTCGCCATGTTGGAGTTTGCCTTCAACAACGCACCATCGAGCACGACTAATCACTCCCCGTTCTTCTTGAATTACGGGATGGATCCGACGGTGCCCACGGCAACTTCGCTCGACAACCCGGTCCCGCGATCACAAACTTTTGTGACGGAACTTCAGCACATCCGCGAGAAAGCAGCAGACGCAATTCGCAAAGCGAATATTACTTCCCGCAAGTACACCGACCTCCTACGCCGGGAACTCGTCTTGACCACTGGGCAATTAGTGCTCCTCGACACGAAGAACCTGCATCTGCCCGGCCCATCGAAGCTACGGCCCCGATTTTGCGGACCGTTCAAGATTATCAAGATGGTGACACCTGTCACCGCGAAGCTGTTACTACCGGACGACTGGCGAATTCATGACGCCTTCCACGTCAGCCTGCTTCGCAAGTTCGTGCCAGCCACGACCGACATCGCACGTCAGCAAGCTGCCCCGACAGCTCGACCTGTCCCGGAGCCGACACTCGATCCATCGAAGATTCTCGCTCATCGGGTTCGACTTGACGCAGCTGGCCGACACGTGGATTTCTTAATCCGCTGGACTGATCGCACCAGTGAGGACGACACGTGGGTGCCATCCGCCTCGCTCGACGCCTCGCCACTTGTTGGTGATTATTTGGCGCGCAAGCGTGTTTCGGATATTGACCGCCTTTCTTAAGGGGGGGGGGGTGGTGTAAGGAATTTTCTCGAATTCCTTATCGGGGTTGACTGCTGCGCGTACAACCCGATTTTCGGAGTTCGCACGTTCGGGCGATTTCCACGCTGCCGAAGCTCCTCGCGTCGCCTTCGGCATTTCCATCGCCAAACCTGCACCCAACCTCGCTCGCCCGAGGTTTCCTCCTAGCTAGGCTAACCTACATCAGTTCTCGCATTCATTGTATTCTCAGATTCATTCAGTCACAGTCTCGTTATTCGTTTACCTGCGCACTCTCTTTTACAACTCATAACAGTCTTTGTAATGAGTTACAAAAAGAATAGTGCAACAAAATTCAATATATAAGCTGTGACTACTTAATCATTACACATGTGAATGACGACATTCTAGGTTAGGAATAATCACTTTTAAAATTTTATGATGTAAGAGACACCGTGGTAAAAATAGTGATTTCTCTTGCAAATCTGTACGGTATTATATCCATGAAGCTGAAATATATTTTTGATGCAGTTTTACATTCTTTCTTAAACAGAACACGAACGATCGCCAAAAGCGAACAGCTCCAGGACGCGAGCAAGCTCCACGGAAATCAGTTCGCCAAACCAGCTTTCGTGTGACTCCCCACAACCACGGGACACCCTTGGGAACTCCCGCTACTCCTTGAGAGCATCTGATCCGAAGCTCAAAAAGACCTCATCCCAAAAGCTGGCTTGATCAGCTGAGCTTCTTACGTGGCTCTGCTTCGCTAACACCGATTGCCTGGTCGCTGCAAGCTCTGCTGTGCTTCCGTCCAGGTTTTCGCAGTTTACGCCGTGGCAGTTGTTTGAACTGTTGACAGCTACTGATGGCTGATCCTGCTGTTGATCCGGCGACTGCGGCTCCCGCTGACACAGAACAGGTCACAGCTGATGGGGGAGAGAAGATTAGCAAGAGGTATTTTTTGAAAAAAAGAAGGGATAGTGTTTTTTTAATAATGTTCCATGGTTCGCGTGAGAGACATCGTATAAACCCTGTCCCTCCAGTCAATATGGTCTCGTACGCTGATTTCGTAGAATGGCTTTATGGCGTCCTGTTGTCAGGCGAGCTGGAATTTGCGGTTATTTCCAGCATAATTTGCAAAATTTTCCTTCTTACAGCCATACCGCCGTTTAGGGGTGTGCTGCAGTCTCCTCGAATGTGATTCTGAAAATCCCTTCGCGTTTGTCACGTTGCAGTGAGCTGAAGCGTCGACTCAAGGCGGAGCAGAAGGCCAAGGAGAAGGAGGAGAAGGAACGGCTCAAGGTACGGCTGTCTCATGGGTGTCATGATGCCATGCTGCGCGTCAGTGTATGTTGGAATCAGTTGTGAGAATCCAAAAAAAGGACCACAGCATGCTGTGCTGGTTGTCAGTTGGTGGCCTGTTACGGATGTCATTGTAAGTGCTTGTCATGGGTGTCAGTGCAGGTGCATATCGTGGATTTCAGTACAGACGCCTGCTCTGGATGTCAAACCGATGCTTGTCATACGTCAAGGCCATTGTTGACATTGGGATGTGCTTTGATGTTTATATTGATAATTGACGTCGGAATTATTCATCATGGCATCCTCATTGACAATGATTGGCAGTGAAATGGCATTGCCATTTACATTCAGGCTCACATGTCGTTATATCGGCGTACATCACAATCACACGTTGGCTAACTGTCACGGCGACTAACATACAATTCTGCCTTGATGTTGAACTTGAAACTGGCAGGCAGAAAAAGCGGCTGCTCAAGGCGCAGGTGGGGACAAGGCAAAGACAAAGGCTGCAGAAGAAGACGAAGAAGAAGACCCCAATGTGAGTCACACGAGAAGGTCTCCAGGACTGTTGGTGATGCTTTTCCATGCTTTCAGCAGTTTGCCTCTCCTGTTTAGCATGTCCCCAGGCTGTCAGCTTCTACAAACTGATTCTTCCCCCCTCATTACTGTCACATCCGCAGAAGTACCATGAGAACCGTCTGGCATACGTCACAGAGATCCAGGCAGCAGGAGGCAACCCCTACCCACACAAGTTCCACGTCTCCACGCGCCTGCCAGAGTACTTAGCTAAGTACTCCAATTTGGAGAGCGGACAGCAGCTGCCGGACGAGCAGGTTTCGCTCGCCGGCCGTGTCATGCGCCGGGCGGCGTCGGGCGGCCGGCTTGTCTTTTATGACCTTCATGCGGACGGCTGCAAAGTGCAAGTCATGGCCGACGCCAGGTGAGATTTCAGGTGGTTTTACGACATTGATGGGTATGTCTGCCTGGTGGATTCAAGAATGTTAAAGTTCTTGCTGGCTTATTCCTTGCTGCCTTTCTGCTGTTGATTTGTTCCTCCCTCTTCACGAATCTACTTTCCCCTCAAAATTTTCCCTCTGCCTGTCTCCCGTCTCTGTGCCCGTCCTCTGTCATCCTTTGTGGAAAGAGCAAACATGTTCAAAGCTCATTATGTTTATCATATCACTTTTCCGGCCATCTCCTTGTTGCAGGAACTGGGAGGCAGGGGAGGAGGAGTTCACTCGCCTGCACGGCACTGTGAAGCGGGGAGACATCCTCTGGCTTTCCTGGAAAGAGCAAGCGTGGCGAGCTCAGTGTGTTAAGATTCTTCTCTCTCTCTCTCTCTGCTCCACATCCCCATGTGTTGGCAGGAACTGGGTGGCAGGGGAGGAGGAGTTCACTCGTCTGCACGGGACTGTGAAGCGGGGAGACATCCTCTGGCTTTCCTGGAAAGAGCAAGCGTGGCGAGCTCAGTGTGTTAAGATTCTTCTCTCTCTCTCTCTGCTTCACATCCCCATGTGTTGGCAGGAACTGGGTGGCAGGGGAGGAGGAGTTCACTCGTCTGCACGGGATTGTGAAGCGGGGAGACATCCTCTGGCTTTCCTGGAAAGAGCAAGCGTGGCGAGCTCAGTGTGTTAAGATTCTTCTCTCTCTCTCTCTGCTCCACATCCGCATGTGTTGGCAGGAACTGGGAGGCAAGGGAGGAGGAGTTCACTCGTCTCCATGGGACTGTGAAGCGCGGAGACATTGTGGGCATCTCAGGCTTCCCTGGCAAGAGCAAGCGCGGCGAGCTCATTATGTTCAGATTCTTCTCTCTCTCTGTGCTGCGCATCCCCATGTGTTGGCAGGAACTGGGAGGCAGGAGAGGAGGAGTTCACTCGTCTGCATGGCACTGTGAAACGGGGAGACATTGTGGGCATCTCAGGCTTCCCCGGGAAGAGCAAGCGCGGCGAGCTCAGTGTGTTTCCCCGCAGCATGCTCGTGCTGGCGCCGTGTCTGCACATGATGCCCAAGGAGAAGAAGAAGGCCCCAGGCGCCGCTGCTGCTGCAGGCGCTGCTGCTGCTGCTCAGGCTGATGTGAGTTGAATGATTGAAGCAAGGGGCTTGTTTGTTTCTTGAGTTGTGTCGTGCTGGCGCCGTGTCTGCACATGATGCCCAAGGAGAAGAAGAAGGCGCCTGGCGCTGCTGCTGCTGCTCCTGGTGCTCAGGCTGATGTAAGTGAATGAAATGATGGTGCTTTTTAAAAGCTAGCGCCGTGTCTACACGTGATGCCTAAGGAGAAGAAGAAGTCGCTGTGAAAGATGTGAATTGAACAAGTGATTTGATTAGAGAGCAAACCTAGCATACATAGTTTGGGAAGAGAAGCTTGGAAGGGAAGGAGGAACCCAACCTATGGTTGGGTTGGCCTCACTTTGGGAAGTGAGGTAACCATAGGTGGGGTGGGTTGGGTTGCCCACACTTCTAAGAAGTGTGGCAACCCTAGGCCCACTTGGCTTGTGGTGGCCTCAATTGTGAAGTGAGGTACCCAAAAAGTCAAGAGGGTTGCAATTTGGGGGCTCCACCACAATTGGGTGGATTGGCACCCCAAAGTGCAAGGCTACACCCAATGTTGGGTGTAGTCCCAACCCAACTGTACACCACAATTGGTGTACAGTCACATGTGCTTAGCATGCTACAATATATATAATTCTAACACAACCCCTTAGCATGCTAACACAAGAAGAGAACAACCCCTGAATCAAGGAGCGCCCGGGCGAGCGAGGCCGATGAGGCGGAGGAAAGCGGAGTGCGCAGGGCGAAGGAGGGCCTTGGTAAAAATGTCGGCCAGGTTGGCCTCGGTCGCAATTTTGCGAACGGCAATGAGACCCTTCTGGACAAGCTCGCGAATGAAGAAATAGCGGAGCTCGATGTGCTTGGAGCGGGCATGGTAGACAGGGTCCTCAGTGAGATGGATGGTGCTGGCATTGTCGCACCAGAGAGTGGGGCATGTCTGGGGAGCGCCGAGCTCGGCAAGGAGGAAGCAGAGCCAGCGGGACTCCTGAGCGGCCATGGTGCCGGCGTAGAGCTCGGCCTCGCAGGTGGAGAGAGAGATGGCGGAGGAGCGGGTGGAGCGCCAGCTGATGAGGCCGCTGCCAAGGGTGAAGCCGTAGCCCTGGGAGGAGCGGCGGTCCGGCTGCGTGTCGGCCCAGGAGGAGTCGCTGAAGCCCGAGAGGAGAGGAGGGGAAGAACCGCCAAGGGTGAGGGCAAGGTCCTTGGTCCCTCGAAGGTAGCGGAGGACCCGCTTGGCCGCCTTCCAGTGCTCCTCACTGTGGCGGCCGGTGCCGACGAAGCGAGCGAGCACGCTGATGGGATAGGCGAGGTCGGGGCGGGTGCACATCATCGCGTACATCAGGGACCCAACGAGCTCGGCATAGGGGTGAGGGGAGGAGGTGGGAGAGGTGGGTGGGGCGAGTTGGTGGTAGAAGGGGAGGGGGGTGGAGACGGGCTTGGCCTGCGCCATGTCGAACTTCTCCAAGATCTGGCCGATGTAATGGGACTGGGAGAGGGTGATGGTGCGAGCAGAGCGGTCACGAGTGATAGCCATGCCCAGGTAGTGGGTGAGGGCTCCAAGATCTTTGCACTTGAGACGCTGCTGCAGGGACTGCTTCATCTGCTCCATGTCGGCCTTCGTGTCAGAGAGCAGGATCATGTCATCCACGTACACCAGGATGAAGAAGCGGCGAGGGGAGGAGCGGATGAAGAGGCTGGCGTCGGAGTGGGAGGGAGAGAAGCCGAGTGACCCTAAGGTGGCAGCCAGCTTTGCATGCCACTCGCGCGGCGCCTGCTTCAAGCCGTAGACAGGGCGACGCAGCTGCCAGACAGTGTTCTCAGGGAAGGCTGCGTGGAACCCAGGCGGCCGGCGGAAGAAAATGCGCTCATGCAGGTCGCCCTGTAGGAACGCATTGGAGACGTCCATGCAGTCGATCTCCATGTTATCACGCGCACCAACGTCGAGGGTTGCGCGAAGGGTGGGGGGTTTGGCGGTGGGGGCGTAAGTGAACCAAAAATCCTCCCCATGAGTCTGTGTAAAGCCCTTGGCGCAGTAGCGGGCCTTGTAGACCGGTTCCTCGTCCGGCAGTTGCTTCACCCGAAAGACCCACTTGCCCTCGACAAGATTGGCACCGTCAGGGAGGGGAACGTCGACGAAGGAGTCGTTGCGGATAAACGCCTCGCACTCCTGGAAGATTGCTGCTATCCACTTGTCCGCGTCAGGGCATGTGATGGCCTCTTGGAAAGTGGAGGGAGTGAAGATGGTGGGGGTGGAGGTGGCGCCGAGGACGGGGAAGCCAAGGAAGTCAAGAAAGAGGGTGGCTATGAACGGAGTGTGCTGCTGGATGGCGAGGAACTCCTCGTGAGAGTCCTCAAGGAGTTGCAGGGAAGGAGGAGGAGGGGTCCCAAGGATGGGATCCAGAGATCGGGTGTGCATGCAGGGAAGGAGAAAGGGGGAGGAGCGGGAGGTGGCGCGCTGTCGCTGCGGGCGATGGGGTTGCTGCCCCTGCTGAGGCCGCTGCTGCTGTTGCTGCTGCCGTTGCTGCTGCTGCTGCTGCTGCTGCTGCACCGGCTGCTGCTGCTGCTGCCATCCCGGCTGCTGCTGCTGCTGCTGCTGCTGCTGGTGCTGCTGCTGCTGCTCCGGCTGCTGCTGCTGCTGCTGCTGCTGCTGCTGCTGCTCCGGCTGCTGCTGCTGCTGCCCCGGCTGCTGCTGCTGCTGCTGCCCCGGCTGCTGCTGCTGCTGCGGAAGGGCGGGAGAGTGATGGGAGGAGGGAGGGGAGGGAGGGGGTGCAGCTGAGTGGGCGGGGGAGGCGGGTGCAGCGGGGTCGTAGACGTCGGCAGAGGAGGGAGGCGGGAGTGGAGCGGCGACAGGTGGGAGGAGGGGAGCGGGGGGGAGGAGAGGCGGGAGGACGGTGTCGGTCCAGGCGAGAGGGCGAGTAGGAGGAGGGAGAGGATCAGGGGGAGGAGTGGAGTAATAGGGGACGGACTCGTCGAAGACGACGTCGCTGCTGCGGATGAGGCGATTGGTAGGAGGGTGGAGGAAGAGGTAGCCTGGGGAGTCGCGGTTGTGCCCAAGGTAGACACATTCCAGGGCACGGGGAGCAAGTTTGCCAGCGGCGCGGGAGCGATCGGCGGGTGGAATGAGAACGGGCGAGGAACAGGGTGCAATACCAAGTCTCGCCTTTTCACCCAACCCTTATCCCCCTCTCTTTCCAATCCCCTCAGGGCCCCACCCCCACTGCTGCTGCATGGGCGCCGGGTCTGCCGCGCAACCCCGAGCACTACATTCTCAAGGACCAGGAGACGCGCTACCGGGCGAGGTACCTGGACCTGCTGGTGAACCTAGTGCAGTGCAGTGCCAGGCGTGGTAGTTGGTCATTCCTGCCTCCCGCTCACCCTCCCACCCCCTATCCACCCTCTCGTCCTCTTTGGGTCCAATTCTCCTCGCTGCACTCCCTTCAGGGCCCAGCAACAGCAGCAGTGTGGGCGCCGGGTCTGCCGCGCAACCCCGAGCACTACATTCTCAAGGACCAGGAGACGCGCTACCGGGCGAGGTACCTGGACCTGCTGGTGAACCTAGTGCAGTGCAGTGCCAGGCGTGGTAGTTGGTTATTCCTGTCTCCCGCTCACCCTCCCACCCTCTATCCACCCTCTCTTCCTCTATGGGTCCTTTTCTCCTCTCGCTGCACTCCCTTCAGGGCCCAGCAACAGCAGCAGTGTGGGCGCCTGGTCTGCCGCGCAACCCCGAGCACTACATTCTCAAGGATCAGGAGACGCGCTACCGTGCGAGGTACCTGGACCTGCTCGTGAACCCGGACATCCGCCACGTGTTCCAGACACGTGCCAAGGTCGTGTCTTATCTTCGCAAGTTCTTTGACAGCCGAGACTTTTTGGAGGTGAGCAGGCTGTGCCACGGTCTGTGAACGCGTTACCGGGCGGGGCAGTGCTACCGGGCGAGGTACCTGGACCTGCTGGTGAACCCGGAAATCCGCCACGTGTTCCAGACGCGTGCCAAGGTCGTGTCGTACCTCCGCAAGTTCTTCGACAACCGAGACTTCTTAGAGGTGAGGGGGAAGCTGTGTGCAGGGTCGGTAAAAGGTGCTGCCGGGCGAGGTACCTGGACTTGCTGGTCAACCCGGACATCCACCGCGTGTTCCAGACGCGTGCCAAGGTCGTGTCGTACCTGCGCAAGTTCTTTGACAGCCGAGACTTTCTGGAGGTGAGGCTGGGCGTTGGGACCAGGTGATAAGGTGGCCATTTGCTGGTGAGCAGGGAGTGGTGGTGGCGAGGTGAGGCGAAGTACCTGGATCTGCTGGTGAGCAGGGAATGGGTGCAGGCGAGGCGAGGTACCTGGACCTGCTGGTGCGCAAGTTCTTTGACAGCCGAGACTTCCTCGAGGTGAGGGGAAGCTGCGTGGGTCAGAGTCGGTAGAAGGTGCTGCCGAGCGAGGTACCTGGACTTTTGACGCGCCGCAAAACTTTTGAGGCACATTTTGGGGCGCCTCAAAGTTCAGTAGAAGGTGCTGCCGGGCGTGGTACCTGGACCTGGGCGAGGGGCAGTGGGTTGTGCCAGTGAGCGGCAATAGGCGAGGTGCCTGGACTGGTCCTGCTCGTCAACCCGGACATCGCCATGCGTTCCACACCTGCGCCGAGGTAGTCACTCCTGGCGATTCTCAAAAGTAACACCATTGTGGTAGTCTCTTACCTCCGCAGGTTCTTCGACGGGCGAGACTTCTTCGAGGTGAGATGAGATCAGGGGACGGGAGAGGGGGCGGGAGAAGAGGGGAGACAGGAGACGGGCTGAGAGGCGGGAGGCAGGATGTAGGAGGCAGGAGATGGGAGATGGGAGATGGGGAACAGATCCCAACCCCCCTCTTCCCCACCTGTCCCCGTCCTTACACCCCCCCAGGTGGAGACCCCGATGATGCACATGGTAGCAGGAGGAGCGGCAGCCCGCCCGTTCAAGACGGAGCACAACGACCTCAACATGACGCTCTTCATGCGCATCGCCCCCGAGCTCAAACTCCAGGAGCTCGTGCTTGCCTTAGGGGGCGGGCGGGCTTTGACTGAGGCGCCTCAGAGCCGTTTCTCCTCCCCCATCCCTCCTCCCTCCTCCCTCTTTCTCCCTCCCTCCCCTCGTATGCCCACAGGTTGAGACCCCGATGATGCACATGGTGGCAGGAGGAGCGGCGGCCCGCCCGTTCAAGACGGAGCACAACGACCTCAACATGACGCTCTTCATGCGCATCGCCCCCGAGCTCTTCCTCAAGGAGCTCGTGGTGGGCGGGCTGGACCGCGTGTACGAGATCGGCAAGCAGTTCCGCAACGAGGGGATTGACCTCACGCATAACCCGGAATTCACTACTATCGAGTTTTATGCGGCCTATCTGGATTATAATGATCTCATGGTGCTCACCGAAGAGCTGCTCTCAGGTGGGTTTCCAGGTGGTGGTGGGTTGGGCGTGTGGTTGCTACCTACGTTTCTACTGGTGCCTTCGAGCGAGCCTCTGAGGGCTTTTCCTCAAGGAAGGAGCTCGTGGTGGGCGGGCTGGACCGCGTGTGCGAGATCGGCAAGCAGTTCCGCAACGAGGGGATTGACCTGACCCATAACCCCGAGTTCACCACGATTGAGATCTATGCTGCTTATCTGGACTACAATGATCTCATGGTGCTCACTGAGGAGCTGCTTTCAGGTAGGTTTTTCGTGTGGTGGTTTGTTGGGCGAGCCCCTGAGGGCTCTTCCTCAAGGAGCTCGTGGTGGGCGGGCTGGACCGGGTGTACGAGATCGGCAAGCAGTTCCGCAACAAGGGGATTGACTTGACGCACAACCCCGAGTTCATGACTATTGTATCTGGACTACAATGATCTCATGGTGCTCACCGAGGAGCTGCTCTCAGGTGAGCTGCTCTCAGGTGAGCTTGGTTCCCACGCTCCTCTCTACCAGTGGCTTTAGCCATTTGGGCCTTTGGACCCTTTGAGCCTTAGAGCCTTTGGCTCTCAGGTGGGTGTGGTGGAGGGGAAGGGGGTATGCTGTGGTACCACAGCAACAAGCTTTGGTCCCTCCCCTTCCCACTTCTTCCCTCTCCGCCCCCTCTCTTCTCCCCATCTCTATTGCAGTCATGGTGAAGGAGATCACAGGCATTTACAAGCTGTGGTACCACAGCAACAGGAATCCTCCTCCCCTCCCTGCTCCCAATCGCACCTTGACCCTTCTTCCCCCCTTTCTCCCAGGCATGGTGAAGGAGATCACGGGCGGTTACAAGCTGTGGTACCACAGCAACAGGAATCCGCCTCCCTTCCCTGTCCCCAAATCGCCCCTTGATCCTTCTTCCCCCCTTTCTTCCAGGAATGGTGAAGGAGATCACGGATGGCTACAAGCTGTGGTACCACAGCAACAGGAATCCGCCTCCCTTCCCTGTTTTCAATCGCCCCTTGACCGTTCTCCCCCCCTTCTTCCCCCCTTTCTCCCAGGTATGGTGAAGGAGATCACGGGCGGCTACAAGCTGTGGTACCACAGCAACGGGCTGGACAAGGAGCCTGTGGAGATCGACTTCACCCCGCCCTTCAAGTACGTGTGTAACAATAACTGTGAAAAGCGAGTGATGGAATGGCAAGGGGGGCTACAAGCTGTGGTACCACAGCAACGGGCTGGGCAAGGAACCTGTGGAGATCGACTTCACCCCGTTCTTCAAGTACGTCCCTCTTGCCGACTCTGAAAAGGTGTAGTTTATGAATAACAGCTGCATCAGTCCAGGTGGAAGGATTCTCGTTCACCCCAAAACGTCGTTAGTTACCTTGTCCTGTCCATCCGTGCATACTGTCCTGCCCCTTCCTTATTCTCACAGTTATATTGTCAGGCGCACCCTATCCTCCTGCCTTTTCCCACTGTATCCAACCCCAGGCGCATCCCCATGATTCAGAGCCTAAGGGACATCGGAGGGCTGACAGACACGAGCGTGACATGCACAGCACACACATTCACACCTCCTCCGCTCCCTCATTTACCCCCAGGCGCTTCCCCATGATCCAGGGTCTGAGGGACATCGGAGGGCTGACAGACCTGTGTGAGGCTCACACACCATGTATGTCTTCTCCCCTCTCCCTTCTCTTCTCCGCCCCCGTGTGTGTCTTGTCTACCCCCTCAGGCGCATCCCCATGATCCAGGGTCTGAGGGACATCGGGGGGCTGACAGACACTTTCTTTGACTTGCATGACACAACATTCGCACCTCCCTCACTCCCTCTGCTCGTGCCTACCTGTCTTCTCTTCTCTGCCCTCACGTCCATCCCCAGGCGCATCCCCATGATCCAGGGTCTGAGGGACATCGGAGGGCTGACAGACCTGCCAACGAACCTGGAAACAGAGGAGGCGAGGCAGTACCTGGAGGCCATGTGCGACAAGCACCATGTGCAGTGCCCGCCCCCTCTCACCACTGCCCGCTTGCTGGACAAGGTGTGTGTAGGGAAGCAAGGTGGCACGGCAGTACGTGTTCACAGTAGCAGCATCTGCTGGCGAGGCAGTACCTGGAGGCCATGTGCGAGAAGCACCACGTGCAGTGCCTGCCGCTCACCACTGCTCGCCTTCTCGACAAGGTGTGAATCCAGGAGTGTAATTTGCATGCGCATGTGTTTCAAGAGTGTGTTATAAGTTGGAGACAGAGGAGACGAGGCAGTACCTGGAGGCCATGTGCGAGAAGCACCACGTGCAGTGCCCCCCGCCGCTCACCACCGCTCGCCTTCTCGACAAGGTGAGTGCAGCACAGATGTGTCCTGTGTCTCTCATCTGCGTGCAAGTGTTTCAAGAGACTGTTAGAACCTGGAGACAGAGGAGGCGAGGCAGTACCTGGAGGCCATGTGCGAGAAGCACCACGTGCAGTGCCCCCCGCCGCTCACCACCGCTCGCCTTCTCGACAAGGTGAGTGCAGCACAGATGTGTCCTGTGTCTCTCATCTGCGTGCAAGTGTTTCAAGAGACTGTTAGAACCTGGAGACAGAGGAGGCGAGGCAGTACCTGGAGGCCATGTGCGAGAAGCACCACGTGCAGTGCCCCCCGCCGCTCACCACCGCTCGCCTTCTCGACAAGGTGAGTGCAGCACAGATGTGTCCTGTGTCTCTCATCTGCGTGCAAGTGTTTCAAGAGACTGTTAGAACCTGGAGACAGAGGAGGCGAGGCAGTACCTGGAGGCCATGTGCGAGAAGCACCACGTGCAGTGCCCCCCGCCGCTCACCACCGCTCGCCTGCTTGACAAGGTGAGTGCAGTGAACTCTTTCCTGAACCTGCTCGCTCATGGTGGCAGCAACAAGAGGAGGCGAGGCAGTACCTAGAGGCCATGTGCGACAAG
The DNA here is from genome assembly GCA_947470075.1 of Closterium sp. Yama58-4. NCBI lineage: Eukaryota > Viridiplantae > Streptophyta > Zygnematophyceae > Desmidiales > Closteriaceae > Closterium > Closterium sp. Yama58-4. Next base: position 595,208 of record CANIUD010000095.1, read on the forward strand.
CACCACGTGCAGTGCCCCCCCTCTCTCACCACCGCACACCTGCTTGATAAGGTGTGTGTGTGTAGGGAGTTGTCTTTTGAACCTGTTCAAAGTAACAGCAGCTGCAGTGCAGGTACGGCAGTAAATAGTGACACGGTGTGACTAGCGAGCTGTATTCTGAGCCTGTTCAAAAGAGGGTTGCTGAATGAAGCATCTATCAAGCGTCTCAAATCTACAGCTTTTCTTGTTCCTTCTGCCCCTGCCTCTCCCTCCTACAGCTGGTGGGGCATTTCATCGAGCCCAAGTGCCTGAGCCCCACGGTCATCATCGACCATCCTTCAACCCACACGTAACTGCCTCCCTCAATCCGTGCCTCTTCTGCCCTACCTCCCCACCCCCTTTCCCCCTGCAGCTCGTCGGCCATTTCATCTAGCCCAAGTGCCTGAGCCCAACGTTCATCATTGACCATCCTTCAACCAATCACTCCACCTGCACCCTTGCTTCCTCCCTTCACCATTCACTGTCCCCTTCCTTCCCCCTCCAGCTGGTCGGCCATTTCATCGAGCCCAAGTGCCTCAGCCCAACGTTCATCATCGACCATCCGCAGATCATGTCTCCTTTAGCCAAGTGGCACCGCACCGACGTCAACCTTTCTGAGCGTTTCGAGCTCTTTGTCAACTGCCACGAGGTCAGAGGGGGCTGGGAACAAGGTTGGCTTTAGTTGCCCTGTCCGTTCTGCCCTGGGCTGTCTTTGTCGTCCGCTCTTTGTCAACTGCCACGAGGTCAGAGGGGGCTGGGAACAAGGTTGGCTTTAGTTGCCCTGTCCGTTCTGCCCTGGGCTGTCTTTGTCGTCCGCTCTTTGTCAACTGCCACGAGGTCAGAGGGGGCTGGGAACAAGGTTGGCTTTAGTTGCCCTGTCCGTTCTGCCCTGGGCTGTCTTTGTCGTCCGCTCTTTGTCAACTGCCACGAGGTCAGAGGGGGCTGGGAACAAGGTTGGCTTTAGTTGCCCTGTCCGTTCTGCCCTGGGCTGTCTTTGTCGTCCTCTCTTTGTCAACTGCCACGAGGTCAGAGGGGGCTGGGAACAAGGTTGGCTTTAGTTGCCCTGTCCGTTCTGCCCTGGGCTGTCTTTGTCGTCCGCTCTTTGTCAACTGCCACGAGGTCAGAGGGGGCTGGGAACAAGGTTGGCTTTAGTTGCCCTGTCCGTTCTGCCCTGGGCTGTCTTTGTCGTCCGCTCTTTGTCAACTGCCACGAGGTCAGAGGGGGCTGGGAACAAGGTTGGCTTTAGTTGCCCTGTCCGTTCTGCCCTGGGCTGTCTTTGTCGTCCGCTCTTTGTCAACTGCCACGAGGTCAGAGGGGGCTGGGAACAAGGTTGGCTTTAGTTGCCCTGTCCGTTCTGCCCTGGGCTGTCTTTGTCGTCCGCTCTTTGTCAACTGCCACGAGGTCAGAGGGGGCTGGGAACAAGGTTGGCTTTAGTTGCCCTGTCCGTTCTGCCCTGGGCTGTCTTTGTCGTCCGCTCTTTGTCAACTGCCACGAGGTCAGAGGGGGCTGGGAACAAGGTTGGCTTTAGTTGCCCTGTCCGTTCTGCCCTGGGCTGTCTTTGTCGTCCTCTCTTTGTCAACTGCCACGAGGTCAGAGGGGGCTGGGAACAAGGTTGGCTTTAGTTGCCCTGTCCGTTCTGCCCTGGGCTGTCTTTGTCGTCCTCTCTTTGTCAACTGCCACGAGGTCAGAGGGGGCTGGGAACAAGGTTGGCTTTAGTTGCCCTGTCCGTTCTGCCCTGGGCTGTCTTTGTCGTCCGCTCTTTGTCAACTGCCACGAGGTCAGAGGGGGCTGGGAACAAGGTTGGCTTTAGTTGCCCTGTCCGTTCTGCCCTGGGCTGTCTTTGTCGTCCTCTCTTTGTCAACTGCCACGAGGTCAGAGGGGGCTGGGAACAAGGTTGGCTTTAGTTGCCCTGTCCGTTCTGCCCTGGGCTGTCTTTGTCGTCCGCTCTTTGTCAACTGCCACGAGGTCAGAGGGGGCTGGGAACAAGGTTGGCTTTAGTTGCCCTGTCCGTTCTGCCCTGGGCTGTCTTTGTCGTCCTCTCTTTGTCAACTGCCACGAGGTCAGAGGGGGCTGGGAACAAGGTTGGCTTTAGTTGCCCTGTCCGTTCTGCCCTGGGCTGTCTTTGTCGTCCTCTCTTTGTCAACTGCCACGAGGTCAGAGGGGGCTGGGAACAAGGTTGGCTTTAGTTGCCCTGTCCGTTCTGCCCTGGGCTGTCTTTGTCGTCCTCTCTTTGTCAACTGCCACGAGGTCAGAGGGGGCTGGGAACAAGGTTGGCTTTAGTTGCCCTGTCCGTTCTGCCCTGGGCTGTCTTTGTCGTCCTCTCTTTGTCAACTGCCACGAGGTCAGAGGAGGCTGGGAACAAGGTTGGCTTTAGTTGCCCTGTCCGTTCTGCCCTGGGCTGTCTTTGTCGTCCGCTCTTTGTCAACTGCCACGAGGTCAGAGGGGGCTGGGAACAAGGTTGGCTTTAGTTGCCCTGTCCGTTCTGCCCTGGGCTGTCTTTGTCGTCCGCTCTTTGTCAACTGCCACAAGGTCAGAGGGGGCTGGGAACAAGGTTGGCTTTAGTTGCCCTGTCCGTTCTGCCCTGGGCTGTCTTTGTCGTCCTCTCTTTGTCAACTGCCACGAGGTCAGAGGGGGCTGGGAACAAGGTTGGCTTTAGTTGCCCTGTCCGTTTGGGCTGTCTTTGTCGTCCGCTCTTTGTCAACTGCCACGAGGTCAGAGGGGGCTGGGAACAAGGTTGGCTTTAGTTGCCCTGTCCGTTCTGCCCTGGGCTGTCTTTGTCGTCCGCTCTTTGTCAACTGCCACGAGGTCAGAGGGGGCTGGGAACAAGGTTGGCTTTAGTTGCCCTGTCCGTTCTGCCCTGGGCTGTCTTTGTCGTCCGCTCTTTGTCAACTGCCACGAGGTCAGAGGGGGCTGGGAACAAGGTTGGCTTTAGTTGCCCTGTCCGTTCTGCCCTGGGCTGTCTTTGTCGTCCGCTCTTTGTCAACTGCCACGAGGTCAGAGGGGGCTGGGAACAAGGTTGGCTTTAGTTGCCCTGTCCGTTCTGCCCTGGGCTGTCTTTGTCGTCCTCTCTTTGTCAACTGCCACGAGGTCAGAGGGGGCTGGGAACAAGGTTGGCTTTAGTTGCCCTGTCCGTTCTGCCCTGGGCTGTCTTTGTCGTCCGCTCTTTGTCAACTGCCACGAGGTCAGAGGGGGCTGGGAACAAGGTTCGCTTTAGTTGCCCTGTCCGTTCTGCCCTGGGCTGTCTTTGTCGTCCTCTCTTTGTGAACTGCCACGAGGTCAGAGGGGGCTGGGAACAAGGTTGGCTTTAGTTGCCCTGTCCGTTCTGCCCTGGGCTGTCTTTGTCGTCCGCTCTTTGTCAACTGCCACGAGGTCAGAGGGGGCTGGGAACAAGGTTGGCTTTAGTTGCCCTGTCCGTTCTGCCCTGGGCTGTCTTTGTCGTCCGCTCTTTGTCAACTGCCACGAGGTCAGAGGGGGCTGGGAACAAGGTTGGCTTTAGTTGCCCTGTCCGTTCTGCCCTGGGCTGTCTTTGTCGTCCGCTCTTTGTCAACTGCCACGAGGTCAGAGGGGGCTGGGAACAAGGTTGGCTTTAGTTGCCCTGTCCGTTCTGCCCTGGGCTGTCTTTGTCGTCCGCTCTTTGTCAACTGCCACGAGGTCAGAGGGGGCTGGGAACAAGGTTGGCTTTAGTTGCCCTGTCCGTTCTGCCCTGGGCTGTCTTTGTCGTCCGCTCTTTGTCAACTGCCACGAGGTCAGAGGGGGCTGGGAACAACGTTGGCTTTAGTTGCCCTGTCCGTTCTGCCCTGGGCTGTCTTTGTCGTCCGCTCTTTGTCAACTGCCACGAGGTCAGAGGGGGCTGGGAACAAGGTTGGCTTTAGTTGCCCTGTCCGTTCTGCCTTGGGCTGTCTTTGTCGTCCGCTCTTTGTCAACTGCCACGAGGTCAGAGGGGGCTGGGAACAAGGTTGGCTTTAGTTGCCCTGTCCGTTCTGCCCTGGGCTGTCTTTGTCGTCCTCTCTTTGTCAACTGCCACGAGGTCAGAGGGGGCTGGGAACAAGGTTGGCTTTAGTTGCCCTGTCCGTTCTGCCCTGGGCTGTCTTTGTCGTCCTCTCTTTGTCAACTGCCACGAGGTCAGAGGGGGCTGGGAACAAGGTTGGCTTTAGTTGCCCTGTCCGTTCTGCCTGCTGTGTTGGGCAGCTGTGTTTGTCTTCTCTATTGTTTGTTTCTGCCATGCGATCGTATCGTTCCTTCCTCCTTTGCCATGAGCTTGGCCCTCTCCACTTGTGTGGGTTGTTCAGCCCCACAGAGCTGAACAAACCAATCACCCCCTTTTCCCTTCCCCCATCCCTCAAACGCTCCCACACCCACCCCCCCATTCCCCCCTTTTCCCCACGCCCTTCCCCTCCCCCAACATTATTCCTTCCCATGCCTTCCGCCTCTCCATTTTACTCCATTTCAAACCCACTCCCTCCCTCCCATCCCCCCGTCCTCTGTGTGCTGCCTGCCCTGCAGGTGTGCAATGCCTACACAGAGCTGAACGATCCAATCAGGCAGCGACAGCTGTTTGCCAATCAGGGCAAGGACCGGGCGGCGGGTGATGATGAGGCCATGAAGGTGCGAGTGGGGGAGGGGCGGGCGGTGGGGCGGAAGGGGAAGGGTGGGAGGGGTAGAGTTGCAGGGGGGGTGGGCGAGGGGCAGAAGTAGAAGGGGGGTGAGAGTGGGAATCGCTAAGGACCGGGCGGCGGGTGACGATGAGGCCATGAAGGTGCGAAGGGTTTAGAGGGAGGGGAGGACGGTGGAGCAGAAGAGGTAGAGTTCTGAGGAGTAGAGGGGAAGGTGGGGGATGGGGGATGGGCAGAAGGGGAAGGGGGGTGAGAGTAGGGTAGGCCAAGGACAGGACGGCGGGTGGCGATGAAGCCATGAAGGTGCAAATGGGGGACGGACAGAGGGGCGGAGGAAGACTAGGGGATTTGTGTGGATGGGGCAGAAGCTGAAGGGAGGTGAGCATGGGGAAGGCTATAGGAAGATTTTTGCGGCGCCTCAAAGAAGGGAGGTGAGCATGGGGAAGGCTATAGGAAGATTTTTGAGGCGCCTCAAAGAAGGGAGGTGAGCATGGGGAAGGCTATAGGAAGATTTTTTAGGCGCCTCAAAGAAGGGAGGTGAGCATGGGGAAGGCTATAGGAAGGCTGGTTGGCTGCCGATGATGAGGCCATGAAGGTGTTGATTGGAGTGGGACAATGGGGGAAGGGTAGGGGTAGGTGGGGTGGGGGATGAGATGGGGGGAGAGAAAGGGAACACAGAATGAAAGTACTAATGCTGTGGTCTCAGTGATGCCACACTTGCGTGTTCTCTCCTCAACCTCTATGCACTCTTGCCACTTCCCCCTTGTCCTTACTCTTCCCCCTTGTCCTTACTCTTCCCCCTTGTCCTTACTCTTCCCCCTTGTCCTTACTCTTCCCCCTTGTCCTTACTCTTCCCCCTTGTCCTTACTCTTCCCCCTTGTCCTTACTCTTCCCCCTTGTCCTTACTCTTCCCCCTTGTCCTTACTCTTCCCCCTTGTCCTTACTCTTCCCCCTTGTCCTTACTCTTCCCCCTTGTCCTTACTCTTCCCCCTTGTCCTTACTCTTCCCCCTTGTCCTTACTCTTCCCCCTTGTCCTTACTCTTCCCCCTTGTCCTTACTCTTCCCCCTTGTCCTTACTCTTCCCCCTTGTCCTTACTCTTCCCCCTTGTCCTTACTCTTCCCCCTTGTCCTTACTCTTCCCCCTTGTCCTTACTCTTCCCCCTTGTCCTTACTCTTCCCCCTTGTCCTTACTCTTCCCCCTTGTCCTTACTCTTCCCCCTTGTCCTTACTCTTCCCCCTTGTCCTTACTCTTCCCCCTTGTCCTTACTCTTCCCCCTTGTCCTTACTCTTCCCCCTTGTCCTTACTCTTCCCCCTTGTCCTTACTCTTCCCCCTTGTCCTTACTCTTCCCCCTTGTCCTTACTCTTCCCCCTCGTCCTTACTCTTCCCCCTTGTCCTTACTCTTCCCCCTTGTCCTTACTCTTCCCCCTTGTCCTTACTCTTCCCCCTTGTCCTTACTCTTCCCCCTTGTCCTTACTCTTCCCCCTTGTCCTTACTCTTCCCCCTTGTCCTTACTCTTCCCCCTTGTCCTTACTCTTCCCCCTTGTCCTTACTCTTCCCCCTTGTCCTTACTCTTCCCCCTTGTCCTTACTCTTCCCCCTTGTCCTTACTCTTCCCCCTTGTCCTTACTCTTCCCCCTTGTCCTTACTCTTCCCCCTTGTCCTTACTCTTCCCCCTTGTCCTTACTCTTCCCCCTTGTCCTTACTCTTCCCCCTTGTCCTTACTCTTCCCCCTTGTCCTTACTCTTCCCCCTTGTCCTTACTCTTCCCCCTTGTCCTTACTCTTCCCCCTTGTCCTTACTCTTCCCCCTTGTCCTTACTCTTCCCCCTTGTCCTTACTCTTCCCCCTTGTCCTTACTCTTCCCCCTTGTCCTTACTCTTCCCCCTTGTCCTTACTCTTCCCCCTTGTCCTTACTCTTCCCCCTTGTCCTTACTCTTCCCCCTTGTCCTTACTCTTCCCCCTTGTCCTTACTCTTCCCCCTTCCCCCCTGCATCACGCCCCACCCCACCTCCTTTTCCACCTGAGCAGAAGGACGATGATTTCTGCACGGCGCTCGAGTATGGCCTGCCGCCCACAGGAGGGTGGGGCATGGGCGTGGACCGACTGACCATGATTCTCACCGACTCCATCAACATCAAGGTGAGATGCATGTGGGGGCGTGCATGGGGTCCACAGGAGGTTGGGGCATGGGAGGGTTAGTATGGGAGGTTGGGTCACAGGAGGGTGGGGCATGGGAGTGGACCGACTGACCATGATTCTCACCGACTCCATCAACATCAAGGTGAGATGCTCGTGGGAAGGCGCACGGGGTTTGGTGCACAGGGCGTCAGTGTTTGCATGATATGGTGGGTATGGTCATCCCGCATTGGAGGTCCGCCCACGGGAGGGTGGGGCATGGGAGTTGACCGACTGACCATGATTCTCACCGACTCCATCAACATCAAGGTGGGAGTCAGCTGGGGAATCGCACAGTGTTTCGCACAGGGCATGAGCATGTGTGTGTGGAGTGGAGTGGTTGGTATAGTGTGGCCAAGCCAAAGGAAGTTGGTTCACAGGAGCGTGGGGCATGGGCGTGGAGATGCATGTCAGATGTATGTGGAGGGCGCACAGGACATGGCATGGTATGGTGCACAGGACGTGGCATGGTGCACAAGATATGGTACCCAGGACATGGGTATGTGCACCGGTACTGGTATGGGAAGTCTGATGTATGTGCACGGGTGAAGCCTAGGGTGGGATGGGAAGTTGGGACGGACATGTGCATGTCCAGCAAACAGCTTCCTTGTGTCTTTTCCCACTTGTTATGCATTGGCTTCACAGGAAGTGCTTCTGTTCCCTGCTATGAAGCCCAAGGCTGACCAACTCCCCGCTGCTGCTGCCGCTGCTCCTGCTGCTGCACCCTCAGCTGCAAATTGATACTTGAGCAATCTTACGACTAAATATATGGATTTGAGGAGGCAGGTTCATTCAATAGGTTTATCCGTCAGGCTTGTGTGATGGACAATAAGGATTTTGTTCTTTTCTGGTAAATGATGGCCTAGTGTTGTGTAGTTTAGCAAAACGGCTGATAACGAAATGGTGCATCTGGATGAGTTCTCTGTGGACTGCGCCCTCGTTCTCACTCATCTCACCAACGGAAGCACTGGCTACAGTGTTTGGACGTAGCGGGCTGGTGAGATAACTTGGTTGCCAACAAAGTCGCACGAGGCGAGGAAGCAGGACCTGGGCAAACAAAAAATCGTTAACGCTCAATATCCGTCTAAACCGCTTTGAAAAAATCAGTAATATTCCAGAACGTATAAAACCTTGACTCACCGCCTTGGGTCAAGTTGTCACTGTAACGCATGTGATAGGACCTTCTTTGGTCCGCTGCGGCTACACTTAGCGTCTCGGTCAGTATAACATATGCCAGTCTATCGAGAATGAGGGTGTAGCTTTTGCCAGGACGTGTGGCTTGACCACATTTTGGTTGGGACCAGCTGCGAACGCTGCCCTGCCTAGTGGCGTGCTTCGTTTTCCTGGTCATCACCAGCTCTGGTCTGGCTCCAGCCAAAACCAGGGTGCTTGCTTTGGCTGGAGCAGGGTCGCAGCGCGCGATACTGTACTCCAAAAGCATGCCCGCAATGTACAGTACGCATGTCTGGCCCACTGTCTAGTGCAGATTGGATTTCACACCATGTGCCACGCCAGCCAGCCTCGAGATGACGTGCCAGCTAGGATGGTGTCAGAGCCGAGCTGTTCGAGGGGCACTGTTGAATTCCACATCAACGAGTCGAGACGCTTTTTCATGTGGTGGCCCTTGGGTGTTCCCATGTGCCAGCTGGAAGAGAAATAACCCTGAAAAACATAAGCAGGAGCAGGCAACACTCGTTCCCGAAGACAGCCGTGCCCACTGTACTGCAGGGCTCGGTATGTGAAGATCGACACTGGTAAATGACGCCACCAGGCTGGGGTAACCCAACCCAAGTTTGGTCTCGCCATGAGTTTCTGCGTGCCTCCATTTCCTTTCACCCTCCAGTCAAACCACCCTCTCCTTTCGCAACCATGCGGTACGCTTCCTCCACCCATCACCTCTCCCGCATTTCCTGTCAGCCCAAACCATCCACGCCCCCGCCGCGACTCACTTGAAACTACAGTAGCCCACTGTTTCATTTTGTTGAGGTATTCCTGCCTCGCATACGGTGGGAAATGTTGGTTGTTTCTTTCTTGCTGCTGGGAATTCTAGGACCTCGCCTTCTTTCCCCGTTTCTAACCACGTGCATAATCAGAACTGCGAAATCTCTCTGATCTCACTTACCCCTCACCTCCCAACGCGTCGAGATGTCGCCTGCTCGCATGGAGTCCGTGGTTGTTGAGCTCGCGTTCAGCGCAACTCGCGCTGTTCAACGGCTAGCAATCACCAGATTTCGCAGCCGTCCAGTTGTGGAGAAACCATTGGCTGTACTAAAATGTCTCTTCTTCTGGTGGCCATACCTACGATTAGCGCCCTCGAGTCACTGTCCCCTGCAGAATCGAAAGCCCTGAGTATCGCCTATGGATTGCGCTTTACGAATCTACTACCACTCACGCCGACACAAACACATCCCATTTCATCCTGGTCCGTCTCCCTTCCTCGACTGCTCCTTCGCTCTCTCTCAGAATCGCCTTCCCTCTCACCATTCTCAGACATCGCCGAGCAATTCAGAGAGGATTCAGGAACAAGGTCGTGCGTAGTTTCTAGCGCCAGCTTGTGCCTTCCAATCGGTCCGGAAGTTCTGAGTAATTCTGGCGTTGGCACGCGACTCGGGTCCGTGGAGAAGTCAAGGTTTTCAAGAATTCTGCATAGTCGTCGAGAAAATGCTTCTGTTGAGTAAATTTTCAGGGTCCAAGTCCCGGAGGAATTCGGGGAACGAGCGGAATGCGCGGAGCGAGCGGAAAGATGAGAGCGGATGCGGCTCGGAGCTACCCCTTGGACGTCAACCCGCGGCGCGCGTCGTTGTCTTCGAGAGATGCGGTTCGCAGGAAGCATTGACAGCACGCGGAGACGCGGAGAACCCGCCGGAATTACTGGCTTCTGAACCTGCTGCGGCCGGAGATTGCGGGGCTTGCGGAGGTTGCGGAAGCTGCGGAGGCTCTGAAAGCTGCGGAGGCGGAGGAGGTTGCGGGGGTTGCGAAAAGAACGAGGTTTCGACGCTGGCGCCGGCGGGTTTCGCGCATCGCCTTTCGTTCTCGCTGGACGAGACGACCCTGAGCGACGTCGCTCGTCGAGCGTGCGAATCCTCTCACGAATTGTCGTCGCATCATTCGCCGGATGCCAAGGCGCGTCGCTCGTCCTTCTCCTTCGACCCTCCCCCGCTGGTGGCTGGGGAAGAGGGAGCTCCTGGGAACGAAATCTGCGAGGAGGGCTCAACGGCAGGCGAAATTGGCGAAGAAAATACGGCGTCATCACAGCAGCAGGCGCAGCAGCAGCAGGGGGAGGTGGAGGAGGAGCAGCAGGACGAAGCAGAGAGGTGCCGGTGCGAGAAATGGATGGCGTTTCAGCAGTCGATTGCGGCAGCAGAAGCAGCTGACAACGCCGCCACCGCCGAGCCCGCGACTACGCCTGGCAGCGCCGCTACTGGTACTACTATTGGTGATAGTGTCGACTGCTGCGCTGGCGACTCTGGCGACTGCTGCGCTGCGAATTCTTTCGGCGGGTTACAATCTCCAGCTCTTAGCGTCGCCGAGGAGGCGGAGGCGCCATCAATTGCGACGCCAGTTGCGCCATCAGTTGTGCCGTTAGTTGCGCCGTCGGGTGCGACAGCAACAGAGACGCTGTTCTCCCGGCGAATGAAGTCTCAATCGCACCCAGCGGCGCGGGTAGCACCCGTATTGGGCGATACCACTTCGGGGACGCGCAACTTCCCCTTCCCCCTGGCCCGGGGCCCCGCAAGCGCAGGCCTTTTGCGGAACTCCCCGCTGCGCAACTTCCCCGCTCCCCGCAGCTCGCCGCAGAACGATATCTTTCCGCCCCCGGGGCCGGCGGCTCTCACGGCGGCGTTTCTGCCAGAGCCCCGCTCTGCCCGTGCCAACAGTACCTACCAGTACACACCGCCTCGCGTTAGTGAACCGTTTCAGACAGGCATATCTTGTAGTGAGGCGTTTAGGGGTGCGAGTAGCGAGTCGCCTCGCGTTACAGTCACGTCGATGGTGACAGAGATCGCGTACGAACCGCTCCCTGAAGGCCTTTTCACTCCGCTCACCCCGCTATCCGCCGCTTCCGCCGATTCCGCCCCTTCCGCCGCTTCCGCGCTGTTTTCTCCGGGCGGCCACTCCGCACGATTTTTCGACTCCCCCGGCGCGTTTTCTCCGCGTGGCCACCGCGCGGCGTTTTTGGATTCCCCCGGCGCGTCTTCGTCCGCCTCCGTTTCCTCTGCGTCCGTTCTTTCCCCCGGCGCTTCCCCCGGCGCTTCGCCTTCATCTTCTCCCGCCGCACGAACACTCGCGACGCGACACAGGCGACAGTCGTCCGCGTCGCACGCGACGACCCCTCCGCCAATCACGTCGCTGCAAGGCGACGTGCCGCGTTCGCCGCTGGCTCCGTTCCGTCGGCGATCGCATTCGTTCGCATCGCTCAACTCGTTTCAGCTGCAACGAAAAATCCAGGCGTCCCCGTCCCCGCCCATGTCCCCGTCTCACGCGTCGGCAGCATCGACCCTAGCGGAAGCCAGGGCGGCTCGTTTGTCCACGTCAGCAGCAGCGGCAGCAGCCGCCAAACCAGGAGGAACCAGGATTTTCGCGTCGCTGCCGCTCCATAAGCCGACAAAATTTTCATCGCCTGGCTTGCAAGTATCGCCACCCGCGGTTACAGGATTCGCTAACTGTGCGACTGGTGCAGCTGACGTGGCACTTGCTGCAGTCGCTCCGACTGCCGCCTCCAGTTCGCTTGAATCGCACGCCGTCGCTGAAGCTGGTGTGCCGCAGTTCCCTCGGTGGGGATCTACAGTGAATCGTTCTACAGTACACGGAGGTACAGTTGAGACTTCTACACTCCAAGGGGCTACGATAAAGTATTTTACCATTAACGAGAATGCAGTGCCTTACGCCCCTAACAGAAAGCCCACCGGCTCGAATTGCATGGTTTTCCCTGCTTCTCCCAAGTCCCCACAAGCTCTAGTCGGAGCAACGAGGGGCAACCCGGGGTGGGAAATGGAGCGGAATGGGGGGTACTTTATGGGAGGCGTGGGGGAGGCAAACAGGGGGGACATGGCAAAGGGGTGGGGGAGCACATCGCTGGGGGTGGAGCTGGGTGGTGGGGGATGTGTGAGGGGAGGCGCAGCCGCAATGCGGATGCGCGTGCACCAAGGGATGAGTGCTGCGAAGCATGTGCATGAGCGCATGCGATCTGAAACTGCTGGGCAGGTTGACAACTTGCTGCCAGCCTGTCACAGTAACCGGACTGGCGAAGTCGGGGGTAATTAGCACACTTGCAGGCTGGATCATAGAGTGGCGGCAGCAGTAGTGGAACATGCAGCTAGGGTAGAAGCAGCAGCAGCATTATAGGAAGCAGCAGAGCTAGGAGAAGCAGCACAGCCAAGGGTGGCAAATGGTAGCAAGAGCGTGGGCCATACACACTGTGTGTTCCTGTGGTGGCAACAATGCCTCCAGCGGCCAAAATACACAGAATGTGAATCCAAGGGATCCTCTTTTGCTTGTTGTTAGCACGTGTTTGCAGTTGTTCCACTCTTTATCTATAAATAAAAGGGATTGCTACTGGTAGGAGCTTGCTTGGTGTAGACTGGGGGACAGTCATAGGAGCTCATGATACGGTAGAAGGAAAATATATGCTCTTTTGCATGTATTCCCTTTAGTAAGTGTTGCTTGCACGAGCAGCTGCAGCAGCAGTAGCAGCAGCCCGAGCGCGGCCATCAGTTGCTGCTCTTTGCGATATCATACTCTCAAAGCAGCTGGGTATGCACCCTGACCACACATGTAGGCTGGTTGGGTTGGGAGTGGTCATGCCAGTTGTGAGTGGTCAAAAGCTGAACACCATTTATCGTAAATGGGAAGGATGAATTGGGAGTGTAGAGGGCATTCTTGTTATGGTAGCGAGCATGCCTTCCAGGAAAACATTGCTTGGTTGACAGACAAACAACGCCAGGCAGCCAGGCTGGTTTGTTGCTGAAAAGTTGTCGCTTCTGTCTTTATGGAGGTTGTTCGATAGATTAATCTAACGGCCAACGGAAACGCGATTAGATCGGACGTCTGAGATTATTTGAGAGCCTTCCACACTGCCAGGCTTTAGCAGCTCGACCTTTGCGCTTGTACCTCTCGCTTCGACGACAACCGTCGATTTTCACCGCAATACCTGCATAAGAGCCAACAGACCGTACCTGATTATTCACCCTCAGGGCTTCCTCACCTCCCGCGCTGTACGTACGGAGGGCAAGCCTCCCCGTCCCTCCCTTCGTCACTTTCACCCGCGCCAACAGCAGCGCAACCACGGCCCAGAGTCCAGAGACGGGGTATCGTACCCAAACCAGCAGGTTCGGGAATGATGACATTTTCAAGGTTCAACCCCCCCTACCCAGCCAACTCCAGCCGCTGGTGCGTCGCAATTGTTTCTTTACCCCCAGAACCCTCTTCCAACACTCTGCTTATAAAATGGACCGATTTTGAACGCACTGAATATGGCTGACAAACGCCCTGAGAGTTCGGTGACAGATGGCTTCCTCTTCCATTTTGCTTACTACCCAGCTCAACCGTTCTTGAAATCTATTTGACCGCGCTAAATCGCAATGAGAGTCACTGATCGTAACGAAAGCAGGACAGAGCTTTTCATACAGTAAGACAATTCCCTAGAAACTATCCGCCTGATGAAGACTACCCGCCTTATCTTGTCCACCTGAGTGCTCACTAATACCTATGTAGGCGTTGTTGTAGGCCGTTTCCAAGCTTAGACGCCATTGAAGCTTCCGCAAGGGAGTGCTGCTGCTTGTTATGATATTTGTTGCTGTTGCTATTTCACTCGCAAAACAGTAAATTGGCGTCGACATGGATTTTGGACCTGAAGGGTCGTTAGTATACCGCAAGTTCCTGCTAGCAAGCCCGGCGAGTGCCACGTCAGCTAGCAGTAATGCCAATCTAGTCCATCCAGTTTCCCCCTGGCACGACTTACCGCTTCGGTTTGATTCTAACGATGGCTCGGTTCCCGCTGCATTATCCGCCGGTGACTGTATCGAGATGGTATGCACTACGCCTAAAGGCTCGTGGTTACAGCTAGAAGTAGCCGTTTCCGAGCTTTATCAGCCGTTGAGGCTTCGCGAATCGAACGGTGCTCCCGCGCACTACCAGGACAATGTACAGTGGAACCTTGGTATTATCCCGCAAACGTGCTCATGCTTTAGCGAGGACGACGAGAATAAAGGAAGCGGTCCGGACCCGTCGAAACAGCACGGTCCGGTAGAAATAATCGATATAGGATCCGCGCCTGCTGACGTGGGATACGCGTATCGCGTGAAACCAATGACAGCGTTTCTGGTGATAAGTCCTAATTTAAAGACGACCCTAAAGATAGTCGGCATTAATTCCATGGACCCGATCGCTGATAAGTTATCGTGTCTAGAAGACTTGCAGAGACACGCTGGTGGGAAGCTCGCGGAGATCAGCGAGTGGCTCAAAACGTCAGGCTGTGTTTCAAGATGTGAGTTGAAATTGCTGGTCTGTTGGCTGGTTCAATCTATTAATTTTTGCTTGTTTTTCGCAACCTCGTCGATTTTGCTTGATAATAGCAAGGCAATTTCATGCCCGATGATGCGCCATTTTCTGAACTCCACACGTAGACAGAAAGGTCATTGGAATACAGCAGATGAAGAAGCTCTTCTGACGGTGCTTTGTTTCTATCGGGAATTAATATAATTAAGGCCTATTGCCGGTATCAGCGATTTTTATGAGGAGAAGGGACCTCAGGGAAATATGAGACGCGCCAGCACGTGAAGCCATAAAACCATTGGAGCTCTCAATAACAATATTGAGGATTTTTGTTTGTTATATTATCCGTAAAATTGTCTTGTTTCTAATGTCTCCCTACCTTTCTCTCCTCTTCCCCTCTTTCCGCCCACCTCCCACTCTTTCCCCTTTTCCCCCTTTCGCCCCCCCGCTTCTGCTCCTTCCTCCCTTCTTTTCCATCCCGCGCATTGCCTCCTTTCAGACGACGTACCCAACACGATTGGCTACCGCGAAAAGCCCGTCCCCACGGACCGAACGCTCTCCCTCCTCACCAACGCGCATGCCGCCTGGCACACCTACCACAGCACCCACCACAGCCCCCACTCCGCCTCCGCCGCTTCCGCCTCCTCCTCGCCCAACCGCCCGCCCTCCGCCGTGCACGCGCGGGATCTGCGGAAGCTTGTAGAGAGCACCGCGGGCGGGTCGCTGGACGATCCTTCCGCCACTGGCGCATGCGTGCCGTTTTCCAAGCGGGAAGGCGCAGGGGGAGCGGACGCGGGGGGTGGCGGAGGTGCGGGAATGGGAACGGGAACGGGAACGGGAACGGGGACGGGGACGGGGATGGGGGCGGGGGCGGGGACTGAGGCGGGCTCAGCGCACCCTGTGGCGGCGAAAGCAGGTCCAGCAGACGATTTGAGGCGGAAACTTCTCGCGTCGAGCTCAGCGCGAGGTCCTGCAGGTGTAACACCAAGAGATAAGGTAACCGCACATCGGCGAGCTTCATCGGTGTCGTTTTTCGCCCCAGGCGCATCGGATTTCGGGACGGGTATTGACAGTCCGCCTCACGGGTTTCATACGGGGACGGGGAGCCCTGGCGGTGGGAGCGGCGGGGGCGGCGGGAGCGGCGTGGGTGGGGGAGGTGGCGGGGTTGTGGGGATTGGCGGAAGTGGTAGACCCCCTTCGCTAAGCCCTCGCATGCAGCAGCCGCCTTCGTCGCAATTCGCAGCGTTTCCCGGCGGCAGCAGCGTGGGGGGAGGGAGCCCCGGGGGGCGTAGGGTTAACAGACACGCGCGAGCGCAGAGCGTCAGTTTCAGCCTGCATATGGACTTCAGCAGTAGCGGCAGCGGCGGCGGCGGCGGCGGCGGTATCACCAGTGGCAGCAGCAGGGGTGGCGGTACTGCTAACGCCTTAGCTCACGGCTCTCCCCCCCACCCTGGTGGAGCAGGGGTGCAGGGGGGAGCCGCCCCTGCGCCTGGCGCAGGGGGAAGCAGGGGAGCGGGGCTGGCGCCGCCGGGATTGATTAAGGGCGGAATGGGCAGGGGGGGACGGCTGGGGCCTTTGGGCGGAGGGGGGCTTGCTGGGGGGAGGGCGGGTCCGGGGAGGGGGATGGGGCGCGGGGGATTTTTCAGGAGCGCGTCTGTGGACGGGGGAAGGGGGGCGGAGGAGGATGGGGGAACGGATGGTCCGCTGGTGAGGCGGAGGAGTGGCGGAGGGGGAAGAGACCCACCGGTTGTTGTCAGGCGCGGGGGGATGCCCCCCTCTGGGCCTGCGACAGGCGCAGGCGGAGGCGGAGGAGGCGGGGGGAGTGGCGGAAGCGCGGGTGTTGACGGAAAGGAGACGCCAGGTGTGTTAGTGATTGAGCTTGGTAGCAAGGGGGGTGAGGGGAGTGAGGAGGGGAAAGAGGCCAGCAGTGCAGATCAGGATTCTACATTTACCTTCCCTCAGCTAGGAGGGGCGATTGGTGATCCGGGTATGGAAGGTGCTGCTAACGGAGGTGATAATAACGAGGAGGAGGAGTACACTGCGGATTTGGACAGTAGTGAGGATGACTGTGACGAGGATGATGGGGATATCGTGGAGTGTAAGGCTGCGCCAGGAGCATCTGTTACAGGGCGAATGCCGCTCAATGTATCTGTTAACGAGGACGACGATAAGGAGGATGAGGACGACTGTGTGGTTCTAGCCTCGCCTCTCCTGTCCGCCCAGCACCAGCAGCCGCAGCCGCAGCTGCAGCCGCAGCAGCAGCAGCAGCAGCAGTAGCAGCAGCGAGTGAGTGATGCATCGCCAGGGTCAAGTTCTCCTAACGGGCTTGTAGCAGCAGCAGGAGCAGCCGCAGCAGGAGGGACAGCCGGCAATGCAGGCGTGGGGGCAGTAGCAGCCGGGCAGAGTAACGGGCAGATTGGGGGCCATACTGACGGGGAGGAGGAGGACGCTGATGCAGATGGGGATGGAGACATCCCCCTGGCCTCACCCCTGGCCAAATACCCCCCTGCCAGCCCCCTCAAGGGGCCTGCCCATCACCAGCCGCTGCTCAGCCCGTTAAGCCGCGGTCCTCTGGCTTCTACATTCAGTGCCAACCCCCCACGCCCTGGCAGCCCCCTCACACGCGCTCCCCAGCAGCAGCAGCCGCAGCAGCAGCAGCAGAGCGAGAGCAGCAGTGGTGGCGGCTTCTCAGATCCCTCTGGCGCGGTCGTGAACCAGAGCCTGCCGCGGCGGCTCGTGAAATCAGGCTCGGAGCGGGTGGGTGGGGCTCCAG
This sequence comes from Closterium sp. Yama58-4, assembly GCA_947470075.1. Classification (NCBI taxonomy): domain Eukaryota; kingdom Viridiplantae; phylum Streptophyta; class Zygnematophyceae; order Desmidiales; family Closteriaceae; genus Closterium; species Closterium sp. Yama58-4. The sequence goes on from CANIUD010000095.1 coordinate 612,280, forward strand.
GGTCGGGAGGAGACGGCAGCTTCAGAAGCAGCAGCAGTGTTGGTGCTGCTGCTGCCGCTGCCGGTCGGGGTTTCAGCGGTGGTGGGGTTGACGAAACCACCAGCGTTCCAAGCCCGAGGAGGTTCCTCAAGTCAGGTTCGGAGCGAGGCATGGCCGGACCTGGAATTCCCTTGTCTTCCTCCCTTCCCGTAGCCCAGGTGCTTGAAGACCCTCCTCCCGCCACAGAGGCTGGGAGCTTATCCGGGCATGCGAGTGTGCCCGAGCAAAGACTCGGACGGGACATTCGGCACACTCGCATGCTGGGAAACGGGTCGTTAAAAGAGCAGGGGAGCCGGGGATGGGCAGAGAGCGGTGGAGGGGGAGGGGGAGGGGCTGGTATGGGTGCGGGCGGAGCAGGAGGGCAGGGGTCGAGGTTGGGAGGGCCCCCTGGGATACCCAGGCAGTGGAGTGCTGGGGAACCAGGCGGAGGTGGTGCAGGGGGAGGGAGTGCAGGCGGGGGCCCAGGGGGAATGGCAGGCCATGCCCATACACACGCGCATGCACATGGGCATGGGCATGCGGCAGGGGTGCCCAGGCAAAGGAGTGTGGGGGAGGTGGTTGGGGTAGGGCAACAGCAGGGCAGCACCGCCGGCACTGGTAGCACCAGTCGAGCGCATTTCCCACCGGAGCACATGGTTGGGCGAGGGGAGAAAGGGGAGAGTGTTGGTGGGCAGGAGGGCTCGTTTGACCAATGGCAGGTAGAGGAGCCTGGTACAGGGGGAGATGGACAGGGAGGGGGTGGGATGGTGCAAGGACCGGGAGTAGCTATGACAGCAGCAGCAGGAGGAGGGGCGCAGGGAGGGGCACAGGGAGGGGTGCAGATGCGCATGGGTAGGCCATCGTCCCCTCAGCTAGGGGGTCGGCCCACTCCTCCCCCCGGCCATGTGTCCCCACACAGGGCACGAGGCTCCCGGCTCAGGGATAGCAGCCCTTCAGGTGGGCTGGCATCGGGCCACACTGGTTCAGGTGGTTCTTCAGGTGCTGGTGGAGGTCTGGGTGGCGTGCCTTCAGGCGGTATCAACAGAGCGGAGATTGCGGCCGGCAGGCGGGCGGCGTGGAGGAGGAGCAGCAGCATTGGGGCCGGCGAGACTCGGAGCGGAGCGGCTGACATGCCCAGGCCCACGTCACCGCAGCTGTTTGGAAGCATCAAGGAAAAAGCGAGGGAAGGTTCCTCAGGTGCTCCGTTTGCTGCGTTCCAGGGGCAGCACCACGGGCAACAACAGCACGGGCAGCAGCAACAGCAGCAGCAACTCTCAGCCCATCAGCAGCAGCAGCAGCAACTCTCAGCCCAGCAGCAGCAGCAGCAGCAACTCTCAGCCCAGCAGCAGCAGCAGCAGCAACTCTCAGCCCAGCAGCAGCAGCAGCAGCAACTCTCAGCCCAGCAGCAGCAGCAGCAGCAACTCTCAGCCCAGCAGCAGCAGCAGCAGCAACTCTCAGCCCAGCAGCAGCAGCAGCAGCAACTCTCAGCCCAGCAGCAGCAGCATCAGGTGGGCGGCAGAAGCAGCCCGTCCCAGGTGTCACCTAACAAGTGGAGGCCACAGCTTGGGACTGTTCAGGCTTCTATGCCTGTAGGAATGGCAGGTGGGTCTGGAGCAGGTTCATTTGGTGGAGGTGTTACTGCTGGTGGGTCCAGTGGTGGTGGATTGGGGGAAGGTAGTGCTGGTGCGATGGGTGGGCTACAGCAGCAACAGGTTGGGATGGGGCGGCCAAGGACTGGACATGCTCGTAGGCATTCATTTGCTGTTGGATCTGGTTCGTTTGATTTTTCGTCGCAACCTCCAAGCTCGTAAGGACTTTTATGAAAGGTGGGGGTTATGGGGAGAAGAGGGGGGCGGGAGGGCGAGGGTGAGTTAAGGGGGGCCCCAAGGGTGGACTTAATTTGAGGATTTAGTTTTCTCTGCTGCATTCTGTTGGTTGTAGCCTTGAAGGGTTTGGGTCGCAGGTTGTTTGATTGCTGGCTTCCTACCGAATGGACTAGCACGTGCTTATCTAGTTTGCAAATATGTGTAGTTCATGCACTGCCTCAGTTTGGTCTTGGCAATACAGTTGAAATTCTGAAAAAGCGCAACTGGGGGTGTCTTGTAACGAGGTACTGAACTGTGCAGTCATGCCTCATAGGACTGCCTGGAGGATATGACAAGGAAACCCACCCTTTTTTGCTTGGCCCACAAAAAGTCGTCTCCCCTGCCCGTCTGTCATTGACCAACACGGCATTGGCCGAACGTGGGTGCTCACGTTGCAAAATGGATGGCATCAAATTCGTGGTTCGTAGAAAAGGAGTCTGTGGTGGGTTGAACGCGACAAACTCCGACTAGGCAAAGCGAAGCAACACCTGCCAATGACGACAAACGTGTTTCTCAGCACCCGAGTCGCATTGCGCACTTCCCAGCCACCTCAACCGAGGACACTGGGTACTGTACACCCTCATCCCCCATTTCAACCTACTCAAAACCTACACAAACGCTTTTACTACTCGCACACCACAGTAGTGTAGGCTGTTCACCACACCACGCAAGTTTCAAGGCAAACTGAAGTGCACCCACAGTGTGTCTTCGCCGTCCTCCCGTTGCGAACGATGTCAGCGAAAGAGGTTTCTGGGGGCGTGTACAGTGTGCCAAGCCAAGCTGGTTCGTGTACACATCGGTTGACAAAGGGGAAGGTACAGTATGGATAATGGCTGGGTTTGTCAGTTGGGCTCAACCTCTCCCTGCAAGCAAGGACCGTTTCGCTGTTTTCTCTTAATATTCCGGGGTATTTCGGTACGATGCCGACCATATCGGGGGCTGACTCTTACACAATATTTTATTGAAGGTCTATGTAGTGAATCATCTCTGAAAGATTTTAGGGGCCACATACTAACCGCTGTGCACCGTCAGAAATGTAAACCTCGACGGATGACATAAGCCCCCATTAATTCTAATCCTCAGCATTAGTTGATACAAGAAGTCCTTAGTGCCTGATGGGTAATTTCCAGGATTGCAAGGAAGTCCAGCACAGAAAAAAAAACGAGGTCTGTCTCCTTTCTGGCTCGAAGGCGTAACCGGAGTTGCATTGCAGCTCATGTGCCTCCTTGGGAGAAGCAACTTCTCCCTTACTGTACATGGACGAGGAGGAGGAGTGAAGAGGGAGGGGGGTATTGAAGTGGTGTTTGTGCACGAAACACCAGTTTCGTGCACGGAGTTGACAGTCAGCTGTAGGATGAGTTCGAGAAAGCATAGCTTCAGCGTATGTTAGACCACCTCCACTTCTCCGCTCGACGCGTTCTACGCTGCAATTACAAACACTATGAATCGTTGCTTAATATTCTAGGGAACACTTTACGTCAGCTACACTCATGAATCGCCATTTTCTCGCCGACGGATGGTCTGTCGTCGAGTTCGGAACCGTCGATTCTCCCGCCTATCGATGGCTCTTCTTCGATCCTTCCGCGCGACCGTTTTCTCCGTGGCACGAGTTCCCTTTACACTCCAAGCACGGCTTCTATCATGTCCTTTGCCTCACGCCGCGCGGCTCCGCCGCGCGCATCGAGGTTTCCGCGGATGAGGATTTCGACCCACTTCGCCCCGTGGCTTGCGTTGCCGGCAGTGGCGGCTGCGGTGGAAGCGGAGGCGGCAAGCTCGGGCCGGCGCGATTCGCGACGAAGGCGCCGTGGAATCTCGGGATTGCGCCGCAGACGTGGCAGGATCCCGAGTCGCCAGGCTACAGCAGCGGCGGCGGCGGCGGCGGCGGAAGTGGAAGGGGGTCTAGGGAGGCGGAAATTCCGCTGAGCGGGACTCCCGTGGAGGTAATTGAAATCGGCGCGCAACAGGGGGAGACAGGGCAGCTGTACGCGGTAAAACCGCTCGGCGCGATTGCCGTAGTAGCCGAATCCTGCGACGGTTTCGCAACGTCGGCGGCGTCGCGCGGCTCGAAGGAATCATCTGGGCGACGTCGCGTGATGTCGTGGACTATATTGGCGATATCGCTAACCGACCCGCGGTCGCACATAGTGAATGACGTGGCAGACCTCGCGTGGGAGATGCCTGGAGAACTGGAACGAATCAAACAGTGGGTGAAAACGTGCTGCGGTGTACCTGCTTTAAGAAATGGCGGGAATAACAATTTTGTAACTACGAGCGGGAAGAGTGCTGGTTACCAGCGGCGATGGTTGGCGTTTGACGAACGGGCGTGGGGTCGCGAACGTACGATCGAGGAGCTGACAATCGCGCACCAATCGTGGCAAATCATGCACGACGAGCTTCCGGTCCCCGCGCCTTTCGTGCACGTCGATTTGCCGAACCTCGGAGCCTCGGGATCTCCGGACGCGGTTGGGAAGAATCTCGATAGAGTCAGTTTCACGAGCGGTGTACAGTGCACGGAACTGTACAGTGACGAGAATTCTTCCAGAGTAACAGATGATGATAGTGAAAACGGAAGCAGCGGCGGAACGAGTGGAGCTTTGCCAACACCAGAGGCACTGGAGAGACTATGGGCGCATGTATTCGAGAAATATAAGTACGAAAGCAGCCGGTTCCTCAATAATAGCAGGGGTGATTTTCATTGTAACAACGATGCGGAAGTTGGTCAAGTGTTGGTAGAAGACAGGAATGGGACTGTAGCGAGGATGGACGGCCACACGCAACGTGCAGCTTCTGGAAGCAGTGTGACCTACAGCACAAGCAGTAGCAGCAGTGGCACTAGCGTTGACATCAGAAGTATGGGCAAGAGTAGCAGTTACAGCAGCCGTGGCAGCTATAGCAGCAGCTCAGCCGCAGCAACCACAGGCATCAGCAGCAACGGCAACCAAAATGGCAGCAGAAACGGCAGCGGTACTCCCAAGGCTGCAGCTGCCAGCAGTGCCGCCGGCGTTGACTGTAGCGGATTGGATAGGAGCATTAGCTACAGCCACAGCAGCTACAGCAGCCGCAGCTACAGTAGCAGCAGCAGAAGGGTCAAGGCTACAGCCCCGAGTAATGACTCTGTTGTGGACAGTAGTGGGTTTGGCAAGAGCAGCAGCTACAGCAGCAGCAGCTACAGCCGCAGCAGCTACAGCAGCAGCAGCAGCAGCAGCAGCACTGCGAATGACTCAGGCTGTAACTCACAGCGTAACACAAGCGGTAACACAGGCGGTAACGCAAGCAGCATGAGGGATGGGAAAAAGAACGGCAGCAGGAAGAAAGACGGCGGTGGCATTGCGGCTGGCCTGCGTTGTCTTATGCTGCCACCCACCCCAACCTTCCATGGCCATGTGACTATGTGGAAGGATTCGGCCAAGGCTCGTGCGGAAACGAGTCACGGCTCGTCTCATGCTAAGCCGACACAGTCACCCGGTTCCCAGGTATTCCAGTCACGTTCGTTACAATCACAATCACTACAGTCACACTCTTTCCAGTCACGTGGTGCGAAGACGCCTGGTGGGCGCCTGGAGGGTGGGGGGTGGAGGGACGAGGAGGAAGAGGAGGAGGAGGAGGAGGGAAAGGGAGGGGATGAGGAAGAGGAGGAGGCGAATGAGGAGGAAGAGGAGGAGGAGGAAGAAGGGGTAGCTCCTCCTGTTCTGGTAGTTCCTCCTTTGAACGTGGTAAGAAGGGGTTTGCGGGGAGCCGGCAAAACGCCGACTGCTGCTGCTGCAACTGTCCCTGCTGCTCCTGCTGCTGCTGCTGCTGCGGCTGCTGCTGCGGCTGCTGGTGGGGCTGCTGGTGGGGCTGGTGGGGGAAAGGAAGGGGGAACGAGGTTGAGGGGAAGGCATGAGAGGGGCAGAACGAGGGACTTTGTCTTCCCTATACACGTCCCCGTTAGCACACAGAGTGGGAGGCCCTCGGCTGGGCTAGCAGAGGGTGGTCTGATTGATACACCCGCAGCAGCAGCTATAGCAGCACAAGTAGACGCAGGCGCAGGCGCAGGCACAGGTGCAGGTGCAATGGGAGACACAATCATGGAAGCAAGAGCAGGAGAGGGGACAGAAGCAGGGGCAGGAGAGGGAGCAGAGGCAGCAGCATCAACAGCAGCATCAGCAGCAGCAGCACCACCACCAACACCAGCGGCAGGAGCAACTGCAGCAGGTGGGGTTCTCCCTTCCACTCGCACACACATCCAGGTGCCTTTTGAGTCGACTCAAAAGTCACCAGGTGAGGTACTCCCATCCCCCCGCACACACATCCAGGTGCCCACGCGTGCTTATATGCGGCGGGCGCACCGCAGGAAGAGCCTAGAGAGCATCGCGCAGGTGGCCCCTGTGCCGGAGTGTGACTATAACGAAGGGCTCGGGGCGGAGGGCGCGGGCAGGGGGGACAGGGGAGGCAGGAGGCATTGGGGGAGCAGGGGGAGCAGGGGGAGCAGGGGTAGTTGGGGGAGCAAGGGGAGTTTTAGGGAGATTCAGGAGGAGGGTGTTGGTAGTGAAGGGAAGACCGCGGGGGAAGAGCAGGGGAGAGGTGAGAGCAGAGAAGATGCTGGTGAGGTAGGGAGGGGGGAAGAGAGGGAGTTGGGTGGGGAGGGTGGGAATAGTGTTGCTGGTGAGAGCACGAGTAACAGTATCACTGATGGTGTTGCAGAGGGGAGCATGAGCGAAGGGGTAAGCCATCACAAGAGTGTGGAGTATAATGAGAGCACGAGCAGCGGTACTGGTGAGAATATGGGCGGGGGTGTGGGTGGAGGTATCACTAATGAGAGAACACATAGGGGTTTCATTAGGGCCCGCCGCAACAGCCGGAGCAGCTTCAGCAGGGCTTCTGGCGAGAGCACAGCTGGTGTTACAGATGGTAGCATGGGCGGGGAATTGGATCAGGGCATGACTAGGAGTTTCAGTGGCAACAGTCTCAACAGCCTCAGCACCCCGAGTGGCCTGAGCATCCAAGGCAACAGCCAGGTCGGACGGAGCGGGTTGAACAGCCAGAGTGGTTCGTGCAGGCAGGGCGGACGGGGCGGGCCGAGTTGGGTAGCGCGGCGAAGCATGGCGCGAGCGCTGTCACGGCGACGAGGGTCGGCGTGTGAGTCTGTGGAGTGTGACTATACGCGCAATGCTGATGAGAATACCCCAACGTCTGTGGCTGCTGACGTGGCGGGTGGTTCTGAGCGTGGTGAGCCTGGCGAGTGTGACTATATGAGTGTTTCTGACCTGGGGTTGTTTAAACGAGGGGAGTCTGGGGAGTGTGATTATGTGAGTATCTCGGATTTGGGCGGTTCTGAGCGTGGGGATTCTATTGCAGAGTGTGACTATATCGAGTTGGACAATTTGAATCGCGAGAGGTCAACGTGTGACTCTATTGAAAGGGAACAAAAGGGGGTGGAGGAGAGTGTACGAGGAACAGGAGGGGAGAGAGAGGAGGAGAATAGAAGGAGTGAGGGAGAGGTGAAAGAAGGATTAGTAGGATTGGAAAGGGAGGAGGATGGGGAGAGTGAGGGAGGGCAGAAGGAAGTAGAAAGAATGGCAAAGGAGAAGGATGGGGAAAGTGGAGGAGAGGTGAAGGAGGGAGCAATGGAGGTGAGTTCTGGTGGGGAAATAAACGTGAGAGGAATGGAGGAGGAGGATGGAGGGACGGAGATCAGAGAGGATAAAGAAGAGGAGGTGGGGGTGGGGGTGGGGGTGGGGATGGGGCTGGGGCTGGGGATAGGGATGCGGGTAGTGGTAGGAATGGAGGAGGGAATAACAGGAGGGGCAGAAGCGGAGGAGGAGGAGGTGGGGGTAATGGGAGGGGTGAAGGAGGGAGCAGTGGTGGGAGAGGAGTCAGAGGAAGCAAGGGAAGGTGATGTGGGTACGTGTGGGGGAATGTTTGGAAGAGGAAAGGAGGAGGATGGGGGTGAGGAGAAGAAAGAGGTGGCAGAGGGTGAGGAAAGTGAAGAGGAGGAGAGTGAAGAGGAGGAGAGTGAAGAGGAGAGGAGTGAGAAGGAGGGGCGTGAGGAGGAAGGGGAGAGTGAAGAGGAGGAGTGTGGGGAGGAAGGAGAGAGTGAGGAGGAAGGGGAGAGTGAGGAAGAACGGGAGGTGGAGGAGAGTGAAGAGGAAGAGGAGAAAGAAGTCGTCTCAGAGATTTTCAAGGAGAGAGTTGCGGAAAATGTGCAAGGGAGCGTGGGAGGAGGAAACGATGGAGAGAGGAGGAGTGAAACCGAGAGGGAGGGAAGAGAGGAGGAAAGTGAGGAGGAGAGTGAGGAGGAGAGTGAGGAGGAGAGTGAGGAGGCTCGGAAGCTTCTGGAGGAGATAAGGTGTGCTGTGAGGAGAAAGATGCACAGGGAAGGGAAGCTTCCTCTGAACCCTGCTTCTGCTGCCGCCGCTGCTGCTACTGTTACTGCTGCTACTGGTACTTCTGCTGCCGCTGCTGCCTCTGCTGCTGCTACTGTTACTGCTGCTACTGGTGCTACTGCTACTGTTGCTACAACTGCTACTCCTACCACTGCCAGTGACACTGCTGCTACTGTTACTCCTACTGGTGCTGCTGCTGCTACTGCTGTTGCTGCCACTGCTGCTACTGCTACTGCTACTACTGGGAGCGATAGTGCTACAGCTGCTACAGACCCTACAAGGTCTCCTCCCCTCTCTCCTCTTTCCCTCCTTCCCTCTCCAACCCGCTCGCCTCTTCCTCCTCACACACTCCCCCCTCTTCCTTCTCCTCCCCTCTCTCCTCTTCCTCCCCGTCCTTCTCCTCCCCTCTCTCCTCTTCCTCCCCGTCCTTCTCCTCCCCTCTCTCCTCTTCCTCCCCGTCCTTCTCCTCCCCTCTCCTCTCTCCCTCCTCTCCCCTCTCCTGCACGTTCTCCCCTCCCCTCTGCCGCCCTCCCTGCTATGAAAACACCACAAGCACCTTCTGAGTCGACTCAAAAGTCACCTCAAGGGTCTCCCCTTCCCGCTGCTTTTGAGTCGACTGAAAAGCTCCCCTCTGCCGCCCACCCTGCTAGGAGAACCACACAAGCACCTCTTGAGTCGACTCAAAAGTCACCTCAAGTGTCTCCCCTTCCTCCTGCTGCTCCCCCTGTTATGGGAGTGCCAGAACCTCTGATAAGCAGGGCCCGAAGCAACCCTAGTCTGGCCAGTGCAGCTACCGAAGGCGCTTATAACGGGGATGTTAAGATTACTGCTGGTGAGAGTGGTTATAAGGGGTACGGTACGGCTGCTGCCGGTGAGGGATCGTGGTGGGGAAGAAAGGTTGCTGCAGGAGGGGAGGCAGCAACCGCAGGAGCAGTCACAGGAGCAGCAGCAGCAGGAGCAGCAAGTGCAATAGCAACAGCAACAGCAGCAGCAGCAGGAGCAGCAGCAGCAGTAACAGCAGGAGCAGCAGCAGCAGCAGTAGCAGCAGTGGCAGTGGCAGCCGGAGCAATGGCTGCTGGTGGTGCGTTTGAGTCAACCCATTCTTTCGGATCAGCGGCAACAGCAGCAACAGCAGCAGCAGCAGCTGCTGCTGCTGCTGCTGCTGGTGCTGGTGCTGGTATCAGATTGAACCAGAGTAGAGCAGCAATGGAGGCTGCTGCTGCAGCAGCTGAAACTGGGGGTGGTGATGGTGGCGATGACGGGAAAAGGGATGGAGGAGGAGGAGGAAAAGGAGGAGGTGTGGAAGTGAGTGCGGAGGAGAGGGAGAGGGAGAGAGTGAGGGAGGAGAGAGGGAGGGAGCTAGCAGAAAGGGCGAGGAAGCAGAGGCAGCAGTTTGTGGAGAGACTGGAGAAGCAAAAGCAGATGGCGAGGATGGGGGGGGTGAACCAGGGGATGGGTGTGAGACCAGGCAGTGGGGGGGTGGGAAGTGGAGGGAGTGGGGGAAGTGTGGGAAGTGGGGTGAGAGGAGAGGAAGCAGCTGCTACAGCCTCTGCTGCTAATGGCATTTCTGCTGCTGCTGCTTCTGCTGCTGCTTCTGCTGCTGCTGTTGCCGGATCGGTGGACAACGGTACGAGCAGGTGGGGCGTGGTATCAGGGGCCGTGGAGCATTCAGGGAAGCAACTGGAAGAGTCTAATGCAGCTGAAGCTGCTGCTGCTGCAGCTGCTGCTGCCGCTGCTGCTGCTGGTGCTGCTGGTGCTGGTGCTGGTGTGTGGAAAGATGAGTCAACGCGGCAAGCAGAACTCTTGGCAAGCAAAGGAAACTACCTCCTACGGTCGATCACAATGCTCCGAGAGGCCCGGGCAGAAGAAGCAGAAGCAGCAGCAGCCGAAGCGGAGAAAATCCGAGCACAGACAGCAGCAGCGGCGGCAGCAGGGAGAATGAGCAGCAGGCAGCACCGGCGGCAGCGGCAGCAGCACCGGCAGCAGCGGCAGCAGCGCCGGTGCGTGCGTCGCCGCGGGTTGCATCGGAGGAGTATGAGCGAGGACTTTGTATCGCAGCTGCTACAAACGGATTTTTCTCAGCTTGTTGATCTCTCTGCTGGCACACCTACGCTCTCCCCCTCTCTCTCCCCGTCTCACTCCCCCTCTCACTCCCCCTCTCGCTCCCCCTCTCACTCTCCTCTTGCTCCTGCCACCAATCTCACTGGGGGAAGTGGAGGGTTCGGGTGGAGTGGGAGGATCGGGGGAAGTGGAGGGTTGGGGGGGAGCGGAAGGGGGGGGAGTGGGAGGATTGGGGGAAGTGGAGGGTTGGGGGGGAGTGGCAGGTTAGGAGGAAGTGAGAGGCTAGCGGGGAGTGGGGGGGCGGGGGCTTATGTGGACTCGTACGTGAGTCTTAAGTCTCCTAAGGCGGAGGGGAGGGGGAGGGCAGCAGGGGGTAAGGTGACGGCTGCTGCATTGCTTGCAGTGACACCGCGAGGAGAGGGAGGAGGTGGGTGGAAAGGAGGATGGGGAAGCGGAGGAGGAGGAGGAGGACGTGGGGGAGGGGGAGGCGGAGGAGGAGGAGGGGGGGCGGGAGGAGGAAGAGGGGGAGGAGCGGAGAGGGTGAGGAGAGGAGGAGGGGGGTGGCGGTTAGAATTCCGGGAAGAGGAGAACAGGAATGAGTATGGGGTGCCTCTTTCTGAGGCGCAGCAGAGAGTGAATGGGTTTGGGGTTTCCAGGAGCGAGTGTGGGGGGACATATGACGGGAATGGGGAAACAGCAGAAGCAGAAGGAGAAGAGCCGAGATTCCTCCGATCGAAAACCATTGCTACTGCTGGTGTGAGTTACTGCTCGTGGGAAGGACCCCTCTCTCCTGCTGCACGCACCACACATGCCGGCCTTGGCACGGATAGGGTTGATAGGGAGGCTGGGGAGGGTGGGGAGGATAGGGAGGATGGGGATGGAGAGAGATGGGAAGAGGAGGGGGTGGAGGAAGAAGAGGAGGTGCCTTTGGTTCAGCTGCTTCGGTCGAGAACTATCGGGTCGGGATATGCATGCAGAGTGCTGGATTTGGAAGAGAGTGGTGTTGCTGCTGCTGATGGTGATGCTGGCGGTGGAGGTGCTGATGGTGATGATGTATCGAACGAGAGTGGGCGCAAGGCAGGCAGCAGCAGGCACAAGGGAGAAACGAAGCCTGCAAAGAAAAGGAATGAGGGGAAGGCTAGGAGGAGGGAGAGCGAGGGTGAAGGGGACAAGGTTAAAGAGGTTGGAAGGAAGGGGAGCAAATCTGGCAAGAAGAAGAAAGAGGAGAAAGCAGGAGGGAGAGAGGCAGAGGAAGCAGAAGAGGGTAAAGCACATATGCTGAATCCACGAAGCGAGAGTGAGGGAGTGAGCGAGGGAGTGAGCGAGGGAGTGGGTGAGGGTGTGAGTCGCGAGGGGGTGAGTGGCAAGGGTGTGAGTGGTGAGGGAGTGGGTAACGAGGGTTTACGACACCAAACGAAGGAAGGGGGGGTGAAGGAGAAGAGGAAGCAGAAGAAGGATGGGAGCAAGACCAAGGCCAAAAAGGGTGAAAAGCCTGAGGAGGTCAAAGAGGCAAAGAAGGTTGATGAGACAAAGAAGGGTGATGAGGCTGGGAAGGAAAAGGAGTCGAGGCTCACAGGCCCAACTGTGGTTGATCCACAGGAGCTTCGGTTTCAATGCTTGCAGGCAGAAAGCAGCAGCGAGGGTGTCACGTTAGCCGGTCCTGTGGGGTTGGGTGGAGGGAAGCGTTGGGGCGGTGGTATGGCTTTAAGAGTCGCCATTCCCATAGATACTCCCAACGATGATGAGGACGAGGAAGAGGAGGAGAGGGTGGAGGAGGAGGGGAGACGGAACAGTGATAGTGATTATATGGAGCGTGCACTGTTAAAGCGTGGTGCTATGTCTGCGCGTGATTATATGGGGCGCTCATCATTCAAACCAGCAGCTGTTTCAGCAGCGGGAGGGGCGCGGGGGGCGCCAGCTCTGACGCCAGGCCCAGCGGCCAATAGGAAGCTGCCACGTGGCATGTCCCCCAAGCCAATCATGACCCCGAAAGACCTGGCAGCGTACTATGAGAAATCTGGAACCCAGGAGAATCAAAAGACTCCTCGAATGGCAGTAGGGCTTGGGTCAGGAATTGGGATGGGTCCTGCTGGGTTTAAAAGGAGAACCCCTAGGTGGACGCCCAGGGGGCACCCTGGGGGAGGATTTAAGAGCGGCTTTAAAGGACGCTTGGAAGGGGGCTTTAATGGGGGCTTTGAAAGGGGCAGTGGATGGGGCGGTGAGCGCAGGGAGGATTTCAGGGGTTCAACTCCCAAGGGCAGCAGAACCCCTCAAGACTCTCCGCCTACTCTTGCCCTCCCTACTGTCACCACCCTTGTAGGCACTCCTCCTTCAAGCACTCCCCCGTCCAGCACCACTCCTAGAAGCACAACCGCTAAGAGCACCACTCCTAGAAGCACAACCCCTAAGAGCACCACTCCTAGAAGCACAACCCCTAAGAGCACCACTCCTAGAAGCACAACCCCTAAGAGCACCACCCCTATAGGCACAACCCCTGTAAGCACAACGCCAAGAGGGACCACCCCCACTAGCACCACCCCTAAAAGCACCACACCTAAAAGCACTACGCCCAGGAGTAACACCCCCGATAGAAGCACGCCTAATGGTGCCAGTCTCCGTAGCAGTACCCCTAAGGGAACATCCCCTAAGGGCACACCTTCTAAGAGCACAACTCCTAAAAGCACCACTCCAAGAGCCACCACTCCAAGGAGCAACTCCCCAACTACCCCCACCGCTTCTTTCTCTAATCCCACAATACCCTCGCTCACCTCCTCTCCCTTTTGGCCACCTGCCTGGGTTGCCCCTTGGAAAACCAATTCTGTCAGCAGTGGCAGCAACAGCAGGGACGCTCATCAACCACAACAAGAGCAACAATGGCAGCAGCAGCAGCTTGAGGAGGGAAATGAGGATGGGTTCTTGGGTGCTCATGGCACAGAGGAAGCAAACCACTCCAAGCTTCGATTGATTCGTGATTTATTGAGTAACTCACAGAAACAGGACTGTTATGAGTTGTACTAAGAAGAGTGCGCGGAAGACTTTATAAAAAGGATGAGAATTACAGAATGTCGAGAATGATAATGAAGTAGGCATTTATAGGGTCAAAACCGTGCTAGGCGAGGACCTCGATGTGCGTGGCTCGGGAATGTCGCAATTGGTGCGGGGCGACTCGGGGCTGGTTCGGTACGAAAGTGTAGGCCGAGCCCAAACTGACGCGAACAGTTCGGGCTGTCCTCGCTAGGGACAGTCTCTACAGTAATGAAATTATAATTTTTAAACACACATGTAGTGTTTTTTAAAATTGTGTATTGTGAAAGCGAAGCTGCTTGTACTGCACAATTGGCATCGTCGAAGCGCGCTAAACGCCCTTCTCCAACTACAAAAACCGTGGGTTGGAGCTCATTTCCCTCCACCCACGTTTCTCAATTTTCAAACGGCTCACTCAACATTTCCGCTCGAGTAGTTTTTCCCTCCAAGCTGGCTAGGATTAAATCGCTTCCCCTCTACTTTACTCAGCGACATTTTCAACTTCAATCGCTCAACGATGGCACCTACGCCGACACTTAACAACGGGAACTCGTCAACCCCCGCTTCCGACTCCGACCGTAACGCCCGCGATTCTGCGGGCGAACGCCGTAACAAGCGTCGGGCAGAAGACGGACCGTCCGCCCCGACTGCAGTGGACGTGCTGCTGGGCGGGCTCGAGGTCAACAAAAACGCCGAAACCCAGCAGCACCCTTCGGTCCCTGTGGCGCCAGTGGCACCTGTGGCGCAAGTGGCGACGGGGGCTGGCGCGGCACACGCGACTGACGCCGAGCACACGCCAGCACCCGCTGCTGGACCGTCGCGTCAGCGCCAGAGGAGGCGGACTGCAGTCTCCTCGTCTGACGCGACCGCCGCCCCTGCGCTGACGCAGGCGTTGACCCCGGACCAGGTCAACGCGCTGCTGTCCCTTCTACAGCAGCAACCCGTCAGCGTTACAGCCGCGGAAACTGCACTACCCGCCGCATCTGCGTCGGCTAAAAAAGAAACCGCAAAAAAAGGAAAAAGGCACGCGAGGAGCACGGACGAACCGGCATGATAACGACGCAGCGACCGCCGCTCCCCCTGCTCCAGCGGTCGACAACGACACCGACGACTCTGAAGATGAAGCCGGTGAGGCTCCCGTCAACAATGCTAATTTTATTGGCACGGAACACCTCCCCCCCCTCCCTTCTTCTAACCTTACCTTCTCGGCGGCAACCTTCGTCAACGACTCCGTGCGAGAGCAAGCGGAGCTGCTGGAGGACCTGCGGGCGTACCTGCTGCACGCCGAATACAAGGCGCAGCGCGGCGATCCGGCGGGCGGACTCGAACTCATCTCACACGCTCTCAACCTCATCGCGGGGCGTTTCGAGGTGCTTCAAGTGGAGGACGCCTCCGACTTCCGCACGGCGAAGCGCTTCAAGCTGTACCAGCAGAAGAGCCTGCTGACTTCTCGACCCTTCAAGCAGGCAGTCGCGGACATGGCGGCGATGGACCGTGCGGCAAGCGGATACGCTCGTGTCAACCGCGGCGGAAACAACGGGCCGATGCCGTTCTTACCCAAGCGAGGCCCCCCGCCCACGGCCAATTGCCGTGGGTTCCGAGGCTCATGCTTCCGCTGCGGCCAGCCGGGCCACGTGGCAAGTGCCTGCCCTCGGAACGGGCATGGCGGCCAGGGACCCGCTCCGGTGGTGTAGGAGCGGGCCATGGGACTAGGCGCTTGGGCGCTAGGCACGGTGCACTCTTGAGTGCGAAGACCGTGGGCAACCCTAGGGGTTTGCGATGGCAAGAGGCCAGCCCTAGTAAAGGGTGGGATAGGCTTTGGGCCTAGGAGAGGGAAGGGGAACAACAACCCCTCGGTCCCATATGTTTGGCCACTTGGTGGCATGATGCATGCTAGGAAAGCATTGCTATGTGTGTTGGTTGATTTAATAAAAACTACCTTCCTAAAGGCCTATGGTTTTGGCAAAGAGACTATGAAAATCAAGAGGAGGAAGAGAGAGAGAGAGAGAGAGCGAGAGAGAGAGAGAGAGAGAGAGAGAGAGAGAGAGAGAGAGAGAGAGAGAGAGAGAGAGAGAGAGAGAGAGAGAGAGAGAGAGAGAGAGATGAGAGAAAGCACAATGGACAACGGTGTCCATGGCCCTAGGCATCAGCCCCCACGCACTAAGGGCAGGCACAACCGTCCTACCAAGTGGACGACGGGACAAAAAAAAAAAAAAAAAAAAAGAGGAAACGAGGAGAAGAAGAGACATGCGTTGACATGCGTTAACACTCCCGACACATTCGTTGACATTTCATTCAATGGTTAATTCTCGTCACACCTTCGATCAATGGTTGCCCGTACATGTACATGCACACGCATGCTTTAACATGGAATACTCAACCCTTATACCACTTGGCCTCACATGTACAGGAGCACGACGGTGCGAGGCGGCATGCTACGACGATCCGTACGAATTTGCCGTTACAGACAGAACTATTACACACATGCGCGGTCGTCTCCGCGCGACATTTGCGTGGTGGAGCTCATGGTGCCCCAGCAGCCTTGTCCTCTCCGTCATCGCCAAGGGTTACTGGTTGCCATGGAGCCACGGCCCACCGCAACATTTCCACGATCGCAATCATGTCGGGGCAAACACGCATGCCACGTTCACACGTACCGCCATCCAAGAACTCATAGAGACGGGAGCGGCAATTCCGATGGCCGCAACGGAGCTTACGTGCATAAGTCCACTCAACGTGGTCGAGCAAAAAGACAAATGCAGGCTCATTCTTGATCTGAGGAAAGTCAATGCCAACTTGATCATCCCCAAGTTCAAGTACGAGGAACTCAGCCGCGTCGCCGACCTGGAGCGCGTTGGGGACTGGATGTTCTCCATTGACCTCAAATCTGGTTACCACCACATCGACATCCACCCATCGTGCTGGAAGTTCCTTGGCTTTGAATTTGACAAGCGCACATACGCATTCCGTTCACTACCATTCGGCCTCGCGACAGCTCCATTCGTTTTCACGCAGCTCATTAAGCAACTAGCTCGGCGTTGGCGAGAACAAGGCATCCGAGTCGTCCCTTACGTGGACGACATCTTATTTCTCTGCCAGTCGAAAGACGACGCGCAAGCAACTTGCCAACGGGTGATATTGGATCTTAAAGAGGCAGGCCTTGTGATACAAGCGAAGAAATCACAACTGTCACCATCGCAGCGTCTCAGATTCCTGGGCGTAGAACTTGAGACCGATACCGGCCGATTCTCCATCGGTCCAGACCGACGAGCCTCACTACATGCAACCATCCGGAACCTCCTGAGCGCAAGCAAGGCATGCCGACCAGTCCCGGTCCGCCACGTGGCCAGAATCACTGGCATGCTCGCATCGATGGGTGTCGCACTTGGCGCGACCGCTCGCGCATTCAGCCATGCTATGTTACAAGTGATCAACGACGCACCGTCATGGAAAAGCAGCGTCGTTATCCCCCCATCTGCAGCAGAAGAGCTCCAATTTTGGCTCGAGGAGTTCGACCGTTTCAACGGCGCACCTTTTCACGTCAAGAACAGCTACGACGCGGTAATCCATGTGGATGCCAGCTCTCATGGTTGGGGCGCCACTCTGACCACATTTCCGGGTGGCCTCGAAGAAGCTAGCGCGACCATGTCAGAGCCGCTACGAGGAACGTCTAGCACACGACGGGAGATCGAAGGCGTCCTTTGGGCGCTACAAACGTACGCGAACAAGATCAAGCAAAAACACGTTCTCGTGCGGGTGGACAACCAGGGCGTATTCTTCATCCTTCGCAAAGGCGGCTCTCACAGCCCCGACCTCACAACGGCATGCAAGAGCATCATCCGAACATGCATGGCGCTTGGCACGCGCTTGATCATTGAATGGATTCCGCGCGAGCTCAACACACACGCCGACGAGCTTTCAAAAATGGTCGACCACGACGATTACGCGCTGAAAACGCCGTGGTTCCGGATCTTGGAACGTCGTTGGGGTCCTCACTCCATCGACCTCTTCGCAAACTTCCGCAACACCCAACTGCCGCGATTCTGTTCGAAGATTCCCCACCCGGCAGCCATTGCAGTTGATGCATTCTCGATCGCGTGGACACCTGAAAACAACTTCGCCTTCCCCCCACCTCAACTGATCCCAGCCGTCCTCCATCACGCACAACGCACCCATGCATCACTCACACTGATGTCAGAATATTATGCTCTAGCCTGCAGTGGGGTGCTCTATAGCGAGTACAGCCCTTCTAGGGTTTGCTATTTGTATCCCCATTCTTGCTAGTTCAGCCCTCTCTTTTTGCCTATCATCTCAACATGCTATCAGAGCAGGACGATCCTGTTGGGTCGATCCTGTGGGTGGGCCCGCCACCTAAGTCTTCCGCTGCTACAACTATAGTCTGTGTCGCACGCCCCGTGGCGTGCGACGGATTTTTCATCCCGCCGCGCGCTCGGGGCGTGCGGCGGTTTTCTGCCCGCCGTGCGCCCCGAGGCGCGCGGCGGTTTCCTACCGTGGGGGACCCCCGCGCGCCCCCGATTTCTTGTCGCGCCGCCCCGGGGAGCCGCGCGCGACCCCCCCGCGGCCCCGATCTCCCGTCGCGCCGCCCTGGGGAGCCGCGCGCGACCCCCCGCGGCCCCGATCTCCCGTCGCGCCGCCCTGGGGAGCCGCGCGCGACCCCCCCGCGGCCCCGATTTCCCGTCGCGCCGCCCTGGGGAGCCGCGCGCGACCCCCCGCGGCCCCGATCTCCCGTCGCGCCGCCCTGGGGAGCCGCGCGCGACCCCCCGCGGCCCCGATTTCCCGTCGCGGCGCTTTGGGGAGCCGCGCACGGCCCCTCGCTGCCTGGTGGTGGCGCCCTGGTGGCCGCGCGCCCTCCCCCTCGTCGTCCCCCGTGCTCCTTTCCCCTTTCGCCCGTGTTAGGGTTTGGGGGTGAGGAGTGTGGGGGTGGCGGCTATGGGGGTGTCGGTTGTGAGTTCCTCCCCCTGCTCCTCCTCCTCCCTAGTCTCCCTCTACTGCAGCTGCCGCTGAGGGGGGTGGTGTGTGGGAGCCGAGGGTTTAGGGTTTAAGGGGGGTGCCGTGGGAATGGAGCTAGGGTTTCAGCAGTGGGTGTGTGGGGGGTGTGTGGGGCAGTTGGAGGAGGTTGAGCGGAGGTTGCCGTCGTGTCGTCCGCAGCACCTGTATTCCGGGGCCTTTCTCCTCCCGGTAGCTCAGAGAGCCGGTTGCACCTGTCGCCCGTGGGTCCGTTGCTACTGTCGCTGGCTGATCAGTTGCAGAGCCTGTTACTCCTGTATTCCGGGGCCTTTCTCCTCCCGGTAGCCACCAGCGTTGCACCAGAGCCGTCTGTTGCCCGAGTGTCTGCAGCTTCAGTCGTCGCCTCCACTCTTCTCTCATCTCACCAGCCCTCCTCCTCCTCGCTTGCCCTCTGTGACAGCTTTAGCTTTACCCATAATTGTGAACTTTAAACTTTTGCTTCTTGTTCATGTGCTCAGAATGTGTGGTGACATCGTGATCCACCCTGAGCTTGTACTGCTTTGCTTGCTGTGCTGATTACACCCCACTTTGGCTATGGGGGTGTGTCAGAATATTATGCTCTAGCCTGCAGTGGGGTGCTCTATAGCGAGTACAGCCCTTCTAGGGTTTGCTATTTGTATCCCCATTCTTGCTAGTTCAGCCCTCTCTTTTTGCCTATTATCTCAACAACTGATAGTTCCGCACTGGCCAGGTGCAAGCTGGTGGCCACTCTTGCAACCCTCCCCACGCACTTGGGCACCATACATCCACGCGCACATCCCCCTGACACACGGAAGCCAATGCCTAGACGTAGGGTCCCATTCAACTGCTTTTTCGGGCATGGGACTACCGCACAGCCCAATCACTGCACTGCGAGTGGCATTTGACTAATTCAAAATATCTACACCTTGTGTTCAGATTTGCTCCCAAAGTTACACGACCAACTGATCAACATGCTCGCGCAGTCCCGCGCCGATTCTACGATCCGGACATATGAACCATACTGGGCCAAGTTTCGAGCCTTCTGCACAAAAGTGAACCTTCCATTCCTTCCGGCATCCGACATGACCCTCGCGCTGTACCTGGTACACGCAATCCGACGCAAAGCCACCCTGTCCGTAGTGCAGCTAACGTGCTCGGCGGTCAGCTTCGCTCATCGCATGACTGGGAGCAAATGCCCGACAACCGGACCGTTCACCACCCAAGTCCGTGACTGTGCAAAACGACACTGCCCTCGCCCTACTCGTCTGAAGGAACCCGTCTCGATCCAACAAGTCCGGGACATGGCCGCGAGTTACTTGCAGTCCGACGATCCTGCGCAATTTCAGAAAGGGTTGATCCCCATCCTCATGTACTCCGGATTTCTGCGATACTCTGACCTAGTAGCCATAAAATGGCAAGACATCCAATTCGACGACGAGGTCATGTGGATTCTCATACCACATTCCAAGACCGATCAAGCTGGTCACGGCACTTGGATACCCATTGCAGCAACGGCGGACCCCTGCTGCCCAGTGCGCTGCACCCGACGCTTCATCCGACTCGCAAGCTATGGTCCACGGTCAGAGGGACCATTGATTCGTGTCTTCGGTCACGGTTCAACCAGCGAGGGCCAGGCTAGGCCACCTTCTTACACTACGATCCGGAACTGGTGCAAGGAAGCCTTCGCAAAGGTTGGCCTTGGAGAGCTGCAGCTAGGCACCCATTCTTTCCGAAAAGGTGCAGCCACAGTAGCAGCCAACACGGGAGTGCCAGATAGAGTCTTCAAACGGCTGGGCAGATGGCGAAGCGACACAGCAAAGGAAATGTATGTTACGCCATACGTCGAGCCTCTTATCGAAGCCTCCCGTACCCTCCAAGATTCGACGCATGCGGTGTCATCGGCACAACACACAGAGGCACTCGTACGCAACCGAAGGCCCCCGCTGCCCATGTCTCAGGGAACCCATTTGTAATGAGAACGATGCCAATTGATAAGAAAGAAAGCAAGCTTTCTCAATATTATAATTTTTAAACACACATGTAGTGTTTTTTAAAATTGTGTATTGTGAAAGCGAAGCTGCTTGTACTGCACAATTGGCATCGTCGAAGCGCGCTAAACGCCCTTCTCCAACTACAAAAACCGTGGGTTGGAGCTCATTTCCCTCCACCCACGTTTCTCAATTTTCAAACGGCTCACTCAACATTCCCACCACCCACCCCAGAGTAAACCGCCTTGCTAATGCCACTTGGATAGGGTATATCCTAGCTAGCGTTATTAGTCCGCACTAGCTTGTGTCGAATGATGATACAAATGTTGTAATACGCCATTTGTAATGAGAACGATGCCCATTTGTAATGAGAACGATGCCAATTGATAAGAAAGAAAGCAAGCTTTCTCAATTTCTAATTCATTACACTCTCCCACCTTCTATACGTAAGCGAGTCTGGCAGTAGCGTGAAAACTGCAGATCTCGGTCGAAAACCAATCTGACGGCGCGGAAGCGTTGTTGACTTTCGGGTTGACGCGTGGCTGAGCGCGTTGACCAGGCGAATTTCAGAGTTGGAATGTCAGCCGTTTGATACTGCCGATGTCGATCGGGCGGTTGAAAGCGAATGTCGAGTTGAAAATCCGTTGACGAAGGAACACCGTCGATGTCGCGGATGTGTATCGGACGGTCAGTTGAACGGAATGTCGGCGGGAAGTCTGACACGATGTCAGAGGTCGATGAATTTGGTGCCGTCGATGCTGATGAAGCCATCGCGTGCGTCCGTCGTGCTGGGTGTGTCAGACGATCTGTCAGAAATAACTGCCGAAATGTCAGAGATCTGCCGAGAACAGTGCGTGAGCACGCTTTCTCCCCCCCCCCCCCCCTGAAGATAACTGCTGCCCACCGACATGTGTACAGCTGCGCGGGCACAAAACCACAATCACCCTGATGCCGAGGGTAGAACAGAATACCAAGTGTTATAAACTCCCGCCTGAAACTCAGCCGCTGTGCTGTCGAAATTGTTGTCGGTGGCGAAAATGTCGAAATCCTGACTCGTACTGCTTCCAGGGTAAATCGCGTCGAAGTCCCTTGAGTGGTAAAATCGTTGTGCGCTGAGACCCGAAACCCTTGGAAATAAATTTTCCTGCAGAAAACAATCTTCTTGTCTTGTAGTCGCGACTGCTGCTGCAGAATCTCCCGTGACTGCCACCCCGAATCCCGCGCGTGGCAGTACCGAAATCACTTGACTGCTGCCGAATCTCCAGTTGTCAGCTGCTGTAGCCCCGAAATTGCTGCTTTCTGTCTTGTTGCTGTGGTAAAAGCTTCGCTGTAACTGTTTCATCTGTCGGCGCCCCCGGCCGTTTCGTCCTGACTCGCCGAGTGGTTTGTCGCTTTTCTCCGAAAACTCCCGGGCAGAGGCGAAAAACAGCTGCTGTTCCTCCCCCTGACCCATGCAAATATTTTTCAATGTTGAACTCGAGTTGCCGATGACGTCAGCTGCATTGTCGATGCTGTCGTGACTCGCCGAAAACTTCGGGCAGAGGCGAAAACAGCTGTCGCCTTTCCCCCCCCCACCTGTTGCAAAATTCTTCCTCGTGTTGCGGCTGGTACCCCCGAACAGCTTCCGATTTGTACGGCTACCTTTTGATGACGAGTGCCTTCGCGCGCTTAATCAAGCGCCGCTGGAACTCCGCCGCCGGCACGGATACTGTCAGCGATCCCGCTGACTCCGTTAATACTCAGTCTCGGAACTGCTCGTTGCACCCGCAACTGTCGGAAATTAACACACCCCGTAAAAATGTTTGTCGTCTGCAGGTTGTCCCCCGAAAGAACCGGTGTTTCTAGCACGCCCACCCGGTCACCATTTTTTTCGTGCGGTTAACCACCCAAGCAATCCACCTACAGAAGGTGCTTTTTGGCGTGGAACCCAGTACTTATGGGTCTTCCGAGACCGATTTTCACGGACCCTAGCGCGCATCAACGCCGCAGATCTCGCAGCAGAACTACCCCAGACCCTTTTGAAGTACACCGTAAATCGTTTAAACAGCTGGCGAGCAGACGTTCACCCGTCTCCCACCGTCGAAATTGCACCCGAAAATCATGGTTGTTGAAGCAGTCCCGAAGTATTTTCCGCCGCGTAACCCCGACGTTTCCGCCGTTAACCCTGGTACTCCGACGTTCACCCGTCTTCGCACCCGTCGAAATTACTTAGCGAATCCCAGGTATCCTTGGCGATACACCGCTCGCCGCGCCTCCATGTAACAATATCAAACCCTTTCGGGGGTCTACCGAATAGACTCCGAAATTCGCGGTGGATTGGTGTACGAGCTCCACCTTTCACTCTGGAGATCTGCTGGAGCACCCACAAATTTCCCTCCATTTTTTTTTGTCTTCCCCCCCCCGACAATTTCGCTTGCCGCCGTTCACCCAGCGTCCGCTTTTGTCGGATGAGGTATAACTCCGTGTTGCCCGCGATTTTTCTGACATCGGTGAAGGCGCGAATGCTATCGTAACCGGATCAGGTTTATCGGATCAAACCGTCGGGCCGGCCGCTTCGTTTGCCCACCGCGTCTTATCGCTTGTAAAAACTCCACAGCTTCGGAACCCCTTCTCCGCCGCTACACCGTCGTCGGGTAGACCGTTGAAGTTGGAGAAACCCCGACAGCTGCACCAATTTCTTCAGCTCCGATTTTTTCGGCGGGGTAATTGCTGCCGATGGTCCGGTTTTGTCGGTGCTGAACAGTGTCGCAATCTTGAACATTTTCCTGTACGCCCAGCTGTCGAACTGGCGCAATACCCGCGCTTTTTAGCCAGCACAGGGCTAAACACAGGGCCCCACCTTTGGATCCAGTGGCTCTTTGGTCTTACCATTGCCTTCGAGGCCTTCTGGGCGTGGGGTATGCGAAACGTCGGTGGACTTTGGCCGGTAGGGAGCTCCTTCTGCTACCGCCGCTTAGCCGCAAAACTCGGCCTCAGCAAAAAGTCGTCGCAGTAGGTCGTTTTCTCCCCTCCTGAAGCTCGAAATCCGTTTCTCTCGCCAGACCCGTATTTGTCGCAACTCCGTATATTGTAGCCGGTAGACTAGGCGAAATTCGCGTGTCTAGACGCTGCGATAAACCGTTGTCCTCGTCGGTGTACTGCCCCGTCTGCGACACAACTTCCCTTGATCAGGGGGAAACTGTGCCGCCTGAAGTACAGTGTCGGCTGCTGCTGTTGCTCCGAAATTTTCGGCCGACGTTGTTGCAGGCGCAGAAGTGACCCTAACGCGAACAGTCTAGTCGTAGGCGGCCTTTTCCGCACTTTTCGGTGGTTTGAAAATGACTTCCGTCCCACACTGTGCCGCTCCTGCCGAAAACGCCAGCGACGTGTCAGAATCCCAACCACTAACCATTGGGATAAAATGGCTTGTTTGTGTAGCGGGTGAGTGCGCCCATAACCCCTCAGACCAAAGTGCCTGTAACCCTTCCCTAGGATCAATCGGGGATCACCAGTAGACCTCTGACACCCCTCCGCACTAGGATGCCCGAAGTGCACACACCGGGATTCGAACCCGAGACCTTTGCTCTGATACCATGTCAGAATCCCAACCACTAACCATTGGGATAAAAGGGCTTGTTTGTGTAGCGGGTGAGTGCGCCCATAACCCCCCAGACCAACGTGCCTGTAACCCTTCCCTAGGATCAATCGGGGATCACCAGTGGACCTCTGACACGACGCACCCTCCTGTAGCCACACCGGCCACACCCGGGCTGGACGACGGTAGACCCCCGCTTTCTTCGGGCAGTCGTCACACCATCACTCCGCGCCGTCGCATTTTCCGACGCAAATTACCATGCGCCTGGCTGCTCGCACAGCAGTCGTTTTCCACGTGCTGCTACCCGAAATCTTCGCGCACAGTGACCACGATCGCCACGTGCCGAAGACCTCCGAAAATCTCGTACGCAACGTGACGAAGTCGCCAGACGCCACTTGCCGCGTGCATTAACTCCGAAATCTTCGTGCGCAGTTGACGACCACATGCAGATGTCAACTCGCACCACGTGTACTCCAGACAACTTCGGACGTGCAGTGACTTCAATCCTGGCGACGTCATCTGCCACATGAAATTACTCCGAAGTTGACGAAAACGCACGCAACTTACGCATGCATTAATTGCGACGACAGCAGAAGCTGTCCGCCACCCAGGGGGAGGGAGGCCACGGTCGATCTTGACCGTCGAGGGCAAGGATCCGTCGGTGCCGCAGGAGCGCCAGAGAAATTCATGGCCGCTATGAGAAACTACCCGTTCTCCTGGCCGGCTACTGCGCTACTCCTGTCACCACGGCATCCTTCCCTGTCCCCCCTCGAGGGATAAAACACTCTAAAAAACGGGTAACCTAGGAACTTAGGCTCTGATACCAAGTGTTATGAGTTGTACTAAGAAGAGTGCGCGGAAGACTTTATAAAAAGGATGAGAATTACAGAATGTCGAGAATGATAATGAAGTGAGCATTTATAGGGTCAAAACCGTGCTAGGCGAGGACCTCGATGTGCGTTGTTAGAATATATATTTATATATATTTATGTACCTGCCTGTAGCTGTAGCTTTAGTGTAGTTATAAACTCTTTGTATTGGTGGTGCACCTCCTTTGTCTCCTATTTGTACCCTCGAGCCTATAGTGAACCCCCCTTCTTTCTCGACATTCCACTCTCTCGCCACTCTCCTAGGTTCCTAACCTAGCCTAGCTTCTTGACATGCGTGGCTCGGGAATGTCGCAATTGGTGCGGGGCGACTCGGGGCTGGTTCGGTACGAAAGTGTAGGCCGAGCCCAAACTGACGCGAACAGTTCGGGCTGTCCTCGCTAGGGACAGTCTCTACAGTAATGAATTCTAATTCATTACAAAGACAGTGTAAGCAGTATTGATTTGCCCTGAGGTGTAGATGAGTATTTACCTGAATAATTTGTTGAATTCACTCGCACCTTTGTTGAGGTTATAGGCTATTGTATTGTAGGACGACATGTACATCTTGTACGGTAATAGCCGAATATACATTATGCTGTGCATTCCATACATGCGTCTGGTTTTTTTAGTGCTTGGTTTGTGGAGTTACCTCATTTTCACATACTATTGTAAATTCTACAGTATGATTTGACGTTGGGCTAATATGTAAGTCTACTCGGTACTTTCAACGGATACAGGACGCTGTATATGGAGGGTAGTAGACAGCTTACATTGTCCATATTTTGTGGTACGACATTTTTTTTTTTCACGGACTCGTGTATTTCACCACTGAGAACTTTGACTCTGCCCGCAGTCACCTGATGCTGGCTGGTTGTGTCGGTAATCCCTCGAAATCCCCACTTTTTCCTTCAAACCGCGTCACAATGTCGTGAGCGGCTCGCAAAATCGAAGCAAGCAACGCGGTTTCCAGACATTTCCCCTGCCCATCATTTGCAAAAAATCCTCAAAACGAAGCGCTGCGGCACGGGCTGCGGAATTTTCTTCTGCACCCTCCTCTGCGACCCACACGGGTTTCACACGCTTGATTCCATTCCAATACAGTTGCGCGTCCCGTAAACTCCACAAGCTATCTTGTGTCATAGGCAGCGCTGCTTCATTTGCACCTTTCCCGTCCTCACCGCCTGTCCCTCCTGTTACCGACGCCTGCCCATGGACAATCAATCCGTTTCAGGCGCTGCCCTCGATGCGTTTCTGTGATTTATACTAACTCCAGGAGGTACTTACTAGGATACGATTCAAAGACTGCTAACAGGAAGCCGCATTCACGTCTCCGTCGAAACTTCAAGACACCTATGTTTGCCAGCGCACAGCACTGCTGATAAGTGGCCAAGTCACCGTCTTAGGAGGCGTCACCGTCTTAGAACGGGCCACGTCACCGTCTTAGGAGGCGTCGGGTCTAACTTTATTCGGAATCGTGTCCACCCGAATCACATTCTCCCGAATCACATTTTCTCGAATCGCTTATTTCGTCTTGCTCCAAAAGTGAAGCTGGCGCCGCCGCAGCCGAGCTCATGCTTCCCCGCAATCGCGCGCATCGGGCCGTCGGGGGGGCGTCCCCCGCTTTGGCGGCCTCCGCGCGGCGGAAGCGGCGGAGGGTGCACGGCGGGGATACGGAACTCGGTTCCCCTGTGGGCGGTGACCATCGAGTCTTGTAGCGAGGACGAGGACTCTTCAGATGACTCTAACGCGTACGACTCGGATTCGGACAATAGCGAGTCGTATTCGGATCTAGGCTCCCCCGAATCCGAGCAAATGATCGTCCAAATCTTGGCGGCCCGAGAAGCGATCAGCGCAAAAAGCGCGCCGCAAGCAGGCAGCAGCAGCAGCAGTAGCAGCAGCGGCGGCAGCAGCGGCGGCAGCAGCAGCACCGGCGGGAGCGTTGAGCAACGGATCGCGGTGGGGAAGACCGCGGAAGGCGCAGACGCGGCGCGCGGCGCCGCGCACGGCGCGGCGACGGTGACGGCGCGCGCTGAAAGCGACGAATCCGCGGAACTTGCGCCCGCCGCTTGCACAACGGGACATGCGAGCGAGTGGGTTGAGAAAAATAGTGACAGTGCAACATGCGAGGCAGGAGCTGCAGAGCGAGTAATGGGAAGCAGCGGCGTCGCCGGCCGCGCCGCTATTGGCAGCAACGTAGCAGCGCACTCGCGGTCCGTGTCCGTGAGTGACGCCGCGGCGGCCGGCGCGGGTCACGACAAAACGCACCAGTGGCTCATGTCGCGATACCTCGACTCCGCCCAGCCTTCCGCGGATCCGTTTCTCCGCCGGTCGCCCTTCCGCCTCGATCTTCCGCTCTCCGCCGCCGCCGCGGCGCCTATATCCCCCGCGTCGCCTTCCCCTCGCGCTGCCGCCTATTCCGCCTCCGGCTCTCCGCTCCCCTGTTCCGCGGATCGCTTCCATTATTCCCCCTCCGGTAGCTATTACTCCGCCTCCCCCGCCCCCTACGCGCAACCGCCCGCGCCCCTCCGCTGCTACTCCGCCTCCCCTCCCGCCCCGCCTGGGCGCAGGCCGCCGTCATTCCCCAGACCCAGAGCGCGACCGCGAGGGGGGATCCGTACGCGTTTCTGCACGCCAGCCCGTTTCGTTACAGTCACGACTTTTACGACAGCGACGAGGAGAAAAACGGATATGCTGGCGACAACGGCGGTGACAGTAACGATGGTGATATTGATGGTGCTGATACTGATGGAATCGGTGGTGATAATGATGATGCGGATGGTGATGAAAACGGCGGTGACAGTAGTAGTGGTGGCGGCGGCGGCAGAGTGATTAATGGTGGGAGAATCAGTGGGGAACAGTCAAAACCGGCATTGAACAGCAGAAGCCGCAGCAGCCGCTGCATCCGCATCAGCAGCAGAAGCCAGCAAAATCCTATCAGCCCGGAGAATGGCCGAACAAACGAACCCATCAACGCAGACAGTGATGAGGCCACGTCAGCAATCAGATCTGCTCCAGGCCCGGGAGAAGCTGCCACGTGGCCATCTGGGAGTGGCGGCCCTGAACGCATGGATGAGTTGAGCCGAGCAGGTGTGGATTTGCAAGGTGCAAGCAGCACAGGTAGCAACAGCCCCAGCAGAAACGCCAGTGCCGACAACCGGAGCTGCAGAGGCAGCAGGAGCAGCAGGTTCGGTGGGGGTGACAGCAACAACAACAACACGAGTCGTGCTGGTGGGAGCAGCAGTGGCAGCACCAACCGCAGCAGGGAAATAGACCCACCAGCAGCTGCTGCTGCTGCTGCTGCTGCTGCTTCTGCTGCTGCTGCTTCGGCTGTTCCTGCTGCCGACAATGCTAGGCAGGTCACCAACAACGCTGCTGTGGACTGGGGTTCTCCTGTGACGTTAATTCCCTGCCCTGGCAATAAGGCTGGTATTCTCATGCAGCCCTGTGGCGCAAACGAAGCAGCTTATATCGAGAACCAGAGGCTGCAGCTGATACACTCCAGCTTTGAACGCCCACCACAGCCGTGCGAGCACCCAAGCGAACCGCTACACAACAGCGCTGCACCGGATTCCACCGCTCTGCACCCACTGTTAGGCTCAGAAATCGTTCTGGACCCATCCAAGAGGGTCCAGTGGTTCGGGGACTGGGACGACGGTCGCACGTGGAAAGAAACCCGCTCAAGAGCCCACAGGTGGAAACCGGAAGATACCCTCGCCGTCCCGGGGTTACCCGGAAGAATACCCATGCAAAAAATGGTGGAGTACGTGTGGGTGCTTCTCCTCCTAGCTATGGCGGTTACTGCAACTGGACTGGTGCTCTTCTCCCTGCTGTTCTGGGCTCCTACGGGTGCTGCTAAGGGAACCAAGGGGACAGTGTGGCTGGCGGTTACGGGTGTGCTGGGAGGGAGAGGCCTGGTGCTGGGTGGATACTGCTGCGTGCTCTGGCTGCTCCTGGTAAGTGCGTTGTCACGGATAGGGACCTCTGTTGCGTGTGAGGGAACCATGGGGACTGTGTGGCTGGGGGGGAGAGGCCTGGTGCTGGGTGGTTACTGCTGCATGCTCTGGCTCCTCCTGGTACGTTCGTGTTATAATTTTTGAAACCTTTCTTGCTTGCTGCCAAGGCCCGTTCATGCGGTCATGCTGTGATTGTGTCGTGTATCTCCTTCATCCCACCAACTCTCGTCTTCGTCTTCACCGCCTCCCTCCCAGCAGCTCTCTTCCTTCTCTTTCTTGACAACCCTCCACATCTCCCCCACCTTTTCCCCTGCCCATCTTCTCCTTTCCCCCTTCCAGCAGGGGAAAGAGCTGAAGCAAGCAGCGTGCTACGCCTCGGCAGACCTCTCAACAGCCTCCCTCCTAGCAGCCCTCTACCTCTTCTCCCCCTCCACCTCCCTCACCACCCCCATCGCATCCTACCTCCTCGCCCGCTCCCTTTGCGAGCTCCTCACCCTCCTAAGCACCTGGAACTGCAAGGGTCGTGAATGGTGGACGTCTCTACTAGCCGTCTGGCCGCCTCTTTTCCTCGGAATCAGCCTGTTTTTCTCCCAGCCGACGGGGAAAACCTGGTATATTGTAGCGGTTACTGGGGCGTGCTGTATGGTGGACGGGGCGCCGCTGTGGGTGGCGTGTGTGGTGCTGAGAGTGCGGCTTGTGGGCGGGAGGGGGAGCCTGCCGCAGCATGCGAGGGGGTGTGTGAGGAAGGCTGCTGCAGTTGGGACGTTTGTGCATGGAGTGATAAGGCTGCTGCCACTGGCGCTGTACTTTGTGGCAAAATATGCATTGTAGTTGTAGACACTGTTTTTTTAGGTCAGCAGTGAACTGGGCAGACATATTATGTCATGCATACGAAGGGGTTGAGTGCGGTTCCTTAGTGAGACATTTCTTAAGAGGAAAAAAACATGTGTACTGTATATCAATATCAGTGTTGAGACAAATAATCAAGTCAGCAAGGCCCTGCACAGGGCATTGGCAAGCAGGCACAGGAGACACTAACCGTAAAAGAAACTGCCCGTACAAAAAAAAAAGGTGGGCGGGTGGGGGGGGTGGGGGGGGGGGGGGAGGGAAAGTATGGACGAAGGGAAGAGAAGAAAAGAAACGTGCGCTGCTCAACAGCACAAAGACGACCACATAACCCATTAGGTCAAGTCTAGGATGAGGATGACACAGAAGCCGTGTCAACAACCTTAAGCGGTCTGGTCCTCCACACCACAGGAATTGCACTGTCAGGTATTGCGGTATCACACTGTCAGATGCGCATGCGCCAAGGTATGACGCACGGTACTGTCAGACATCAGATTACTGCATCGCAGGTAACACTCCTGGCCGATCAGATCACAGGACGCCAGGCTGTCAGATCAAAAGTCATGCCGCCGGGCCATCACACTACAAGGCATAAAACATCTCTCCACAGCTCTGCACCACCTCTCTCACTGCATCGCAGATATCACTCCTGAGTCCTGACCCTCCAACCCTGGCCCTCCAAACCTGGCCCTCCAAACCTGGCCCTCCAAACCTGGCCCTCCAAACCTGGCCCTCCAAACCTGGCCCTCCACCAAACCACCTCATTGTGCTGCAGATGTGCTCCCCCTACCACTCACACACGTGGACACTCCTCTTACTCATGAGTAACTAACTTCCTACCCACTCACTACCATCCCCTCACTCTCCCCCTCACCCCCCCTCACATAATCCTGCACCTCCTTAACGGCCCCTTGTTCTCCCCCTCCCTTCGCTATCCCTCACATACTCCTGCACTTCCACATACCCACTGAATCTCACTCTCCCTGCACCGCTCTGCACCCCTGCAAGAACCCTTCGCGTTGCACTTCACACTACCGCCCTCTCGTTCTCCCCCGCCCCTCGCTATCCCTCACATACTCCTGCACCTCCACATACCCACTGAAGCCCACCCTTCTCGGATTTCACTCAACTTCTGTAAAAACCATAGAAAGGGCACCTCCCCTTACCGCCCTCTCGTCCTCCCCCTCCCCTCGCTATCCCGCACATACTCCTGCACCTCCACATACCCACTGAAGCTCACCCTTCTCGGGCTACTCTGCGCCTGGGGGTGCAGCAACCTCCCTCCCTTCCCCTCCTTCCCTTCTCTCCCCTCTTTCCCCACACTACCCTCTCCGCCTCCCCCCTTCCCCAGCAGCGGCGATGCATGCCGGAAAATAGGGCTCACACTGGAGCTTCTACCACTGTCTGCCTTACTTCCGGTATTCCCAAGGTTGCTCCCGGTATTCCCAAGGTTACCCCCGGTATTCCCGAGGTTCGTGTCGATGCTGTTGCTCTTGAGGGCGCTGCGGAGAGGCATGGGAACTCCGTCTATAAACACCACCTGCGCGCGGGACGGGCTGGGGCACGGGCTCGTTAGTATCACAGCTCCTCCCCTGCCGCTGGCCCTCACTGGACTCTTGCCGGTGTTGCTGCTGGTGGTGGTGGCGGTGCTGCTGGTGGTGGGGGCGGTGCTGGTGGTGGTGGCGGTGCTGCTGGTGGTGGGGGCGGTGCTGGTGGTGGTGGCGGTGCTGCTGGTGGTGGTGGCAGTGCTGCTGTTCATAGGGTTGCTGTTGCTGCTGTTGCTGCTGTTGCTGCTGCTGGATATACTCTTTCTGAGGTCGAAATCCACGCTGTAGGTTCTCCTGCTCGCCGCCTGCCTCTTCTGCTTCAGCTGCTGTGAGAGGGACTGGCCGTTGTAACCCACCCGTTGCTCCTTGCAGCTATCTCCTCCTGGGGCAGGTGCAGCTGGGGGAGGCGAGGAGCGGGGAGGGCTAGGCGCAACTGGGGGAGGTGATACCCTGGGAGCGCTGGCAGTTGGGAGCTTGGTTATAAGGCTGGGAGGAGAAAGCATTTCTGGTGTATTTATATTGGAGCCAGAAATTCCAACTTTTGTTTTGAATGTTACGTTTGTAACAGCACCCGGACAATTGTTCGCTGCAGCTTCTAGCCGAGCTGCTGCATTCGCGAGTGTGGCTGCCGAACCTGCAGCTTCGGTCCGGATGGCACGTGAGCGTTCGGCTGGGCTGTTCGGTGCGGAACCGTGAGCGAACCGCACTGGAGGTTGGGCGGTATTCGACGTTCGCGTGGGTAGGCTTTGCGAAAGCGTTGCCCCCGTTCGCCCAATCGCAGCGCTTGCTACTGCGACGGCCGCAGCACTGCTAGGCGAAAGCTCAGGCGACGAAGCATCAGGCCCTTTTGCAACCCCACCGACGCGTGGCTGCTGCGAAATCGAATTCTCTCCAGTTACACCTGTACGACGTTCGCCGCTAGTTCCCTCCAACCTTCCCCCGGCCGTCCCGACAGGGCTGCGCGCCGGCCATGCGCCTGTGCCTGGGGGACCCTGCCCACTAGCGCTTCCGATGCGCACGCCGCCATTCGCCGCAGCTAATCCCGCAAGCGCAGATTTCGCGGCTGCGTCGCCCTGAGGCATGCTGGACATGCTGTTGCGGCGCCGCGTTGGCACCGCGAGAGGCGCGGGGGCTGCGCGCCGGTAGTTCCCCACATGCTCGCGGCTGCTGCTCTGCAAATGCTGCATCTGCTGCTGCATCTGCTGCTGCTGCTGCTGCTGCTGCTGCTGCTGCGGCTGCCCCACACGATGCTGCTTTGACTGCGCCGCCTGCGGCTCAAGTGCCACGGGATGAACAAGCGCGGGATGCGCAAGCGCGGGTTCCGCGCTCATGCTCCGCGGCACTGGCTTCAGAATCGGCGTTGGCTTCCCCGCGCGATTCGCAGCTGCGCCGGTACCCTCCGCATATGCACCACCATCCTCGGCCGTAGCTTCACGTGCCGCGGAAGAAGGCGCCGTCGCCGATTGCACGATGCGCGCACGGGGAGAAGAGCGTGCGACCGCGGGCACGGACGCGGATGCGGACGCGGAGCGACTGGTGCCCCCTGCGGCGGCAACGGCGTTAACGGGCGCTGCTGCACCTAGCGCCCTCCCCGCGACAGAAGGGGAGCTCGGCGGACGCACAAGGCGCGCAGATGGGGAAGGCACACGCGGGGACAACTGCGCGGCGCTTATGGCGCGGCGGTGGGTGGGTCGGGGAACTACGGCAGCGCTGGCGCGCCCGAGCGGGGAGAGCGGGGGAGCACCAGCAGAATGTGGGGGAAGGCTCCGCAAGCCAGGCATAGATCCCGCGGGTAGTTGGGAGGCGGCGGAAGGAGAGGGAATGGCTACGGGGAAGCGCGGAGAAGGACTGGGGGAAGAAGGTGACTTGCTGCTATCCAACGGTTGTAGCCTCAGCTTGCTCGCGCCGCTGCCCCCGCCGCCGCCGTTGGCGCCGCCGCTACTGGCGCCGAAGCTGGTGCCGCCGACGGTTCCGCCTGTTTTCGGGCTGCCAATTCCCGCCCAATCCACAAAGCCCATCCGCGGCGCGAGCTGCACTACAGACGGTCCTGTGCGCGATCCGCCGCTCCCGCCGGAATCTGCGACGGTCACCGCCGCCCCGCGCTCGATACCCATGCTGGCGGCCAATGCGGCGGCTGACTGAGAGCCCGCAGAAACGGAGCGACGGGATAACGCCGGATGCAACTTTTTTTTGGCCTTAGCGTTACCGTTAGCGTTACCGTTAGCGTTATCGTCACCGACAGCGTCCAAGCTCTCCGCGCTTGAAACGTCGCCGATGGTGGCAAACCGCGGAAAGACGGCGCCTGGGCTGGGGTACAAGTCATCGACGGAGGCATCCGAGTCGCTCTTGCGGCGCGGGTCGCGCGGGCTACCATCGGTATTACCGCAATCTGGGTACAGATCGGGGAAACCGCGAGTTGCGGAGGGCGCTGGCGGCGCCACCGCGGAACCCTGGCTCGATCGTGCGGAGAGCGGTGGTGCGCGCTGCGCTTCGGGGGAAGCCGCAAAACTTATAGGGCTGCGGCTGCGGGTGGTTGCTCGCGGAGAGAGCGAAGTGTCGAAGTCCCCCACTCGCTCAGAAGCGGTTCGGCTACGAATAAACTCTCGCCGCGAACCCGCTGCGCTACTCCCCGCGCCACTCCCGCTACTCCCGCCACTCGCGCCTTCGCGCTCGGTGAGAGCGCGGGTGAGCTTCACCTTCCCGTCGTTTGCGGAAGTGACCGCATTCCTCGCGGCGGAGAGCGCAGGGCCACTTTGCGGAGACGTAGTTGCTTCCTTCGCGCGTCCTTGCGCTCCGCCATGTGCTCCGCCCTGCGCGCCGCCCTGCGCGCCGCCTTGCGCGAGTGACAATGGGAAGTGGAACTCGAGCCCGCTGGACTGAATGCAGCTGACGGAGCGCGTCCGGTTGTGCGACCGAGCCGTCGTCCTGCTCTTGCCGGCGGCGGCGGCAGCGGTTGTACCGGCGCGGGACGGCGGCGGGGAGATCTGAGACAGCGTCACGACTCGAGGCGCCTCGGTGTTCGTCCTGCTCCTGCCGGCAGAGCTGAGGGACGGCGGCGCGGCCCCAGGCTCTGCGACGACCACGGGCGACATTTCCGCAGCCGACGCGGAGTCGCAGCGTCGCACTGGAGCGCGACTCTTCTTCGGTTTCGAGTCATCAGCATTGTTGCCGCATGGCGCATTAGTAGCCACGGGGCGGTGGGTGTTAGGGTTACTACGGTTCGGCTGCGTCACAAGAGCCGCGGACGAAGAGAGAACGTTGGGAGATCCGACGGCTGTGGGTGACCAGATATTGCCGATCATGCCGCTCTCCATGGCGCACACGTAAGCGCGAAGAGCGGCGGGATTTAGGGACGTGATGAAAGCGTTGCCTCCTGCGCCAACGCCCTCTGTCCCCGTCGCCATTGATTTGCTCCTAGGTCCTTCGTTCTATTGTACAAATCACTCTTCTCAAACCAGTGTCTTGTATCAGTAGCGGACGGCGTCAGGCTAAACAGAAGGGAGTACAGTACAGGATACCAGCAGCTCAGTGACCCCTAGGAGTTCCTGCGCTCCTACTGCTGCAATGGTCAAACTCTGGAATGTGCACTTTCAAAACGAGAATGGAGACGGGAGAATGAAGAAAATATGGAAATACAAGTAAACGAGGAATTTGGGTGGGGGGAGGGATGTGGCACGTGGATGCGCTTCAGTATAAACGTTCGAGGTTGGAAAATGGGAGCGAGGCAAGTTGCAGCAGAGAAACTGCAGCGAAGGATGTGGTCAGGTCAGGGCGCTGGAGAACCACATGAATTGCTGCTCAGTATGGCTCAAACGACGTTGGCCAAGTGGATTAACGCAGGTCAGGCCACTCAGACTTTGAAGTTTGTCTGGTGCTCAACAAAGTTTACAAGGGTACTTGTCGACAAACTCCCTTGTTAAGATTTGGATCCCAAACATGCAGACACAACACAACTTGTTCAGAACAGCCGAGTCAAACCTGCCAACTCGAACCTGTGGCTTTAGGGTAATCTTGGTGCAGAGAGGTTTTGGTGCAGGGAGGTTTTGCAGTAAATGGAAAGAGTTTTTAGCCCAATGTCGAGTTATGTGCGCCGTCTTGTTGTACCCCTTCCAGTCCAGGCAAAACAGATTTGACGAAATCGAAAGTTCGGCTCGATCGTACAAAACGTTTCGTGTCAGGCTGATCTGACGAATCGACGGTTTGCCAATGCTGCTCGCCACGTAATGCGGGCAGCTTCTGGTTGGATGGGCGTTCGCTGACTCAACAATGCCCACAAGCAACACTGTAGTACAACAGCAGCTGACTCACAGGTAAGCAGTGGTCCTAAAGACTGCCAAGTGGTGGGGCTTTTGGTTGGCTGGTGGTGAGGTGAAAAAGGGCGGCGAGGGGTGGAATAAAGGGGGAAAGCGGTTGGGTGGGGTGGGTTGGCCCTGGGAACGACGATGTTGGGGAAAGTGAGGGGCGGTTTGTACGGACAGAACCAGCAGGGGAAGAATCAGATTTCGAAGAATTTTGTACAGTCGGTGCTCATTTCAAGAACACCAGGTAGGCGGGCGGCATGTGAGTGAAACGAGTTTTGGACAAATCGCCACATTCGCACTTGTCGCCACGGGCAAAAATGTGATTGTAAAATGAAATTGGAATGTGAAACGAAACTGGGGGTTTAAGTTCGTAACCAGGTAAACAATTCTGATGACAGGCAGCCGTTGTTGTTTATGAACTGTAGATGTTTTTCTTCCTCGACTTGGTGACTGTACCCTGAAATCAGCACAATCACCACTCACAGGCAAAACGTTCGCGAGTGACTGATTTTCTAATTGTGCTAATCAAATTTTTATGATAGGCTGAGCATCGACTGTATTGTACTGTTCAAGATGTGATCTCGAGGTTGTTGCAAAGACGAAGGTACTGTACGTTACAATATTTCCACCAGCTCGTTCCATATGCTTGCCCAATAGCTAAATTCGACTAGTTACAAACTTAATGTAAAATCATAATAAATTTAATCTGATTGTTTCACACCATTTTATGTATTGTTCTGTGACAAATATCAGTATTTAAAAACTCATTCGGAGAAGGCATAAAGCTTAGTGCAATTTAGAATCATTAGGGCGGGGTCAGCAGCGCGTTCGTTTACAGGCTCATTATAATTAATTAAAAGTTGTTACTCTCGTTGCGTCACGGTTTACAGCGGTCGGTATTGAAAACCGCTGTGAACCATCTGGAATCCTTTTGCTCCTTGGCGGATGGACTTTACAAATGTGATGAATGAGTGCGCTGACCCCGCCCTTAGATCACAAGCATCACATAATTATTGTCAATACGCCCCTTATTCGTCAGAGACTTTAACAACACCAGTCTACTTCTTAGCGAGAATAGATTGCCAAGCCAAACCCCTCATGCGCCAGAATTCATTCAGAAAAATTCCCCCAATGGATAGCTGACCAGGGAGCCCCGTTGTCATTCACGGGCGCCCCCCGAAACCAGCCCTTTGTAATGCAGAAGCTGGCCAAGAGTTCGCCCAGAATGTTCAGGGCATTAAGGGCAAATGCCCTTGAATCGACAGGCCTGCTGACAACCTCACGCTAGAAGAGAAAGACCCCGGAATTTCCAGTCTTCTTGCCACTGTTCAGCATCCGGAGGGCTCTTAGCAAACCTCGGATAACAAGCTGGATAACAGGGTAGCTGACAAATAGTGCTCCATGGTTTCCATACCACACCACCATACTGAGGACATCTCATCCCATTTCCGAGAAAAGGCGGCCGTCCCTTAAAACCCAGAGTTTCTCCCCCCTCCCATTCCACCACCACGCCGACCAAACCCTGCACCTCTCCTACCTCTTCCCCTTGAACCAAACCCCTCACCACCCCTCCCCCCACCCCTCCCTCCTCCCCAACCACCACCTCTTCCGAACCTGCCACCAAAGGCTGCACCAGAGCCAGGGCCCTGAGGCCCGGGCAAGAGGGCGCCCTTGTGAGGTCCGGCCGGAGCTGATTTTTCACCAGCGGTTGCTGATTGGCTGGTTGGAGGAGGAAGGAAGTAGTTTTCGAATGAGAGGAGGGAGGCGATGGTGTAGAGCGTCAGTGCTTGGAGAGGGGGGAGAGGTTTCCTGGGATCATGGACCTGAGAGGGGAGAGAGTGAGGGGGCGTGAGAGGGAATGGGAGGCAAACGGAGAAAGAAAAAACAAAGGGCATAAAGAATAAGTTACAGAAGGGTTGCGATAGTGTAGAGTGCCATTGCTTGGAATGGAAGGGGGAAAGGGGTTTCCTGGGATCATGGAACTGAGAGCAGTGTGAGAGAAAGTGTGAGGGCGAGTGAGACGGAGAGGGAGAATGTGAGAAAATGAGCAGAGATATAACCATGCAGCGTGTAGGTGTGAGAGTGTGTGGGAACAGCCCAGCAGCACCCACCTTGGTGGCAAAGCTCAGCCCAGCACCCACCGGCTCAGCCCAGCACCCACCGGCTCAGCCCAGCACCCACCGGCTCAGCCCAGCACCCACCGGCTCAGCCCAGCACCCACCGGCTCAGCCCAGCACCCACCGGCTCAGCCCAGCACCCACCGGCTCAGCCCAGCACCCACCGACTCAGCCCAGCACCCACCGGCTCAGCCCAGCACCCACCGGCTCAGCCCAGCACCCACCGGCTCAGCCCAGCACCCACCGGCTCAGCCCAGCACCTACCGGCTCAGCCCAGCACCCACCGGCTCAGCCCAGCACCATCCAAACAAACACCCACCTTGGTGGCAAAGCAAGCAGCCAGCCTCTCCCTCAGGCAGAACAGCTGAGCCGCCAGCATGGCCGTGGTGCGGAATCTCAGCCATCGATCGATCACGATCACGATCTCACGGTCAGGATCGCTCATGAGTTCCTCCTGCAGTTTCCGCCTCCTCTCCTTTGCACTCTTGGGATTCGGCCTCACCACAGGCCCCTCCTCCTCCTCCCCTTCCTCATCCTCCGCACCTGAAACATACTCCCCTTCCTCCACCTCCTCCTCTTCCTCTCCCTCCTGCTCGTCGCCCTCATCCCCCTCCACCTTTTCAACCTTCCCTATTTCCATCTTACCCGGTTCGCTTCCTTCCCCCACTGCTTCCCCTTCTCTCTGACCTGACCCTGTCATCACCCCCTCCTCTCCCCGTCGCCCCCTCTGCCGTCTCTTCCTTTTCCGAACCTCCACCCCCAGATCACTCTCCCCTGCATTCCCTTCTCCTTCACCTACTTCTTCCCCTTCTCCCTTCGCGTCTCCCTTCCCTTCTCCCTTCACCCCACTCCCGTCCTCCTCCTCTCTGCCAGCCTTCAAAGGCGCCAAAGGAGCAACAACCATCTCGGATGCAATCAGGATGAGAGACAGTGGACGAACCACAGTCGACGATCTAATCGTCTGGTTCCCCTCGCCCCGCACGATCTCATCAAACACAATCAACGGCTGTGATGACACCTCGGCGCTTCCGGAGCTACCGCTCCCTCCGGCGCCGCCGAGCGTTCCCGAACCTGCCTCCAAGCCTCGGTGCAAGGCTCGGAAGTTGACCGAGTGCGGGTGGATCCGAACCTTCTCGCCTCGGGCCGTCACTACCACCGCCTGCTGCCGCCCGGAGGGTAGTTTCGGTAAGAGACTAGCTACAAACGGGTACAAACCAGCAGCTAGCACTGCCCTCACCACTCCCTGATTCTTCCCATTCGCGTTACACTCACAGTCCAAATCCACATTCAAATCCCACCCTCCTCCTCCTCCTCCTCCTCCTCCTCCTCCTCCTCCTCCTCCTCCTCCTCCTCCTCCTCCTCCTCCTCCTCCTCCTCCTCCTCCTCCTCCTCCTCCTCCTCCTCCTCCTCCTCCACCTCCTCTGCCTCCTCCTCCCCTCCCTCTCCCTCCTCCCCACCTCCCTCCTCTCCCCTCGCGCGCACTCCCTAAAAACCCTTTCCGCAGCAGCTCCCCTCGCAGCTGCTTCCGCAACCCAGAAATCATCACCATCCCGCCCGGCGACAGGAAATTCCGCCGGCAAAACGCATCCCCGGCCCGCGACCCCCCCGCTGCTTTCGCCTGAGCCCACCCGTCAAACGCCGCAATGAGCGCCAGGTGATCCCCATACCCCCCCAGTGAGTTCCCCAGCTCGTGCCTGACAGCCAGCGCCCTGTGCTTCTGCTCCAGCCCTAAAGGCATTTGAAACGGGTCCCGATAGGTGCTGGCAGCCGCGACGGTGAGCGCTGGGCCGAGGCAGTCGAGGAGGATGGAGTGAAGGAGCATTTTGGAGGTGACTGGGTGGAGGGGGAGGGCGCCGAGGTGGACGCCGAGGGGTGTTAGGGACTGGTGGGGATCGAGGGCGCCTATGTCTTGCAGGAGCGCGACGGCGTTGGTGATGGCGGCGGGGACGGGTGGCTCGAGGGCCTTGGAGAGGAACAAGGGGATGTCGAGAGAAGGGTCTAGGATCTTGATCTGATGGACGGGGGAGGGGAGGGGAGAGGAGGGGAGCGGGCGGACAGAATGGGGCAAGTGGAGTGAGAGAGCATTTCAGAAGGCCGGCCTTCCTAGACCCTTCCTGGAAGAGGGGGATGTCTAGCGAGGGGTCTAGGATCTTGATTTGACGGGGAAGGGGAGGGGGAGAGAGAGAGGGGTCATTGGGGGAGGGTGTGGAGGAAAGGAGAGACAGGAGGAAGCGGGGAAAGCGGGGAGGGTGCACAGGAGGAGGTCTGGCAGGGGATCAGGCCAATACTACGAGCAACCCAAACAACAGCACGCACTGCACCTACGAGCACCGCACACCACACCTGCAGTCACAGCTCTGCCAGAGGCGTGCGTTTGAATTCCGGCGCCTGGAAGTGCAGCAGAGTTGGCCCGACATCACAATCAACCCAGCCCACAGCACCGCACTCTACTAATCACCACCGCACTACACCTGCGAGCACCGCACTGTACCTGCAGGCAGAGCTCTTCCAGGGGCGTGCGCTTGATTTCCGGAGCCTGGAATTCCGGCAACGACTCAGCCCGCGTGCGCGAGAAGAGGTGGAAGCACACCCCCGGCCTGCACCTCCCTGCCCTTCCCTGGCGCTGCCGCGCACTCGCCTTGGAAACCCAGCAGACCTGAGTGGGAAAAGGGGAGCGAGAGGGAGAGAGGGAGAGAGGGAGGAGGGGATAGACTCGGTTCGCATGCGCGAGAAGAGGTGGAAGCACACCCCCGGCCTGCACCTCCCTGCTCTGCCCTGGCGCTGCCGAGCACTGGCCTTGGAAACCCAGCAGACCTGAGGGGCGAGAGAGGGGGAGAGGGAGAGAGAAGGAATAGAATCAGCTTGAGGGTACGAGAAGAGGGTGGAAGCACACTCACTCCCGGCCTGCACCGCCCTGATCTGCCTAGTTCCTGCCACGCACTGGCCTTGGAGACCCAGCAGAACTGAGGGGGGGCAAGGGGGGCAGGATTACGAGGGAGAGGGGGAAGGAAATGAGTGCATGGGCTTGTGGGCGTGAGAAGAGGTGGAAGCACACTCCCGGCCTGCACCTCCCTGCCCACCCACCCACCCAACCACCCGTTCGACGCCCCAACCCACCTGCAGCGTGGCGACATTCGTGTACGGGTCATAGCTCTTCTCCTTGAGTTGCCCCAGGTCCACCACAAACCCAATGTCATCAATCGTGAGCGCCGTCAATGTGGCAATGCTTGTGGCGGCTCTACTACAGGCTCCCACTAACAAGCAACCCCCTCACACCCACCTTCCCTTCGCCCCAACCAACCCACCTGCAGGGTATCCACATTGCTGTAGGGGTCGTAGCTCTTCTCTTTCAACCTTCCCGTGTCCACCACAAACACAATGCCGTCAACTGTCACAACACCCCAAGCTGCCAACCCTCTCACCCCCCATCCCCCCAACCCACCTGCAGCGTAGCGACATTCATGTACGGGTCGTAGCTCTTCTCTTTCAACCTTCCCGAGTCAACCACAAACACAATGTCATCAATCGTCAGCGCCGTCTCGGCGATATTCGTCGTCAGCACAATCTTCCTCACTCCTTTCCCCGGCCGCTCAAACACCCTCCTCTGATCCGTCATGGGGATTTTAGAATGCAGCGGCAGTATCAGGAACCGCGACGAGTCACCAAATACAGATGACCCTAGCAGCCTGTCTCTGAGTCGGGAAATCTCCTCCCACCCAGGGAGAAACACGAGGATGGCACAGTCGGGTCCATTCAGACCCGCCCCGCCGTCCCCTGCTGCTGCTCCTCCTGCTTCTCCTGATCCTCCTGCTCCTTCGCCCTCCCTGCCTTCCCCGCTGTAAGTCGGGATGAGAGATAACAGCTCGTCCTCCTCTTCTCCCTCTCCCTCTCCCTCTCCCGCTTCTGTTTCTTCACCCTGTTTCGGTTTCCGGTGGGCTTTTTTGGAAGAGGAGCAGGAGGAGGAGGAAGCGAAGACTGTGCTGCTCTTGAGTGCTGCCGGCCGTTCGCCAGCGCTGACGCAGATCCTAGTCAGCAGGAGGTGGATGAGGGCCAGATCCACCTCATCATGATCCACACTGGATTGGTACGAGGCGAGCGCTGCTTGTTCCTGTGCTGCCAATCTCGCTTCTTCTGCACTCACAGGCGCAGACACAGCAGAAGCATGAGCAGCAGCAGCAACACCAGCAGCAGCAGTGGCAGCAGCAGCAGCAGCAGCAGCAGCATCAGCTGTCGCTGGTACCAATACCGCAGCTTCCTGCATCCTTCCCTGCATTCCCTCCGTCTCCTCCTCTTGTATTCCCTCCTCCTCCCCTTCCTCTCCCTCTTCCTCCCCTTCCTCTCCCTCTTCCTCCCCCTCATCAACCTCCTCTCCCTCCTCCAGCCCTCCCAATCCCAGTTTCCTCAAGTGCCTCTCAAGAAGGCAGCACACAGCCTCATGGCCGTACATGCGCGCCCAGTCAAGTGCCGTGCTGCCATCGTCTGATGTGAGAGTCACATCGGCCCCCAGCGACAGCAGCATCTCCACCTCCTCTGCTCGTCCTTTGCCTGTTGGTGATTTAACACCAAGGGGGGGGGGGGGGGGGGGGGTGGGAGGAGAGTAGGCGGGGAGAGAGGGGAGGAGAGGAGGCCAAAGGCGGGAGCAGGAGAGGAGGAGGAAAAAGCATGTGCCTCTCGAGAATCCGGCACACAGCCTCATGGCCGTACATGCGCGCCCAGTCAAGCGCCGTGCTGCCATCGTCTGATGTGAGAGTCACATCGGCACCCAGCGACAGCAGCATCTCCACTTCCTCTGCCCTCCCCTTGCCTGTTGGCGATTGCAGTCGGGAGAAGGGAGAGGGGGGACGAGGAGGATCGAAGAGGTGAGGCCACGGGGGGATGAAGGAGAGGAGGTGCGAGCCCAGTCAAGGACCGTGCTGCCATCGTCTGATGTGAGAGTCACATCGGCACCCAGCGATAGTAGCATCTGCACCTCCTCTGCCCTCCCCTGGCCTGTTGGCGATTGCAGGGGGAGGGGGGGGGGTGTGGCGTGGCAAAATGACTCATGTCATGCCGTTAATGCAGCCAGTTATGAGTCCTACATGGTTCTTTCTACTATGACTCATACCACCAGATAATTCTAAAAAATACCAGGGCTTTGGGTATACCGTGCGTGGCAAACCACGAAAAACATGTATGCATATTTTCGAGTATGACTCAAAGCAGAGGATTCTCAAGAACAGCATGAATCATGGCATACCGTATGTGGAGGCAGTAAATGAGAGCAGGCTTGTAGAAAGTGTTATTTTTAGACGTCTCAAGAATACACTTTCTACTCATGGCATACCGTATGTGGAGCCAGAAAATGAGAGCAGGCTTGGCACACACACAGGCACCCACCAGCAGCAACCATCAAGGGCGTGGCTCCCGTCTCTGAATGTGCATAGTCACATATGTTTATAGTCACGCCTCGCCCAACACCCGCAGCCTTTCTCCCTTTCCCTCTCTTCTCTCGCTTCCCCTCTCCTTGCTTCCCCCCTACTTGCTGCAGCTGACTCTCCTTTCTCCTCCGCCTCAAGAGCCGTCTCAACATCCTTCCCCCGCCACCGCTACCTTTCCCCCCTCCACCTCCCCCCTCTCCACTACCATCGCCACCATCACCATCACCGTCACCACCACCACCACCACCACCACCACCACCACCACCACCACCACCACTGCCGCTGCTCCGTGCAGCTGCCATCATCATTCTACTCATCATGCCCTGAAGCTTTGCCTCCTCATGCCCCGCTACTACCAGCTCCATTAAGTCATCAAACTCATCCGCCATCCATGCGAGCCTTATTGCCTCATCCATTGCTGCTGCGTCCTTTGCTGTAAGTCCTACCACCTCCCCTTCCTCCACCTCCTCCTCCTCCCCCTCCTCCTCATCCGTCTCCACCTCTGCTGCTCCCACTCCCCCCTCCCCGCCTGCTCCCTCTCCCTCCTCTCCCCCTGCTTCCTCCCCTTCTTCCTCCTCATCTTCCCCCACCTCCCCTTCCTCCACCTCCTCCTCTCCTTGCTCCACTCCCTCTCTCTCACCCGCTCCACCCATATGCACGTTGGCTTGTGCTGCAGCTTTCCCCTCCACATCCATAGTCTGATGATGAAGCACCTTGCTCGAGGCCTGGTTCCTCTTATGAAGTGCTCCTTTATAGAAAGCCCCGCCAGCAAAATTGTTGCCATAGTTTGTGATGCGAAGGATATCCTCCAGGTACAGTGATCGCACCTGCAGCGCAGTAAATACCGGAAATGGTTTGTGATAGTGATGCACCATTCTACCAATACTGGTACAAACGAAAAGAAGAAGAAATTTACAAGAGTCTGACCGGATATGTGAAGCCAGGGACGTTGATGACCGGGCAGCCCCCAAAATAATTTGCAAACAGCCCAGCATCCAGGGTTGCACTCATAAGCACCTGGGGGATATTAGACAATCGATTGCATAGGATGAACATTTAATTGACATTTGACACATCTCAAGAAAGAAACTGGTCAATCCCCATAGGAAAGATTGATAAATACCATCACAGAAAAACTATTGTCATGCCTCGAAACAGAGAATAGTCAGTCCCCGCATAATAAAAGAATAAATAAATAAATACCACAACAAACTGAATTCTAAGTCGTTCTATGAAAATAAATAGAATCGGGCAGCTGAA
This sequence comes from Closterium sp. Yama58-4, assembly GCA_947470075.1. NCBI lineage: Eukaryota > Viridiplantae > Streptophyta > Zygnematophyceae > Desmidiales > Closteriaceae > Closterium > Closterium sp. Yama58-4. Next base: position 656,474 of record CANIUD010000095.1, read on the forward strand.
TCCATGATGGGTCGACTTCTAATTCTCAAAAGAGAGGATAAAAAATCTGGAAAAAAAAAAAAAAAAAAAAAAAAAAAAAAAAAAAAAAAAACACTGAAACCTGAGATCTGTCTGTAAGCAACTAGTACGCCCAGCAGCAGCAACACAGGCAGAACGGGAAGAAGAAAGGGGAAGGAGGTGGGACGAATGACTGACTGACCAGCTTGAGAGTGGGTCGCAGGCGCAGCAGATCTCTGAGAATGATGAGCATGAAGTCTGCAAAGCGGTCACGCTCATGCACCTCGTCCTGGTGGGATGATGGGGGAGAGAAGAGGAGGATGGGGGAGAGAAGAGGAGGATGGGGGAGAGAAGCGGAGGATGGGGGAGAGTGTTAGTGCTAGCCCTCAATTTCACATTTTGTACTGGCACTTATATATCCTAGTGTAGTGTAGTTTGCACTTTTATACCCAAATGTGGTCTCCAAGCAATCTCCAACCCACCAATTGGAGCTTGCCTTGGGATTACACCCAATCCCTAAAAATCGCCCCCAATTCTTTTCCCATCCATTCTTTTCTTATCCTGGATGTACTTAAAGAGCTTCGAGCTCATTAGTAATGCATGGATTCTAAGCTTAAGTTCTGACAGAGAGAAGGGGAGGATGGGGGGACAACAAATTTCTAGATGTCTCAAAAGTCAGCAAAGCGATTGCGCTCATGCGCCTCGTCCTGATGGATGGGGAGAGAAGAGGAGGATGGGGGAGAGAAGAGGATAGAGCAGGGAAGGAACCCATAAAGGAGCAGACGCATGGGATGCAGAGAAGAGACAGGCCAATCGAGCATGCCATGCCATGCCATGCCATGCCTAAAACATGGCAGCAGTGCCATGCCTAAAACATGGCAGCAGTGCCATGCCTAAAACATGGCAGCAGTGCCACTCACCACAATGATGTGAGTCGCATCCAGCTTCGCCAATACATCACCATCCATCCCCCCTCCCACTCCCCCCGTCTCCTCCCCTTCTCCACCTCCCCCTCCTTCCCCCTCCCCTCCCCCCTCCCCCTCCCCCTCCCCCTCCACACCTTCCGCCATGCCCTTCACAGCAGCAGCTATAGCCTCTCTAACCCCCGGCTCCACAACACTTCCCCCACCACCTCCCCTACTCCCCCCTCCGCCCTGCGCGCCCCTCCCCCCAGCGGCGCCATGCAAGTGCGCCCCCAGCCCCACAAGGCGGCGCAGCAGCACGCCATTGGTGCAGAGCCACAGGGACGTGGCACGGCATCCTTTGGACTCTAGCCGAATCTGGTACCCCACTGTTTGCCCGATGCTTTCCCCTCTCTCTGCTGCTATCCTCTCCGCCACTAAAGAATGGAGGAAAAGGGAGAGACGGGAATGGGCGGAAGATGAGAGAGGGTGTTAGAGGGACGAGCAGAGAGTGAAACAGAAAAGAGGCCAAAGAGCCCCACAAGGCGGTGCAGCAGCACGCCGTTGGTGCAGAGCCAGAGGGACGAGGAGCGGTTTCCCTTCGACTCCAGGCGAATCTGGTAACCCACAGTCTGCCCGATGCTTTCCCCTCTCTCCGCTGCTATGCGCTCAGCCACTGAGGAACGGAGAAACAGGGGAGGCGGGCGGGCGCTAAGAGGGGGGGTTTACCAGGGGTGGCAGAGATTCTCCTTGTGTTCAGATGCCTCGATTAAAGTGATTATTACACACACGCACGCACGCACGCGCGCACGCACACACAATAAATATATATATATATACATATATATATATATGTGTATATGTGTGTATATACATATATGTATATATGTACATATATATATGTCAGCACCATCTGGTGCCTTCATTGTGCGCCAGTGGATACCGTATCAGCATCAGTCAAATCTGTGGAGCTAGCACCATGGCACCACCGCCGACCAGAAGTAGCCGAAATTCGTCTTGGCTGAGTGCAGAGCACGCGGCAGCGCCGGCCCTTCCCCCACTCGTGGTGCAGGATAAACTGAGGCACCTGCGTGGTCTTGTCTTGCCACACCCCGTGTCTCTCTTCTAGCGCGCGCACACCCACACCCACACCCACACCCACATTCACTCTCTCGGCTTGTTGAAATCGATTCCTTACAGCCAGCCTCAGCGGACCAATTAGCAAGGCAAGCATGCTCAAAGCTCTGTGTAATTGGTCCGTGTGGATGCTACCACCACCCACCAGAAGTGGCGGAGATTCGTCTGGGTTGATTTTTGAGGCGCCTAAAAAATCGCAAGCATGCTCAAAGCTGTGTGCTGTGGATGCTACCACCACCCACCAGAAGTGGCGGAGATTCGTCTGGGTTGATTTTTGAGGCGCCTAAAAAATCGCAAGCATGCTCAAAGCTGTGTGCTGTGGATGCTACCACCACCCACCAGAAGTGGCGGAGATTCGTCTGGGTTGATTTTTGAGGCGCCTCAAAAATCGCAAGCATGCCCAAAGCTGTGTGCTGTGGATGCTACCACCACCCACCAGAAGTGGCGGAAATTCGTCTGGGTTGGGTGCAGAGCACACGGCAGCGCCGGCCCTTCGCCCACTCGTGATCCAGGATAAACTGAGGCACCTGCGTGGTCTTGCCACACCCCGTCTCCCCCACAATCAACACCACCTGGTGCTGCTCTATCGTCCTTGTAATCTCCTCCCGATACACCATGATGGGTAATGACTGCCGTTTCTGTGTGATCTGCCAGGGATGGAGGCGAGAGAGAAAGCGGGTGTGTGGGTGGCGGGAGAAGGGGGGGTGGGAAATGGGGAGGAGAATGGGAATGAGAGAACTGAGGCACCTGCGTGGTCTTGCCACACCCCATCTCGCCCACTACCAGCACCACCTGGTGCCGCTCTATCGCCCGTGTGATCTCCTCCTGATAAGCCATGATGGGTAATCACTCCCCCAACCCACCGCTTTTAGAGTCTAAAGAACCCCACAGGACCACATTCTCACCGCTTTCAGTGATGCCATGTGCGCCAGTCTATCTGCCAGAACCTTCACCTGCGCCTGAACCAAAGAATCCCTCCCCAAACCCACCGCTTTTAGAGTCTAAAGAACCCCTCAGAACCACACTCTCACCGCTTTGAGTGATGCCATGTGCGCCAGTCTATCTGCCAGTGCCTTCACCTGCGCCTGCACCCAAGGGTCCCCGCTTTCCCCCTCCTCATCCTTCCCTTTCCCCTTCCCCTTCCCCTTCCCCATCTCCATGTCCTTCCCCTGCGCCTTCCGCTGATCTTTTCCCCCATTCGCTCCCCCTCCCCCCTCCCCCATCCCAAGTCGCGCCATAGCCCCTGTCACTCCCTCCTCATCGTCCCCATTACCAGCCCCCCCTTTCCCCGCGCCAGCTCCCCCTTTCCCCGCACCAGCTCCCCCTTTCCCCGCACCAGCTCCCCCTTTCCCTGCGCTAGCTCCCCCCTTCCCCTGCGCCACTCCCCTTCCTGCAGCAGCGTCCGCCAGATACCCCCCTGCCTGCATTGCTGACGTCATCTCCAGCTCCGTGGGGGGGTGGGCCAGCAGCAGCGCCAGCACAGCAGCTTCGGACTCTGGCGAGAGGGTCAGGCTCGGGAGGGAGTCCGCTGTAGGCCCGGTGGAGCCCGAACCTGGCCCTCCTGGAGTCTTGGTTCGGGAGGTTCGGTAGACTGTCAATCTACGGTTAGATCCTTTCCTGGGGGGGAAAGAGGGGGAAAGAGGGGGGAAGAGGGGGAGAAAAGGGGAAGAGGGGGAGAAAGGGGGAAGAGGGGTTTCAGGAAAAGAGGGGGAAGAGGGGGGAAGAGGGGGAAAAAAGGGGAAGAGGGGGGAAGAGGGGGAAAAAAGGGGAAGAGGGGGAGAAAGGGGGAAGAAGGGGAGAAAGGGGGAAGAGGAGAAAGTGGAGGAGAGATGAGGAAAGAGGAGGAAAGAGGGATAGAACGAGGAGCAGATGGAGCAAGGATCAGTGGTGGCATATACTTGAGAAATGAGACCACACAGATGAAAAGTGGTGGCTAGTTTGGCAGCAATTGCCTGCCTATATGCGCAAAACAACAGTGAAAAAACACTCGTACACCCGAATATCAATGCATGCGTACAAGTAAGTAGACGATTCTTTAGGCGCCTATAATCATCGGTGTATCAATGTATGCGCACAAATACATAGCTGCACACATGAACGAACGCCTACCGTATGCGGCTACGTGTGCATACATAGCCACTTTTGAAGATACTCAATAATGATACAAGTATGCACACATACCCATGGCTTTTAAAGACAAAGCCGGCCCTGCGGGGTGTTTTCAAGAATTCTCAAAACACCCTGTAAAATAAGAGGCAAGTGTACACACATACCCGTGGCTCTTAGAGACGAAGACCCATCTTCCGGCACAGCTGATGCACCACGGCCCTGTCATGGTTGCTCAAATCTTTGAGACGTCTCAAGAACCACATGAAAGCATTTCTCCCCAGACAAAGCACATACCCATGGCTCTTAGAGACAAAGCCCATCTTCCGGCACAGCTGATGCACCACGGCCCTGTCATGGTTGCTCAGATCGGCCTCAAACGTCATCTCTGGGAAAAGAAGAGCCACAGAAGAGGGAGGGGGGAGGGTAGAGGGGTTTGGTAAGATGCAAGGCACACGGAAGACCCTCGGGACTAGTTGGTGCACCACGGGCCTGTCATGGCTGCTCAAACCCGCCTCGATTGTCAACTCTGGGAAAGAAACAGACAGAGGGGAGGATACTGTACGGGCGGAAGGTCAAGCATGGACCGCGAGCACTCGAACATCGGACGCATCTCCGCCTGCCGCGATAGAAGCAGAAGGCTGGTCGCGCAACGTCTGAGAGAAAACGCCCGAGATTTCACCTGGGTCCGTTCCGTCGCGGAGCTCTTGTAGCCTGGCGGAGACAGTAATCCGCGTGGATTCCGACACTGGCCGCTTCCCCGCCATCACGGCGAGCGACGTAAGGTCGCTCGAGAAAGGACTGAAATCGAATCCTACCTGGTTCAGTTCCGTCACGGAACTCTTCTAGCCGGGCAGAGACAGTAATCCGCGTGGATTCCGACACTGGCCGCTTCCCCGCCTTCGCGCCAAACCGGTTCCTCCCGTTGTCGTCCATCTTTCGATCGGCTGTGGAACTCCGATCGGCTCAAGGTGGCCTGTACGGCTCAGATCGCTTCGCGACAGATCAACGGTTATAATTGATTGATGACGGCCTACACGGATCAGATGCCTTCAGGACAGAGTGAACGGCTTAGAGTGGTTCAAACGTCTTAGATTGCTTCACGACAGCATAGCGGGTTCAAGCAATTTCCGTGCCAGGACTCAAATTCGCTATGCAGCCGTATCGGCGCGTATTATCCATTTGTCTATCCATTTCATTTGTACACTTGTATTCAGTATACTCACTTGTTTCGGTATTGTTGCTCGTAACATTCGAGGGTAAATTGCCATTCGCGAAAGACCCAGAAGCTGTCTCGACCTTCGTGGAACTCGATAAGCTGTTTCGCCACAATGCGAAGGGATGCATGCTTGATGTGACTAGCGGAGCCGCACGCCCCCAGTTGTCGTGCTGCGCAGGCTCCCGCCATTCTTTCCCCACCTCCCGCGCGGCTGCGCAGTTCCCCACGCACTGACGTGTGAGAGACGCCATGTCGGGTGGCACGCACAGAGAGCTCATCTTAACCGTCACCGAGCCATCAACACCTATAAAGAACTCATCCTCGCCCTCCATTTCTCCAGGCTGAAGCCTGTCAGTGACGCAAGTTTCTTTTCCGTACCTCTTTCCGCCAGCTTCGGTGGCGTGTCTGCTTGAGTTTTCTCGAGTTCTGTGCGCTTTTGCCGCCGCTGCTGCCCAGTGGTGCTGCTGCTTCTGTTTCGTTCGGTTCGGAACTTGGGCTTCAATCTGGGCTTGAGTTCCTTTGTGCCTATCGAATTTGTCTAGTCAAGTTTGAAAGGACGGAGGGAATTTGAGGTGGAGTTACTTGTTAGTTGTAGTCGCCATTGCTGCTGGTTTCTTGGTGTTGGAGATAAGCGAGAGGCGGAAACCGCGGCTAACGGGAACGCGGTTTGGTTGCCCGAGGTGTCTTTTTTTCTCGAGAATATTATCAAGTTCAGCTGTGCTCCGCTGTTGTGTGCTGAACGCCTTTCGCCATGGATACGCTTTACGTGCTGAAGGTGACGATATTTTCTTTCCATAGCTCAGCTTAGAATTTATGTCTCAGCGTTATCCTCCATGACTTCTTATTTCGTTGACTAGGCTGCTCGCTGTGTCCGCTTCGGTTCACGCCTCTTTCTTTTAGTTTTATTCTTTTGTCACGTTTGATTACCTTGTTACACGTGAAGACATGTCCCGTTTGCTTATCGTGAGCTCCTACGCTTCCGCCGTTCGTCGCCCTAGATTTAAATTTTGTGTCACCTTTGAGTACCGTGTCGCGGTGTTCTTCGTGCATCTCCTCTCGTCACGCCACCGCGGCTCTTTTTGTTAGTTGACCTTATTGTCAAGTTCTCTTACTGTTGACTTTGCTTGCTATTTGTTTCACTTCCGTGTTCTCGCTTCTTCCCTATCAGGTCAAGTGCCGCGGTGTTCTTCGTCGCATCTCCTCTCGTCGCGACCCTCCGGCCTTCGACCACGTGGACGGTCAGATTCGCAAGCTCTTCAAGATCCCCGCCGACAAGCCAATCACCGTCACGTACACGGATTCCGACGGTGACGTCATAACGGTTTCCACGGACGAGGATCTTCACGACGCGTTTATCTACCAGGAGCTGAATCCGCTTCGTCTCGATGTTGCCGTGGAGTCTGACGATTTTGTCGACGTTTGCAGCCTTGACGGGTCTGTCTACTCGTCCTCGTCGTTCGGCGGAGATGCTGCGCCATCTGCGCCGTCCGTCCCGTCTGCGCCGTCTGCACCGTCCGCTGTTGCTCCTGCTGCCGTGAATTCCACTCCCGCTCCTGCTGCTTCGGATTCAGCCGCCGACTCTGCTGCGCAGACTGTACCTGTTCCTCCCGCCCCTGCTGTTGACGAACCTCCTCCTGCGCCTGCTTCTGCTCCCGCTCCTACCCCTGCTCCTGCTCCGACGCAGCCCGATTCTGCCGCTCCTGACGCCTCGGCTTCCACCTCGGAGCCTGCTCCTGCTGCCGCTGATGCTGCTCCTGCTGCCTCTGAGCCTGCTCCCGCTGCCGCTTCCAGCTCGGCTCAGTCCAGCAAGCCATCCGTCCCTGAAGATCTCGATGAGGCGTTTGAGGCGAAAGTTGCGGAGTTCGCCACCGCGGTGGAGAATCAGATCCTGAAGGCTCTGGCGTCGGGCGGGCAGCTGGAGCGCATGCTGGCGCAGTACGGCCCGATTCTCAAGGACGCTCCTGGGAAGATTGCGCAGGTGCTGGCGACGGCGCGGCGCAGCGGGCTGGACGTGGTGTTTGAGCCGATTCTGGAGATGCACCAGCGCCGCCAGCAGCAGGACCAGCAGTATGGGGGATCCAGCGGCGGTTGTGGGTCTTCCAAGCCTTCCACGTCGTCTGCGGCTGATTCTGCTGCTGCTGCCGCTGCTGCCGATTCAGCTGCTGCCGCCGCCGATATTGCCGCTGCGGTTTCGGCCGATGTTGCCGCTGCGACCTCTGCAGTGGCTGCTGCGATTGCTGCTGCAGCTGACGCCCTTGGTCCCAACCCTGAGGTCGCTGCTCCTGCACCTACTCCTACACCTGCGCCTGCTGCTGCTGCTGCTGCTGCCACGGCTCCTGCTGCTGCAGCTGCAGCGTCGGCCTCAGATTCTGCAAGTGAGAGTGCTGAGGCGGTTCACTACGGCATCACATGTGACGGCTGTGACATGCGCCCTCTTAAGGGCAAGCGTTACCGCTCCCTCGTGTAAGTGTTGCTTTCTGTGAGCCTTTTTTCGCAAGCACGTTCACTGGCTGGCGCTTCTTATGCGGCCTAACCTTCCACCGGTTAGTCTTTGTCTTTTTTTCCTGCCTCGGATTCTTTCAGTAACCTGGTTTTTTCATGCCATTGCTTCTTTGTGTGGCCTGTCCAGGAAGCATGACTTCGACCTGTGCGAGGCGTGCTACAGCAAGGAGGGGTCCATTTCAGAGCACTACGAGTGCATCGTCAACCCTCCAGCTGCCAAGGTCTACTTCCCTGTTAAGCCGGCGGGTGCTGCTTGCTCCGCTGGTACTGCCTCTGGAACTGCCTCTGCGTGTCCTGCTACAGCAGCATCTGCCTCTGCTGCGGGTTCCCAGGGCAGTGCTGCAGAGAAAGCGGGCGAGGCTGCCAAGGTGGTGCATTACGGCATCATCTGTGACGGCTGTGACAAGCGCCCCATCCAGGGCAAGCGATACCGCTCCCTCGTGTAAGTGCCTTGCCTTCGTCATGCCCTTGTGCACTCTTTTTTGCTGCTTTCCCGTCTTGTCTGTAAATCGTTTATTGCTATTATTCCCCTTTTTTTTTCTTACTGCCCTTTTTTTGTGGCATGTTATTCTGATAAATTTTGCAATTTCTGTGTGTGGGTTGTGCAGGAAGGACGACTATGATCTGTGTGAGGCGTGTTACAGCAAGGCGGGGGTGGTGGCGGAGCACTATGAGTGCATTGACCGCCCTCTCTTCCGCCCCTCGCGCCTGCAGCACATGGCCGCGCACGCCGCTGCCATGGCTGGCATGGTGAGCAGAAAAGCCGTTGCAATTGCGCTGCTTGTTTATTTTTCCCTATTTTTTTCCGTTGGCTTTTTTTTTTTTCCTTATGTTCATGTCTTTTTTGCTCTGCTGACTCACCTTTTTCCGACTTCTCATTTTATTCCTCTTCCCCAGCAGCCAGAAGGAGGACGCCCCTTCTTCGCCCCACGCCCGCACTGTCCCTTCTCGCACCACTCCATGCCGCACTCTTGGGGCCCGGGCAACAAGCATCACCACCACCAGCACCCGCATCAGCACCCTCCCCATCACCACCACCCAAACAGCACTGCTTTCACCAGCAGCAGCAGCGTGGGCGGATCAGTGGGCGGGACAGTGGGGCAGTTGCAGTATGGCAGGGTGCATGGGCGGCTGCTGGACGCGCGGTATGTGAGGGACGTGAATGTGCATGACGGCACTGAAATGGCGCCGCTCACCCGCTTCACCAAGATCTGGCGTCTGCGCAACAGCGGGAGTGTTCCCTGGCCGTGTGATTTGCAGGTCATTCATGCGGGAGGGGACCTGCTTTCAGAGACCAGCACCGTTCCCCTTGAGGTGAGCCTTCTCTAGATGTCCCCGGCCCACCTCTCACGAGGTTCACCAAGATCTGGCGCCTGCGCAACAGCGGGAGTGTTCCCTGGCCGTGTGATCTGCAAGTGATTTATGCGGGCGGGGACCTGCTTTCAGAGACCAGCTCTGTGCCTCTCGAGGTGAGTTTTCTCTAGATGTCCCCGGCCCGCCCCTCACCCGCTTCACCAAGATCTGGCGCCTGCGCAACAGCGGGAGTGTGCCGTGGCCCTGCGACCTGCAAGTCATTCATGCGGGAGGGGACCTGCTGTCTGAAACCAGCACTGTGCCTCTCGAGGTGAGTCGTGAGACTTTTTTGCCTTGGAGAGATATGTAGACTGTCAAGGGCACGGCCTCGATCGCACATGTCTCTAACCCCCGTTTTTGGTGTTCCCTTTCCTCCCCTTACCTGTGTCTCCTGCCCCTTTCAGCTGCCACGTGGAGGCGTGTACCCCGAGCAGGAGGTGGACGTGGCAGTGGACATGGCAGCACCTGCCCGCCTTGGCTGCTACTGCTACATGTCTCTAACCCACCTCTGTTGACTGTTCCCGTGCCCCCTTCATGTGTGCAGCTTCCGCGTGGAGGCGTGTATCCCGAGCAGGAGGTGGACGTGGCAGTGGACATGGCAGCACCTGCCCGCCCCGGGCGCTACATGTCTCACTGGCGCCTGCTGGCTCCTGGTGGTCCCAAGTTTGGTCACCGCTTCTGGGCCCAGATCCAGGTCAGTATACCTCTGATACTCAGATTCACGTCTTAACGAGTTTGAGGGGCGTTTTCAACAAGTGTGCAGGGCATTGTTGGTTCTCGCCTCTTGCTCCTGTCAGTGCGCTTTTTTTTATTATTTATTTTCTTCGCTCATGTCTGTTTGTATGACTCTCTGTCTGCCCCTCATGCGTGTGGTGTCCAGGTCGTGGAGCCCAGTGCAATGGAGGAAGAACCAGCACCTCTCCTTGCCGCTGCCCCTGCTGCCGCTCCTGCTGCTGCGTCTGCACCTCCTGCGCCTCTTGTGCCTGCTGCTGTGGCTGCCGAGTCTGAGTCACCTTCCCTACCTGAAGTCGTTTCTGTGAAGGCCAGCCCGAGTACGGACGCAGCAGCTGATGCTGCTCCAGTGGAAGACGCCGCAGCTGGTGCTGCTGCTGTGGATCAGGCAGGTGCCGAGGAGGCTGTGGAGGAGAGTGGTGCGGTATCTGTCGTGCAAGTAGCAGAGGAGAAGGAGGAGGCTGGAAGTGTTCAGGCGGAGGAGGAGGAGAAGCTTGAAGTTGCTGTGCAGTCGAATGAGGTGGTTGAGGAAGAGCAAGCTGAGGAGGTGAAGGAAGAAGTGAAGGCGGAGGAGGAGAAGCAGGAGGAGGAGCAGGAGTGGGAGGATCCGATCATCACTGCGATCCGCAACGCTGCGGATAACATCGGGTCTACAGCCGCTGGTGCTGCTGCTGCTGCCGAGTCTGATGTTGGTGCAGCCATGGCTGCTGTGGGAGACGTGGTGATTGACGTCGCCCCTGCCTCTGCTGAACCTGCTGCGCCTGCATCTACTGCTGTTATTGCAGCTGCAGCTTCTGCTGAGGAGTGGACTGACCTGCGCGCTTCTTCGCCTGCAGACGACACCGCTAGCACCATCAGCACCACCACCGATGCCACCACTTCAGAGACCATCCCCTCTGTCCTCACTGCTTCAGACGTCTCATCCACACTCCTGCCGCCCCTTGCCTCATCCTCCTCCAATGCTGCTTCCGATGCCTCCTCATCTGTCAGCACTCCCAGGGCGGAGGACACTGCTGTCGGCAGCTTCTCCCTCGTGAACGTCTCCTACCCCTCCATTGCCTCCATTGCCTGTGTTGCGCCTGTTCCCGCTGCTCCCGCACCCGGCCAGTCCCTGTACCCCTCGGTTGAGAGCATTGGGGTTTTGGTGCAGGAGGCAGCTGCGGCTGCGGAAGCTGCTGCAGGTGCTGCTGCTGGTGCTGTGGCTGCTGCCGGTGGTGCTGTGACGGAGGATCTGCTGACAGGGGACGACTATGTGAATGTGTCTCAGGAGGTGCCGACCGCTCCCGTGCTTGTGCCTGCTGCTGTGCCTGCACCTGCTGCCATGCCGTCGCCTGCGAGCTTCCTGGATGAGGAAGAGGAGATTGAGATGGAGACCCCTCCTCTTATTGTCAACTCGTCCGCACCCGCTGCTGCTACTCCCAGCACTCCCGCCGCTACTTCAGAGGCTCCTGGTGCTCCTGCTGAGGCTCCTGCTGCTGCACCAGTTTCACCTGCCCCGTCTGCTGTTGCGGCTCCTGGGGCTGTGGCTTATGGCGGGAGGTATGACAGCCAGGTGCAGCAGCTGTTGGAGATGGGGTTCCCGTATCCTGCTCTGAATGGAGAGCTGCTGGAGTTTACCAGTGGGAACATGGATGAGGTGGTAACCATGCTCGTGAAGGTTACGACGGAGTGGCAGGAGAAGATGGACGAGCTCGAGGATATGGTGAGTATTTTTTTTCTGCTTATGCTGGTTCGTTTTGTGAACGCTTGGCCTTTTCCGAGCTTGGGAGCGTGAGTGATATGATTTGATTTGACGTGTTGTTTGTATGCGGTGGTGTGGTGTGGTGTGATGCGTGTGGTGGTGCTGTGAGCAGGATTTCACGGACAAGGAGATGAACATGCGGCTGCTGCTGAAGCACGATGGTAGCTACAAGCGCACTGTGCGCGAGCTGGTGGCGCTGGACAAGGCCAGCAGGAAGGCTGGCAGGGCTGATCGCGCTTAACTGCCTTGTGGGTCGTGTGGCGCCTCATGTGGTGCCTCATGTGGTGCCTCATGTGGTGCCTCATGTGGTGCCTCATGTGGCGTCATGTGGTGCCCCATGTGGCGTCATGTGGTGCCTCGTGTGGTGCCTCATGTGGCGTCTCAAGAGCACGATGGCAGTTACAAGCGCACTGTGCACGAGCTGGTGGCACTGGACAAGGCCAGCAGGAAAGCTGGCAGGGCGGAACGTGCCTAAGTTCCAAGGCCGGTGCTTGGTCGCGCTTCACAAGGCTGGTGCCTGGTGTATCCTTGACCAAGGCCAGTAGTGATGCTTGCTGGCAGGGGGAGAGGAGAGGTGGTTGCTGGTGACAGGGTAGTAGATCTTCAGGGTCTTTTGTGGTTATGGCTGTGGTTGGTACAGATGGTGCTGTTGTGTTCTTCTGTATGTAGCCTTGTATTTTCCTGTTCATATAGTGCAATGTGTTTGCTTCACTCGCTTTTGTTGGTTGTAACGTGTAAGAATTTCATACTAGATTTTAGGAAACTTCAGAATCAATGTGTCGCACGCGAGTAAATCTCTAAGATTTACAGCTCAGCACAAGGAGGGGTGACGTGGCAAATCCATTTGTTCGCCAATTTCCCGCCAAAGCGCCAATCCCCACTGGAAGCAGCACTTGCGGGAGGTAGAGCAAATTCCAAGGTCGCACGGGACGTTCTTGAGAATCTCCATCAGAAATATTACCGAGAACTGGACTTCTCTCTTCCTCGAGCTGGTAGCATCTCCATTTCGTTCTTCGGAAGTTCTTGTTGCTTCCCGCCAAGCCACGCTTTGCTGTTTTCCTCGTCTGATAAAAGATCGTTGCATTGAGAGAGCGTCATCTCGTCCTTTATTGACCGTCACTTGGACCGAATCATGGCGGCTCTTTCCGCGTCTTCCGCTCTGACAGCGGCTAGACTCACATCTCTTCCGTCGGCCCATTCTTCCTTCGCCCCACTGCGATCGGCGGGAAGAAGTCCGCGGTTCACTTTCCGCGTGCGCGCAGACGCGGCTGGGGGCGATGCGGAGCCCGCGGTTGAGAGTGCCCCCGCCGCGGGATCCGCGGAAGCTCCGCCGAAGAAGAAGACGATTCGGCGCGTGAAAAAACCGGAGGGCGGAAGCGCGGCAGATGATTTGTTGGCGCCGGGGCGGTCCGTGGAGGAGCGCGGTGTGACTGTAGAGGGCGTGGCTAAAGTGGATCGCGGAGAGAGCTCGTCCACGCTCACGTGAGTCACAACATGTCGCACAGTCCGTCTCCGTTATAGCCCAGACCGTCCCGGACCAATGCTGTCCAATGCGGTCCATTCGGTCCAAGTCTTGCGGTCCGTTGTCCTTCACGCATGGCCGCTGGATGTGCATACTTAACGTCGTTGTTGGATTTGAAAGGAGCGAACGGATAGCAGGAGAGCGATTCGGCGAGAAATGGTGATGTTTCGGCAGTATACAAGTTGGTAGCTTTAAATAGCATCGTAACAGGAAATGGGAAAAGAATGCTGTTTTCAGGCTCTTTGCATTGTCCCTCGATTTTCCGTTTTCCTTCTCTTTCCGCCTCATCTTCCTCCCCCCTCCGCCAGTCGCGCGCTGCGCACAGCGGGCGGGGATGCAGCGGTTCTCATTCTCTTAGCCTACATCGGCAGAGCCGTTTCGCCCATTCCGTGTGTTACCCCCTCCCGTCTGTTCCTCCCGTCTGTTCCCTCCTGCCCTTCTCTTCTCTTCTCCGCCAGTCGCGCACTACTCACAGCGGGCGGGGACGCGGCGGTGCTTATTTTCTTCGCCTACATCGGCAGAGCCACGCACGTGTCCACCTCCTTCACTTTCCCCTCCGCCGTCTGTTTCTCCCCCGTCTGTTTCTCTCCTCCCCCCACCCCCACTATAACAGTCGCGCGCTCCTCACGGCGGGCGGGGACGCGGCGGTGCTCATTCTCTTCGCCTATATCGGCAGAGCCACACACGTGTCCGCCGCCATAGACTGGGAGCTCATCAAAACCGCCCAACCCTTCCTGGCTGGTAAGCATGCTCATTTCCTTGTGTGACAGACAGTCCATGAGGAGGAGTCTCAAAAACGACGCACGTGTCCGCCGCCATAGACTGGGAGCTCATCAAAACCGCCCAGCCGTTCCTCGCGGGTAAGCACGCTCTCTTTTTCTGAGTTGAACGAAGAAATGAAAGAGCATGCACGAGTCCGCCGCCAGCTTCGACCCCTGCTCGCACCGCATTCCCCCCATAATTCTCGCCTCACACTCCCTGCCCCAAACACCAGGTGACTTACGAGTCGACTCAAAAGTCGCCAGCTTCGACCCCTGCTCACACCGCATTCCCGCCACAACCCTCGCAACAATAGATTATGTTGGAGAATACCGCCTCACTCTCCCTGCCCCACACCAGGCTGGTTCATATCTGCCATCATACTCGGTGACTAAGCATTGGCAAGCCTCTGCCATCATACTCGGTGACTAAGCATTGGCAAGCCTCTGCCATCATACTCGGTGACTAAGCATTGGCAAGCCTCTGCCATCATACTCGGTGACTAAGCATTGGCAAGCCTCTGCCATCATACTCGGTGACTAAGCATTGGCAAGCCTCTGCCATCATACTCGGTGACTAAGCATTGGCAAGCCTCTGCCATCATACTCGGTGACTAAGCATTGGCAAGCCTCTGCCATCATACTCGGTACCCCATACGTTCTCCCCCCCCCACCAGGTTGGTTCATCTCGGCCATCATTTTCGGCGACTACAGCGTCGCCAAGCCAGCTTCGGCCCCTCCTCACACTGCATCTTCCCCGCACTTCTCCCTTACACACACTCCTACCCCCCACACACTTTCCCCCCCCACCAGGCTGGTTCATCTCGGCCATAATTTTTGGCGACTACAGCGTCGGCAAGCCTCTGCCCGCATCGCCAGGCGACGCTGCCAAGGCGGCAGGAAAGACATGGGCGCTGGGCGTGCCGGTGAGTGCGTGGGTGCTGTGGGTGTGGTGGTGCTGGTAGCTAGTAAGGGGTGAGCAGGAGCAGGGTGGGAACGTTGGCAAGCCTCTGCCTGCAACGCCAGGCGACACTGCCAAGGCAGCAGGGTTAGACGTGGGCGC
The DNA here is from genome assembly GCA_947470075.1 of Closterium sp. Yama58-4. Classification (NCBI taxonomy): domain Eukaryota; kingdom Viridiplantae; phylum Streptophyta; class Zygnematophyceae; order Desmidiales; family Closteriaceae; genus Closterium; species Closterium sp. Yama58-4. Next base: position 671,506 of record CANIUD010000095.1, read on the forward strand.
TGGGCGTGCCGGTGAGTGGTGCAGCACAGCAGATGTTACGGGATGGGCTAGAGGGGAGTAGGGGGTGCCACTAGAGCATGGTCGCCAGGCGACGCTACCAAGGCTGCAGGGAAGACGTGGGCGCTGGGCGTGCCGGTGAGTGGTGTGGGTGCTGTGGGTGCTGTGGGTGCTGTGGGTGTGTGGGCTATCTGGCGTAACACATTCTCATAGGGCCACCTTCTGCAACTGACTATTCCTCGGGATTTCCTTCACTGTCACTCCCTGATCTCTTCTCTTTCCCTTCCCCGCCGTTCCTCCCTTCTCCTCCCTTATCTAACTCCAGCTAGGCATTGTGCGTTCCGCAGTCTCATCAAGGGTCAGCCCCCCCCAGTGCCCTAGCTGCTGCTCTGCTCAGCTCCCCCCTACTTTGTTCTCCTCTCTTCCCTGATCCCCTTTCTCCAGCTAGGGATTGCGTTCCGCAGTCTCATCAAGGGTCAGCCTCCCCAGCTGCCCTCGTTACTGCTTTGCTCAGCTTCCCTCTTGTCTCTTCCCTCTCTTTGTCTCCCCGTCCCCTACTCCTCCCTAATTTAACTCCAGCTGGGCATTGCGTTCCGCAGTCTCATCAAGGGTCAGCCCCCCCAGCTGCCATTCCTAGCAGTCGCCATCGTCATGACCTCAGTGCTCATGCTCGGGTGGAGGGCTGCCCTCGCTGCTGCACTCCCGGGAGATGGCGGGGAGAAGTCAAAGCTGGACCGCAAGGGGAGCGTGTTTGAGCTGCTGGAGGTGAGGTGATAGGTAGTGCAATTGCAGTTGGGGCTGAGATTTTTTAGAACCATTTAAGGTTGTATCCCAGTGAAGAACTGGTATCCCAGTTGTATCCCAGTCAGGTGTCAATAACTGGTTGGTGTCAAGCATTGTTAACGGTTGACACCAAGTGGAGACGCGTGTGAGCGACTTTTGAGGCGCCTCAAAAGTCACACGCGTGTGAGCGCGACTCCAGCCTGGTGTCAACGTTTGGCACATTCCCGCGCAAACCCTAGCTGACACCAGGATGGATAGTCGTCCACGTGTTTTCCGAGTTGGTGTCATGACACTAGCCCCTCTTGACACTTGGCTGGGATATTATGACCTAAGGTAGAAGATGTGCACTCTAGACCATACTGTAACCCTCTCTTCCACCACACTCCTTCCCTTTTCCCATGATGCTTTGGTTGCAGTTGCTGACATCGCTTGTCAGGCGGTGGTGAGGTGATAGGCAGTGCAATGGCAGTGTGGGCTGAAGGAATTGAGTAACCCTGTAGGTAGACGAGGTGCATCCTATAGTGTACGAAAAATCACTGTAGTTTGCTTATGGTACTCGGAGAATAACCTGTAGCCGGACAAGCACTCAAGTAATGCTGCTTGGTGCAAGTCCCTACCGACTTGGTGGGAGGGTGGGTTGGGATGGGGTCCACAAATTGAAGGCAGCTGATGGATGCCCAATTGCAAGACATTTTCCACAATGTATGGTATGCACATCACGAGCATATTTCAGAATGCTCATGCTCCATGTTAGCTGTGGCCCTCACTGAAGGGTTCAAGTAGTTCCTGCCTCACCGGTAGTTCGAATATCTACAAGGTCCAACTGTTACTACAAATTGTTTAAGAAAATACTTTGTAAATTATCGAGGAAACCTTGTTATCGCGCCCGTTTCGCCAAGCTTTTTGGAAGCGGGAACACCTAACGTGTCGCACGTTATCCCCGTGCGCTGCTGCTGACATGGCATCGTACATTCTTGACTGTCCTCCACCACCACACCACAGTGGCGGCTTTCGCGCCCACAAAACCACCACCACAATCACCTACACATTCACTAACGAATAATCCGCTGCGGTAACCTGATGTCGCGTATCTTCCCCTTCTCCAAAAAAGGGCCATAAAGAGGAAGTACACACAACAATTTCTCCATCTTCTGGCGGCAGTCACGCTTCCTAGCAAGAGAGAGCGTGAATTGGTTCGAGAGGGTGCGTGAATTGGTGCTGTGAACAGCGAGGTCGTCTACACTCTATTGTTTCTGAGTCTGGTTGTGTTTCTAGAATGGCCGTGCCTCAAGCAAGTTCAGGAAATGCGGGAGACACGGCACGCGAGAAGAGACTGATAGCTGAACGTGCTCGCGCTGACGCGGAAAAGGCGAGAGCCGCGGCGGAGGAGAGGCGCGCGGAGGCTGTAAAATTACGCGCCGAGGCGGAAAGGAAACAGCAGGCGGCGGAGGAGAAGCGAAGGCTGGCGGAAGAAAAGAGGAGGGTCGCTGAGAAGGCGAAGGAGGAGGCGCAAGCACGGCAGGCGGAGGCGGCGGAGGCGAAGGCGGAAGCGGAGAGGAAGGCGGAAGCAGCAGCGCGGTGGAAAGCGGAGGCGGAGGCAGCCAAGGAGCAGGCGGTTGCGGCGAATCAGCGCGCGGAGAGCGCGCGGGAGGAGGCAGAGTTGAAGAGAGTGCGCGCAGAACAGGCGAAGACAGAGGCGGATGGGAAGCGGGAGCGGGCTGAGCAAGCCAAGGCAGAGGCAGACCAGAAGCAGGCAGAGGCAAAGCGAGCGAGGGAGGCAGCAGAAGTGGCGAGAGCGAAGGCTGTGACGGGGAGGGAGGTTGCGGAGAAAGCTCAGCAGGAGGCGGAAAAGGCGAAGGAGGAAGCGGAGAGGGCGCGGGGCGAGGCGAAGCAGGCGCAGGAGAAGGCGGAGGTTGCGCGCGCTGAGGCGGAGGTGAAGAGGGAAGCGGCTGAGAAGGCGAAGGCGAGCGCGCGGGCGCGTCAGGCGGAGTCTGCTGCGCTGAAGGAAAAAGCTGCTGAGGCGCGAGCTGCGGCGGAAAAGGAGCATGCGGAGCTGGAGAGGCGGAAGGGCGAGGCGGAGAGCGCGCGGGAGAAGGCTGAGGCGCAGAGGAGGGAGGCGGAGGAGAAGAAGCAGCAGGCTGAGAAGGCAAAGGAGGAGGCGGAGCGGAAGAGGAGTGAGGCGGAAAAGGCGAAGGAGGAGGCTGGGAGGGCACAGGTGGAAGCGGAGAGAGCGAGAGAGGAGGCGGCGAGGAGGAAGGAGGAGGCGGAGGGGAAGCGGGGTGAGGCGGAGAGGAAGCAGCAGGAGGCGGAGAGGTTGAGGGAGGAGGCGGAGAAGGGGAGGTTGATTGCGGAACAAGCTAGAGCGGAGGCGGAGCAGGCGAGGGAAAGGAAGAAGGAGCTGGAGCTGAAAGCTGCGGCTAAGTGAAGAGATATTTGGGGATTAGGAGGAGCTCTTTATTTTCTGAAGTTGCTGTGGGTGACAATCCCGAAGTGGGACAGGGATGCTTTATGCACCTTCAACCCCGAAGTGGGACTCTTCGTGGAGTGAGACCCCTTCTTTGAGAGAATTAGTGAAAACATGCAGCTGGTAGATTTTTGGCGTGGTTCATGGATTTATAATATGTGCCATTTCAAAAGGTATCTAGTTGCCAACTACTTTGTGAGTGCCGTTTTTTTATAGAGCAGAATTATGAAATGCTCCATACAGGTTACGAAACGTAGTGAATACAAAGACTGCTGTACCTCGTTATTATCATTTTGCGACATACCTGTTTCTTCGCATTACCCTTCGCAATGGCCTCATTGCGGAAGCACGACGTGGAAGCTGTGCCGCGAAGATTTCGTTGGTCGCACGGCGCAGTCACAAACTAGAGGTTAGGCCCGACATCCGAACCTCAGCAACAGACTCAGCAACCAGCTCTTCTGTCATGCTATTGGCCCTCATAAGTGTTCTTAGCCACTATCGCCCGTCATAAGAGTCTCCTTCCTTCCGAGCCATATTTCTGGCGCAAGCGGGGCTTCTCGCCGTGGCGAAATGAAGGTGGGTGAGAACCCAAACCTGGTTTCCCTTGTTCCCCTTTAGGTTCGGCAAGAACCAAAACCAGGCCCTGTCCAAGCACGAAGAGACAAAACCTAGGTCCTGAATCTTGAGCCCCCCGAGGCCTGACCTAGAAGTTGGTTGGGGAGGAAACAGATGGGAGAAAACAAGCCTGAGCACGAGGGTGAGGTTGGGGTGATTTCGGGGGATTGACGCGCGAACAAGCAGAAAGAAGCATCAGCTATTCGCGTGCTTTTCTACGCGTCATTTGCGGTTTCAGCTTTCAAAATAAGCTTGCGAGAACTGAGTATACGCGTCCTCTGCTTTAGAAGTGCTCTTGCCATTTCTCAGCAATTGAAGTACATTAGCGAGCGTGTTCCGTCAATTGATTGGTTTTTAGTGCGAAGTGCTCTACTTTTTGTTCGTCCAAGACTGCTGAGATCAAACAACTACAACGACAGGCCAATTTTACAGACTCGATCTTTGAGTGCTTTCCCTTGTTTCCTGCCAGCTATTCCGTTGTGACAACGTCCAGTCGCAGTATTCCTGCCCAGAAGTTGTGTAGGTGCATCCAGGAACCAATCTGCCCAGTCCCCAAACTTCTGAAGCCCTAAATTATTATCTCTCGATCAAATTTTAGGTCCTTCGTTCCACACACACGCTGCCAATGTCGGACGTGGAAGAAACGGAAAATACGCCGCTTGAGGAGGTTCCACAGGGGGAGGCGGCTGAAGCCCCTGCGAAAGAAGCAGCAGGCGATGATGGTGGTGGGGGGGAAGGAGGAGGAGGAGCTAAGGAGGGTGGAAACGAGGGAGCGGGCGAGGAGGGAAGTGCCGAAGAAGTGAATGAAGATGCAAATGACGGAGAGAAGGATGGTGAAGGGGGAAATGCTGCTGACGGAGAAGGGGGGGTAGAAGCGGAAGTTACCCCTGCTGAAGCGGGTGATGCAATTGAAGGAGGTGAAACAAGCGGTGCAGGGGACGCAGGAGAAGCAACCGAAGGAGGTGCAGCAGGAGAAACAAGCGAGGGAGGGAAAGCAGCAGGAGAAGCTGAAGAAAGTGAAGCTGCTGAAGCGGTTGTGGAAGAGAAGGCGGAAGAGATGGCGGAAGAGAAGGCGGAAGAGGCGGCTGAGGGGATCAGCGAGGCGAAAGCTGAGAGCGCTGCTGAAGGGACGACAGAGGCGGAAGCGGGCGATGCTGCTCCAGCGGAAGGCGAGCAGGCGGAAGGGGAGCAGGCGGAAGGGGAGCGGGCGGAAAGCGACCAGGCAAAGGGAGGTGACGAACAAGGGAGCGACAAGAGCGAGGCGGAGGATGCAGTGACTGTTGTGACTGAAGAGGAAGTCATTGCAGAGGAAGTAACTACAGGGGAAACTGCTACAGCGGAGGCTCCAGCCGATTCTGCTGAAGCAGGTGGGGAGACACACGAAGAGGCGAGTGGGGAGGGTAGTGAGGAGGCACCAAAGGAAGCAAGTAAGGAATGCGATGAGAGTGGTGAGACGGAGGGAGACAGCTGTGAGGCCGGTGCTGCTGCTGTTGCTGGAGGTGAGAGGGAACTGGAGGGAAGCACGGCGAGTGATGGAGAGCCAAGAACGGCAGAGGGAGGGATGGGGGACGAGGGGAAGGAAGGTGATACAGGGGACGGACCGGTGGAGGAGAAAGGTGAGGAGGAGAGCGCAGGAGGGCAAGGAGATGGGGAGAAGGGAGAAGAGGAGGGAAATGGCGAGGAGGTGAGGAATGAAGTGGGAGCGGAAGGAGAGGAAGGTCAAGGAGAAGATGAGGGAGGAGAGCAGAGAGAAGGAGGAGAAGAAGGTGGAGAAGCGGCAGCTGCAGGAACAAGCAACGGGGTTGAAGGGGAGGGGGCAGCGGAGGAGGCGAAGGGGGGTAAAGAAGGGGATGGGGAGGAGAAGAATGATGACGTGGCATCTGTGTCGTCAGGTGGCGGCGATGGGGAGGATAAACGGGCAGGTGAAGAAAGCGAGGAGAGAATACAGGAAGGAGAGATGGGGGAGAGTGAGGCAGGGGAGGGCGACAAGGGGGGAGAGGAGGTGAGTTCTGAGGCAGGGGGGGTTGGCGGAGAGATGGGTGAGTCTGGGTTGGAAGAAGGAGCAGATGAGGAGGTGAAAGTTGAAGCAGCGAGTGCGGAACGATTGGAGGGAGAACAATGGGAAGGGGAGGAGGAGAAAGATAAGGGTGGGGTTGAGGGGGAGAGGGAGGAGGAGGAAGTGACTATTCATGTTGATGGTGAGAATGGGAAGGAAGAGGGGAAGGCAGAGGTCGAAGCGGCAGTGGTGGGAGTGGCAGTGGAGGCTAATGGCTTGCAGGTTGAGGAAGGGAAAGAAGAGAAGGAGGAAGAGGGAAGAGTGGAAGAGGGGGAGGTGGAGGCTGGTGCAGGACAGAACCATGTGAAGGATGGAGAGGAGAGTGAGGAAGGGAGTGAGAAGGGGAGTGAGAATGGGAGTGACAAGAGTGAGAGTAGTAGTGACAGCGATAGCAGCAGCGAGAGTGGGAGTGACAAGGAATGGGATGACGAGGAGAAGAAAGAGAAGAAGAAGAAGGATAAGAAGGAGAAGAAGGATAAGGAGGGTAAGAAAAAGAAGAAGGATAAGAAGGATAAAGAGGGCAAGAAGGATAAAAATGATAAAGATAAGAAGAAGAAGAAGAAAAAGGATGACGACGAGGAAGAGGAAGAGGATGACGAAGAAGGGAAGTCCAAGATAAAGGCAACCGAAGGCAAGATAAAGGAAATGGAGGCCCGTCTTGCTGAGGCCGAGGGCAAGATGGTTGCAATGGAAGCCTTGATGGCTGGGATGAAATCAGAAGCCGAGGTGCAGGCGCTGCTGCAGGCACAAGAGACAGAATGGGCCGCCCGTCTCGCCGAGGCCGAAGAAAAGGTCCAAAAAATGCGACTCCTTAGGCAAGCCTTGGAGCTAAGAGCGTCCAAGGCGGAGGAGCAACTGGGGAAGCTGAGAGAAGAGCTGGAAGAGGAGGAGAGGAGGAGGATTGAAGCGGAGGAGGCTAGGGACGAGGCGGAGGAGGGGAGGAGGGTGGCTGAGGAGGGCATGGAGGCTATGGTGGATGCTAAGAGGCAGACGGTGAAGAACCTGACGGAGAGTCTGCTGGCTTCGGAGGAGCAGAGGAAGAGGCTTGTTGCCGTGCTGCGATCAGTGAATGGAGGTAAGATTTAGGGTGGGTTGGGGCGGAGTGGGTGGGGGACTGGGGTGGGGGCTGGTGTGGTTTGGATTGTTCGCGGAGGCTCTGGTTGGCTGAGGAGGGGATGGAGGCTATGGTGGATGCCAAGAGGCAGACGGTGAAGAATCTGACAGAGAGTTTGCTGGCTTCGGAGGAGCAGAGGAAGAGGCTTGTTGCTGTGCTGCGATCGGTGAATGGAGGTAAGACTCAGGGTGTTGCTAGTGTTGCTGGTGTTGCTGGTGTGGTTTGCTGGTGCGAAGTGTTTGGGGACTTGAAGGAGGGGCGAAGGGTGGCTGAGGAGGGGATGGAGGCGATGGTGGATGCTAAGAGGCAGACGGTGAAGAACCTGACGGAGAGTCTGCTGGCTTCGGAGGAGCAGAGGAAGAGGCTCGTTGCTGTGCTGCGATCCGTGAACGGAGGCAATGCTTGGGGTGCTGGTTGTGAGACAATTCAGTAGCTGACTGCGATCGGGTATGCAGATAAGACTGTGGGGTGGGGGTGGGGTGGTTTGTTTTCGTTCGGTTTGCCTGGGGAGGAGGAAGAGGCTTGGCGCTCTGCTGCGATTGCTGAATGGAAGTGAGTGGTGGGATGTGCTGAGCAGGTGTTTGTGTGCGGTTGAGTGCACATGTGCATGTGCAATCTAGTCTCCAAGCAGTTAAAAAAAAAATAAGCAGCAGTAATGATAAATAAATAGGCAAGCACAACTGTACCCGTATTGCCATGAGTAGAGTTTTTAGACATCTCAAAAAGGGCTTGTATTGAGACGTCTTAAAAACGTGGTGGTAAGTGAATGAACAACAACGATGGTACTCGTATTGCCAGGAGTATTGGCAGCATTGTATGGTACTAGTGAGACGTCTCAAAGCAAGCACAATTGCATTCCCATTGCCATAAGGTGAAAGACAAAGCCATGTTCCATGCATTAAGTGACACGGAAGGCACTCTGGCATGGGTCGAAATGATTTCTATGAAGAAAAAATGACGTCATGACAAGGTGACGTCATGACCAGGGTGACGTCATCACGAAGGTAACGTCATGATTAGCATAGCAACCTACTACTGCACACAGTGACAGCAACAAGCTGGAACTGGCACGTATTTTTGTTAGCATCCTCAGGCCTTAGGATGCTAACAAAAATACGTGCCATACCAGGTCGAGACCATATGGTAAAATACTGGTTACGTGTCATACCAGGTCCGAACCATATGGTAAACACTGGTATCACTGATAATGCAGAGATTCTCCTGCTGAGCCTCTCCAACGGCCTGTTTGGACAGTGGCAAAAACAACGCCCTGTATAGACATTCGCCTGACCGACTCCATTTGTCTGAATTTTTTCAATCATGGCGCCCTCACCCTCTCAACCCCTCAACCCCTTTATTCTGTGGCAGACCAAAACCAGTTAGTATGGGCCACCGTCACTTCAAGTCTGACTTGCCTCCCTCCCCCTCACGCTCTCACCCTCTCACCCTCTCATTCTCTCACTCTCTCAGCCCCTCAACCTCAGCCCTTTGACCCTTTTCTTCTGTGACAGACCAAAAACAGTCAGTATGGGAAACCATCAAATCATGTCTGGGAAATTTCAAACCTGACTTGCCCCCTCCGCGCCTTATCCCCTCACCCACTCAACCCTCACCTCCACGACCCCTCAACCCCTTTCCCCTGTGGCAGACCAAAACCAGTCAGTATGGGGCACCATCATGGTTGGGAATGCCTCTTTCCCTCCCTCACCCCCTCACCTTCGCAATCCCTTGCACCCTGTCCCTCTTCTGTGGCAGACCAAAACCAGTCAGTATGGGGTACGATCATGTCATGTGAGTTGCTCCCACCACACTCCATGCTTAATTAACAACATGCTCCTGTGCATGTACCATGTGCCCCATCCGCATGTGCCCCATCCGCATGTGCCCATCCGCATGTGCCCCATCCGCATGTGCCCATCCGCATGTGCCATTGCGTAAATCTACCCCTCTGCCCCATCCCCATCATTCCTCCCATCCCCCTCATCCCTCTCATCCTCCTCATCCCTCCCCCCCCTCTTCCCCTCATCATTGCTCTCGCTCCCTGCTGCCCTCGTCTCCCTTCTACCTCTCAGTTTTCGATGCCAACAAGTCTTGATGGGGCACTAGCCACTCAACCCAAGGGCAGCAGGCGCCATTACATCATGCCTCACCACCACCAGCACGCCTTGACCAGCCCTTGACCAGTCTTGAGGTAGTCTTGACCAGCACGTAGTCTTGAGGTATCTCCGTTTAGCCCTGAGCATTGAGCTAGCCTGCTCAGCCCTTAGTTGCGTGCTCGCACCTGGTTGTGCTCTGCACTTAGTGTGTGGAAACCGCATGTGCTCTGCACCGCTGGCTCAGTAGCCTTGAGGGGGTAGGTATTAACTGCAAGCTAGCTAGCACTAGCTTCCTGCAACATTTCCCACAGGTTGGATTCGGAGAAGGTAGGATTTGGAGAAGGTTGGATTTGGAGGTGGTTGGATCTGGAAGCAGCAGTGGAGGTTATAAGCTTCGATTTCTGGAGCATGCAAGCAGGGTGCTGCTGGCACTACTGGCGTCTCTTGAGCTGCTTTGCAGAGCAACCGCCTTCACCACTGCAGTTTAGCTTGAAGGATGTTACCGCATATGGTGGAGCTTTGCGGGTGGATGCTTCAGTTGAATCTGTGGCAGTGGGGCTTCTGGTCCACCTCACATTTCACTAACCGCACATGCTCTGCTGACCCATAACCTCTTTTTGCATTTATCTTTGAGTTTATTTATCCTTCAAGTGACTTCATACATGCCCATGTTGTGATGAGCTGCTAACATAGTTGATAGGATTTATCTTGCTCTGAAAAATGTGTTGTCCAATTACCCTTACGGATATTATACCACTCTTCCCTATCAAACTAGGAAAGGAACCACTCGGAACCGCTGTGATTGTAACGTTGGGATTTTACCAGGAATCGCGTGGCGTGTTTCAGGAGCGAGGCACTGGCCGAGACGAAGGTTTGGCAGGCCAGGCATGAGCTGTTTGTTCATACGCATTATGAGTTTCTACAGCGATATAGATTTTAAGTCATGAAGCCGCGAAAATATTAACTGTCTGTCACTCAATAAATACTACGAACTAAATTCCCAAGCTACAAGATCATTCTGCTAGCAGTCATCTAGGCAAAGAACAATCACGCTACGTCTAAATAAAACCACTAGAAAAACTCATCCTCATGTCACTTGAAAATGTTTTTTCAAAAAGCCGCGGCTTTAGAGCTCGAGCTCCTTCTTGGTCTCTTCCAGCACATAGGCCACATGATCCCTCGCCTGCTCCGCCTCTTCATGTCACTTGAAGACCTTTTTCAGAAAGCCGCGGCTTTTCAGCTCCAGCTCCTTCTTCGTCTCTTCCAGCAAATGCGCCGTGTAATCCCTCGCCTGCTCCGCCTCCGCCCGCGCTTGCTCCGCAATCAACCTCCCCTTCTCCGCCTCCTTCCTCAGCCTCTCCTCCTCCTCCCTCAACCTCTCCGCCTCCTCCCTCAGCCTCTCCGCCTCCTGCTGCTTCCTCTCCGCCTCACTCCGCTTCCCCTCCGCCTCCTCCCGCCTCCTCACCGCCTCATTTCTCGCACTCTCAGCATCCAGCTTCGCGTTCACAGCCTCTAGCTTCACCCTCACAGCCTCCTCTTTCACCCCTTCCGCCTCATCTCTCCTCCGCTCAGACTCCTCCCTGGCCTTCTCAGCCTCGCTCCTCCTCCGTTCCGCCTCCTCCCTCGCCTTCTCAGCCTGCTGCCACTTCAACTCCGCATCGTCCCTCTGCGCTTCAGCCTCCGCCCTCGCTCCCTCCGCCTCAGCCTTCAGCCTCCCCAGCTCCGCATGCTCGTTCTCCGCAGCAGCTCTCGCCTCTGCTGCCTCTCCCAGAAGCGCAAGAGATTCCTGCAGACTGGCCCTCGCGGCCTGCTTTGCTTGCTCAGCCTCTTCCCTCCCCTCCTCTGCATCAGCCCGTAGACCATCTGCTTCCTCACGCAACTTCTCAGCCTCATCTCTCGCCCTCTCCGCTTCCTCCTTCGCCTGTTCCGCCTCCTGCTGAGCCTTCTCTGCAGCCTCCCTCGCCCTCACAGCCTCGTCTCTCTCCGCTTCTGCTGCCTCCCTCGCTTGCTCTGCTTCAGCCTGCTTCTGGTCTGCCTCTGCCTTGGCTTGCTCAGCCTGCTCCCGCTTCTCATCAGCCTCTGCCTTTGCCTGCTCTGCCTGCTCTCTCTTCGCATCTGCCTCCTCCTTCTCCATCACCGCCTGCTCCTTAGCTTCCACCGCCTCCTCTTTCCGCTGCTCTGCTTCTCTCTCCTTCCTCTCTGCTTCCGCCTGAGCCCTCTCCGCCTCTGCCTGTCTCGCTTCAGCCTCCTCCTTCGCCTCCTCCGCTGCCCTCCTCCCTTCCTCCGCCTCTCTCTGCTTCTCCTCAGCCTCCTGCTGCTTACCTTCAGCCTCAGCACGAGCCTTCTCAGCCTCCTCTCGCCTCTCCTCAGCATCAGCTCTCGCCTTCTCTGCTTCATCCCGAGCGCTCTCAGCTTCAATTCTCTTCCCATCAGCCTCCTCCTTCGCCTGCACGGCACTATCCCTCTCCTTCTCAGCCTCCTCCTGCTTCTTCTCAGCAGCTTCCTGAGCCTTCACAGCCTCATCTCTCCTCGCCTCCGCCTCCTCCTGCCTCTTCTCAGCCTCCTCTTTCGCCTGTTCAGCCTCCTCCTTTGCCCTCACAGCCTCGTCCCTCACCCTCTCCGCCTCCTCCCTTGCCTTCTCCGCATCCCTCATCCTCCCCTCCGCCTCCTCCTGTTTCCTCTCCGCCTCTGCCCTAGCCTCTTCAGCCTCTCCCTTTCTCATCTCAGCCTGCTCCCTCTGCTCCTCCGCCTCTCCCTGCTTCCTCAGGGCCTCTTCTTTAGCTGCTTCAGCAGCATCTCTCACCCTCTCTGCCTCCTCCCTCGCAGCCTCTGCTTCATCTCTCACCTTCTCTGCCTCAGCCTGCTTTGCCTGCGCCTCCTCCCTCGCCTCTTCAGCCACCTCCCTTGCTTTCACAGCCTCATCTCTCACCTTCTCCGCCTCGTCCCTCACCCTCTCCGCCTCCTCCTTTGCTCGCTCCGCCTCCCCTTGCCTCGCCTCCGCCTCTGTCTGAGCCTGCTCCGCGGCCTCCCTCCCCTTCTCCGCCTCCTCCTGTTTCCTCTCAGCCTCACCACGAGCGCTCTCCGCCTCTTCCTGCTTCCTCTCCGCCTCCTCTCTCGCCTTAACCGCCTCATCCCTCTCAGCCTCCGCCTCTGCTCGTGCCTTTTCAGCAGCTTCTTTGGCCTCTTCTGCCCGAGCCTTAGCTTCCTCCGCCTCTCCCTTAGCCTTCTCTGCTTCGTCTCTCTTCCCTTCCGCCTCCTCCTTCTCTCTCACAGCGTCGTCCCTTACCTTCTCCGCCTCCTCCTCCCTCCTCACCGCCTCGTCCCTCCGCCTCTCCGCCTCCTCCCTCTTCCCCTCCGCCTCCTCCCTCGCCCTTTCCGCCTTTGCCTGCTTCCTCTCCGCCTCCTCCCGCACACCCTCCGCCTCCGCCCTGGCAGCTTCCGCTTCCGCCTGAGCCTGCTCCGCTGCCGCCCTCCCAGCCTCCGCCTCCGCCTTGGCTTCCAAAGCTTCCTCCCTCCGCCTCTCCGCCTCCCCCTGTGCTGCTTCCGCCGCGCTCCTAGCAGCTTCCGCCTCCGCCTTGGCTGCCTCCGCTTCCGCCTTCGCCCCCTCCGCCTCCGCCTGAGCTGCTTCCGCCTCTGCCTGCTTCCTCTCAGCTTCAAACCGCCGCTCCTCCGCCTCCTCCCTCTGCTTCTCCGCCTCTGCCCGTTCCTTCTCAGCAGCCTCTCTCGCCCTCTCCGCCTCCTCTTTCTCCCGCTCCGCTTTCACCCGCGCCTCCTCCTCCGCCTGCCTTCTCTTCTCCGCCTCCGCTGCCCTCTCCTCCGCCTCCCCCTTCGCCTGTTCCGCCTCCTCCCTTGCCCTCTCCGCCTCCACCCGAACCCTTTCCGCCTCGTCTCTCTCCCTCTCCGCGTCTTCCTTCCGCCTCTCCGCCTCGTCACGCGCCCTCTCCGCCTCCTCCTTGCGCGTTTCAGCCTCATCTCGCCTCGCTTCAGCATCCTTCCGCGCCTCTACTGCCTCCTGCTCCCTCCGATCCGCCTCACTCCTTGCACTCTCCGCCTCAGCTTGCCTCCTCTCTGCTTCCTCTTTCCCCCTCTCTGCCTCCTCCCTCGCAGCCTCAGCCTCATCCTTGTCCCTTACAGCCTCTGCCCTCGCTGCTCCTGCCTCTTCTCTATCCTTCTCAGCTTGCGCCCTCGCTGCCTCTGCCTCCGCCTTCGCTGCCTCAGCCTCTTCCTTATCGTTCTCCGCTTGCGCCTTCGCCATTTCGGCCTCCGCGCGAGCGCTTTCCGCCTCGTCTCTCGCCCTCTCCGCTTCCGCCTTCGCCTGTTCCGCCTCCTCTCTCATCATCACAGCCTGCTGTCGCTCCGACTCCGCCTCCTCACGCGCCTTCTCCGCCTCCTCCTGCTTCCGCTCCGCCTCCTCTCTCGCCGCCTCCGCTTGCTCTTGCTTCCGCTCAGCCTCCGCGCGGGCCGCTTCCGCCTGCTGCCGCTGCGCTTCAGCGGCCTCCCTCGCTCGTTCCGCCTCCTCTTTCGCATCAGTAGCCGCGTCTCTTGCTTTCTCCGCCTCTTCCCTCGCCTTTTCAGCCTCCTCCTGTGCCGAAACAGCATCTTTAGCGGTATTCTCCGCTTCCTCCTTCGCTTTCTCAGCCTCCTCCCTCGCCGCTTCAGCTTGCAGCCGCTTCTCTTCAGCTTCCGCGCGCGCCTCTTCCGCTTCCGCCCTCCCCTTCTCCGCCTCCGCTTTCTCCCCTTCGGCTTCCGCCCTCGCCCGTTCCGCCTCCTCTTTCGCCGTGATAGCCTCCGCCCTCTGCGCCTCCGCCTCGTCTCGCGCGCTCTCCGCCTTCTCTTTCTCCGCCAAGGCTTCGTCCCTTTCCGCCTCCGCGTCCTGCTGTTTCTTCTCCGCGTCAGCTCTCGCATTTTCCGCGTCAGCAGCAGCGGCCTCAGCCGCCGCCCTGCTCACCTCCGCCTCCGCCTTCCCCGCCAGTGCCTCCTCCCGCGCCCTCTCCGCCTGCTCGCGCGCAGCTTCCGCCTCCTCCCTCCCCTTTTCCGCCTCCGCCTGCGCCCGTTCCGCCTCTTCCTTCTCCCCAACAGCCTGCTCCTTAATCTCCTCAGCCTCCTCTCGCTTCCTCAACTCCTCCTCCAAAACCTTCTGAAGCTCCGCTTTCTCTCCTTCCACTCCCTCTTTCAGCCTCAGCGCCTCATCTCGCTCCTGCTCGGCCTTCCTCCTCCCCTCCTCCGAGTCCCTACAAGCAGCCTCCACCAACTCATCCATGCTCGCTTCCACCTCTTCCTTCTCCCTCATAGCCTGCTCCTTCTGTAATTCCGCCTCTTCCTTCGCTTTCCTCGCCTCATCCCTTTCCTTTTCCGCCTCCTCTAGTCTCCTTTCTGCGTCCTCTTTCTCCTCTCGCACTTTCCCAATCGCTTCCAGTGCTTCTTTTTCCGAAGCCATGCGTTTCTTGTTATCCTTTGTAAGCTTCTCCACTTTCTCCTTTAAGCTGTCATGCACGAACTTATACTTGCCAAGATCCACCTCCATAGCCATAAATTTCTCCTCCATATCTTTCAACTCCTTATCCTTTGCGCCCATTGCGGCGCCACTCCCTCCAGCAATTTTGCTTTCCGCCAATTCTTTCCGCAGCTTCTCAATTTCTGCCTGCATTTCCCCAGCCGCATCCTCAGACACTCCACCTCTCTTCCATGAATCGATTTCTTTCGTCATCTGCCCGATCTGTTCCTTCGCTGCCTTTAACTCCGCTTGCATGTTCTCCATTTTCAGTCGCATGTCCATATTCTTTATTTTCAGCTGCCCGAGCTCCACTTCCAAAGCCACACTGGAGTCTTTCGAAGCTCCCGAACCTGCAGCACTGGGTCCGGTTCGGACTGACCCACTAGCACTGGGTCCCGTTCGGACCGACCCAGCCGCACTAGGTCCGGTCCGGACCGAGCCAGCAGCACTGGTTCCGGTTCGGCCCGAGGCAGCAGGTACGGGGACGGCTCCCCCAGACTGAACGGACTTGTGCCGGAAAGACGCGACTCTATCGGCGACACTAAGCTTAGCAGTGGTCTTTTTCTCTGGTAACCAGTCATCGTTAGATGACGCGCCATCTGCGAAACCATAGAATCGGACGAAGGTGAGACAAACGTGGATCACAGAAACAAGAGAACAGAAAAACTGCAGATCGTACCTTTTCCGGACATTGTTGCGAGTGCAATAGACGGTTTCCAAGATGCTATTGGTGCTTCAGGTAGTAAAATTGACCGCCAATGCCGTTGCCGGATTCGGAAAGAAGATATTAGATTAAAAGGAAGGTTGGGAAAGAAGGAATAAATAAAGAGGGGTCTTCAACTACGTAGTCGATATCTAAAAACCCTGTGACGTCAAGGTTGCAAAGTGTCTCAGAACATTAGTCCATAATGTACGACGAAAAGCGGCATTAGCTATTCCCGCCGCACATCATTCTTGACTGCAGTTCCGGCGGATTTGGAAACGAACGGATGGAAGGTAACCAGGGAATTGACAGTCCCTAGGTGAGCCTAACAATTCAGGGGTAATGCCGAGATGGATGAATTGCTTGACGTTGAGACGTTGAATGGAGCGAAATAGCTCCCCTATGATTTGGTCTGGGGCGAAACGCAACCCCAACCGATGTCTGCTGCCTCTAGGTTGCTACCAACAAGATTTCGGTTGGGTTCGGTGGGCAGGCTGGAAGGCGGTACGGTACGGGAAGGTATGGACGGGACGGGAGTTTGGTTTGGAATAGCCTCTACTTCTTGACATGGAAGGTTTGTCGTGTGGTGGTGGGTGACTGGTTCGGCACGTCGAGCCTAGCACCCTATCAGCATGCCACGTTCGGCTGCCACTGGGCTCCGAGACCACACTTCAACCAGCGATGGAGTACGTGGAAAAACGAAGTTCCTTTCAGAGTTGCTAATGTAAGAGCAGGGATGTTTCATAAACGAGAGTGTAGATACTCTGTAGCTATCACATTTTAAGGCATATGCCGTTCAACGGCAACCGCCACGTCACCAATACGCTCAATTTTTGCTCTGAGGGGGCTATGGCCGCTTCGGTACTTCCCAGGCCGTTTCCGTGCCTCCAACAAACCTCGCTTCGCTCTGACTCAAAAGGTACCCGCCAACGATTCAGCCTCTCTGTACCTATCTGCAGAGAGCGTCACCAGGTCTCACCGTAAGCACGTCCTAGCAAGACCTGTTAATCTGGCTCGGAAGCATCACAACAAGCTGGTTCGGTTAGTCGCGCCGCCAATTGCAAGACATCTGGACATTGATTGATGGCAATCCGTCACACCACGAGAATTGTGCTGCACGCGACGACTATCTCTTCAGCCCTCTTTCGTGTCTGGTCCCTGCTCTCGAGCTCCAACTTACTCCTGCACGGAGTTTGCAGTACTCAACACTGGATGTTCTTGGCGACACCATACTCGCAACGTTCTTCGCAGTACCAGAGCGGGCATGAGTTGTGCAGTTTGGAAGTAGAGCAGCCGCCGTGATCCAGGCAACTATGTCGGGTTTGCAATAGAAACTAAGTTTAGCTTACAGCGGGTTCAGTTTGCCTACTTACTTTCGTGACTCCCTCGTCCCCATCTACGTATATTATTCGGAAACGCCTAGGGTATAACAGCCGTCGCCCATCGGTTCTGTATAGAATATAGTGCGTAATGGCAGTCAACGTTACCCTCTCGGAACCAGAACGAGCAGCTCTCGCCAACAAGATGGACTATCTCAAACGTCTCCATAACGCTGACGACGAGGACGACAGTAACGAGGATGATTCCGACGAGGGATCAGGCGAAAGCAGGATAATCAGGCGGGAACCGATCAAGAGCAGCGATAGCAGCAGCGGCGAAGGTTCCGATGACGGAACAAACAGCTCTGACGACGGCGGCTCCAACGACGGCACTTGCGGCGACACTTCCGGTAACGGCACTAGCGCTGACGCTCCCGTCGGTTCGGCCGAGCCTGGCCCAAGCCCTGCCGCGTCCACGACCCGGTTCGGCGAAAGCGGCGGGTTCACCTTCAGTCGAGACTACTTCAACGCGCTGTCAGCGGCTCGCGACGCCAGCAGCAGCAGCAGCACCAGCCGGCGATCAAGTCTAGGCTCGTCTTTGGCCGCGAAACGGGAGAAGCAGGTGGAGAGCCGATTCTTGGAAATCGAGATGCAGAGTCGGTCGTCGGTCGAGTCTTCCCAGACTGCTGGCGCGCATGACTGGCGCGCGGCTCTCAAATCCCGGGGCCGTACTTTCCAGACAGCGAAGCAAGACTGGGGCGCGAAGCAGGAGCAGCAGCAGCGGGTGGAGAGTCGCGAGGGGGACTTGGACGCCGGCAGGTTCACAAGCGGAAACGGGCCGTCGGAAACCGGCAGCAGGTTTTCCGTGGTGAGCAAGGGGATGTTACACGACAAACTCTCGTCTTTTGACGGCAACGGTTCAGCGCTTGATGCGGCGTACAACGCGGCGGCGCCGTCGCAAAGCGAGCGCGAGGCTTGTGAACGGCGCGCTGATAGCTCCGCAGGCTCCGCGTTGGAGGAGGTGCGACGCGTGGAGCGGAAGATTGAAGCCATGGAAGCAATGGAAGCCAAGCAAAGGAAATTTGGACTGGATTGCGCTCCTGAGTCGGAGCGGGCGGTTGATGCTGATCCGTCTCTCGACTCGAACGCCGTCGAACGTAAAAGGGAAGCCATGAATAGCACTATCGAGTCGCCTGAGTTGCTGAACAAAGCGGCCATGGAACGAGCGATAGAAGCCATGGAACGAATCGGCGCGAGTGGCGGCGGGGATGGCGGAGGTGGAGGGGACGAGGGAGCTGGGGGAAAAGCCGGTGAGGGGGAAAGCGGAGATGCGGAAGAGGGGCGGCCGCGGGGGAGGGGGAAGGACGTGGCGGAACTTGAGAAGGAGGTTGAAGAGGCGAAGCAAGCATCGCACCGCATAGCCGTTATGTTCTACCAGCAAGACCAGGAAAGTAAAGACCTAAGAGAGAATCACCTGGCGCTCCAGGAGGACCACAAGCGGATATCGGTTCAGTTACAAGCGGCGCAGGCGGAGACGGATGAGCTGTGGAACCAACTGGCGGCGGCGTCCCGCCAGAAGGAGGCGGCGGAAGCGACGGCGGCGGAACTGCGCCTGAAGATCCGCATGCTCGCGGGGAACGTGGAGGAGCTGGAGGAGGAAGCGGAGGCCGCCGGGGGGTGGGGCGGCGGGGGGAGAGGCGGAAGCGGAGGCGGAGGCGGAGGCGGAGGTGGGGGAGGGGGTGGCGGAACGACTGCCGTGGAGGGGGTGAGCAGTTTAGAGTCTGATTTGGTGGGCTTGCGGAAACTGAAGGAGCTGGAATGGGAGTTAATATCCGCGCGAAGCGCGCGCGACCGCGCTATGACCGTCTTGGCGGGAATGAGAGAGGAGTGGAATAATCTCCGCAAACTGCGCTTGCAGCTAGACGCGCTGACGGCTAGCAGGGAGGTTGTCGGCGGTTCTGCCGGCGCCAACGGCGGCCGCGGTGCTCATGCGACGGACCGCGCAGCCAGGGGGAAACTTGCCGGGGAAGACGTGCGGGGAAGGGCATATGGGGGAACGAGACGGGGGGAGGAGGACACAGGGGAAGCGGGAGGGGAGGAGCTGTTGAAGGGAGTGGAGGCGGAAATTGCGGAGGAGGCGGACAAGTGGCGGAAGGTGGTTGGTCAGCTGCAGGAGGATCACGTGCGCGCAGTCGTGGAGGCGCAAGATGCGGCGGAGAAATGCGCGAGCGCGCGGAGGCAGGCGGAAGCCGCCACTGAAGAAGCGATGCGGCTCAGGCGGGATATCGAGCGCGTAAGAGAGGAGAAGACTATAGCGGAGGAGGATCTGAGAGATTTCCGTAAAGGATGGAAAGACCTGGCCGGACATTTAGAGACGTTTGCCGCTAAGGTGAGCGAAATGGATGCGGAATTAGCGGTGAAGAGAAAGGAGAGGGAAGTGATGGCGATTGAGATCGAACGGTCCGCGAAAGAGCGCGATCTGATTGCTGTGGAGATCGGACGGGTGAGAAAGGAGCGAGATTTTATGTCGGTGGAGATCGAACGGCTGCGGAAGGATCGCGATCTGATGGCGGATCGAACGGCTGAGCAAAGAGCGAGATTTTATGGCGGTGGAGATGGATCGGCTGGGCAAGGAGCGCGCGGAGGCGGAAGAATCGGCGGAACGGGCGCGGGCGGAGATGTGGGGGGAGCGGGAGAAGCGGCTTGGGGAAGTGCAAGAAGCGGAGGAAAAAGCGCGGCGGATTCGCGAACGCGCGGGGAACGCGTTAGAAGCATACGCGGAAGAGAGAAAAGAGATCGAGAACATGTTACTGCACCGAGTGCAAACCTTACAATCGGCGGTGGAGGAATTGCAAGGGCAGCTTGATGACGTGCAAGGCGCGAAAACCAGGCTCGCGCACGCCGCGGGGGCGTTCATGCGGGAGTTTCAGTACACTGGCGCAGGGGGAGGGGGAGGAGGGGGCGGAAGCGGAGGGGGAGCGGAAGGAGGGAGGTTTCGGGAGGCAGCAAACGAGTATTACGGGGAAGGCGGGGGTTCCAGGGGAATAGGCGCAGGGCGGGCCTTTTTGGATGATGCGGGAGGGAGGTTGGGAAGTCTTGGCCCTCCATCTACTGGCGATGGCTTGGGGTTCAAGATTGGACGGTCATTAGAGCAGGGCTTGTCTGGGCGGCAGATAATTGAAGAGCTGGATTATCTGTCTGATGGGGGAGGCTTGGGAGGTGGCAACGGAGGCTCGGCAGGCTGCCGAGCCTCTGGTGCAGGTCGGGATGAGACGGTCCGAGGCATGGCTGGGCAGCGAAGTGTCGGGTCAAGAAGTGGTGGGCGAGGGGCGATGGGGATGACAGCAGCAGCAGCAGTGACTGGTGTAGACTATGGAACATCATCCGCAGGGGGTCATTCTCATGTTTCTGCTAATGCTGGTGGTGCTGGTGCAAGGAGGTGGAGTGCAGCAGCAGAGCTTGAGCACGCTTTACAGGCAGATCGAGGCAGCGGTGGGGGTGGTGTTATCGATGATGACGTGAGGTCAACACGCAGTGGGGGCAGCTCAAGACGGACCTACGGCGGAGGAGGGGGAGGTGGAGGAGGGACAGGAGGAGGAGTAGGAGGAGGGTATGGTGGTGGTGGTGCGGGGGGAGGGTTGCAGGCGAGGACTCCGAGGGAGAGTGCACGGGCTGGCGTGTTTTCAGACACATATGCTGCTCCGCGTTCAGGTACGGCCTTTCTTTTATCATTCTACCCTACATCCCGCTGCCATTCTCGATTGCACTTCGTTTTTCATTTCCTCCCCTCCTCACCACCTGCTTTTTCAGTAGCCAGCTTCACTTCTTGCCTCTAAATCCTTATTAATACCCTATCCTCCCTTCCCCTCCCCCACCCTGTCCTGTTCTCATTCCTCCCCAGCATCACGAGGCAGGGGCGGTCTGCGTGGTTCCCTGGATGAAGACGATGGTGCCGATGCTGTTTCAATTGCCACTTCGATTCGTCGGGAGAGAGAACGGGAGCGAGAGCGGGACCGAGACCGCAGCACCGAGTATCTGCAGCAGTGCGATCGTGAGCGTCGATTTCGAGATGAGAGGGAGGACGACGACAGGATCTCCGTCCATGCTCTGGAGAAGTATGCACCGAACCTGGCTCGTAGTTTGAACGTTGGCGGCATTGCATCTTCGGGAGTAGCTGGAGGCAGTAGGCGTGGGGTTGACGACGATGAAGATGCCAGGAGTGTTAGCAGTCGGAAGTCGTGTATCTCAGGTGCTTCGAGGGGAAGCAGGTACTCCACCAGTTCATCTGGTGGTGCTGCAACAGCGGCAAGAGGAAGGACAGGAGTGGGCGGTGCTACTAGTTTCGTGTCTCAGAGGGATCATTCAACTCTCTACTAGTGGAGTGACACGTGCTCACGAAGTCCAGACAACATGTAGGTATTGTTCGGATAATCTAGTATGTGTGCCTGCATCCTGTTTTGTATATATTTTTTTTTTTTTGGATTAGGGCCACTTGAGACAACCATGTGAGAGCAATTATATTGTTCTGCTATGGCATTGTAATATTTCCATTCCGCTTTAAAAACCATTGTATGTTTATGGGGCAGCTCCGGCGCGTATAATTTGGACATTCAAATTGAGACTTCAAGGTCACGCAGCCCTCGCCTAACCATATCATTCGCCGGTTCGGCAAACCGAACCTCACGTTCAAATTTCGAGACACGCGGCTCGTTTTCCCGCCACGCATGGCCGCGGTTTCTCTAACAGCCACCATGCCGAGCCGAACCACCCACCAGCGCCGAACTGGCGGTCGAGTCTTGTGGCTGTGCTTTGACCCTTGCCTCGCCGTGTGGTATGGTTGCATCCCCTTTGTTTTCTCAACTATCTCCATCCAAGCCCTTGGGATTTGGTTGTGAGCAAGTTTCCAGGTTTCACGATTCTACCATCCCAAGACTGAGCAGCTTTCCTGGAAAAGGCAAGAGTCTTACGTGAAATTATAATTTATAGGGGAATAGCCGGATTGCTACTTCGGGCTGTGGTAGTCGATTCGCATTTATGTAGAAAAAACGTATGCTCTTTTGCGCCCTCATTCGTAGCCTTGCAGCTTAGAACAGGAAACAGAAGTCGAGTATGGCGGGCGATTCAAGTGATGATGAGGTAAGTCACAGTACGGATAGCTCACTAGATTTTTCTTTATTTGTTAGCATCTTGACCTACGATTACTGAACCTACCTTCGCTGTTTTGCTGGATCGCAGTATATCCCGGAGGAGGCGACCGCATCAGCTAAGAAGCGTAAGGCCCCGAGCAGCACTCCACGGACCACTAAAAAAGCACCTCGCACCACCGCCGCTTCGCCAGCAATCCCGTTACCTTCCGCTGGCGGACCCCCATTTGTAGAAACCCCCAACGCCGTCGGCCCAGATGGGAAGACGATCGAGGAGACTTATCAGCGCAAGACGCCGCTAGAGCACGTGCTCCTCCGCCCGGACACGTACATAGGCTCGGTGCAGACGCACGTCGGTCCGCAGTGGGTTTGGGAGCAGGGTCGGATGGTACACCGCGAGGTTCGGATGGTTCCGGGGCTGTATAAGATATTTGACGAGATTCTGGTGAATGCGGCGGATAACAAACAGCGCGACCCGAGCATGGACGCGATTAAAGTGACCATCGATACCGCCAAGAATAAGATCCAGGTTACTCGTGTTGTACTGATTAGTCCGTGACGCTGAGGCCGTTGTCATTAGTCACTGACGAGCGATGTGTATCGTTAGACCGCTAGTCGGGGGACCTACATCTTTGGGCTTGTCTGAGCACACTCTGCTCATGCATTGTTTTGAGACATCTCAAAACGCGTTTGAAGTAGTGTTTTGAGACGTCTCAAAACGCTAGTCAGAGGACCTACATCTTTGTGCTTGTCTGAGCACACTCTGCTCATACATTAAGTTAGTATCTAGCCTCATTTGTACTGCATAACTGTGGGTATGCGTATATAGACTATCTCCGGCCGCATTCTCGCCGGATGTTCTTATCGTCGTGCATGCGTGTCAAGCAACGGGAGAGGGATGTTTTCAAAGGTCCTCCTAAGGGAGATAGATTTCGTTTTGAGATACACCATGCGTCTTAAATTTACCCGTCCCTGGATCTCCCCGCAATTGTGGAACAACGGCCGGGGAATCCCTGTGGAGGTGCACGCGAACGAGGGGTGCTACGTGTCGGAGCTGATCTTCGGGCACCTGCTGCTTGACCTGCGAAATATCTTTGACTTGTACACTACATTGTTTATGCACATTGCCTGGTCACTCCAGGTGTGGAACAACGGCAGAGGCATTCCCGTGGAGGTACACGCGAAGGAGGGGTGCTACGTGCCGGAGCTGATCTTTGGACACCTCCTCACGAGCAGCAACTACGACGACTCGGCGCGCAAGACCACGGGCGGACGCAACGGGTACGGCGCGAAGCTGGCGAACATATTTTCGACCGAGTTTGTGGTGGAGACGGCCGACGGCAGCCGGCAGAAGAAGTACAAGCAGGTACGCGCGCAGGTAGAGAACTCTTGGGTAACAAAAGCGGTACGGCGCGAAGCTGGCCAACATATTTTCGACCGAGTTTGTGGTGGAGACGGCCGACTGCAGCCGGCAGAAGAAGTACAAACAGGTGCGCAGCGCATGCAGGTTTGATAGTGTGGGCGATGAGGTTGGTTGGATGATGTCACTGACCAGAACTCTTGAGTCAATTGGAACGTCGATCATAATGTTTCTCTGCCTTTCCAGATGAATTGAAGTCTGGTTGATGAGGCTGGGATGCTGCTGCCTGTCTGTAAGCCCCCGGGGATCAAGCAGGTCCTTTAGCTACACCCTTGAGCCGCATTACAAGCCTGTTTGGAATTCCGCAGCGCTAGCCACCGCCTTTGGGCGTGTTACAAGCCTGACTAGAAAGCTCCCAGTGTCTTTGGAAGACTAGCCCAGTGCCACTTTTACTCCAATCTGCCTCTGCCTTTCCTTCATCCCCTGCCAGGTCTTTTCAAAGAACATGAGCGTCAAGAAGCCGCCAGTGATCAAGGACTGCAAGCCCACCGACAACTTCACCTCCATCACCTTCCACCCGGACTTGGTTTCTTCATCCGCTTCCCCCTTCTTCCCCTGCCTCTACCATCTTCCTGTTTATCTCACCAGGTCTTTTCGCAGAACATGAGCGTCAAGAAGGCCCCAGTAATCAAGGACTGCAAGCCCACCGACAACTTCACATCCATCACCTTCCACCCGGACCTGGCCAAATTCGGCCTCGCCTCTCTAGACGCTGACCACGTGGCACTCATGAGCCGACGTGTCGTTGACGTGGCAGGGTGCCTGGGGAAATCCGAGAAGGTCACGCTGAATGGTACCCTTCTTCCGTTGCCTTTCCCTCTCCCTGTCCCCCTGACCAGGTCTTTTCACAGAACATGAGTGTCAGGAAACCACCAGTAATCAAGGACTGCAAGCCCACCGACAATTTCACCTCCATCACCTTCCACCCGGACCTGGCCAAATTCGGCCTCGCCTCTCTAGACGCAGACCACGTGGCACTCATGAGCCGACGTGTCGTTGACGTGGCAGGGTGCCTGGGTAAATCCGTGAAGGTCATGCTGAATGGCACCCGCGTGCCTGTGAAATCGTTTGCGGATTACGCGGGGTTGTATCTTGCTCCTCCCCCGCCGCCCACCCCGCAAGCCCCTGCCACTCCGCCGTCGTCAGGGGAAGGGGGGAGCGGAGAGGGGGAGGGGGCAGGGGCGGAAGGAGGAGTGTCTGCAGCAGAAGCGGCAGCAGCAGCAGCAGCAGCTGCTGCTCACCCTTCGACTCATGAGAAGCTCCCAAGGTCTGTGTCTCCATGATTACGTTTTGAATAATCTGTTACGAGATTGCTCTTGCGGTCATCCGAGGATTGACGCGCGGGTAGCTCTCTCTGACATACTGCTTTATAAGTTTAATAAGTTTCATCGCCATTTATGATCTTACGATGGAATTGTACACCCGAAGCTTCGTCTATGATCCACCCTCATCCTCAATAGCTGCTGTGTGACTCTGCAGGATCCACGAGAGGGTGAATGACTGCTGGGAGGTGTGCGTGTCTACGAGCGATGGGCAGTTCCAACAGGTATTGCCCATGGGAAGGGGAAGGGAGGGGGGAAGTGTGTGTGTGTGTGTGCGCGCGCGTGTGCGTGTGCGTGTGCGTGCGTGTGTGTGTGTGTGTGTGTGTGTCTGTGTGTGTGTGTGTGTGTGTGTGCGCGCGCGCGTGTGTGTGTCTCCTTGCCTGGCATTAGCCAGCTCCAAGCCTGAGCCCGAGCCTGATCCCGTGCCTGTTCCCATGCCTGCAGGTCAGCTTCGTGAACGCCATCGCGACCACACGGGGAGGCACGCACGTGAACATGGTATCAGAGCAGATCGTGCGGTACCTGCTGGACAAGGCGCAGAAGAAGGCTGCCACTGGCAAGCACGGGTCCGCCAGTGGCGCTGCTGCCATCAAACCCCACCAGGTGAGGCTTTGGGAAAATAAGGGGGGTATTGGGATAGGATTGAACAGGGATAGCGAGTGAGATGGAGGATTGGGGTTGGGGAGGGGTTGGACGGGAGAGCGAGTGAGAGTGGGATAGTGGAAAGCAACGCATGAGAGGTGCAGAAGCAGAGTGCAGATCGTGAGGTACCTGCTGGACAAGGCGCAGAAGAAGGCCGCCACTGGCAAGCACGGGTCCGCCAGTGGCGCTGCTGCCATCAAACCACACCAGGTGAGCACGGGCAGAGGGGGATGAGGGGGGGAGGGGGGGGAGGGGAGCGATTGGGAAAGTGATTTATGCGTGTGGCTCGATGGCAGCAATGTGCAGCTGCCTGATGCCTGCTTGCCTAGTGGCTGCTCTGAGATGTCTAAATGCACTTCCTTCGTTTCAATCCCCCTTCCCCTGCCTCCCCTTATCCCCACATCCCCCCTCCACAGGTGCGCAGTCAGCTGTGGGTGTTTGGGAACTGACTGGTGGTGAACCCGGTAGTTGACTTGCAGACCAAAAAGTCGCTCAGCACACGCCCCTCTGTGCTATATCTGCACCATCTGTTGCTTGCTTATGCCCCTCCCCCTTTCAGGTGCGCAGTCAGCTGTGGGTGTTTGTGAACTGCCTGGTGGTGAATCCAGCCTTTGACTCGCAGACCAAGGAAACGCTCAACACACGCCCCTCTGACTTTGGCTCCAAGTGCCACCTCTCGGAAGACTTTCTCAAGAAAGGTATGCTGATTTTCAAGGCCCCTTAAAAGAGTTTCTTAAGAAAGGTGTTCTGATTTGCAAGAGATGGGAATTGTGAGGTGCCTCTAAAGACGCTCAACACACGCCCCTCTGACTTCAACTTTGGCTCCAAATGCCACCTCTCTGAAGAGTTTCTCAAGAAAGGTATGCGGATATTCGTTGGAAGGGAAGGGATCGTGAGGTGCCTCAGAATATTGTGGGAAAGGCTCAACGCACGCCCCTCTGACGTTGGTTCCAAGTGCCACCTTTCTGAGGCAGCTCTCATCTGTGAGGCATTGTGAAGCATCTGCTGAGATTGTGGGATCATGGGATTGTGGGATTGTGAGGTGCCACAGAAAGGTTCCAAGTGCCACCTTTCTGAGGCAGCTCTCACCTTCTCTTTGCAACCCCCCTAACTCGAATTCTCTCCCCTCTTCCACCACGTATCTTTCCCCCTTCCCACACACCCGTGGCTTCAAAGTGCGGCATAGTGGAGCATCTACTATCCTTAGTGGCACGCAAGCAGACCAAGGATCTGAAGCGCAGCGACTGCAGCAACGGAGGCTTCAAGAGAGATCGTTCTCTCCTCTTTCCACCACCCTACTTATCTCCTCTCCTGCCTGCCCCTTTCCCACACACCAGTGGCTGCCAAGTGCGGGATAGTTGAGCATCTGTTGTCGCTAGCGGCACACAAGCAGACCAAGGATCTGAAGCGCAGCGATGGCAGCAAGAGGCAGCGCGTGTCGGGCATAACGAAGCTGGACGATGCTAATGAAGCTGGTGGCAGGAATGCAGAGCACTGCACGCTCATCCTAACCGAAGGGGACTCTGCCAAGACTTTGGCGGTGAGATTTGCTTGGTTTCTAGCCTGGGAGGGTGGGAAGAAAACTGGGGGATGTGAAGTGAAGGGAAGGAGGAGGCAGTGCGTGTTGGGCATAGTGAAGCTGGACGATTCTAATGAAGCAGATGGCAGGAATGCGGAGCACTGCACTCTCATCCTCACTGAAGGGGACTCTGCCAAGACTCTGGCGGTGAAATTTGCTTGGTTTCTAGCCTGGGAGGGTAGGAAGAAGACTGGGGGATGTGAAGTGAAGGGAAGGAGGCAGCCCGTGTCGGGCATAGTGAAGCTGGATGACGCGAATGAAGCTGGTGGCAGGAATGCAGAGCACTGCACCCTGATACTGACGGAAGGGGACTCTGCCAAGACTCTTGCGGTGAGAGAGTCACTTTGGTTGTTTCAGGGTGGGTAGGAAGAAAGAGGGGGGGGGGGGGGGGGGGGGGGGGGGGGGGGGGGGGGGGGGGGGTATGGGGGTGAAGGTGGAGGCAGCACGTGTCGGGCATAGTGAAGCTGGATGATGCCAATGAGACAGGCGGCAGGAACGTGGAGCAATGCTCTTGGATCTGGGTGTGCGTTTCGGCTAGTACTGCCTGTTTCCCTTGCGAGTTGCACTGTTAAACATGAATGATGCGTCTGTAAAAATGGCAACGAACTCATCCTTTTCTCACTTCCTCCGTGGCTCCCTCCGTCCCTCCCCCCAGGTGTCAGGGCTGAGCGTTGTGGGCCCGTGATCGCTACGGCGTGTTCCCCTTGCGAGGCAAGCTGCTGAACGTGAGGGACGCATCCCGCCGGCAGATGATGGAGAATACGGAGATCGGGTATTCTTGAGAATTGCTTTACAACATTCCTGCCCTCTCACCTTCACACCCTCCCTCCCTATCCAGGTGTCAGGGCTGAGTGTGGTGGGTCGCGACCGCTACGGCGTGTTCCCCTTGCGAGGCAAGCTGCTGAACGTGAGGGATGCATCGCACCGGCAGATGATGGAGAACACAGAGATCGGCCATCTGAAGCAGATCCTGGGGCTGCAGCACGGCAAGAACTATGAGAGCGTGAAGGCTTTGAGATACGGACACCTGATGATCATGACTGACCAGGTGAGTGAGGGGTGGTGTGTGTGTGTGTGTGTGTGTGCGCGCGCGCGCGCGCGCGTGTGTGTGTGTGTGTGTAAGGGTGGCGGTAAGGGATGCGTTGCATAGGGGGTGAGGTCAGGGTTCAGGGTATGGGTTTGGGGTTCAGCTTTTTTGTTGTAGGGAAATCCTATCTTCTCCCCTCCCTCACCTACATCCCTCGCCCATGCCCATCCCACCCATCAGGACCACAATGGACCCACCCATCACATCAAGGGCCTTCTCATAAACCTCCTGCACTCCTGCTGGCCGTCCCTGCTCAAGCACCCCTCCTTCCTTCACGAACTCGTCATGACTCACACCCATTCTTCTCTCCCACCTTCCCTCCCGCGCATGCCCATCCCCCTATCCAATCCACCAGGACCATGACGGGTCCCACATCAAAGGTCTTCTCATAAACCTCCTGCACTCGTGCTGGCCCTCCCTGCTCAAGCACCCCCTTTCCCCCCGCAAATTCATCTCGACTAACACATCATTCTTCTCTCCCACCTTTCTCTCCCGCCTATTCCCATCCCACCCATCAGGACCATGACGGGTCCCACATAAAAGGTCTTCTGATCAACCTCCTGCACTCGTGCTGGCCGTCCCTGCTCAAGCACCCCTCCTTCCTGCGCGAATTCATCACCCCGATCGTCAAAGCCACCGGGCCCAGGGGCCGCACCCTCGCCTTCTACACCATACCTGAGTACGAGGCTTGGAAACGAACCTTAGGCTCGGACGCGAGGCAGTGGAAGGTGAAGTACTACAAGGGTCTGGGCACGAGCACGCCCAAGGAGGCAAAGGAGTATTTCACACAGCTGGACCGGCACAGGAAGGACTTTGAGTGGCGAGGGGAGGGCGACGGGGAGCGGATCGAGATGGCGTTCAGTAAGAAGGCGGTGGATGCAAGGAAGCAGTGGCTGCGGTCGTATGAGGTGAGCTGAGAGGGTGTGAAAGAGTGCAGGAGGGACGGATTGGGTGGGGGAGGGGGATCGAGAGAGGATCGAGATGGCGTTCAGTAAGGAGGCCGTGGTGGATGCCTGGAAGCAGTGGCTGCGGTCGTATGAGGTGAGCGGAGGGGTACGAAAAGGGAATTGTGAAAGCGGGGTGTGAAAGAGTGCAGGAGGGACGTGGGTGGGGGAGGGCGATGGGGAACCGATCGAGATGGCGCAAGGCCATGGATTCCTGGCAGCAGTGGCCGCTGACACACCCATCGTCTCTCCCTCCC
This sequence comes from Closterium sp. Yama58-4, assembly GCA_947470075.1. Lineage (NCBI taxonomy): Eukaryota > Viridiplantae > Streptophyta > Zygnematophyceae > Desmidiales > Closteriaceae > Closterium > Closterium sp. Yama58-4. Next base: position 700,542 of record CANIUD010000095.1, read on the forward strand.
TCCTTTCCCATCCTCCAAATCCCCTGTTCCCCCGTTTCTTGCATCCCTTCGCCCCTCCCATCACCCTTCATCCATGCCGCCAGCCGGGCACGTACTTGGACCAGACGGCGCAGCGCATCAGCTATAGTGACTTTGTGGACAAGGAGCTCATCCTCTACTCGCTCGCTGATAACATGCAATGCGCTCCATCCCCTCCATTGTTGACGGGCTGACCCCATACAGCTGACCGTGGGAACTTGTCATCACATCCTTCCCTTCTCCTCCCCTGGGTCTTTCCTCCCACGTCCTGTGCCTTGCCCTGTGCCATTCCTCCCCTCACAGCCCGGCACATATCTCGATCAAACAGCGCAGCGCATCAGCTACAGCGACTTTGTGGACAAGGAGCTCATCCTCTACTCCATTGCTGACAACATGCGCTCCATCCCCTCCGTGGTGGACGGCTTAAAGCCGGGGCAGAGGAAGATCCTGTTCTCGTGCTTCAAGCGCAAGCTGCATTCAGACATCAAGGTGGGTGGGTGGGATACATGCGTGCATGCATGCACGACTCTAGATGGGGCTTTGTGACTGCATTCAGACATTAAGGTGGGTGGGATCAACTCCAGGTGGGCCTCTGTGGACAAGGAGCTCATCCTCTACTCCATTGCTGACAACATGCGCTCCATCCCCTCCGTGGTGGACGGCTTAAAGCCGGGGCAAAGGAAGCTCCTGTTCTCGTGTTTCAAACGCAAGCTGCATTCAGACATCAAGGTGGGCGGGATACATACATACATGCATGCATGCATGCACGACTCTAGGTGGGGATTTGTGACTGCATTCAGACATCAAGGTGGGTGGGATCAACTCCAGGTGGGGCTTTGTGGACAAGGAGCTCATCCTCTACTCCATCGCTGACAACATGCGCTCCATCCCCTCCGTGGTGGACGGCTTAAAGCCGGGGCAGCGCAAGATACTGTTTTCCTGCTTTAAACGGAAACTGCATTCAGATATCAAGGTGGGTGGGCGCTGTTGCATGACCTGCAGTGCATGCACAGCCCTAGATGGGGCTTTGTGGACAAGGAGCTGATTCTCCACTCCATTGCTGAGACAACATGCGCTCCATCCCTTCCGTCGTTGATGGGCTGAAGCCAGGGCAGAGGGAGATCCTGTTCTCGGATATCAAGGTGGGTGGGTGCTGTGGGGTGCTGTGGCATGACCTGCAGCGCATGCATGCACTAGCCGTCCTTCCCTCAAGGACATGCTTGTGCAGCGCGGCGCTCCTCATCAGCTGCTGAAAGAGCACACTTGCTGGGGATGTTTGGATGGCATCGCCTGGCAGACAAGATGCGTTCAATCCCCTCTGTGCATACCGCCATGGGGAGCAGAGAGTCTGGTAGTCACTGCTAGCCCAAACCCCCGTTCTTCCTTCTTCACCCTTCTCTCTGTGAGCAGGTGGCGCAGCTGGCAGGGTATGTCTCAGAGCATGCGGCATACCACCACGGCGAGCAGAGTCTGATGAGCACCATTGTGAACCTCAACCTCCTTTCCTCCCCCCGTACTTCCCCGTGCCTCCTTTCTATCTGTGTCTGTATGCAGGTGGCGCAGCTGGCAGGGTACGTGTCGGAGCATGCGGCATACCACCACGGCGAGCAGAGTCTGATGAGCACCATTGTGAACCTCAACCTCCTTTCCTCCCCCCGTACTTCCCCGTGCCTCCTTTCTATCTGTGTCTGTATGCAGGTGGCGCAGCTGGCAGGGTACATGTCGGAGCATGCGGCATACCACCACGGCGAGCAGAGTCTGATGAGCACCATTGTGAACCTCAACCTCCTTTCCTCCCCCCGTACTTCCCCGTGCCTCCTTTCTATCTGTGTCTGTATGCAGGTGGCGCAGCTGGCAGGGTACGTGTCGGAGCATGCGGCATACCACCACGGCGAGCAGAGTCTGATGAGCACCATTGTGAACCTCAACCTCCTTTCCTCCCCCCGTACTTCCCCGTGCCTCCTTTCTATCTGTGTCCGTATGCAGGTGGCGCAGCTGGCAGGGTACGTGTCGGAGCATGCGGCATACCACCACAGCGAGCAGAGTCTGATGAGCACCATTGTGAACCTCAACCTCCTTTCCTCCCCCCGTACTTCCCCGTGCCTCCTTTCTATCTGTGTCTGTATGCAGGTGGCGCAGCTGGCAGGGTACGTGTCGGAGCATGCGGCATACCACCACGGCGAGCAGAGTCTGATGAGCACCATTGTGAACCTCAACCTCCTTTCCTCCCCCCGTACTTCCCCGTGCCTCCTTTCTATCTGTGTCTGTATGCAGGTGGCGCAGCTGGCAGGGTACATGTCGGAGCATGCGGCATACCACCACGGCGAGCAGAGTCTGATGAGCACCATTGTGAACCTCAACCTCCTTTCCTCCCCCCGTACTTCCCCGTGCCTCCTTTCTATCTGTGTCTGTATGCAGGTGGCGCAGCTGGCAGGGTACGTGTCGGAGCATGCGGCATACCACCACGGCGAGCAGAGTCTGATGAGCACCATTGTGAACCTCAACCTCCTTTCCTCCCCCCGTACTTCCCCGTGCCTCCTTTCTATCTGTGTCTGTATGCAGGTGGCGCAGCTGGCAGGGTACGTGTCGGAGCATGCGGCATACCACCACGGCGAGCAGAGTCTGATGAGCACCATTGTGAACCTCGCCCAGGACTTTGTGGGCAGCAACAACGTCAACCTGCTCGTGCCCTCGGGGCAGTTCGGCACACGCCTGCAGGTGAGATGGGAGGGGATGGGAGGGCCGAGGGCAGGGCCTTGTGGGACTTTGTGGGCAGCTAAAAAATGAACTTGAAGAAAAAAATGCTGAATGTCAATCTGCTCGTGCCGTCGGGGCAGTTGGGCACGCGCCTGCAGGTGAGATGAGTACTTGGCACGCGCCTGCAGGTGAGATGAGTACTTGGCACGCGCCTGCAGGTGAGATGAGTACTTGGCAGGCGGAGGGCAGAGGGCGGAGGATGGAGGATGGAGGACGGGCAGCAGGGGACCAATGGCAGAGTGCCCGGGTTTCTTAAGTATCGCATTCCTTGCTTCCATCTATGTGTCCTACCCGCCCTTGGTTACCTTCTGTGGGTATACCTCAGGAGTCGAAGCGACACAGTGAGCCCCAGCTACATCTACATGTGCTAGCAGAAGCTGATGTATTTGCGCCCTCTTCCATCCTCTCTGCCCTATCGCCGCCTTTTCTCCCTCCTCTCCCTACTCTCCCTCCTCTCCAGCCTCTCCCTCCGCTCCCTCCTCTCCCTCCTCTCCCTCCTCTTCACCTCTCTCTCCTCTCCCTCCTCTTCCGCCTCTTCCTCCTCTCCCTACCCTCCCTCCTCTCACTCCACTCCCTCCTATCGCTTCTTTCTCTCCTCTCTCTTCTCTCCTCTGTCTCCCTCCTCTCCCGCCTCTCCCACCTCTCCCTCCTATCCCTCCTCTCCCTCCTCTCCCTCCTCTCCCTCCTCTCCCTCCTCTCCCTCCTCTCCCTCCTCTCTCTTCTCTCTCTTCTCTCCCTCCTCTCCCTCCTCTCCCTCCTCTCCCTCCTCTCCCTCCTCTCCCTCCTCTCCCTCCTCTCCCTCCTCTCCCTCCTCTCTCTTCTCTCCCTTATCTCCCTCCTCTCCCGCCTCTACCACCTCTCCCTCCACTCTCCCCTTTACCACCTCTCCCTCCTATCCCTCCTCTCCCTCCTTTCCCTCCTCTCCCTTCTCTCCATCCTTTCTCTCCTCTCCCTGCTCTCGCTCCTCTCCCTCCTCTCGCTCCTCTCCCACCTCTCCTTCCTCTCCCTCCTCTCCCTCCTCTCCCTCCTCTCCCTCCTCTCCCTCCTCTCCCTCCTCTCCCTCTTCCTCCTCGTCCTCCCCTCGGCCCTTCCTGTGTGTCTACCTCAGGGCGGCAAGGACGCGGCAAGCCCCAGGTACATCTACACGCGCCTGCACAGGCTGACACGTGTCATCTTCCCAGTGGCTGACGACGCCCTGCTGGAATACCTGGATGACGACGGGCAGAGGATCGAGCCCAAGTGGTGAGATCCCAAGGGGGATGGGATGAGCTGGGAAAGAGGTAAGGGGGGGAGGAGAGGGGGAGAGGAGAGGAGGGGGTAGTGTTTTGAGACGTCTCAAAACACTTCTTCAAACACGTAAGAGGAGGGGGTAGGGGGCATGAGGAGTGGCTGACGACGCGCTGCTGGAGTACCTGGATGATGAGGGGCAGAGGATCGAACCCAAGTGGTGAGATCTCTGGGGGTTGGGTTAAGGGGGGGTGAGTGAAGGGGGTGTGATTCACACCATGTGAAGAACAGATTCCGGATGGGGGCTGTTGCGCTGGTGTGTGGTGAATGGCGCCCTGCTGGGTTACCTGGATGACCATGGGCAGTGGATTAAACCCAAGTGGTGAGCCGCTGGGGGTGATTGGAGGGATTGAGGGCATCAGCACAAGGTGGAGCTCGTACATGCCGACGTTAAACCCTTTCTCTTACCCTCCCACCCCTCCCCCTCCCCCTCCTTCCCTTCTCCCAGGTACGTGCCCATCCTGCCCATGGTGCTGATAAACGGCAGTGAGGGCATAGGCACGGGGTGGAGCTCGTACGTGCCTCATGTGACCCACTACTCACTCCCCTCGTCTTTCCTTTCCCTCCCCGACCATCCCTCAGGTACGTGCCCATCCTTCCCATGGTGCTGATAAACGGCAGTGAAGGCATAGGCACGGGGTGGAGCTCGTACGTGCTGACGTTCAACCGTTTGTCTTGCCCTCCCACCCCTCCCCCTCCCTTGCCTCCTCCCAGGTACGTGCCTATCCTGCCCATGGTCCTCATCAATGGGAGTGAGGGCATAGGCACGGGGTGGAGCTCGTACGTGCCCCATGTGCCCCACTACTCACTCCCCTCGTCTTTCCTTTCCCTCCCCACCCATCCCCCAGGTACGTGCCTATCCTGCCCATGGTCCTCATTAATGGGAGCGAAGGCATTGGCACGGGGTGGAGCTCGTACGTGCCGACGTTCAACCCGCGGGACGTGGTGGCAAACCTCAAGAGGCGCATGAGGGGCGAAGCGATGCTGCCCATGCACCCCTGGTTCCGTGGCTTCAAGGTGCGGTTTCACAGGGAAGGGCATGTTTGGGAAGGGAGGGGGTTCAAGTGGGGCGGAAGGGGGTGGCAGGGTTTGTCGTTTAGTGGTTTTGAAAAGGGGGGAATTGGCACGGGGTGGAGCTCGTACGTGCCGACGTTCAACCCGCGGGACGTGGTGGCAAACCTCAAGAGGCGCATGAGGGGCGAAGCGATGCTGCCCATGCACCCCTGGTTCCGTGGCTTCAAGGTGCGGTTTCACAGGGAAGGGCATGTTTGGGAAGGGAGGGGGTTCAAGTGGGGCGGAAGGGGGTGGCAGGGTTTGTCGTTTAGTGGTTTTGAAAAGGGGGGAATTGGCACGGGGTGGAGCTCGTACGTGCCGACGTTCAACCCGCGGGACGTGGTGGCAAACCTCAAGAGGCGCATGAGGGGCGAAGCGATGCTGCCCATGCACCCCTGGTTCCGTGGCTTCAAGGTGCGGTTTCACAGGGAAGGGCATGTTTGGGAAGGGAGGGGGTTCAAGTGGGGCGGAAGGGGGTGGCAGGGTTTGTCGTTTAGTGGTTTTGAAAAGGGGGGAATTGGCACGGGGTGGAGCTCGTACGTGCCGACGTTCAACCCGCGGGACGTGGTGGCAAACCTCAAGAGGCGCATGAGGGGCGAAGCGATGCTGCCCATGCACCCCTGGTTCCGTGGCTTCAAGGTGCGGTTTCACAGGGAAGGGCATGTTTGGGAAGGGAGGGGGTTCAAGTGGGGCGGAAGGGGGTGGCAGGGTTTGTCGTTTAGTGGTTTTGAAAAGGGGGGAATTGGCACGGGGTGGAGCTCGTACGTGCCGACGTTCAACCCGCGGGACGTGGTGGCAAACCTCAAGAGGCGCATGAGGGGCGAAGCGATGCTGCCCATGCACCCCTGGTTCCGTGGCTTCAAGGTGCGGTTTCACAGGGAAGGGCATGTTTGGGAAGGGAGGGGGTTCAAGTGGGGCGGAAGGGGGTGGCAGGGTTTGTCGTTTAGTGGTTTTGAAAACGGGGGAATTGGCACGGGGTGGAGCTCGTACGTGCCGACGTTCAACCCGCGGGACGTGGTGGGGAACCTCAAGAGGCGCATGCTTCCATGCTGCCCATGCACCCCTGGTTCCGCGGCTTCAAGGTGGGTTCTGGAAGGAGAATGGGGAGAAGGGTGAGGGGAGGAGAATGGGGAGTTAGGAGATGTCAAGCGTGCATCCACATGGGGAGAAGGTAATAATGCTGCTTCTTCTTCCTCCACTTGTTTCTTCTATCCCTTCTCTGTGTGCCCTCGCTCTCTGTACCGCCGCTCTCTGTCTCCCCTTTCTTTGTGACCCTTCTTGCTGCTCTCACCCTATCTTTTGCTGTTCCTCTTTCCTTCCTCCCTCCTACCACCCAGGGCTCCATCCAGCTGACGTCAGCGCGGCAGGGGGGAGGCAACTCGTACACCGTGACAGGTGTCGCGACGCGATTGGCCGCCGCTGGCGGCGGGCGCAAGGGCGAGAAGCAGCCGCAGCAGCAGGGAGTGACAGGTGTCGCGATCACAGAGCTCCCGATCCGCACGTGGACCCAGAACTACAAGGAGTTTCTAGAAGGGATGATGGGGGGAGGAGCGGGCGGGCATGGTGGTGGGGAGGGAGGGGGTAAGGTGGCGCTGATAAAGGACATGAGGGAGTATCATACTGACACGTCGGTTCACTTTGAGGTGGAATTTACAGCGGAAGGAGCGGCGTATTTCATGGGAGAAGGGGGGACGGTGGGAGGGAGGGCTGGGAGAGGAGGCGCTGCTGCTGCCGCTGCTGCTGCTGCGGCTGCGGCGGCGGCAGCAGCGGCGGCAGGGGCGGCGGCTGCTGCTGGTGCTGCCACTGGTGCTGCTGCAACGGCAGCAGCAGCAGCTGATGCTGCAGCTGGGGTGGGTTTCTCAGAGGGTGAAGATGCTGACGTGGGTGTAAGGTCGCCTGGGAGTGGAGATGTAGGGGAGGGGATGGGCGGAGGAGGAGCGGGAGGTGAGGGAGGGCAGAGAGTGGAGGGGCAAGAGGAGGAGGGGGAGGAGGCGAGGAGGGAGAGGGAGGAGAGGAGGGCGCGGGCGCAGTGGGCTGTGATGGAGAAACGGCTGAAGCTGACAACGACGATGAACACGGGGAATATGCACCTGTTTGATGCAGATGGACGCATGAAGAAATACGACAGCCCTGAAGAGAGTGAGTGATGGGGCTGTGTGTATGGGTGGAGAGAGCAGGTACAGGTATGGGAAGAGGTTGATTGCGGTGCATTAAGGAACACAGAATATGCACATTCCAGAAAAGAGTGAGGCAAGGAAATGCATGAATTTGGGAATGAGTGTGGGGGTGATCAGAGTAATGGTAATGGTAATGGTAATGGTAGTGGTAATGGTAGTGGTAATGGTAATGGTAGTGGTAATGGTAATGGTAATGGTAATGGTAATGGTAATGGTAATGGTAATGGTAATGGTAATGGTAGTGGTAATGGTAGTGGTAATGGTAGTGGTAATGGTAGTGGTAATGGTAATGGTAATGGTAATGGTAATGGTAATGGTAATGGTAATGGTAATGGTAGTGGTAATTGTGATGGTAGTGGTAATGCTAATGGTAATGGTAATGGTAATGGTAATGGTAATGGTAGTGGTAATGGTAGTGGTAGTGGTAATGGTAGTGGTAGTGGTAGTGGTAATGGTAGTGGTAATGGTAATGGTAATGGTAATGGTAGTGGTAATGGTAATGGTAATGGTAATGGTAATGGTAATGGTAGTGGTAATGGTAGTGGTAGTGGTAGTGGTAATGGTAATGGTAATGGTAATGGTAATGGTAATGGTAATGGTAGTGGTAGTGGTAGTGGTAATGGTAGTGGTAGTGGTAGTGGTAGTGGTAATGGTAATGGTAATGGTAATGGTAATGGTAGTGGTAATGGTAGTGGTAATGGTAATGGTAATGATAGTGGTAATGGTAATGGTAATGGTAATGGTAATGGTAATGGTAGTGGTAATGGTAGTGGTAATGGTAGTGGTAATGGTAATGGTAATGATAGTGAACATTGTAATGGTAATGGTAATGGTAATGGTAATGGTAGTGGTAATGGTAATGATAATGGTAATGGTAATGGTAGTGGTAATGGTAGTGGTAATGGTAATGGTAATGGTAATGGTAATGTTAATGGTAATGGTAATGGTGGTGGAAATGGTAATGATACTGATAATGGTAATGGTAATGGTAGTGGTAATGGTAATGGTAGTGGTAGTGGTAGTGGTAATGGTAGTGGTAATGGTAATGGTAATGGTAATTGTAATGGTAATGGTAATGGTAGTGGTAATGGTAGTGGTAATGGTAATGGTAATGGTAATGGTAATGTTAATGGTAATGGTAATGGTAATGGTAGTGGTAATGGTAATGATAATGATAATGGTAATGGTAATGGTAGTGGTAATGGTAATGGTAATGGTAGTGGTAATGGTAGTGGTAGTGGTAGTGGTAATGGTAATGGTAGTGGTAGTGGTAGTGGTAATGGTAGTGGTAATGGTAATGGTAATGGTAATTGTAATGGTAATGGTAATGGTAGTGGTAATGGTAATGGTAATGGTAATTGTAATGGTAATGGTAATGGTAATGGTAATGGTAGTGGTAGTGGTAATGGTAGTGGTAGTGGTAGTGGTAATGGTAATGGTAGTGGTAATGGTAGTGGTAGTGGTAGTGGTAATGGTAATGGTAATGGTAATGGTAATGGTAATGGTAATGGTAGTGGTAGTGGTAATGGTAGTGGTAGTGGTAATGGTAATGGTAATGATAGTGGTAATGGTAATGGTAATGGTAATGGTAATGGTAATGGTAATTGTAGTAGTAATGGTCGTGGTAATGGTAGTGGTAATGGTAATGGTAATGATAGTGGTAATGGTAATGGTAATGGTAATAGTGGACATTGTAATGGTAATGGTAATGGTAATGGTAATGGTAGTGGTAATGGTAATGGTAATGGTAATGGTAATGGTAATGGTAGTGGTAATGGTAGTGGTAATGGTAATGGTAATGGTAATGGTAATGTTAATGGTAATGGTAATGGTAATGGAAATGGTAATGATACTGATAATGGTAATGGTAATGGTAGTGGTAATGGTAGTGGTAATGGTAGTGGTAATGGTAATGGTAATGATAGTGGTAATGGTAATGGTAATGGTAATAGTGGACATTGTAATGGTAATGGTAATGGTAATGGTAGTGGTAATGGTAGTGGTAATGGTAGTGGTAATGGTAATGGTAATGGTAGTGGAGAATGTAATGCTAATGCGGCAGAGGAAGGAGCACCAGCTGGCTCAGCTGCGCCACGAGCTGCCCTTCTCTTACTCTTCCTGCCCCTCCCTCCCTCTTTCTCACCTTCATCAGTTATCGATGACTTCTACAACATTCGTCTGGGTACTACGAGCAGAGGAAGGAGCACCAGCTGGCTCAGCTGCGTCACGACCTGCTGCGGCTGGACAACCGTGCTCGCTTACCTGTACCCTTAATCTTCCTCCCCCTCCCTCCCTGTTCCTTGCCCTCACCAGTTATTGACGACTTATACAGCATTCGCCTCAGGTAGTACGATCAGGGGAAGGAGCACCAGCTAGCACAGCTGAGGCGCGAACTGACTTCTCCGTACCGCCTTCCTGCCCCTCCCTCCCTGTTTCTCACCTTCATCAGTTATCGAGGACTATTACAGCATCCGTCTGGGGTACTACGAGCAGAGAAAGGAGCATCAACTCGCTCAGCTGCGGCACGAGCTGCCCTTCCCTTAACCCCTCATCCACCTTACGTCCTTTCCTTTCTACCTCTGCTTGATTGTCAACAGTTATCGAGGACTTTTACGGCATTCGCCTGGGGTACTACGAGCAGAGGGAGAAAGGAGCACCAGCTGGCACAGCTGTGGCATGAGCTGACTTCCCCTCACCACATTCCTGCATCTCGCTCCCTGCTTTTCATCCTCCACAGTCATTGAAGACTTTTACAGCATCCGTTTGGGGTACTACGAGCAGAGGAAGGAACACCAGCTGGCGCAGTTGAGGCACGAGCTGCCCTTTCCTTAACCTTCCTGTCCATCGCTCACCATGTCTTACCCTCCACAGTTATCGAAGACTTCTATGGCATTCGTCTGGGGTACTACTTGCAGAGGAAGGAGCACCAGCTGGCACAGCTGAGGCACGAGCTGTTGCGGCTGGACAACCGCGCTCGGTTTGTGCGGGCGGTGATTCAGGGCGATGTGGTCATCACCAACAGGAAGCAGGCAGATATCGTGGCACAGCTCAAGGTGAGAGTTGGGGTTGTGGGGCTGTGCATGTGCGGCTCATAGGTGACAGCTGCTGCACGAGCTTCTGAGGCTGGACAACCGCGCTCGGTTTGTGCGGGCGGTGATTCAGGGCGACGTGGTGATCACCAACAGGAAGCAGGCTGATATCGTGGCTCAGCTCAAGGTACGGTTGACATTCTTGAGCCAACTAGTTAATCACCCCTGAGGCATGAGCTGCTTCAGCTGGACAATCGTGCTCGCTTCGTGCAGGCGGCGATTCAAGGGGATGTGGTGATGCGTGCAGCAGGGCTGGTTTCCTTGGGGTGGTGATTCAAGGCCTAGAGGCGTGCAGCTCAAGGTAAGAATCAGAGCTCTGGGCTCACTCCTCCATCTCATCCCGCCTCCTCCCCTCTTCCCCACTCCGCTCCTCTCCCCCCCCCCACCCAACACCCCTCTCCCTTTCTTGACCTGCCCCAGGCCCGTGGCTTCACCCCTCTCCCCAAGGGCCACGCTGCCGCCCCTGTGGTGGTTGGTGACGTGGACCCAGGCAGCACTGACGTCAGCGCGGATGGGGATGACGTGGAGATGGACGACGTGGAAGCAACAGCAGGGCAAAAGTCAGGGAAGGGGAAAAACACAGCAGCAGCAGCTGGAAAATCAGGAGCTGCAGGAGCCGCGGGAAAAACGGCGGCAGGAGCCGCGGGAAAAACAGCAGCAGGAGCAGCAGCATCAGCACCACCAGCGGCAGCAGCGTATGAGTATCTGCTGGGCATGCCGCTGTGGAGCCTGACGTGGGAACGGGTGGAACAGTTGGAGAGGGAAAGGAAAGGCAAGGAGGAGGAGGTGGTGGTCCTTGAGGCCACGTCGCCCCTGCAGCTGTGGGAGAGGGACCTGGATTTGTTCCTAGAGACTCTTGAGGTGAGTAAATGGAGTGGGGATGCGTGGGCACGTGCTGCTGTGTGTGTGTGTGTGGGTCTGTGTGAGTAGCGCCATCTGTGGCAGCAGCAGCAGCGTATGAGTATCTGCTGGGCATGCCGCTGTGGAGCCTGACGTGGGAGCGGGTGGAGCAGTTGGAGAGGGAGAGGCGGGGCAAGGAGGAGGTGGTGGTGCTGCAGGCCACGTCGCCCCTGCAGCTTTGGGAGAGGGATCTGGATTTGTTTCTGGATACCTTGGAGGTGAGGGAGTATGGGTGTGTGCGTGGTGCTGTATGCTTGTATGCATCATCTCTGTGTGTGTGTGTGAGTGTGTGAGTGCGGTGGTGCTGCAGGCCACGTCGCCCCTGCAACTGTGGGAGAGGGATGTGTGTGCGGTGCTGAGTTTGTGTGGCTGTGTGCGAGTATGCATCGTCGATGTGTGTGTGCGTAGAGGCATAGCTATGTTTTAACAATTTGCTCTCTCCCGTTTCCCGTTTTCAGTTTCGTTGCACTGGCCCTAGACCCAGTGCTTATTGAACTGCACCTTGTATGTGGGTATGTGCACGTTCCTGCGTGTGCGCATGTGTGTATGTGCACGTTACTGTGTGTGGATATGTGTGTGTGAGTGAGTGTGTACACAATCGGGCCAACAGGAGGTGGAGGCAGAAATGGCTGAGGAGGAGAGGGAGAGGGAGCGGTCTGCCAATCAGCACAAGGCACGTGGCAGGAATACAGCAGGGAGGAAGGGCGGCAAGCAGCAGGCAGGGGGAGCAAGCAGGGGGAAGAAGGCAGGAGTAACCGGGGGCGGGGAAGGAGGAGGGGGCAGGGGGAAGGCAAAGGCGGCAGTGGGAGAAACAGGGATCGGAGATGGGGGAAGGCAGGGAGGGGACAGGGCGCAGGGTGGTGTTGGGTTTGGGGAGGAGGAAAGGCAGGGGAAGCAGAAGGGGAAGCAGCAGACGCTGCTGGGGACCATGTGGGGGAAGGGGAAGGGGAAGGGGTTGGGAACTGCTTTGGGTGCTGCTGCTGCTGCTGGTGGTGCTGCTGGTGGTGATACTGGTGGTGTTGCTGCTGCCACTGCTGCTGCTGCTGGTCCTGATGAGGCTAGGGGAGATGGGCCACACGTGGAAGGGACTGGCAGCGGAGCAGCGAGTGATGGGAGCAGTGGGGAGAATGAAGAGAGGAGGGAGGAGGGTGGTACGGATGGTAGCGAGGAAATGGATGAGGACGGGGAGGGAGAGGAGGGGAGTGAGAGTGAAGGGGACGACGATGAGGAGGAAGAGGAGGAGAGTGAAGATGATAGTGACTTTGAACCAACGACAGCAAAGGGTGAGTGCTCGTGATTTCGTTTTTTTCTGTCCGTTTTTGCTTTGACCTTGATTACAGGTTTGTTGATCAGTTGTCCTCCCTTCTCCTGTCTCTATGTCCCCGCAGGCAAGGGCAGGGCTGCAGCGCCTATGATTCTTGAGACGTCCAAGAGTTTTTTTCTTAACTCGTTGCATTGCTATCCTGTCTCTATGTCCCCGCAGGCAAGGGCAGGGCTGCAGCGCCTATGATTCTTGATACGTCTAAGAATTCCTAACATCCAAGAATTGTTTTCTTGACTTGTTGCATTCCTATCCTGTCTCTATGTCCCTGCAGGCAAGGGCAGGGCTGCAGCGCCTATGGATATGCCAACCCCAAGGCAATCCACTCCCCGCCACTCCTCCCGCCTCACCCGCACCCAAGCAGCTGCTGCTGCTCCTGATGCTGCCTCTCCCCAGCAGTCGAAGGAACATGCGGGCACAGATGCACAGGGACGTGCAGACACACCGGCAGAGAGTGATGCAGAGATGTCAGGAGGGCAGGGAGGAGGAGAGCAAGAGCAAGAGGATGTGGATGTGAATCCGTCACCGCCGTTCCCACCGCCATCGCCAGCAGCAGCAGCCGGCATGAGAGAGTCGCCTCCTGTGATTGAAATGACATCGTCGGAGGAAGAGGGTGGCGGGGGTTTTGGCTTGCAGGCAGGTGTGGGGCTGCGATTGGGTGACTCGGTTTCAGATGCAGGAGACACGAGCAACACGAGCAGTGGCAACGCACGCAATGGCGACGCTAGCAATGGCTCCAACAGTCCGAGTAAGCTCGCCCAAATTGCATCCTCTAGTCTTTCATTTCTGGTTTTCTCGCATGATGGGATCGTCTCCCCTTTATCCGATCGTCTTTCTTGCTTTGATTTTCTTGCGTATTTCACTCACACGGTCTTATTTTTCCCCTGGGCTGCACCCACCAACAGGTGCTGCCTCTGACCCGTACTCTCTCCACTCATCTCCCTCCGCATCCCCACCGCTCTCCACCCCTCTCCACGCCTCTTCCACCCCCAACCCCCCCACAAACACAGCCACGCCTGTCCCAGCCACCCCACTCCCATTCCGTCGTTCTGCTCGCGCCGTTGCCTCTGCGACACCTTCCAGTGCAGCAGCAGCATCACCAGCAACACCGGCAGCAGCAGCACCAGCAACTACTGCAACCCCTGTGACTGTGGAGCCCTTGGGGCCTGCTGAACCTGCAAGCGAAGCTGCAGCAACTGCCGGTACACAGACCCCTCTCACAGACGTGCTCACTGGGGGTAGGGCACAGTCATTGGCAGGTAAAGGTCGTGGGGGTGGGAGAGGGAGAGGGGCAGGTGGGAGGGGGCGAGGAGCAGCGAGTGGGAGAGGAAGGGGGGGGGGGAGGGGAGGAAGAGGAAGGGGAGGGTCTGAAGCAGCTAGTGGTGGTGGGAGTGGTAAAGGGCCTGTAGAGGTTGTTGATTTGGATGATTAGCATCATGCTGCAAAGCATGAGGGAGGGGAGGAAGAGAAATTGGAGGATCTGAACTGAAGCTGCTAGTGGGGTGGTAGTGGTGGTGATAAGACGGCCTTCAGAGGTGGTCGATATGGGTAATTCGCCTCATGCTGCAGAGTGTAAGTTGGGGTTATATGAAAGTAGCAGAGGTGTAGACTCTGCTGCAAAAAAGGTTGCGTATTTGTTCTGCGTTTTGTCTTGGATAGAGCGGAAGCAACAGTATACACTCCATACCTCTCTACAACATCACAGCACACACTAATCAGCATAACTTCCTTTCACTAAAACACTCAATACCCATCCAGCACACACTAACCAGCACACACTAATCAGCGTAAAACACTCAATACCCATTTAGCTCAGTGTCATACCATATTATGTGGAATGTGGAATGTACCATGTACTTCTCTTCCTCCAGCAGCACAGCTCACTTATCAGTCTAGCTTGCCCTTCTGCCTACTAACACTCAATACACATCAGGCTCAGGGTCTTACTGTCCCTCCGACATGTGCTCATATAATATGCGATCCGCTCCATGTACCGGTACCCCTATTCCTCCTCTGCCAACACGTGCGGGTTGGATTGGATGTCGCAACGGTAGCTTGTCCCTCTAAGAAAACTCGTAACACTGGAAACCCATCACCCATCAAGTTCAGGATCGTAGTTATCCTTTAAGTATGTGTTCATATCGTAAGGGATTCTTTCCATGTACTTCTCTTCCTCCTCCAGCAACTCATAAGGGTCGATGTAGCTTGGCGGTTGCCGGCCCTCGCTGTAGCTCTTTCCCGGATGCACAAATTCTGAACCCAGAATCTGGAGCATGCGATAAAGGGGATGAAGGTACTTCAGACTGGTTAAGATACTAATGCATGGAGACAGAACCTGTATACTGAGCATGCACTAACAGAGATGCAAGCAGAATGTGGTGATGACGGGGACTGCGGTGACAAGTCCTGCTGACCAGGTGCGCAGTGGTGCAGCAAACAACTTACCAGGTACATAGCGGTGAAGACAATGATAATGGCGACGGCAAACGGCCAGAGCGGCAGGTAGAAGGAGAGGCCTAGCTTGATCAACTCCGCTGCTCGCGCTGGTAGACCCTGCGGGGAGAGGGAGGGGGAAGTGGGAAAATGGAAGAGGAGGTTCGTCGCCCTTTCTCCATCAGAAAGGAAAGACTTCAAGTATTTAACAGCTCCGATTTTTATCCCTTCACGTTCTTGCTCCCATGCAAAACGTCCTTCTGCCTCTGGTAGTTGAGACGACTTTTGAGGCGCCTCAGAAGTAGTCTTTCTGGCTCTGACAGTTATGCTGTCCTTCCCTCCCTCTGTTCCTCTTTTCCCCACCTCAGTCTCCCCACCTTCACTAGCTCTGTTGCTCTGGGTCCTGAGTTCCCTCCCCCCCCAACTCCTCCCCTTCTTACCTCTAGCCCTTCACTGTTGAGCGCATTTGAGATCGCCCGTTGGTCGCGCATTCCCGCTCCCCCTCCCGCGCCACTTCCCGCTTCTGCGCCGGGTGCCTTGCTGGCAGCGTCTGATTGGCTGTTGGCGGACTGGGCCGCGCGCCGCCGCCGCAATTCGCGCATGAATTGCGACTCCGCGGAGGGGTTGCTGGAGTTGTTGTCTGTGGGGAGGGTTCACAATGGGTGGAAATGGGTTGACATTGTTTTGGTTGGAGTTAAATTGGATTGTATCGGTTTCTTTGCGGTGAAGAGTGTGTTTACGAAGCGCCTTGAAACATGACGGCGGAAATCGCGCGCGAATTGCGCTTTGCTGGAATGTCAGGGCTTTGTAAATGGAGGAGTTGGAAGCATGTTGCGTCAACACAACGGCGCAACTCGCGCATAGAGTGCGGCTCAAGGGGAAAATTTTCAGGGGAGGGGTATTGGAGGGAAAACAATGATAGGACGGGCGCAAAGACGAGTGAGGCTCCAAGGCAGCGGCACGTACCGTCTGGTTTGCCCGCCATGGCTCGTATCCGCCACCCCGCTGCGCGCCTCGCGCACGTGCCGGAGACAGAGGTAGAGGCGGCGCGGCGTTGCGCTTCAAGGCGAGTGGGAAGCCGTTGTGAGGAAGGGATGGGGAGCGAGTGGGAGGTGAAGGTGCGCGCTGGCGTCATGGCTGCTTGGAGCCCGTGGCGGCATGACTGAGCAGCTGTCGTTGCTGCGCGTGCTGCTAACATGGCGGGTGCTGGCCGAGAGATACTGTTCCGAATCAATTCAGTCTGCTTCAGCCCCGACGGCAGTGGCGAAGTCGCTTCGGATTACTCTGGCAACAGTTGTCGCTACGACGAATTAATCTCTTGCGTGATTGACCAAGCGAATCGGATGGGACCAGCGTTGTGATTGCGGAGAGAATTGATGGCCCACTAGTAGCGCGGTGGCTGGTGGTATGCTGCGGCGAGCGAGATTCGGTGAAGCTTGATGCTGAAATAGGCGACTTCTTGGAGATTCACAGAGAGACTGTTGAATGGCGACAGGCGGACGACTCGACAGAGTAGGGGGGAAGGAGTGCGGAGCGGAATGTGAAATTGCGGCCAGCTGTCCGCTTGGGATTAGCTGACGACAACCTGGTGAAGTGAACGTGGTCGGCATTGGAAGCCTCGAAAGATTGACAATTCTGCTGACGCCACGTCAGATCCATGTGCACATCGGAGGATCTCCAGAAGCATTCACCTACGCCAATCAGACAAATTTACAGGTCATGACGAGGTGGAGCTGACAACAATGTGTACGCGATAGAGCATCAACGGCATGTAACAAGATTAAAACCACTTGCTTGGGCAAATATAATACAACGATCAAAGATTTAAGAGGCATATCATAATAAATTATTGAACGGTGCCACGCTCCCAAGTAGCATTCAAAGCGACCCAAAATAACTAGAGACTTAGTGTTCAAAGAACAGGGGAGCGGCTGCTAAAGCAGCTGTAGCAAGCAGGTTGAGCAGGATGTGAAGTGTGGGTGCTAGCGCCTCCCGTAAAGTGCCGCCAACCCTGAAACAAGTCACCATTGTACAGTCAAGAAAACGACGAAGGGAAAAATAAGGGTCCATTAAAATCTCCCATGCACACGATAAAAAAGGCGGCAAATTGCAAACAGGTACACCCGTGTGCTGCTTACGTGTCGCCAGTGATGGTGGCCTTGTGTGCTTCACTCCCCGGCCCACCCAGCTGGCCTGCTTCCACCACGTCCCTGGCGCCCCTCCACGCACTCCCTGCTCCGTTGAAGAGCGCAGCCAGCAGCAGCGTTACCAGCACCGCCACCAGCAGCAGCGCTGCCACTGCCCTTGCTCCCAGAAGAGGCTGGAGGGTAGCCTTGCCTACTGATCGCACTATGATGCCTGTGAGTGAGGGGAGGGGGTTGTAGGGGAGGGGAGAGAAGGGAGATGCGGGTAGGATGGAAAAGGGGGGTGTTTAAAAAAAGGGAAACTGTAGCAAGGAAACGGTCGGCACACAAAAATATATGACAAGGCAATACCAAAAAAAAAAGAAGAGTGGTGCAATTTTACCGTGCTACCTGTGTGGCCAGCATTCAACATACCCATGACGATAGGCGCAGCGACTGCAAGCAGTCCTGGCAGCAGCAGCTCCCGGAGGCTCACAGCCGCCACTGCACCCACGAAGCGAGACGGATCGTCCAGCACCATGGGCGCCCTTGGGTATGCCTGCTGGGGGAATGACGAGGAGGGAGAGGAAAATGGGCGGAGAGTGGAGGGTACACGGATTTGACTAGATGAGTCGACTCCTGAGGCTCACAAATGCCACTGCACCCACCAAAAAAAATGGATTGTCCGGAACCACAGGGCCATGTGGGTATGCCAGCTGGGAGAATGGGTTGGGGGGAAAGGTCCGGAAAGGGGAGTTAACAGGGATTTCGGTAGGTGAGTCGACTCGAAAACTCCTTAGGCTGAATCCCGCTGAGGTCACACGAGGTCACACTTGGTCACACGTGGTCACACTTGGTCACACTTGGTCACACTTGGTCACACTTGGTCACACTTGGTCGGTCACTCTTGGTCGCACTTGGTCACGTTTGGTCACACATGGTCACACTTGGTCACACTACTTGGTCACTCTTGGTCACACTTGGTCACTCTTGGTCACACTTGGTCACAACCTTCTCCTCTGCTCGGTGGTGCAGGTGCCTCCTTCCCTCCCTCACAACAATGGCAGTGCACCGCGTCACTCCACCTCACATGCTGTTCATAAGGCTATTCTTCAGCCCTACTGCATGCCCTCCCCCCTCCTACCTTCTCCTCGGCTCGGTGGTGCAGGTGCCTCCTTCCCTCCCTCACAACAATGGCTGTGCACCAGGTCACTCCACGCGTTTTTTCAGGTGAGGCTATCATACAGCCCAGCCACATGCTCTCCCCTCCTACCTTCTCCTCGGCTCGGTGGTGCAGGTGTCGCCGCCCCTCCCGCACAACAATGGCCGTGCACCGTGTCACTCCACCTCCTGCCATCGCCGCGCCTCCCACCACCACTGCTGCTCCCACCATGCACGCCACTAGCAGCTCTGGCCGCAACAAGTCAATCTGGTGGCGAGAATGTGGCAGAGGGACGGGAGTGGCATGGGAATCAAAAGGAAATGAAACGGACTAACTCCACATGCTGCCATTGCCACTCCTCCCACCACCACCACTGCTGCTCCCACCATGCACGCCACCAGCAGCTCAGGCCGCAACAAGTCAATCTGGTGGCGAGAATGTGGCAGAGGGACGGGAGTGGCATGGGAATCAAAAGGAAATGAAACGGACTAACTCCACATGCTGCCATTGCCACTCCTCCCACCACCACCACTGCTGCTCCCACCATGCACGCCACCAGCAGCTCAGGCCGCAACAAGTCAATCTGGTGGCGAGAATGTGGCAGAGGGACGGGAGTGGCATGGGAATCAAAAGGAAATGAAACGGACTAACTCCACATGCTGCCATTGCCACTCCTCCCACCACCACCACTGCTGCTCCCACCATGCACGCCACCAGCAGCTCAGGCCGCAACAAGTCAATCTGGTGGCGAGAATGTGGCAGAGGGACGGGAGTGGCATGGTCCACTCTCAATAATTCTAGATATTTCAATTAAAGCTCTTTTATGATGTAACTCCGATTTAGAGAAGATAATACCTTCCCCAAAATGCGAAAGAGGTCTTGAGCAAGGGCGCGATAACCAAAAGGAAAGAAATACAGAGTACAGCACCAGTGCCCCTCTGCCATTCTCAAAAGTGATTCCCACCAGTGCCCCTCTGCCATGCACGCGGCTTTTGACATGCTGCCAAGCATCAAAGATCAGTGGAGGCTGGAATAGAAGGTTAGAGTCACAATGGTACGGACTAGTTTTTGGAGCCTCAGCAATCAACTCACATTGTGCAGTGCTGTGCTGTAGTAGGAGGAGACAAGTGTCAGGAGGAACTTACGTTATGCAACGCGGTGCTGGAATAGGAGGAGACGAGTGCCACAAACGCATGCACGAGCAGCAGAGAGCAGAGCGACGAGGCCCCACACCCCATGCCCCTAGTAGCCGACGCCACAGCTGATGCTGCAGCTTCTAAGGGACTGACTGGCGTCCGTACCACTGCTGCTGCCGCCACTGCTGCCGCTGTCGCTGGTGATGCTGATGCAGAAGATGAGGGAGCGTGGGGTGGAAGTGCAGCGGATTGCAGTGAGGACGATTGTAACGAGGATGAGGAGTCTCCTGTGCTACCTGCTGCTGCAAACCCTCCTGCTGCCATCTCGCCTGTCGCTACCCCTCCCCCTACCCCTCCCGCTGCTGCTGCTGCATCTGAGGGTACTTGTTGTTGCAGCAGATGCGGTGATCCTGCTACAGCTCCCACATGGTCTGGAGCCATGCTGACTCCATCTTGCATACCCATGCTATATGCGTCCATGCCGTGAGCTGCCATGCTGTGTGCTGCCATGCTGTGTGCATCCTGCTGCATCACATCATGTGCTGCCGGGCCGAGACTGAACTCCTGCATCTGCTGCATCTGCCCCTGCTGCTGCTGCTTCTGGTGCTGCGGGTAGGTGACGTGAGGGGGAAAGGAGAGGAGAGAGAGATGAGGGGAAAAAAGATAGAGTGGAGGGAAGTGAAGGAAGGGGAGAAGTGCGAGGGGAAGAAGATCATCAAGTAGTGGTCAAGTGACCCCCCTCGAGGAAAGGGAAGGTAAGTAACAACGGAACAAGGTCGTGAGGAGTAACCCACGCACCTGTGCCAACATTTTACACAGCAAGCCAGCGTGTGAAACAGCCAGCTGAAAGTGGCGAGGGAGAAGCACCCGCTGCTGAGCATGCCCATCACCGCCACAGCTAGCCCTAGCAACCCCCCTGCTGGCTCCCCTTTCCCATCCACCGGCCCCATCAAAACCCCCACGGGCTCCCCCGAATTCCCCCACCTTCACCAGCTATCCCGCTCACTCCATCCACCAAACCCCTTGACTGACCTTGGTTGACCATCACCCACCTGCGCCATCATTTTACACAGCAGGCCGGCATGCGAAACAGCCAGCTGAAACAAATCAGTGGTGAGGGAGAAGCATCCACTACTAAGCATGCCCATCACCGCCACAGCCAGCCCCAGCAGTCCCCCTGCCGGCTCCCCTTTCCCATCCACCAACCCCGAATTCCTCCCCAGCCACACCGCCGCTGCCACGGCCAATCCCACGATGACAGCTGGCGGCGCGGCGGTGGCAATCCCGAGGGAGAGTCCCGAGGAGATGTTAGAGGCGTGGCCTGAGGAGGAGGAGATGGCGAGGGCGCGGACGGGGGGGGGTGGGGCGCGGAGAGGAGGGAGGAGGAGAGGAGGAGGAGGATGGAGCAGAGCATGCCGAGGAGCGCGCAGAAGAAGAAATGCAGCCAGGCGAGAGGGGCCTGCTCCGTGAATAGCAACCACCTGGTGGCCTGGAGAGTGAGGGGATGGGGTGAGGGAGAGTGAGGGGATGAGGTGAGGGAGGGTGGGGGATGGGGTGAGGGAGAGTGGGGGGATGGGGTGAGGGAGAGTGAGGGGATGGGGTGAGGGAGAGTGAGGGGATGGGGTGAGGGAGAGTGAGGGGATGGGGTGAGGGAGGGTGGGGGGATGGGGTGAGGGAGAGTGGGGGGATGGGGTGAGGGAGAGTGGGGGGGATGGGGTGAGGGAGAGTGGGGGGATGGGGGTGAGGGAGAGTGGGGGGATGGGGTGAGGGAGGGTGGGGGGATGGGGTGAGGGAGGGTGGGGGGATGGGGTGAGGGAGGGTGAGGGGATGGGGTGAGGGGAGGGTGGGGGGATGGGGTGAGGGAGAGGGTGGGGATGGGGTGAGGGGGGTGGGGGGATGGGGGGTGAGGGAGGGTGGGGGGATGGGGAGGGGAGGGTGGGGGGATGGGGTGAGGGAGGGTGGGGGAGGTGGGGGATGGGGTGAGGGGGAGGGGTGGGGGATGGGGTGAGGAGGGTGGGGGATGGGGTGAGGGAGGGTGGGGGGATGGGGTGAGGGAGGGTGGGGGGATGGGGTGAGGGAGGGTGGGGGGATGGGGTGAGGGAGGGTGGGGGGATGGGGTGAGGGAGGGTGGGGGATGGGGGTGAGGGAGGGTGGGGGGATGGGGTGAGGGAGGGTGAGGGGATGGGGTGAGGGAGGGTGGGGGGAGGGGGGTGAGGGAGGGTGGGGGGATGGGGTGAGGGAGGGTGGGGGGATGGGTGAGGGAGGGAGGGGATGGGTGAGGGAGGGTGGGGGGATGGGGGGTGAGGGAGGGTGGGGGAGGATGGGGTGAGGGAGGGTGGGGGTGAGGGGTGAGGGAGGGTGGGGGGATGGGGTGAGGGAGGGTGGGGGGATGGGGTGAGAGGGAGGTGGGGGGGATGGGGTGAGGGAGGGTGGGGGGATGGGGTGAGGGAGGGTGGGGGGATGGGGTGAGGGAGGGTGGGGGGATGGGGTGAGGGAGGGTGGGGGGATGGGGTGAGGGAGGGTGGGGGGATGGGGTGAGGGAGGGTGGGGGGATGGGGTGAGGGAGGGTGGGGGGATGGGGTGAGGGAGGGTGGGGGGATGGGGTGAGGGAGGGTGGGGGGATGGGGTGAGGGAGGGTGGGGATGGGGTGAGGGAGGGTGGGGGGATGGGGTGAGGGAGAGTGAGGGGATGGGGTGAGGGAGAGTGAGGGGATGGGGTGAGGGAGAGTGAGGGGATGGGGTGAGGGAGAGTGAGGGGATGGGGTGAGGGAGGGTGGGGGGGATGGGGTGAGGGAGGGTGGGGGGATGGGGTGAGGGAGGGTGGGGGGATGGGGTGAGGGAGGGTGGGGGGATGGGGCATGCCAGGGTTGGGTTGGGGGTAGGTAGTAGAGAGAGGGAGGGGGAATGCATGAGGGGTACGTATGTGAAGAAGGTGATTTGGATGGGTAAGGGACGGTGCAGGGGAACATTAGGAGGAGGAGAGGAGGAGGATGGAGCAGAGCATTCCGAGCAGGGCACAAGAAGAAGAAATGGAGCCAGGCGAGGGGGGCTTGTTCCGTGAAAAGTAACCACCTGGTAGCCTGGAAGGGTGTTTTTGTAAGAGAGGGCGGGGGGAGAATGGGGGCGGGCGTCACACCGTAACCATAACCGAGACGCAAATACAGAACCTACACATTCAAGATACAATAAGACCCATTTACCAGGGCGAAGGAGGAAACAGCAAGCACGAGTGAGAGGGCGTATCCATTGAATATACACCCCACCACCTCCTCTGCTGCTGTTGGCAGCACTGATCCCCGCACCATGGGCGAGCGGGGGAGAGGAGCGGAATCTTGAGCGGGGGAGTTCGAGGAGAACGGGGAGGAGGAGGAGGAGTAGGAGGAAGAGGAGGAGTCGACAGGGAGGGAGTGAGGGAGACGGGAGGAGCCAGCAGCAGCAGAGACGGAGAGTATGGCTGCTGCTGATGTGAGGAGGTCGAGAGAGAGGACCACGAGGGGCAGGAGGATGAACCCTGTTGGGTCTGGCGTGGGGGAGGGGAGGGAGGAAAGGAGGGAGGTGCATGTAAGGTCAATTATGACATGTGTGGGGTCTGGAGTGGGAGAGTGTGAAGGAAACGAGTGGAATGGGAAGAAAATCATGGGAGGGTAAAAGAGTGAAAGAAGTGCTGAAAGGGAAGCAGACCTATTGTCGATGGCGCAGTGCTGTGCCATATGTGCCCGCAGCACGACCTTTGAGACGTCTCAAGAGGAAAGACAGCAAGGAAATGAAGCAAACCAGTGACAGCTTAGGTATTTAAAAGCAAACGTACTGTCAATGGCGCAGTGCTGTGCCACGTGTGCCCCCAGCACCATGGACGCCACTGCCTCTGCTGCTGCCAAGCAGAAAGCCTCACATGCCCTTGCTGCCCACCTCGCCATGCCCACGCCCACCTGCATGGGGAGGAGGAGGAGGGGAAATGCAAAAGCAAAACAGACCCTTAAAAACAGGATCTCATCAAACTTAGAACCTCGAAAAACAGACCCTCAGAAACAAACCAATCATGGCAGCGATAGCAGCCACATTGCGCCACTCCTGCTGCCTCTGGAGTGGCTTTTGAGCCGACTCAAAAGAGAGCTCAGGAACAGACTATCAGAAACGAACCCTCAGTGACAGACCCTCACACACAGACCCACGCCCACCCACCATGTCAGCAACAGCAACCACGTTGGCGCCCCCTCCTGCTGCCTCTGATGCGCTTCTGTCCATCCTCGATATAAGCTTGTGGCCCAGAGCCAAGGAGCGGGAGAAGATGGACGGCGGAAGTTGGTAGAATAGAGACACCACTGCCGCCCCGAAGCAGAAGCAGACAAGCAACGCCGGCACTGTGGTGGGAGGGGTGAGGGAAAGAAGGATAGGCGAAGGTGCGTTAAGGAGGAGAACATGGGAGGAAGGAGAAACAAGATGAGGTAAGAGTGGAAGGTGAGAGTCATTGAGAAGGTGTGTGCGTGGTGTGGGTGGATGAGTGCAGGGTCGTTAGTAATAATAAAGAAACACATGAAA
This sequence comes from Closterium sp. Yama58-4, assembly GCA_947470075.1. Taxonomy (NCBI): domain Eukaryota; kingdom Viridiplantae; phylum Streptophyta; class Zygnematophyceae; order Desmidiales; family Closteriaceae; genus Closterium; species Closterium sp. Yama58-4. The sequence goes on from CANIUD010000095.1 coordinate 724,536, forward strand.
AACAGTTGAAAATAAAAGAAACGCATGAAACAAAGTCGAAGAAGAAAAAAGAAAAACATATGAAACATAGTCAAAAAGGAGAAGAAACGCATGAAACACACATGTTAATAATATTTTTAGAATAGAGCTGCAGGCGTGATTTGTTCCTTAGAGCCTCGAAGCACGACTGCTTACAATCTGCGGGTTGAAGTCCTGCTGAAGCCACAGCGGATTTGCAGTAGCAGCAGAGGCGGAGAGGCCTCTTCGTTTTGGGGCAGCGAGGGAGGCGGGGGAGCGGGGCGACGAAGGCCCTCCTCCCATCATGCATAGCAGCAAGCAAGCAAAGTCAACACAGGAGAGAAACGGTTCCTTGTGCTTACAATCCGTGGGCTTAAGTCCTGGTGAAGCCATAACCGAACCCAAAGTAGCCGCCGCGCCAGCTGAGGTGGAGAGGCCTCGTCGTTTTTGCGCAGCGAGGGAGGCGGGGAGCGGGGCGAGGTGCATGTGGAAGAAGGCGAGCAGGGCGCTGTAGTTGATGCCCAGCCCCACCACCGGCACCGCTGCCACCACCAGCGCTGCTGCCCCCGCTGCCCGTATTGCAACCTGAGGGTAAAGAGGGGATTTTGCGTTTGGTTATCAATCTAACCTTAACTTAGCCGTTCTCGGTCTTCAACACCTCCACAACCTCTTTCCCTCCCCTACGGCCCCATCAATCCCTTTGCACAATCCCCCATGCATGTTTTGTTGTGAAGACACGGACAAAAAATGGCTTCATTGTTTTCACCTGAAGGGCCTCTTGAGGGGATCGCCTGGCAGCAACAGCAATCCTGGCAGCAGCAGGCACAGACACCCACACAGCAGCATGCGCAGCAAGCGCCATGCAGAAACCGCCTAGGAGGAAGGAGAGCAGCGAGACGAAGGCGAGCAGGGAGATGACTATATGTTATCATTTTCACCTGAAGGGCCTCTTGGGGGGATCGCCTGGCAGCAACAGCAATCCTGGCAGCCGCCGGAACAGACACCCACACAGCAGCGTGCGCAGCAAGCGCCATGCAGAAACCTCCCAGGAGGAAGGAGAGGAGAGAGACAAAGGCGAGCAGGGAGCGGTGCACGCCAGTGGCCTCCTGCTGTGGCGAGAGCTGGTGGGAGAGGTGGATGAGGGCCACTAGCATGGTGGCCACTAGGACCGCCTTGGCTGCTGCTGCTGTCACTGCTGCTCGCAGGGTGGCCGCTCCCCTTTGAACCGCTGCTGTCACCTGCAGCAGAAAGATGGGCGTGAAGGACTGAATGAGTTGCGTGCATGTGACTTGGTGGAGAGGTGGATGAGGGCAACGAGCATGGTGGCCACTAGGACCGCCTTGGCTGCTGCTGCTGTCACTGCTGCTCGCAGGGTGGCCGCTCCCCTTTGAACCGCTGCTGTCACCTGGTGGGTGCAGGGAGGGCAAGGGGAGAGAAAACGGCGTGACGAGGAGTGGGGAAATCAGAATAGGAAGAGGGCGGAGAGAGGAATGGTCCATGCTAGTGAAGCAAAGGTTTTTGCCAGCCTTGTGAAGACGGGGATGAGCACAGGGGAGGGAGGTGTGGGAGACAATGAGGGCGGCGTCAAGGCCCACTGGAAGTGACGGGCGCTGTAACTGCGCTGCGCTTCAGCCCCCACTCCCACTCCCACCCCCACCGCACCCCCACCCCCGCCCCTCCCACTCCCACCCCCACCCGCACCCCCACCCCCGCCCCACTCCCACTCCCACCCCCACCCGCAACCCCACCCCCGCCCCCCCAGTCCCACTCCACCCCCACCCCCACCCCCACCCCCCACTCCCACCCCCACCCCCCCCCCCCCACTCCCACCCCCCCCCCACCCCCCCACCCCCACCCCACTCCCACCCCCCCCCGCACCCCCACCCCCCCCGCCCCACTCCCACTCCCACCCCACCCGCACCCCACCCCCGCCCCACTCCCACTCCCACCCCCACCCCCACCCCCACCCCACTCCACCCCCACCCGCACCCCCACCCCGCCCCCACTCCCACTCCCACCCCCACCCCCAACCCCACCCCACCCCCACCCCCACCCCACTCCCATCCCCACCCCATCCCCGCCCCACTCCCATCCCCACCCCCACCCCCACCCACACCCCACTCCCATCCCCACCCCCACCCCCACCCCCACCTCCAACCCCAACCCCACCCCCACAAAACACCTCCAACCCCAACCCCATCCCCACACCCTCCTCCACCCCACTCCCACCCCCACCCACCTGTCTGAGCGTGTTCCCCCCGTCGTCCCTGCTGCGCACCCAGGAGGCGAGCAGGGAGGCAAAGAGCATGGCGGCAGCGGCGAGGAGGAAGACGGGGATGAGCACGGGGGAGGTGAGCGAGGCCAGCAGGAACGCCAGCAGGAAGGGCGCCGCTGCTAGCAGCCTCGCCACCTTGATTCCGCGGAACAGATCCGGGCTCTGGGGGAGGGGTGGGGAAAACGGACGAGGGAAAGGTGGGAGAAGGTCGGGGTTTCTTCGGGGACTGGGGAATAAGAGAAGATTGAGGGGGGGGGAGGGGGGGGGGGGGGGAAGAGCATGGGGGAAGATAGCAGCTAGCCAAACTGCATGAGTGAAGCAGAGCGAGTTAAGGAGCTCGGCGGATATTACCATCAAACGAGAACGAGACCACTGGGAACTCAGAAAAGGGAGAGAAAAGAAAGAAAGAAAGGACGGAAAGAAAGAAAGAAAGAAAAGAAAAAAAGGAAAGCTTAGAAAGAAAGAAAGAAAGAAAGAAAGAAAGAAGAAACAAAGAAAGAAAGAAAAACACCTCATGTAAAAATGGATGAGGAATCAAATAAAGGAAAAGGCAGGGCAGGGAGGGCACTGACAAGGTCGGGCACGACCACCACATGCTTAAAAAGAAGGGAAACAAACAAACAAACAAACAAAGAAAAAGGGAAGGGCAGGGAGGGCACTGACAAGGTCGGGCACGACCACCACATGCTGCGCTAGACTGTCCTCGAAGGGCGTCCGCGCCATGAGCTGACTCTTTACAGGCGCCAATAGGCAAGCCTGGGTGAGCTACTGTCAAGTGCGGACCAATCAGCGGCTGCTTTGAAGAAGTTTGCGGTGCTGGGAAAAGGTGGGATTGGGGGAGTAAGGGAAGAGGATGGGAGAGGAGGAATGGGGGAGATGGAGAGGGGGGAACAAGGGGGTGAAGAGGAGGGTAAGGTTTGGGGAGGTTGCTGGCATAAAATTCACCAGGTCAGCAGTCAGGTTATGAGGCCATGGCGGATGCTAACGTTTGCGAGAGTAACGGCTCTTGAATAGGAGCGGGAAAGAAGAGGTGTAGGGTTGACTCAACGAGACCTGGACGTACAAGCTGCAGCCTGACAGCCTACATCCGCGTTGTGAGTTCGTTCACGGATTAGGCGAGGACGTCCGTGCCTCGCAGCCGCATTCTCGCAGCCGCATTCTCGCATTCGCAATCTCGTATTCGCAATCGCTTGTCGCAATCACATTCTTGTATTCGCAATCGCATTGTCGCAATCACATTCTTGTATTCGCAATCGCTTTCTCGAATTCGCAGTCGAATTCTCGCAATCGCATTCGCATTCTCTCAGTCGCCAGCCTCACAATCGCATTCTTGCAGTCAAATATTAGCTCTCAGCGATTCCCGCTCCACGCTGAAGAGTCAATGCCACCATTGTCAATCTCACCTGCAAATACGGAGGTGAGCGGCACGGTAAGCTTTAGATGTATCTAATCTGGAATCGCAGCATTCGGATTCGACACCGCGCAGCCATGGTAGGTAAAGCGCTATTGAAGGCCCTGTGAGTAGGTGCTTGGCTAGTCTCGATTTTGTTTTGCTGCACAGAAAGAGAAGCGAGGTGAGCCATTTCGTTTCGCCATTCGCGACAAAATCGAGGGGATTGTTCGGTAGAGGATCATTCGCTTAACGACCAGCAATTGTCCTAAGCGTTTAGAGGTATAAGATTGTTTTACAGAGATTGCAATCTTCAACATGAAGCTCATACATCCACGATCCATGATTTCCTAAGAAAGCAATACAAGCATCTCCCAACAGCATCTCCTGTTTCATTGTCACCCACTGCCATTTCCCCTCCCCCTTCCATCCACAAGTCATCAGCCTTCCACTCAAAAGGCATTGTCACCTCACCATTCAGTAAAACTTGTTTACATATTCCATAACCCTTCCACTCGGAGCCTTCCCCAACGCCGCAAACTTCCACTCAGACGGTCATTCTTACCTCACAATGCCACATTAAGGCATTCTCATCGTCCACCCCCCTCTACACCCCAATCCTGTTCCACATACCAGACCTCCTCAGCCTCTTTAACATACCTCGCCTGCTTGCTCTCCAAAGCCCCTTCACCTGCACAATGCAAAGGGTGCGCATACACAAGAACCTGCTACTCAGCATGCACAGTACGCACGCGTGAGTCGCCAACAGCAGTCTTGCCCCTGAATGCCCCACCTGGCCTCTCCATTCTCGTGCATCTCTTCCTTCTCCTCCCTCTTCTGTCTCTCACCCCTCACATACTCTCCTCACTTTCTCCTCCTGCCTCTCTCCCCTCTCCTCCCTCTCTCCACTGCCTCTCCTCCTCCATTCACCGGGGGTTCCTCACTTTAGCCCCGCAGTGCCGGCAGCAGAACCGGGTGTGACGCACATACATGTGGAAATGGTCCAAACTCCCACACGCATGATGGGAAAACCCCTCCGTCTCTGCCACCTGCTCCTCCTTTTACTCCCATCTCTCCCCACTCGCACAACCCAGAAACTCTCCTTCCTGCACTCCCATCACCTCCCTCCCTGCCTTCCTCTGCCTCTCTTCCCTCTCCCGCCCTTGCTTCTCCTTCCCCAATCACCGGGGGTTCCTCACTTTAGCCCCGCAGTGCCGGCAGCAGAACCGGGTGTGGCGCACATACATGTGGAAATGGTCCAAACTCCCACACGCGTGGTGCGAAAACCCCTCTCTCGCCGGCGCCTGCTTGTCCCTAAACCCCACGCCGTGCCGCCCGCAGAATCCAATCGCCTTCACCTCCGGCAGCTGCAGCAGGCCGGGCGGCAGATAGTCCAAACCGCAGCCGTCCACCACGAGAATGTGCAGACGGGGGAGTGCACTGCCCAAAACTCGGCCGGTGCTTCTAGCAGCTGCCCCAGTGGCAGTAGTGGTAGTGGTGGTGGCGGTGGCGGTGGCGGAGGCGGTGGTGGCGGTGGCAGTGGCAGTAGCAGTGGCAGTGGGAGTAGTGGTAGCGGTAGCAGTGGTGGTGGCAGTAGTGGTGGTGGCTGTGGTCGTGAGAGTGGCAAGAGGGGTGCTGGTAGGTCTGGTTTCTGTGAAGGGATTCGGGTTCGGCTCAGCAGGAGCATTGCTGATGGGACTACTGCTGGGGTGAGAGGCCAAACTGCTGCTACTGGGATTGCTGACAGCACTGCTCCTGCCTTGGTCCTTAACTCCCCCTCCACCTGCTGCTGCGCTGCTGCCACCTGCTGCTCCTGTGCTGACAGCAACACCACCAGTCCCGAACCTGCCTCCTCCCAGGCCAAAGGCTGCACTGAATGAAAAGAAACTGCTGATGGGGGTAACATGAGCCCTTGGTGGTGGTGGTGGCGGCGGCGGCGGTGGTGGTGGTGGCGGTGGTGGTGGTGCAGTGGTAGGTGCTGCTGATGTGGCTGCTGCTGACGTGGCTGTTGGAGGAGTAACTGCTGGTGCGACAACTGCAGGCAGGGAATTCCCACCACCAAGCGAATCAGACACAGGCGGAGGTTGGGGAACAACTGACGATGTCAACAGGTTACAAGAGGTTGACGGGTTGGACGGCGGCGGAAGGTTGAAGGAGGCAGGGGACGGCCCAGGGGGGCAGTGAGGCGCAGGGAGGAGTAGAGGCCGTGGGGGAAGGAGTTTTCAAAGTAGGCGAGAAGCGGCGGGCTGCCGGACAGCCAGCCTTCGAGGTAGTGCAGGTGAGAGAGACGCGAGAGCACCCTCTCATAGTGGTGTAAATGCCGTGCTGGCCTGAACGATGCTGGTGATGATGGTGATGAGGAAGATGATGGGATGTGTGGGGATCGGAATGATGATGCAGTGGCGGTGGAAGTGGTAGGGAAGGGGAAGTGCACTGGCGAGTCTTCGTCCCACGTCTCCTCTTCGTCTTCCGATCCGTTGCCCTCCTCCCCATCCCCATTATCACTCTCACTCTCTTCCTCCTCCTCCTCGTCGCTCACGTAACTCTCATCATCCTCCTCATCTGAAGAATCCCCCTCAAATTCATCGTCATCATCATCTATCGCAGCTTTCCCCACCCGCCTCCTCCCCATCCCACTCCCCTCCCCTCGCCCCGCTCCCTCCATCCCACCCCCTCTCACTCTCCTCCATCCCGCACCAGCCCACCTCCGCCTCTTCCTCCCTCCTTCCCTCTCCCCCTCCGCCCCCTCCAGCCCTAACCCAAGGTCGTCTAGAGCAGGGCAATCCGCTATAATCAGCTCCGTTAAGGTTTCCCACTGCTTCAGCGCGTTGGGAGGGAGGGACGCCAATCGCCAACAGTCGTGTATCACCACGCACTGTAGCACGGGCAGGTTCGCCATCGAAACGGGCAGCTCCTCCAGGCGCGGGCAGAGCGACAGGCCGAAAACTTTCAGCGCGGGCAGCTGCCCGAGAGAGTCGGGCAGGCGTTCGAGGGACGGGAGCTTGAGCAGGAGGAGCGTGTCGAGGGCAGGAAGCTGCCCGAGGTCTTCGGGCAGGGAAATTAGCGAAGAACAGTCGGAAATCTCCAGAAAACGGAGAGAGGAAAGGGTGGAGGAGAGCGGTGGGGGATTGGTAAGAGGGAGGGTCGGGACGCGGAAAGTCAAAGACCCTAGAGCAGCAGCAGCAGGAGCAGCAGGAGCAGCAGCTGCTACGCTCGTTCTGCTGCTGGGTGCGGTGGTGGATAATGCGGTTGCGTGCGCATGAAGGCTGGACAGTGTGCTGGCAGCCGTTGCCTCAATACCACCATCACCAGCGGTACTCGCGTCTTCAAGAGACAGTTCATCCAGTGACCTATGCCGCTCACGCCAATCATGCTGCTCACGCCGCTCCGACCGACCGAATCCACCCGCCCCCCCTGCCCTCGGCCCGCCAGCAGTGTTCCCACCGCCAAGACCCAGCGCAGAGGAAGCAACGCGGAAGGGCGGCAGGGTGGTCAAATGCCGCGCGCCATTCACGCACAGCCGCTCCAGCCCCGACAGATGCGCCCACGACTCAGGCACCTCCCGCAACGCATCGCACCCCTCCACCTCCAACACTCTCAACCCCCCCAGGTGGCCTATCGACTCTGGTAACCCTACCAGGCTCGGCAGCTGCTTCAGCTCCATACTCTCTAACCTCACTAGACACCCTAGGTCTTCAGGGAGAGAGGCTAGCCTCTCGCATCGGACAACTTCTAGGGTTGCTAGTGCGGTCAGCTGCGCCGTGCCGGCCGGGAGAATCTGCAGCGCGCTACAGTCGCTCAGGCGGAGGCGGGAAAGGCGGGAGAGTTCCGCGAGGGAATCCGGGAGCGCGGTTAGCGCGGCGCACTGGGATAGATGGAGTTCCTCGAGATTGGATAGGCCACCTAGGGAATCCGGGAGGCATGTGAGGCGGTCCGATTCTAGTTTGAGCACGCGGAGCGTCCCCACGCGGCCTAGGGTTTCGGGCAGCATCAAGAGGTCGAACGCGTGGATCTCGAGGTGCTCCAGCGAGGGCAGATCGCCGATGGACGGCGGGAGATGATGGAAGCAACGGCTGGAGATGCGGATGGTTCGGAGGGCGGAGAGGAGGGAGAGGTTGCAGTGAGAGGAGGTGAAGCGAGAGAGGGTGCTGACAGATGGTTGACCTAAGTGCTCGCTCTGACCGAGTTCGAGTGCTTCGAGTTGCGTTAGGAGGTTGATGGTGGGCGGGAGGGCGGAGACGCGGCGGTAGGAGAGGAGACGGATGACCTGGAGCCGCGGGCAGCCGCGAAATAGATTGGACAGACCGGCTTCGCTGAAGCGCGTGCGCTGCTGGTAGCCTACGTGGAGGAGATTGAGATTGGGACACGTCACACCCAATCCGCAGAGGAGCAGGTCATCCGCGTCATAGACTGTTCCGTCAGCGACTATAAGGTGCGTAAGAAGCGGGAATCGCGCGAGCGACTTAAGGAGCTTCTGCGTGGAAATTTCGTGTGACACGTGGACGTAGGTGCGGCCTAGGCAGGAAAGTTGGTACCAGCGTTTGCAGACTAAAGCGTGGTCGAAAGAGCGGCGCGTGACGTAGTGGAGAACGCGAGCTAAGACATCGTCAGGTAGGTCGTTAAGAGGGAAGGGTTGAGTGCAGGCGAAAAGCCGCAGCGAGGTGGAAGGGAAAAAAGAGCTCCACATTTTGGAATGGACGTGCCTCCTAATTAGGGTTTGAAAAGGCAGCCTTCAAAGCGAGGAGTCGGGAGAAGTGATGGCGCTAATGCTTGGAACATAAGTCAGGAGCTTAAACTGGACGCAACTATCGTTCCGCACGGCAAGGATACCGTTGCTTCGACGAAAGCTCGTGCCATAGTGAGGGGTGCGAGCTTCGCGCAAAGAAAGCTAGTCTTTCTGTGCTAGGAGATTCCACCTGGAGGAATATATGGTAGGGAAGCGGTGTGACTGTAGGTGATTGTCAATCATGGATGAAGGACCTAAACGAATTCACGAAGGTTCGGTTTCGTCCACGAATAAACTGAAACCGGTAACAATTGCTCGTCGAAATGAAAAAGGAGCGGGGAAAGACGAAGTCCCTTGGCCAAAAGACGTCAGGGTGAAATGGGGCAGTTTCGAGGGTCGTATCGCGTGGGTCCCAGTCGTCGAGGTCAACTGTGGATGACCTGACCGACCATTAGCAACGGAGCCGCTCATCGTCACCGTCGCGAAATTTGGTCGCCGCGTAATCCGACGGCTTTCATGATTTGTGGAGAAAGCATGTCGTTGGCAGGAAAACACGCGGAAACGTCAAATGCCGTGTGCCTTGGGGCAAGCTGGCTTGGCGTGTGCCTTGCAAGCAATCGTCCTCTCCCCAGCGCGCCGAACTCTGATGGCTTGATGCGTTGCAAAACTATTCTCTAAGCTTACAGCGTGATAGCACTCGCTATAATTTGCTACGTATAATTTGACAGACGAAACAACTAATAAGAACTTAAGCAACCATCCCTGCCTTCTGGCTATCTTTTCACTACACTGGTGCCATATCTTTCAATCTTCATCCACCATGTCATTAACTTGCTCTAGGAAGTTGCGCACTTGTGCTGCCGAAAGGAGCATCACTAGGCGAAGGTGTTGAAAGCCCTTCAGCTGAGAAAATGACATTTGTGGAATGGGTACGGGAGGGAAGGAGAGGGTAGAATTGTCAAGAATCAGCGAGAGGAAGTAAAACGGAAGAGGGTAGGAGTAGAAGGGGGGGCGGAAGGAAGGGGTTGAGGAGGAAATTAAGGGTTCATAGGCGGAGGGAAGAAAGTTGGGCGCCATTCTGTACTTAGTGCGCCTGTGCTCTAGCTGACCTGTCTAGAAGCCATGACGTCAGCGTGGACCGGGAAGGAATACGATGACGTGGCGAGCTGCATGGCAACAGGTGGGTGGGACAGGGTGAGAAGCAGCAAGCAGAGGGCATGAGAATGTGGCGGAATGCACCGAGATGGAGGCATGAGGCATGTATGTGGCACGCAGTTGCGTGGTAGCAGGAGGTACATGACAGTGGAATATACTGAGAAGGAGGCATGCGATATGCGGCACCTGACTGAACGATGGCATGCGGCTTAGGGTGAAAATGCTGCAGGCAGTAAGGCCCACCTTCTTGAGAAGCTCGTCCTCTGGTTTGGGGAAGAACAGCTCTGAGGCGCTGCTCCCCGCTCCGTCTGCCTGTAATGAGTAAAGTTTTTAAGCAACTAAAAAATTGCCCACCTTCTTGAGGAGCTCGTCCTCTGGCTTGGGAAAAAACAGCTCTGAGCCGCTGCTCTTCGCTCCCTTGGCCTGCTTCCTTGCCACCTGCACACGGCCATGAGACATATGGTCATATGGACAAGGCTGCACAAGGCTGCTTCCTTGGACAACGGCGGCATATGGTCATATCAGCAGACGTGGATTACTCGTGCAATGGTGATGAGATGCGATCATTTTGATGCATGAGGACTGCATGAAAGGTTAGTGATTTCCCCATGGCAGTGGTGTGACCTTACATGGTGAGGTAACACCACAGAAGAAGTGTGCCGGACAGGATGAAAGGATGTAATTGCATAATTACTGCGTTATTACCACATCCTCGGTATATACAAATGGGTGATCAGCAGCTGTAAGTAACCTGAGCGTGAACGACCATGCGTTAGAAGAATTCCTGTGAAGAATTGAGCCCACCCATTACCTTGCCGCCCGTCTGGCGGTACATGCGTGTGAGGATAAGAAACTTCTCCACTGGTGCTCCCTTCTCCAGCTGCCATGTGGACCAATGGGAGGGCGGAGAGCGGTGAGGGTAAGACAAGAAGTTGGGTGAGGGGAAGAATAGGGATTCGTTGGGAAGAGGAACGAGGTGGGGGGAACCGGGATGGTGAATCTACAGCTTGGCAACAACACTGCGGCGCACCACCTGTGCCTATCCTGCTTGTGAGCAAATGCCCTGGAGTGTTGTGCAGCAGCGCAGAGTGCTGGCTCTTTCCGGAGCAGGTTCAGGGCATATACGGTTTGTGTTTAAGGCTTCAAATTTGGGGTTTCAAATTCGCGGTTTCAGGTTTAGAGTAGAGAGTTCAGGGTTCAGGGTATAACGTTTGGATTTAAACTTTCAAGTTCAAAGTTCTGGTTTTGGGGGCTTGTGACCCACCATAGGTTGCAGCGTGCTTCTGAAGAGGTGAGGCACGAGTTGGAAGGGCAGGTTGGCCACACGCTCGCACACCACCACACCCACGCGCCCCCTCTGCATCACCCCCCACAGCTCGTCCCACTGCGCCCTGTTGTCACACCCCTCGTGCAGGAACCGGACAAAATCCGCCGTCCACCCCTTGGACTGCAGGGGGGTTTGGTGGGTTTGTGGGTGGGGTGAGAATGAGGATGCGAACATAAGCATGTATAACTGGTTGCGAGCAAAACTGGCGAGCGTGGTCAACATGTGATGTGGTGGAGAACGGGCGAGCTAATGCTAGCTGGTTCCACTGCTGTGTCTTTAAATCACCAAAAAATATCTACTAATCAATTCACAATGCATGGCATGATAACGCGCCCCACGAAATCTCACCTTGCAGATCAACGGCAGACAAGCAGTGAGCCCCAGCACGCTCCCCTCATCGCCTGCCTTCACCACCGTCGCCACACTCCCACTTCCACCACTGCCAGCAGCATCACCCTCCCCGGCTGCGCCTCCCCCCGGAGTTCCCGAGGTGACCGCGTCCACAAAGGCCGGCAGGTCCCACCTCTTGCCGTCCAGGAAGGTTCGCAGAAGCGCCTTCACGCCATGGTAATCCGACGGCTGGGCGTCGAAGAAGTCGAAATCAACCATCAGGATCTGGTGAGGTGGGGTGAGTCGGGGTGGGATGGAAAATGTTGGTAGGGAGACCACACCAGCATGGTAGGGAAGTGTCACAGCATGAAAAGAGTGCACTGCCGGCAAACACTCTGCTCGCATCCTTGAAAGCATGAAAGCACGGGAAAGAAAGGTACCACGGCGAAAGCTCTGGAAGCTGCGGGAACGCTCATCCCTCAATCTCACTGGAAAACAACTCTCAACCCTCCAGAAGGGCGTATAGAAAGAAACCGTGAAGCCTATTGTTAGTAGGTTGACCTTGAAGCTCTCAGCCCTCCAACAGCTGTCCGTACCTCCTCGTCAACAGCTGTCTCAACCCTCCACTAGAGCTTTTAGGAAAAAGCCCTCTCTTCAGACATGTATGTGATCATACAGCTCTCAGCCCTCCAACAGCTGTCCGTACCTCTTCGTCGCCTTTCTCCTCGCCGTCGCCGTCGCTCCCATCGTCCTCCTCCTCATCTTCCACATCCTCGTCCTCCTCGTCTCCTTCGTTATCCTCATACTCATCATCCCCCCTCTCGTCGTCGTCGTCCTCTTCCTCCTCTACGTTCTCATCGGCCGCAATCCCGTTTTCCCCTCCCTTTCGCGACCGCTTCCGCAGCAATTTCTCCTTGTCGGCATTCCCTATGGGTCTTAGACCTAGAAGTTCCAACTGCTGGTCCTCTGATAAGCGACCTAGTTGCTGCCGTAGTCGTCGCCGCGAATCACGGCGTGATCTCACTACAGAGAAGGGGTTGTTGAACGGCGGCAAGCCGAAGAAACCCGAGGTGGCAAGACTGCGAACCATGGCGGCTTGCAAGGCTAACAGGTGAAAGCTGTTCACAGATTGCATTAAGTCAACGACTAACAACGTTTTGCTATGTCCAGTTGTCATGGGGGTGTAGCTCACATGGTAGAGCGATCGCTTCGCATGCGATAGGTAAGGGGATCGATACCCCTCACCTCCACAGCCCTGTCGCTTGTTTTTCTCTCTTTCAGATACATTCCGCATCCCGTAAGGACATGCCCCTCTTGTTTGAGCCCATGAACTTCACTTCTAGTCAACTATGCAGTGGTGGAATACACACTGTGGCACCTCATTCTGGTGCCGAACACTTCATGATCATGTGTTTGGATGCCTCATTTCGGATCCAAAAAAATGTACTATTTCATTCAAACCCCATGTCTTTGCCTCTCAGCATCCCTAAGCACCCGCAGTGCCATGGGGCGCCATTGCTTGGCAGTGGACACTGACAGACCCATCCCGGTAGACAGGCCCTTTAGCAACATCATGGTGCGCACTATAAAGAAGATGTCCGCTGGGAAAGCCTGTGATTTAAAGGGAGAATAGCAAGGGTGGGGAAGAATGACAGCTTAGCAGCATCATGGTGCACACTATAAAGAAGATGTCCGCTGGGAAAGCTTGTGATAGTAGTGAAGGGAGTGTGAGCAAAGAGGTACAGACTACAGTATGATCATCTAGCAGCATCATGGTGCGCACTATAAACAAGATGTGCACTGGGAACGCCTGCGGTAGTGAAGGGAGCACAGGGAGCATGAGGAACTAGGTATAGTATGATCAAGCAGCAGCATCATGGTGCGCGCTGTAAAGAAGATGTGCCCAGGAAATGCCTGCGGTGATGAAGGGAGCATGAGGAACAAGGTATAGAATGACTGGTTAGCAGCATCATGATGCACACTCTGAAGAAGAAGTGCGCTGGGAACGCCTGCTGGCATGGAGGGTGGGTGAGCAGCGAAATGCAGACGATGATAAAGTCAGAATCAACTGGCCGAGTATGTGACAGGCCGAGTATGTGAAGTGACAGGACAGATGAAACAACAAATGCGCACAGAAAGAGACTGGCTCCAAACACTTTGACCAAAGAAACAAAACGGACTGGTCAAGAAACCAAAGGACTACCCCAATACCCAAACCTCAACAGGAAATCAGACGGACTAGTTGAGAAACCAAAGAAGCTGTCCAAAGATCCATGCCCACATCTCACCTTCATCGCATTGCTCTTGAGCGAGCTCTCCTCCCCGAAGGGATTCGCGCTGGTAACCCCGTTACCAGATCCCGTGTCAAACATGATCATAGCCATGCGGCGGAAGCTGCTGGGATGCTCCCCTGCCGTCTTGGCCGTCTCTATCCCCATCGCCCTGAAGCACGATCCAACGGCTAGCATGTCTCCATCTGCTATCGCCACCACCAAGCGCGCCAGATTGAGCCTCAGCGCTTCGGGCAGCTGCTTGGTCTGGCCGTAGTCTAATAAAGCCACCCTGCCCCCCGCACACACGAGGATGTTGCCCGGATGGGGGTCGGCTTGAAAGTGCCCGTGCTGCAGCAGCATACGCCCATAGGCTGTTGATAGCGCTGAGAATATGCGACTGCAGGTGTAGGGGAGGGGAAAGGGAAGGAGGGAATGATTGTGATGGGAGGTTGGGGAGGAGCTGGCCAGGTTAAGCCTCAACGCTTCAGGAAGCTGCTTGGTCTGGCCGTAGTCTAATAGAGCCACCCTGCCCCCCGCACACACGAGAATGTTGCCCGGATGGGGGTCTGCCTGGAAGTGCCCGTGCTGGAGCAGCATGCGCCCATAGGCCGTGGAGAGAGCAGAGAAGATGCGACTGGGGGAGCAGGAAGTGGAGACACAGGAGGGAAAAAAGGGGAAAATTGTGAGGATGGGAGGATGGGCCTGGAAGTGCCCGTGCTGCAGCAGCATGCGCCCGTATGCCGTTGATAGGGCCGAGAAGATGCGAGTGGGGGCGCAGGGAGTTTGGGGAGAGGGGAGGGAGTGGAGGAGTAGGGGTCGAGCAGGACAACAATGTGAGGATGAAAGGGTGGGGAGAGGGAGCCTGGGACATAAAGGGTGGGGCATACAGGCCCGGACGAGGGATGGCAGAGAAAAAGGCCATGGCACATCATGTGACCTTATGCAGGGGCAAGGGGTACGCGAACAGGAGTAACCCAACGTCACCCCGCCCCAACCCCACCCCACCATCTCACCCTGCCCCACCCCACCCCACCCCACCCCACCCCACCCCATCCCACACCCACACCACCCCACCCCACCCCACCGCACCTCTTGGTCTGCTTTGCCAGTGCGCCATCATTGCTGATGCCTCGCTTGCGCATCTCCTCAGGCAGTCTCAGCATGGGTGTGTCCTCAGCAAGGCGTACGTGGACGCAAGTACCCCAACCAACCCTCACCCCATCCCACTGCACCGCACCTCTTGGTCTGCCTTGCCAGTGCGCCACCAGGGCTGATGCCTCGCTTGCGCATCTCCTCAGGCAGTCTCAGCATGGGTGTGCCGTCGATAAAGTCCATCACCAGTAGGCGCCTGTGGGCGGCATGGGTGGGCGGCATGGGTGGGCGGCATGGGTGGGCGGGAGGGGAGAGAGAGGAGATGAGTGGCAAGCGATGCCGTTTGTTTCGCGTCCAATCGCCCCTCAGAGTGCAGCGTGCCTTGCCTTGTATGAGCTCCGTCAGCAACACCTGCCTGGCCTGGGACCAGCAAGACGCAACTGGCGAAGAAGGAATGGGTGTGCGTTTGCCTGGATGAAGCCTGGACCTGGGTATGCCGACGGGTATGCCGACGGGTATGCCGACGGGAATAGACGAGGAGATCCTGCAGCAGGAAAGGAAGATGGGCGCAGGAAGGGAGAAGGTGGAGGAAGATTGAAGAATGCAAGTAGTGTGCGGAGAAAGGGCGCAT
The DNA here is from genome assembly GCA_947470075.1 of Closterium sp. Yama58-4. NCBI lineage: Eukaryota > Viridiplantae > Streptophyta > Zygnematophyceae > Desmidiales > Closteriaceae > Closterium > Closterium sp. Yama58-4. Next base: position 739,732 of record CANIUD010000095.1, read on the forward strand.
TAAAGGGGGAGGGGTAGTGGGAAGAAGGCAGAAAGGCGATCCTGTGTGCCATACAAAGCACAGCATTTTATCTCCTAACAAATGAGGACCCCGTATGAGGCGACAGCAGTAGCAGCACCCGTACCTGGTGACGAGGCCTGGTATGGCTGCTGGCACGATGACAGGTGACGAACGTGTATCCACCTCCGCGCTCCTCCCACCACCTTCAACCCCATATCGACCTCCATGTCTTGCCCTTGTCCCCACATGCGCCACACTTCCTACCCTACCCACCCTCTCCCTCCTATCTGCCCCATCTGCCCTATCTGCCTTGCTAATCCCTCCACTACCCACACCACTTCTGTCAGTTCGCCTACTGCTCCGGATCCTTCCGTGCCTCTTCTGCCTCTCGCCCCCGTCCGGCTGGGCCAGGGCGTGTCTGATTCGCTCCATGGCGGCTGCCTCGTGGGCAAAGTCAAACTCGAACCGGATCTGATGCACAGGATCGAGAGGAGAGGAGGAGGGAAACAGGATGACGACCGAGGGCACCACATGCCCAGTGGTGCCGTTGAGCTGTCTCCAACGTTCATGGCTGTTGCCTCGAGCCCTGTAGCACAGAGCATGCCTTTCGTATCGTTTCCGAAGGAAGCAGCCACAGAGCGTTGGGATGCTTGATTATTAGTGCAGGACAATGTGAAGAGCTGCTGAAACAGTGGAATTAATGGAGTGTGACATACATGCCTGGGGGCGTGCACGCACCTGCTGCTCCAGCCCCGAAATGGGACCCAGCAGGTCGACCTTGAGCTCGGCGCGCTGCAGGAAGCATTGTACTACTGGGGTGCACCATGCGCAAGAAGCAGTGCACCCTGCACGCTGCATTGAGCACCATGCGCGCACCTGCTGCTCCAGCTCCGAGATGGGACCCAGCAGGTCGACCTTGAGCTCGGCGCGCTGCAGGAAGGCGCCAAAGAGGCGCAGATTCGCCAGGTGAGAGAGAGCAGCACATTACTAGGGTAGGGTGCACCCTGCACTGTGAAACAGGCACCTGCGCGCACCTGCTGCTCCAGCTCCGAGGTGGGACCCAGCAGGTCCACCTTGAGCTCAGTGCGTTGCAGGAAGGCGCCAAAGAGCCGCAGATTCATGGAGTGGGAGTTAGCAGCACACCAATGGGTTGCGCTGCGTCCCCCACCCTACACCTGGCATCATGCACCAACCACCATGCACATACCTGCTGCTCCAGCTCAGAAATGGGACCCAGCAGGTCCACTTTGAGCTCGGTGCGCTGCAGGAAGGCACCAAAGAGCCGCAGATTCGCCAGGTCCATCAGCATCAGGCGCTCTGCTCCCGCGCGCTGCACCTGTGGGGTGAGAGAATGAAGGGGGTGTAAAGGATTATCAACCCACAGCAGAGAGGCATCCCCATGCTCCCACAGGACGCCAGACCACTACATCATGTTTATGCCCTGCCTGCCTGCGCTACAAGCATCAGCCAACTCTCATTCCTCTGCTTGACTTTTGAGTCGACTCAAAAGTCACCTTGCTCCCACAGGACGCCAGACCACTACATCATGTTTATGCCCTGCCTGCCTGCGCTACAGGCATCAGCCAACTCGCATACCGCTGCTTGCTCACCTTGATGGCCACACGGCGCCCATTCTTGCCCCTGTCAACCTGCTCTGAGTAACTAGAAACCAAACGCCATACCAAACATCATGCGTACGGCCTGCCTGCCTCCCATGTGCTTGCTCACCTTGATGGCCACACGCCGCCCATTCTTCAGCCTGCCCCTGTGCACCTGTTTGCCAGATGGCACACCATCACACCATCTCACACTCACACCCACACACAGACACACACACACACACACACACACACACACACGCACGCACACACACACACACACACACACAGACACACACACACGCACACACACACACACACACACGCACACACACACACACGCACACACACACACACACGCACACACACACACACGCACACACACACACACACACGCACACACACACACACGCGCACACACACACACACACACACACACACACACACACACGCACACACAAGTGGCAAAGTGCATGGGAAAAAAACGAGGATAAAAGATTGAGTAGGTGCAAAGCAACTCCGGGGAAACGTAGACTGCAACAAGCACTTCAGCACAATTCACACCCTTCCATAACACACTTCTCCAACTCCTCCCTTCCATCCGCAACATAAAATGCCACAACAAACTTCTCCCTTTCATCCCCCTCATCTTCCTATTTGTTCACACTGACCTGGGCAATGGACGCAGATCCAACGGGCTCCTCCTCAAACTCTGCAAACACGTCTTCCAGCCGCACCCGTGCCACGTCAGCAGCACTTGCCACGTCACTCCCTGCCACGTCAGCGCTTGCCAGCTCAGCCTCGACGGTGCCCCGGACGAGAGGGAAGGGGTCGGCAGGCGCACTGTCGTGGAGAGGGGCGAGGCGACGCACCCAGGCTGGGGGGGACATGTCTGGCTTGGCTAGGAACTGACCTGCCTGGAAGGGTGGGGAGACAAGAGGAGAGAAGGGTAAGGGACGAGTGAGGAGAGGAGATGAGATCGCACCCAGGCTGGGGGGGACATGTCTGGCTTGGCTAGGAACTGACCTGCCTGGAAGGGTGGGGAGACAAGAGGAGAGAAGGGTAAGGGACGAGTGAGGAGAGGAGATGAGATCGCACCCAGGCTGGGGGGGACATGTCTGGCTTGGCTAGGAACTGACCTGCCTGGAGGGAGAGAGGGGGTGAGGTGAAGAAAAGAGGAGAAAAGGTTAGAGGTGGAGTAGTGAGGAGGGGGGCGAGGCGACGCACCCAGGCTGGTGGGGACATGTCTGGCTTGGCTAGGAACTGACCCGCCTCGTGGGGAGAGGAGGAGGGTTGGGGGGAGAAAGGGGGTTCAGGGTTTAAGAACATGTCTGGCTTGGCTAGGAACTGGCCTGCCTGGTGGGTGGAAGAGAAGAGGAGAGATTGGTAGGGGACGAGTGAGGAGAGGAGATGAGTTTGCACCCATGCAGGTGAGGACATGTCAGGCTTGGCTAGAAACTGCCCTGCCTGGTGGGGAGAGGAGAGAGATAAGGGGCACGGAGAGAAGGGTGGAGATGACATTGCGTGGTGCAGGAAGGGACTTGAGTGGCTTGGCCAGGAACTGCCCTGCTTGGTGGGGGAAACGCGGAAGGTGAGGAACAGAGAAGGGAGGAGGTGTGACGAGAGGAGGTGTCCGGCCGTACCTTGAGAGGAAAAAACCATGGCCCGGCCGTACCTTGAGAGGAAAAAACTCTGGTCCGGCCGTACCTCGAGAGGAAAAAACCCTGGTCTGGCCGTACCTTGAGAGGAAACATCCCTGGTACGGCCGTACCTTGAGAAAGAAGCCCTGCATTTCGGTGCACAGTGAGTGCAGAATCTCTGCGCCCCGCTCGTGCTGCTCCTCCCACGCCGCCCGCCGCTGCTCCTCGCTCAGCCTGCCTAGGCGCACGCGCACCTGGCACAGCTGGTGGCGTGCGCATGGGAGTGGGGGAGAAGCGAGGGAAGCAGGCGGAAAGGGCGTGTGTGCGCGGACTAAGGGGAGCTACTAATGAGACTATGAAGGGCCAACTGTGGAAGAAATTGAGTCTTTATTTTTAGGCAAATTAAAGAAGCCTATCTGTGGGAGAGATAAAATCGCGTGGAACGCAGCGCATCAAGGTCACGCGGTCGTTTTCAATTGTCGCGTCGCATTGAAACTTGTTCGGAAAATTATATTCTAGTGCATTGGAAATTGCTGTAAATGCATGATACGCACTATTCGTTCTAGTCACCTTGTAGCTGCCGTACAGATGCACGGCTCGTCTCCAAAAGTCGAAAATGCGGTGCAGCGCCTGCTGCTGCTCGCGCCAACCCTCCGCTTTCCTTGTCCTGCCGCGACTCCCGCTACCGCCACCGCTGGCGGTGCCGCCCGTACCGTTGTTAGCGCTGGTACCGCTGCTGGTACCGCTGGTAGCGCTGGTAGCGCCGGTAATGCTGTTTGTTCCCCGCGCCGTGGCACTCCCCGCCTTGTCATGCGAATGCCATGGCGCGCCGGCCAGCCCGCTCCGGAGTTGCGACTCCGCCTGCACGATCCGATCCTGCAGCCATCCCGCCAGCTCGGCGCGCAGCGAATCGGGGTTCGAGATTACGATAGCATTATTGCTACGGTCGGTCGACGCGGCAAGACAACGCGTCATGATTAAATCAGGAAGGTTACGATGGCGATAACGACGTTTCTCGGGAGTTGACTAGTACGTGGTTAATGGGAGGCAGTTTTCGAACGAAATCGTAACCACATGGACCTGACATGGCGGGACGATGTAATTGTTCGAATAACACTATCCCGGCTATCAGACATCGCATAAACGAGAATAGGAGTTGTCAAGTGATGGAGGACGCCATGGATTGTTCCGTGAGAGAAAGGTTATTATGCTGTGGTCTTTGATCAGTGTGCTTGCGATGTGGGCAACATTGCACACGGTTTGCGATTTCTGGAACCAGAGTTTTACCCGTGCGCGACACATCAGTGAGAGTAGGAAACAGCGAAATCGGCAGCGAAAAGATGACGATGAATTTCCGAACTATCGCGAATTCCATCCTCAGTCTAGTCCTGCCTCGCCATCGCTGTTACACATGAAAGACCGCGTTACACACTGGAACCTGCGCACCGTCATTCGCCAATGCTTTTCTCGCACGGATTTCGTGCGCTGATTTCCAGAACAGTAATTCATATACAACCGCGCTCAACCGTGTTGGAATCAACTGAGCGACACTCCCGAGAGGCCTGCTCTATAACGGGACTGCTCTGAAGTTATGTTACCACTTTGCGCAACACTGCACCTGCTATTATCGTCGAACACCTTTGATTTGTCGAGTCGCTTCGGTCTCTCCAAACCAAACATTCGTGGCCGTGTATTTCCTCAATTATTGAATTGCTCTCGCTCACTTGCCTTCGCTTCCCGCACTGGCCGCTAACACACCTGCTCTGCCGATTTCTTCCCCATTCCATTGCCACCACAAACCACCGCGCACCAACTATCATTCCTGATACAGCCGCTCTGGCCGTCTTTTTCCTAGAATTATCGGCGTCACTTTGGATTGTACGGCAGCAAACTGACGGAAATGACCCAACTTGAAGTTGATCAGAAATGCACGAGCAGTTCGACGTGGCCCAGCGGAGTTCCCGCCGTGAGTCTCGCCTGCCTGCCGTGAATCTCGTTCCTTCCGAACAAACAGTCGCCACAGGAACGAAATTCACGGCGGAGCTCCTTCGATTATTGATATCACTGAAGCCGTGGTGTTACCAATAATCAGAACACACGGGGCTCGGACCGCACAGCAGAATGACGGACGCAACTCAATCTGATCTTGCCTCGTGTGCGATCCGATCCGCAGTGCGGCTTGGCCCTGGCGGCGTTCAAAAGGGACGGTCCCGCCGTGAGTTGCCATACTCGTCACTCATTCATTCCTTTCAACCAACCAACCTAATCGATGGCGAATGCGCGTTTCCTTTCAGCTACATTGGCATGGGTGATACTAGTCGTGCTGATGGCTCTCAATCCGACACCTGCGTCCGCGGTTCGCAACGCCAACCCGCGTAAGCCTGCTGGAAAGGCGGGCCCGCGCAAGGCTGCTGGAAAGGAGGACCCGTGCAAGACCGACCCGAAAACAAACCCCGCATGCGATCTTAAGGAATACTATGGAGAGCACTACGACGGCGAGAGAGATTCTGCTTATGGGAATGATGTTGCGCTAGGAATTCGGTAGCGTTTGGGTAGCGTTGGTCTCAAATGACTAAGTGAGAATTTGAGTAGAGATTGGACTTCACTAGGAAAATAGAATATATGAAACACACAAGCAAACACAAACATATAAAGGCAAGCAAGCGTTCACAAAAGGTAGCGAGGGCGCTGCGAGTAACCCAACCCACACGAAAGTGCTGTGGGAGTTGGCGAACGCGCCCCGCCAAACTTCCATCCAACTCAGCAGCGAAAACCTTCCGAGCACGCAACTCCATCCGACTCAGCTTGGGAGTGGCGTGCCTCATAAGGAAGCACACAAAGACTCCCACGACTCTACTTCCCAGCACCGACTTCAGCAGATTCCTTACTGCAGCTCGCATTCACCCGTAGTCACACTTGACTGCCATCGAACCTGTGCGACGGTGCCGAGTAGACCAGGTCGTCGGTCGTCAACCTGCCAAGTCTAACATTTCGCGAGGGCCCTTGCTGTCGTAGGGCCCTCTAACACTCCCCTGCCATACTACAGCAAGGCCCTTTATAATCACAGGGCATGCATAAACACATACACACCAAACAAAGGGAAACACACACAAACGAAGCACTCTCAAAGTGCAAACACGCACCGCACCAGCCATGGATAGGCCATGGCACCATCCACATCACGGAGTGTCTAGGTCTCACTCCCCTCGCTTGAGGCTCCCCTTGAGCCCCATGCCACCTGCCACTGAAATGGCGGAGGAGTTGTCCACAAAGAGAGTAGTGGGAACCTCACTCCTCAGCAGTTGAAACTCTGCCAGCAGGAAGCGCAGCCGACGCGCCTCCTTCCCCGCCTCCACAGCAGCAACGTACTCAGACTCAGTGGAAGAGAGGGTGGCGCAACGAATCCTCTGGCTCGCCCACGAGACAGCAGCACCTCCGAGCACGAAGACATAGCCACCAGTGCTAGTCCTGTTCTGCTTGTCTCCCGCATCATCCGCATCGGCATAGCCCACCAGCTCCAAGGACTCAGGCCCACCACCAAACTCCAGCGCAACATCCCTGCTCCCCACCAAGTACGCCAAGCACCGGTCCAACTCCTTCCAGTGCTGGTCACTCCGCACAGTCTGGCCTGACCCCAGCTTGCTGCAGGCAAAGGAGATGTCGGGACGAGTGGTACAGGCTGCGAACTGCAAGGATCCCACCTTCTGCCTGTACTCCTCCTCCTGGCGAGACTGCCATCCCGCATCCTCAAAGGTCTGCACACTGAAAGGGTCAGAGGAAAGGGGGGTGCGAGGCACTCGCAGCGGCTGCTCCCCGTCGAAGAAGCGCCTATGGACCTTGTCCACGTAGGCCCCCTGGTGCAGCCACAGCCTCCTCGTAGGCCTGTCCCGAATCAGCTGCAGCCCCAGGTACTTCTCCACAGGGCTAATCTCCCGCAGCTGAAACGCACTCTGCAGCAGCTCACGTAGCTCCCCCAGCATGCTCTGACTGCGGCTGGCAGCAAGCAAATCATCCACATACACCAGCAGCCAGCACATCTCCCCGTCAGCATCACTCTTGAAGTACAAAGCCTCATCCACTTTGCTCTTCTTCCATCCAGCCCCAAGCAGCACCCCATCCAAGGCCTCATACCACAGCATCGGGCTTTGCTTGAGGCCATACAGACTCTTCAACAACTTACAGACACGAGGAGTCCCATCCTCGTAGTAGCTCGGCTGCTCCATGTACAGGTCTCGGTCCAGCACGCCATGGAGGAACGCATTCTTCACATCTAGCTGCATCAGCTCCAAGTCAAGTGCAGCTGCGATCGCCAGAAGTACGCGCGCCGTCACATAGCTTCCCACGGGGGCGTACGTCTCCTCATAGTCCACCCCTGCCACCTGCGTGAACCCCTTCACCACCAGCCGCGCCTTCTCACGCTCCACTACCCCATCAGGTCGGAACTTGGTGTTCAGGATCCAGCGGTTCTTCATCACATTCACCCCTGGCGGACGCGGAACCAACTCCCACGTCCCCTGCTCAATCAAGCTCCGCATCTCCTCATCCATCGCCTCCTTCACCTTGTCGCCCTTCCAGCAGCCCAAGGCCTCCTTCACTGTCATCTTCGCTATATCCCACTGCCTCTCAGGGTCAGCCACCACGTCAGGGTCCAGGTCCGTCCACTCTTCGTCCTCCTCCTCGTCATCCAATCCCGCCGGCTCAATCACTAAAGCCCAAGCATACTTAAGAGGCGGGATACCACGGGTGATGCGAGTGGAGCGACGCAGTGGCGCAGTGATCGTCCCAGAAGCCAACACACGACCACCATCTCTGATTCCCCACAGCTCCTGCTCCCCTGTCTGCGGCTCCCCTGTCTGCTGCTCCTCTAGCTGCTGATCCACCATCTGCTGCTCCTCAATCTGCTCCTCCCCTATCTGCTGCTCCCCACTCTGCTGCTCCCCTAACTGCTGCTCCCCTATCTCCTGCCCCCCACTCTGCTGCACTCCATCCATACTGCTCTTGTCTTGCAGCTGCTCAGTCTCAAGGCGCTGCCCGTCGGTGATCTCCACAGACGGTGGCACCACGATCCCCCCCTCACCAACGGGCGGCGCCGTGGAAGATGAAGAGGAGGGTGGAGCAGGTGCAGGAGGGATGGAGGGTGGAAGGGGAGAGGGAATAACAGGAGGAGGAGGGGAAGCCAAGGGGGGTGAGGATGAAGAAGGTGGGGCAGGGGGAACCACACGAGGGTAAACTGAAGGCGGAGGTGGGGTGGGGACCGAGGTAGGGACATAGGGCATAGCAGGAGGTGCGACCACCTCCTCCTCCACCGCCTCCTCAAGAGTGATCGGGAAGAGGGAGGGAACGGGCTCATAGGGCATCGGACGCCCCGCATGCTCCTGCTGGTGCCAAGCCTTCCATCCTGCCAGGGACATGGTCTCATAGAAAACAGCTTCCACAGTGGTGATGAGGCGGTTGGACTCCAAGTCCAGCACAGTCCAGCCCTTGCTCGCTGCGGACACCCCCAAGTGCAACCCCCAGCGAGCCTTTGGTGCCAGCTTCCCCCCACGCTGCGACTGAGGCACCATGTACTGCACCATGCAGCCCCATACCCGCACCATACTGACATCGGGTTTGTGTCCAAAGGCGAGCTCGTACGGCGTCACACCAGAGGGCAGCGAGGCATGCTCCACGCGGTTGCGCACCCAGACGGCCTGCGCCAACGCCAGGTGCCACCAATGATGCTGTACACCCATGTGCAGTAGCATCGTCCGCACCGCCTCCACAATGCTGCGCATCTCCCTCTCGGCCATCCCGTTCTGCTCCGGCGTGTACGGGCACGTGAGGTCATGGATGATGCCTTTGCCGTCGAGGAAGAGCGTGAAGTCATGCCCCAAGAACTCGCCACCTCGATCAGTGCGCAGCGCCTGCACCGTGGTTTTGCACTGCCGCTCTGCCATCGGGAGCCACTTCTGGAACGCCGCCAGCGCATCACTCTTCTGAGCCAAAGGGTAGGCCCAGACGTACCGCGACTTGCGATCCTTCAGCACCAGGAAGTAGCGGCTGCCGTCCTTAGCTGTTTCACGGAAAGGGCCACACAGGTCAGCATGCACCACCCCAAGCAACTCATCCTCCTCCGCACCCACTGGCGGGAAGGTATGACGAGTGATCTTCCCCCCAACACAGGAGACACACGGTATGCCTGATTTGCCCCCCTTCTCCAGGTCCAAGCCCTTCACTGACCCGTGAGACGCAGTGCGCTCGATGGCATCAATACCAACGTGTGCCATACGCGCATGCCACATGTCCACCTTAGACCGCACGCCCGTCGTCAAGGTACGAAGTGCCACCGTTTCGCCTTCCTGCTGCTGCGACAAACACGGTTGGAAGTTCGTGCAGAGAACACGCCCCTTGTACTCTGCACGCCCAAGAAGTGACCCATCTGGTGCCCGCAGCAGAGTCACGTCGCCTGCATCCAGCAGTTGCACACCACTATCACGCAGCTGCCCAGCAGAAAGAAGACTCGCCTGCACTCCAGGTACGTACAGCACGTCAGACACCAAGAGACGCCTGCCCCCTTCTCCAAGAAGAGCGACTGTGCCTCGCCCCTGCACGTCCTGAAGCGCGCCGTTGAAGCCTTTCACTTGTTTGATACTACCGCCGCTGCTCATCTCCACAAAGGCAGAACGATCTCCCATGAGATGGTGGGAGCATCCACTATCAAGTAGCACGACGCTCGGGTTCGCCTTCACAGCAGCTGCAAGAGCCTGTAAGCCCTCCCCGGCCTCAGGCTCCAGCACGACAAGAGGAGTCTGCTCTACAACGGGCTTCACCATCGCACATGATGACTGCCCGCTCCCCTTAGAGCCATCGTCCCCCTTGCCACTCGCGCCGCTGCCTCCAGAACCCTCTCCACCCGTGTCTGCCTCCTTATCCGCCCGCTGCTGACAGTACTTAGCAACATGCCCTGTCTGTCCACACACGTAGCACTTCCCCTTGAAGCCACCTTTCCCCCCCTTTGGCGGACCATCCTTAGCCCCTTTCCACTTCTCTCCTCCACCTCCAACCCCACCCCCAGTCTTAGGCTGCTGCTGCTGTGCCGTAGTGGGAGGGGAAGGGGATGAAGTCTGCTGGGATTGGGGCTTACCCTTCTTGGTAAAGACCTGGTTGGCCTGGGGAAGAAATTGGTCCTTCCGTCCCTCCGCTGCCAGCGTACACTCCTCCTCGATAATGTAGCTAGCGAGGGTGTCCTCGTCCAACTCCTTGCGTACCTGCGGCAGCTTCAGCATCCTGCGTAAGAGGTTGTACTGCTGCGGCAACCCCTTCACGACGTGAGTAATGTACGACGCCTGCGAGTAATCGACGCCGGCCATCCTCAGGTTCACTAGGATCTGCTGCGCACGGTTGCAATAGGACGTAGCGGACTCGTGCTCACCCATCTCGAGGTTAGTGAGCGCCTGCTCTAACTGACCGATGTACAGATCGTCCTTCGCCATGTACGTGCGCATAATAAACTGCCATGCCTGATAGCCGGCATCTACCTTCATGCGACACCCCTTAAGGGCAATCTGTACGGTTGGGGAGCAGCATCGGGAAATCGTGGTGAACGTCAGTAACTGCATTGCGCGGAACTGAGTGAGATGCGCAACTGCCTGCGTTGGTGGAATAGGAGTGGTACCGTCAATGAATCGCTTTAGTTGAGCGATCTCAAGCTGCGGCTCGATCGATTCTACCCACGTCGATAGGTCGTGGCGTCCTTCGAGCGGCTTAGGCACGACGATTCTGTCTGGAGTGAATTTGAAGTAGCCATAGTTGGGGGCTATTCCCTCATCCCTCGACATCGATCCAATCGGGGTAATGCCCGGCATAGCTCCACTATCGTACTCCTCCGCATTCCCTCCTCCAGCAGCGCTCTGTCGTCCTAAGTTCGTACGCTCGTGTGACGCCGCCGCACGATGAACACGCTCCTGTACACCGCCGACGCTAGTCGTACTAAACCGAGTTGGTCCTCGCAGGACCCCACGCGACATCAACCCATCAACCTCCTCGTCATCGTCACCTCCGTCATTGACAGCCATGTCCCACGCACTAGTGCCTCCCGCAGCTTGCTCTACATGTGGCGAGGGATGATCGCGACGCTGACGAGAGCGTAATCCCTCCAACATGAGCTCGTAATCTACATTACTAAGCTCGCCACGGGAACGACGTGCCACGAGCTCCTCCTCTAGTGCGCGAAAATTAACGGCCTCAACGTCCGCCTCCTCCGAACTCATCCTCTACGACGCCTCGATAAGGTGCCACAAATTAAAATAAATTGTTCCTTCCTTAAATCCCTCGTCTCGGGGTCACCTCACAAGGGTCCTCAGACGAGTGGTAATAAATTACCAAACGCCCTATCCTTGGGTCCGAGAACGTAACTGGAGGGAAATTAAGAGAGGTTCAACTTAATTTAATATGCGCCCTTCACTAACGCCGCACGCCAAGGCGAGTTTACGAACGCTAAGAAAGTCGACGACGGAATTCTATGCGTGTTCGTTCCACGCTCACCGCACCATGAAGGAATACTATGGAGAGCACTACGACGGCGAGAGAGATTCTGCTTATGGGAATGATGTTGCGCTAGGAATTCGGTAGCGTTTGGGTAGCGTTGGTCTCAAATGACTAAGTGAGAATTTGAGTAGAGATTGGACTTCACTAGGAAAATAGAATATATGAAACACACAAGCAAACACAAACATATAAAGGCAAGCAAGCGTTCACAAAAGGTAGCGAGGGCGCTGCGAGTAACCCAACCCACACGAAAGTGCTGTGGGAGTTGGCGAACGCGCCCCGCCAAACTTCCATCCAACTCAGCAGCGAAAACCTTCCGAGCACGCAACTCCATCCGACTCAGCTTGGGAGTGGCGTGCCTCATAAGGAAGCACACAAAGACTCCCACGACTCTACTTCCCAGCACCGACTTCAGCAGATTCCTTACTGCAGCTCGCATTCACCCGTAGTCACACTTGACTGCCATCGAACCTGTGCGACGGTGCCGAGTAGACCAGGTCGTCGGTCGTCAACCTGCCAAGTCTAACATTTCGCGAGGGCCCTTGCTGTCGTAGGGCCCTCTAACACGATCCGTTCTGGGAGGACTTGGCTGTCAAGTACTCGCCGCAGTACAAGTTCCACCCCGACGAGAAGATCTGGCCAATCACGATCGACGAATACCTCACGCACATGACTGCCTCCAAAGGTTTCTATGGTGAAAAGCAAGAGGTTACATACCAGGCGGGCCCGATCACTCCCGACAACCTCAATACATTGCTGGAGAATGTGAATCTGAAGAGCGAGTTTAAAAATACTGTCCTGTTGAGTCAGGATAAGTATGACCAGGATACCCCCTGGGTGAAGGACTCGAGGCGCAACCCAAAGAACGGAGGAACGAAGCTGTACACCATCATTTACAATCCGAAACCCGACGACAAAAACTCGTTTGTGGAGATTCAGTATTGGCTCCTCTACCCATACGTGAGTATTTTAAGTGGCACTACCCTGGTTTCAAGTACTTCCTTTGTCTCCTCGCCTCTTGCACTCCCTCACCCCTTTTGTGAGAAGTTGTAAACCCGTTTCAATTATTCAACCCTTCTCGTTGGCAGAACCGCGCCAGCTCCCTTGGTGGGAACCACGTAACGGACCTGGTGGCGAATGCAATCCGCTTCTCAAAGACCGGCCAGCCGCAGCGCATTTGGTACGCGCAGCACGGGGACGGCCCCGTGTGGGCGTGGGGGACCGGGGTTGACTGGGCCAACCCCAAGCGAGCAAACTTTTCTACGGTGATGGGAACACATCCCATTGTGTATGTCTCCAAGGGAAACCATGAGCATTACCCTCGAGTTGGTGAGTAGTAGCTCGAGTATTACTCTGTATATTGTCCTCCCTCATTTAGCCAAAGGCTGAACCCTGTTGCTCGAGTATTACTCTGAACACTATTTCTCTTTCATTCGCAGGTGATAACAATTGCTACGGGCCATGTATCGATCACACGGCCAACGGAGGAGTCGTATGGACGCCCAAGGACAACCCGAAGTCGTTTGAGTTTGTTCACGTGAAAAGCGAGATCTCCGATTCCATGCCGAATGCAGCCAGGGCGAAGCTATTCACGGGGAGAAACAAGTGGATGGCTTTCAATGGGAAATTTGGTGGATATGGTAAGTGTGGTTGTCCTTCAACCACGGTGCGTAGAGGATGCTTTGGATGGTGCTGACATTGTTTGCTTTTGTTCTCAGTTAAGGGGACTAAACTCGAAACTGGAGTGGACGCGATATCATTCCAGAAGAACCAGGGCAAGGTAAGCTTGTGTGTGGCTACTGGACATCTTGTATGTTGTCATTCTTTGGCATGGCACGCAAATCGGCCTCTAATATCTCTTCTTGTTGCGCCAACAGTTCACTGCTGCGCTATACGAGAAACGCTATCGGGTATCGCCTTCGTGGGGGAGGGGAGGGACCTCCTTTCCCGAACCAGGCAAGCTGTGACAACCAGGCAAGAACAATCATGAGTTGACAAACATAGGCTATGAATGTGTCCGGCTCCTCTTGTAGCAAGTATCCAGGTGCCTTCCATTTCTCTAGTGGGGTGATGTGTAACGTGTTGCTGCAGATTGTATAATGGAGTTGTTGCCTTGTTTCCCACGGGAACCACTGAATACATTGCATTCACCGGTGCCAGCAAGAGTTCCACCCACACCAGTGCAACCACAACACAAACTCTCTCCTCACCCAATGTAAACAATAGTACACCCAATATTCAACCTGCTCTCCGCCTTGTGCCGTGAAACCAGCGGGCTGCCCGAAAGATATTTAAACACAGCTGCCCGAAGCACGCCCGTGCCAAGCCCATGCAGAATGAAGAGCACAGCACCAGGCGGGCTGGACTGCACTGCTAGGTCCACCGCTGCTAATGCATCCTCTGCACTCCGCCCCCACATCCACTGTGTTGCGCGCTGTCTGCACTGCTGCCTCTCTCACTGCTGGCAACGGGGAGGAAGAGGCGGAGGACGGGGAGGGAAATTGACTGCTGCGCTTCGAGACGCGAGTGCTATTCGTGTTGCTGTTATTGCTGTCATCATCTTGCTCCTATTGCCTGCCAAATAGCCCTCCTGTGCCCCCTCTCCCTTCTGCCTCACCATCTAACTTGCTCTGCCCACCATCACCACTGCCATCAGCAGCAGGAAGCAGGTCTCCCCTTGGCACTTGCATTCTCAGGTTCCCCAGTTGAACTGTCACAGACCGAGCCGCTGCTGCCGAACCTGAACCTTCACCCGAGCCTTCGCACGGACCACTGCCCACTGCAACTACTGTACCGCGCATACTGGTGCCTAACCTCTTCATGTAAACAGGCTCCCCCAGAGCAGGAACCAGTCAGCCCCTTCTGAAATCCCCGAGCCACCAACCAAAGCATCAGAACCTATAGAGAGGCCCGTCAAAGCCGCCACAGCTGCCACGTCAGCACAGGCCTGGTCCGTCGTCACCCGCTCAGGCACACCAGCAAGAGAAGCTTCCCAGAAAGCGGCAACAATGCGGGAAATCTCCTCCCTGGCTGCCAAAACCTTCTCCTGAACATCCCTCTGATACCTTCTCCTCCCCTTCCACAGCACCTCCCTCACAGGCAGAGGCTGCTCCTGCTGGCCCTTCTGTGTGGTGCTCCTGCTGGTGTAGTGAGCCTGAAGGTGTTTCAGGAGTCTCTCTGCTTGCTGCTTGTTGCCTTGCCTCTCTTGCATCTTCCACATTCCGCTGCCACTGCTGCTTGAGTGACGCTAGTATTCCCACCTCCTCACCCTCTCCCTTTCCCCCTCCCAGGGCAGCATACTCATCCCCCTCACTCTCTCCCCCTTGCCTTCTCTCCCTTATTCCCCTCCCCTTCTCCTCGTCGTCCTCCTCCTCCTCCGCCTCCTCCTCTCCTCCCTCCTCCTCCCCTGCCTCCAGACTGGCAGCACGCGCAAGCCTGGCAGCTCAAGCTACGAGGGAGGGGGGCAGGCCGCGGGAGGCGGCGAGGGAGAGGGCGTGGGAGGTGCCGGGGCGACCCCAGAGGATGTGGAAGGAGGGGCGCAGGGAGACCGGGTCGAAGGGCACACTGGCGTTAGATGGAAAAGAGGGCCCAACACAAACGCACATGTATGTGTGTTCATGCATGCACGCATACATCCACGCACACAGACACAGACAAGTGCAGGTGCTCACGTGCGCACGCCACGCACACATACACATGGAGAGGGTGCATGGGGTGAAAGAACCACAGAATCTGTAATAAGAGACTCATTTGAGGAGCTGATGAGAACAAAATCAAAGAGAGCACAACTGAAGAGGTCCACTGAAATGGAGCCACATCAGCACCACCATTCTCGCAACACATCAAGTCATATCCCACATATCTTCCCTCTCTCCCGTTCCCCAACTTCCCCCCTCGCTCGTTTCCTATCTTTTCTGCCTCTTCACGTCTCTGACTCACCTTCCTTGCAGACCTGAGCCGCAGACGCAGACCCAAGCGGCTCCTCATCATATTTAGGGATTAAGTCTTCCAGCCGTATCCATGCAGCGTCAGCACTTTGCCATGTCACTCCCAGCCACGTTGGCGCCTGCCAGCTCAGCCTCAACAGTGCGTTTGACAGAGGAAAGGGGTTGGCTTTTGAGCCATGGGTGACGTGTCTGGCTTAGGGCGGGAAGTGGCCTGGCCTGAGGGGGGGAACAAGGGGCGGGATAGAGAGGGATGGGAGGGTGGTGGGGAAAGAGAGGAGCGAAAGCAGCAGAACCGGGGATTTGCGCAAAGGAAAGGCTAGCATTGTGGCCAATGAGGAGGGGACACGTGTAGCCTGGCTGAGCGGAGTGCACGAAGAGAAGAAGGCGCTGGGGAGGGAGTGGGAAGGGTGGGAGGAAAGATAGTGGATAGAGGAGAAGGCACAGCATGGCATGTGTATGAGGTGGAAACGAAAAGGCATGGTGGATGGGGAACGGCATGGCAGCATGTGAGGTGGCAATGCAGCAGTGGGGAGCGGGGAGATTAAGGCGGCGAGGAGGGGAGTGGCTGTTGAGTGGAATGAGCTGATAAGAGGAGTCGCCACCGTGTCAGACGTAGCTGACGGTGAGGGGAGCGCGCTCTGCTGACTCGTTAAAAACATTCATGTGCCAATGGCTCGTTATAATCACCCGTTGCTGGTACCGCTCGTACCGCTGGTAGCGCTTGTAGAACTGTTTGTTCCCCGCGCCGCGGCACTTCCTCTTCTTGTCATGCAAATGCCATGGCGCGCCGGACAGCCCGCTCCGGAGTTGCGACTCCGCCTGCACGATCCGATCCTGCAGCCATCCCGCGAGCTCGGCGCGCAGCGACTCGGGGTTCGAGCCTACGATGAAATTGCCGTTACGGTCGGTCGAGGTGACAAGCGAGAGCTTCATGATCGTACCAGGAGGGTTACTGTGGCGGTAACGACGCTTGTCGGGAGTTGACGAGTAACGTGAGGCAGTTTTCGTACTGAATCGTTAGGCGATGGGCCTGACATGGCGAGATCATGTCACTGTACGAAATACATCATCTCTCCTCAGACATTGCATGAACGAGAATAAGTTCCCTCTCCAGGAGGTGAGGAGGACGGAGACGCCATGGCCCATGGATTTTGGGTAGGGTGCTGGAACGAGTGTGATCAAGCATGCTAGTGATGTTGGCAACATCGCACACGGTTTACGTAAACTGGTAACGAGTTTCCGGTATCGAGTTCAAGTGCACCGCGAAAGTTGGGCGAAGAGCTGGCGACTCGTGATGGTATTGCGAACTGTTTCGAAATGACCCTCGCCACCGTTTTCAAAGCTCGCCACCATCATGTTACTCGAGACAAATCTGACACCATTTTGTCAGAGGCCCGTCAGCCCCAACACACAGACCACCAGAACGGTAACCGTGTTTGACTGAACGGCACCGCACTAGTTGCAGGGCCCTGGGGGGAGGCTCCAGCGCAGCATTCTCAGTTCAAGGTTAGCGCAACATTCTCAGGAACAACGTTTTCGGCAACTAACTTGAAAACGTAATATTATAGAGTTTTAAAACGGTGCATCACGGTATTATGTACATTCAAGTGGAAGTGCCTTCGACCTGACATGTCCTTGCTATCTGCTATTCAGACCCGTTCCCATTTCGCTCGCGCGTCCACGCACCAACGTACATTGATTTGCTGAGCTGCCGTCTCACCAAATAATCCTTAGGAGTCGCACGTGAGTCGGCAGCAGGACGACGGAAGTGACCCAAGTCAAGCTTGCCTCTAATGCGGTAGTAGCTCGAACAGCAGTTCCTCTCGGCCCAGGCAGCATTCAAAAGCGACGGTCCCGCCATGAGTTTATTGTAACTGATTCATTCTATCAACCAACCAAGAGTAGCGATGATGGCTGCGCGTTTCCTTTCGACTACATTGGCACTGGTAGTAATAGTAGTGCTGGTGGCGCTCCATATGAGAGCCACGTCGGCATTCAACTTCTCAAGATCCGAGGGCGGAAAAGTGCAGTGGTCGCCCAACTGCGACTGGAAGGGCAACGACATTGGCCAAGCCGCCGGCAAGGGCGACACGTGCGGAAAGCAGTGCATCAGCCGCGCGCATTGCACGCACTTCACGTGGACGGCCGAAAACGGGGGCACGTGCTGGTTCAAGGGGGCGATCAACGCGACAGAGCTGGTCGCCGCGAATGACACGTCGTGCGGTTACCGCGTCAGCGACAACGGAGTGACCGGCAACCCGTACAGAGGAGTCCTGCCGTACCTCAACCCCGAATATGCGGAGAACGTGCAATCCGCGATGCGCGCGTCGACCGAGGATGCACCATACTTCGCGAGCGTGGCCCAGTATCCGACGGCCGTGTGGCTCGACTCGATGAAGAAGGTCAACAACATCCAAGGCCACCTCGATAACGCAGCGGCTCAGGCGGGCGGCAAGGCGATTCTCGTGCAATTCGTGATCTACGACCTCCCGGGCCGCGACTGCAACGCGTGGTCGTCCAATGGGGATATTCCCAAGGGCGGCCTCGACACGTACAAGACCAACTACATTGACGTCGCCGTGTCGCGCCTTAAAAAGAAGGCGGCGAACGTGCGGCTGTCGATCGTGATCGAGCCCGACTCGCTGCCCAACATCGCGATAAACTTGGGGAGCAATCGGTGCGACTCAACGACGGAGAAGGAATACACGGAGGGCGTCGCGTACGCGATCGCGTCGCTCTCGCAGATCCCCGACACCACACTGTATCTCGACTCGGGGTCCGGCGGGTGGCTCGGTGAGTGCGTGTGCCGCGCGCGGTTCGTTCCGTTCCATGCCAATCTGTTTCCTTCCTATCCTTCCCCCCCTTCGGCCGTAGCCCTGCTTCCGCCGTTTCGCTTCGCACTCCCCTTCACCCACTCCGCTCCCCTCACGTGAGCAGGCTGGCCGGATAACATGAAGCGCGTCGTGGGGGTCTATAAGAAAGTCCTCGCGCTTGCGTGGCAGATGAGCCCAAACGCCAAGATCCGCGGTTTCGCGTCCAACGTGGCTAACTATAACCCGCTCTATTCCTTCCGCTGCCCGGCGTCGGAGAAATGCCCGCTCGTGAAGAACAAAAGCACTGGCGAAATGAACTACGACGGGAACCCGTGCATTGATGAGAACCGGTTCACGTCGCGAATGAATGCGTACCTGGGAGCCTTGGGATTGCCGACCAGGTGGATCGTTGACACCAGCCGGTCCGGCCTTGGTGGCATTCGGAAGCGCTGGGGTTCGTGGTGCAACGTGAAGGGCGCGGGGATTGGACCGCGTCCCCGCGCGAATCCCCCTGGTGCTCCGCAAGGTGAGCTGAGCACTTCACATCACGCGCATCCTGCTTCATCTTGCTGTTGCTTTTCTTTCCTTTTACCTTTTCTTTTTTCTGGCGATTCTGTTTTGAAGATTGTCGTCTCTCCAGTGGCCTCATGCCGCCGTTCCTTTCCCACACACCTTCCTTGCCCGGCAGCGGATGCTTTGGTTTGGATCAAGCCGCCTGGGGAGAGCGATGGCCAATCGTAAGTAAATATGTAGGACAAACATTTCGTTTTAATTCATTCTTTATACTGCAGGGACTTCTTAATAAGGTGTACCAGTTTCCCATTATTATGTCTTTCTTCTCAGTTTACCAAGCATATTATCTCTTTTCTGTCAATTGGATATTAATCGTTACAAACAGCTGGCCATGCCTTCTCATTTTCACCCATCTCTCTTCCTTCCTCCCCCCGATGCATCCAATCCAGAAAAAGTGTTGGCCATTCCCGCGTGGATCGCGAGTGCGACCCCACCGACCAGCTGGGCCTGGACGCCCTAGCCGACGCCGCGCCCCGCGCTGGCCAGTGGTTCCAGGCGGGATTCTCCATGCTGGTTCACAACGCCAACCCGCCCATGCCTGCCAAGGACCTGAGTGGGAAATGATCAATAAGGGGCCGACGACTAGAAGAAGGATGAGCAACCAGGGGCCAAGCGATTCGGACCAGAGCTCTGGCTAAATCTGAAAAAAAAAAAGGATGAGCAACTCTAGGCGGACAGCAGCTCTAGGCCATAGTCTGGGTTTCCAGAGACAACATAAACGGTTGTCCAAGTTTAGAGACGAGTATACTCCAACTTGGAGTTTATGTCAATGTCCTTTCTTAGGTCAGTGAGGATGGTGGTGAAGTTCTTCAGTTCACGCTGTATCTTCGCCCAATTGATTCCTGAGGTAGGGTGGGAGGGGCAGAGCAGGGCAACTTGCGGTTTAGCCTTCATTATTGTTTTGCTTCTACAGTTATTGATGCCAGAACACAACATACAATAACTGTTATCAAACGCTCACCGGGCAAAGAGTATGGCAAAGTTGGTTTTCGATTGAACAACTCCCGAAGCGACTGCAGCCAGGCAAGGCATCCTCCCTCTGCCTGCCCACCCGCACGCGCACCTAGCACAGCTGATGGCGCGCATGGGATGGGGGGCGGGGCAGCAGGGGAGAAGACAGACGGAGAGGCACAGAGTGACGCAGCGAAGGGAGGTACAGCTGGCACAGCTGATGGCGCGCGCAGGGAAGTGGGGGGACGGGGAGAGAAAGGCGACGAGGAGGGGAGAGGCTGTTCAGTTGAATCAGATGATGAGGGGAGACGCCATCGTGTCTGACGTAGCTGACGGTGAGGGGAACACGCTCTGCTGACTCGCTACAATCATTGATGTGCCAATGGCTTGTTATAATCACCCGCTGCTGGTACCGCTGGTAGCGCCGGTTGCGCCGGTAGGCCGGTAAGACTGTCTGTGTTCCGCGCAGTGGCACTCCCCCCTTTGTCATGCGCCCGACATCCCGCTCCGGAATTGCGACTCCGCCTGCACGATCCGATCCTGCAGCCATCCCGCGAGCTCGGCGCGCAACGAATCGGGGATCGAGGTTACATAGAATTACCGCTACGGTCAGTCGAGGTGACGAAAGAGTGCTTCATGATCGTAGCAGGAGGGTTAAGATGGCCGTACCGGCGTCTTTTGGGTGTTGACGAGTGATTGATGGGAGGCAGTTCTTGAACAACATAGTAACCGCATGGCGGGACACTGCAGTTGTACAAACAATCTCGCCTATCAGAACGCCTATCAATTGTACTAACAATCTTGCCTATCAGAACGCCTATGCAGTTGCACTAACAGATTCAATATCTTGCCTATCAGTCATTGCATGAACGAGGAAAAACAATCTCGACGGGAGGTGAGGGCTGGTAAAAGGGACGGTGATGTTCGGCAGCCGCGTAAGGGGACGGACCGTCTGGGCCTGAAGTTCGACCATACCACGCAAAGCGCTACGGGACGGGAGGGCCTCGAACTTGGAGTCAACTTTCGTTGACTCCATATTGACCAGCCACAACTCGAGGCAAGGTTGTCCATTTTCAATCCCT
This sequence comes from Closterium sp. Yama58-4, assembly GCA_947470075.1. Taxonomy (NCBI): domain Eukaryota; kingdom Viridiplantae; phylum Streptophyta; class Zygnematophyceae; order Desmidiales; family Closteriaceae; genus Closterium; species Closterium sp. Yama58-4. The sequence continues at coordinate 760,862 of CANIUD010000095.1, forward strand.
CCCCGCATCCCTCGCTTCATGTACAAGATCGCGCGATGTCATTGGTAGGCTCCTGCAACGAGTGTGAATGTAAGTGATGCTGGCAAAATCGCACACGGCTTGCGAAATTAGTTACGGCTTTCTTGTATCGAATCCTGTGTGTGTGCGACGCGAAAAGCTTGTTTCGAGCACCGCGAAGTTTGGGCGAAGAGCTGGTGACAGTACTGCGAAGTGTCTCGAAATGGCCCTCACCTCCAACTTCAAAGATGGATGTGACAGCCGCGATACAGAGGCCACGATATTTACTGGTGCGTTGCGTTCCAGAACGGTACACGTTTGTTGACTGACCGAGACCGTATCGGCAGCAGATCCTTGCTGGGACGGTCGCGCGAAGCTGTCTTAATTCAAGATTGCTGTTCAAGAAATCATTCAAATGACTCTGGTAACAAGCGTTTCAGAACGTTCAGACGATGCAGCACGTTACGACGTTCGGGATTTGAACAGCATTCGGCCTGACATGTGCACTCCCGCGCCTGCCCTGCAAGCTTTGTTCCCATTTCGCGCCACGCGCCCCCACCCACCAACGTGCGCCTCTGATTTGCTGTGTTGGCCATCCCTCGCATCACAAGACTTCCCTGAAACAACGGGTTCGCTCTGACCGCCATCTTCTTCCTAGGGATATTGGTGTCAGCATGGAAGGAAAGTCGTGAATCGTGATGTCACCGACACCAATTATCGTTAGAATACGTGCCTCGAAAAGTAGGTAGGCAGCAGTTCGACGTGGCCCAAGCGTTGTTCATTCCTAAGAGATCCCTTCCCGTCCACCGTCTCTCTCCTACAATATACTTATCACTGTGGTGCGACCATAATCGTGAGAAAACACCCCTCGGACCGCACAGCAGGATAACAGGCGCAACTCAATCTGACCTTGCCTCCTATACGACTCAAACAGCAGTACCGCTAGGTACGGGCAGCGTCCAAAAGGGACGGTCGCGCCATGTGTTCGTCGTAACTAAAATAACTTTTTTCAAATTTCCAAACCTAACGATGGTGGCTACGCGTTTCCTTTCGACAACGTTGGCACTAGTAGTGCTGGTGGCTCTCCATATGAGAGCCACGTCAGCGTTCAGTTTCTTAAGCGCCGAGGCCGGAAAAGTTCTGTCGTCGCTCAACTGCGACTTTGTCGGCAACGACATTGCCCAAGTCGCCGGCAAGAACGACACGTGCGGAAAGCTGTGCCTCAGCCGCGCGGATTGCACGCACTACACATGGACGGCCGACAACGGCGGCACGTGCCGGCTCAAGGGGGCAATCAACGCGACAGAACTGCTACCCGCCACTGGCACGTCGTGCGGTTACCGCGTCAGCGACAGCGCGAAGGGCAACCCGTACACGGGTGTCCAGCAGTACCTAAACCCGGGGTACGCGGCGAGCGTGAAGTCTGCGATGCTCGCGTCTCCCAAAGATGCGTCGGTTTTCGCGAGCGTGGCGCAGTATCCGACGGCCGTGTGGCTCGACTCGATGGCGAAGCTAAACACCATACAGGGCCACCTGGACGCCGCAGTGGCTCAGGCGGGCGGGAAGGCGATTCTCGTGCAATTCGTGATCTACGACCTCCCGGGCCGCGACTGCCATGCGTATTCGTCCAATGGGGAGATTCCCAAGGGCGGCCTCCAAACGTACAAGACCAAGTACATCGACGTCGCCGTGTCCCGCCTTAAAAACAAGACGGCGAACGTGCGTCTGTCGCTCGTGATCGAGCCCGACTCGCTGCCAAACTTGGCGACAAACTTGGGGTCAGCTCAATGCGACGCGACGACGGAGCAGGAATACACGGAGGGCGTCGCGTACGCGATCGCGAAGCTCTCGCAGATTCCTGGCACCTCGCTGTATCTCGACTCGGGGGGCGGCGGATGGCTCGGTGAGTGCGTGTGCCAAGCGCGGTTCGTTCCGTTCCAAGTTCTAGGCGCCTCAATAATAGATTCCGTTTCATGCCAATCAGTTTCCCTCCCATCTCCCTTCAGCGTAGCCCTGCTTCCATCGTTTCGCTACGCACGCCCCCTCACCCCACCCCTCATTCCCAATCCGCTCGCCTCTCAACGCGTGCACAGGCTGGCCGAATAATATGAAGAGCGTCGTGACGGTTTACAAGAAAGTCCTCACGCGCGCGCAGAAGATCCGCGCAGGCGCCAAGATCCGCGGCTTCGCGTCCAACGTCGCCAACTACAGCCCGCTCTTCTCCTTCCGCTGCCCGGCGGCGGAGAAATGCCCGCTCGCGAAGCACCCGGGCACGGGCGAAATGATCTACGACTGGAACCCGTGCATTGACGAGAACCGGTTCACATCGCGGATGAATGCGTACCTGGGAGCCTTGGGAATGCCGACCAGGTGGATCGTTGACACTAGCCGGTCCGGCCGCGCTGGCATTCGGAAGCGCTGGGGGTCGTGGTGCAACGTGAACGGCGCGGGGATCGGACAGCGCCCCCGCGCGAATCCCCCTAGTGCTCCGCAACGTGAGCACTTCACATCACGCGCATCTTTGCTGTTGCTTTTCTTTTCGTCTCTTTTTTTTTCTGTTTTGAAAACGTCGTGTCCTCCAGTAGTCTCATGCTGCCGTTCCTTTCCCACACACCTTGCTTGCCCGACAGTTGATGCTATGGCTTGGATCAAGCCACCTGGGGAGAGCGATGGCAATTCGTAAGTGAACATGCAGAAAAACAGTTTGTTTTACTTCACTTCCTAATTAATTATATTTAAATGTGCGGAGTGGTTCTGCCAGTTTCCTAATATGGTGTCTTTCTTCTTCGCTCCCAGTGGGTTACTTACCATTCTTACGCTGGGCTATGCTTCCTGGCACCTTCACTCATCTCATCTCTCCTCTCTGTTGCCATGCTTCTCTTCACGTCTTCACTCGCCCCTCTTCCTTCCTCTTCCCGATGCATCTGATCCAGAAAAAAAATTGGCGTTAAACCCGTGGATCGCGAATGCGACCCACTGGACCAGCTGGGTGCAGAAGCCCTTACCGACGCGCCACGCGCTGGCAAATGGTTCCAGGCGGAATTCGCCATGCTGGTTCGTAACGCCAACCCGCCCTTCCCTGCAGCAACCAGCGCGGGAAGTGATCAGTAAGGGGCCGAGAGTTGAAGGATGAGCAACCAGAGGCCAAACGATTTGGACCCCTATGTTGTAGGCCGGGAGCTGCCCAGGCGGCTAAGGAGTAATAACACACTCATGATTTTCATACTCTATTCATCAGCCATGAATGGCGAGTGCCACATCCCTTTTCCTCTTCTCCCGGTTCCTTTGTTCCCACGTCTCATCTTCTTCCCCCATTTCTGTATATCATCAATAGCTATGAACCTATTATAATATTTTTATGTATAGTACTTTCCTTTTATTTTTGTGAGTGTCCATGAAAACTTTGATGTAGCCTTGAGTGGCCATGGGTTTGCTAGGTAAGAAAGCGTGTCTGGCAGCTGGCTCATCCTCATCATGCATGCGGTGTTGAGTGACTCTGGACATGACAGCAGTGAATATGGCGTAGAAAGTGGCCTGTAAAATGAGAACTGTAAGGAATTTTTCGGATTCCTTACTGGGTCACTCCGTACGCGTACAACCCCGACTTTCGGAAAACCAGGCTCGGCCCGCCGACCTCGCCTTCCGAGCCACCACCGCGTCGCCTTCGGGTTTTCCAACCCCGAACCTGCACCCAACCATCTCGCGACCCCGCGACCTCGGCCTAGCTAGCCTTGCTATATTGTGCCTAGGCCTCGTTGTTCATTCAGACGTTGTAATCACTTCCGCGTTATTGAATTCTGCGCACTCTTTCATTCACAACTCATAACACTTGGCCTAATTTCCTAGGTTACCCTCGCGTTTCCGGGGTAGTTTGTAGAAGGGGAGCGATAGACTTGGTGGGCTGTTAAGCGGTCGGCCCGTGGAATAGATCTGATTATTCCACTCCGACTACGATAGCATTAACGCCTTCACCAGGTCAGAAAAATCGCGAGCCACCTTCTGCCCGTTAGACGAAGCCTGCGACACATGGAACAGGCGGAGTTCGACGAGTTCGTGCAACAGTTCCGGACGATGCAGGCCACCATGCAGACTATGGCTGCAGAAATGGAGCGTCTCCAGAAGGAAAACGCCGAACTACACCAGGCGCGTGGTGAAGCGCGCCAGGAGTCGCCTGTCGTGGACGATGCAAGTAGCAGCACTGCATTGGAAGAGCGGCTCTGGGACGAGTTGGAAGGCGAGATAGATGCGGATGAAGCGAGGCAGACGCAGCAGCAACAGTCACCGCAACAGTCGCGTGCAGCGCCGACACGTGCAGCAGCGACAACTACGGCGATACCTGCAGCGATGCCAACGGCCCCGATGGCAGCAACGGCTTTCGTGAAAATCAAACCGACAAACCCACCCCCGTTTAACCCAAGTGACAAGTTCGTCACTGTTTCTGCATGGTTGTTCGGCGTGGAGGTGTTTTTTAATGCTGCCATGATTTATGACGATGCCACCCGCATTAATTTCGCAGTTTCACTGTTGCGAGGGCCTGCGCTGGAGTGGTGGAGGCGAACGCTGCAACACGAAGGGACTTCGGCAGGAACAGCACGTGCGAACGACGGGACTTCAACACCTGTCACGCATCAGGCAACATCAATTTTCGGGACGGCCACGATACGCACATGGAAGGAGTGGGGCGCCGCCTTGCGAACCAGATTCGAGCACATATCCGCCTCGGATTCTGCTCGCATGCAGCTGCGTACCTGGAAGCAGTTGGCTTCGGTCCAAGACTACACCAGCAAATTCTGCAACTTGGCGGACCAAGTGGACGACATGAGCGATGCGGAGCGGTTGGATCGCTACGTGGCGGGCCTGAAATACGAGATACAGTACGAGGTCCGACGAACCCGGCCACGCAGCTTCAACGACGCCGTCCGGGAAGCCGAGTCAACGGATGCGCTGATGCAGTGGGCGAGATCGAGCTCCCGGGAGGGCCCTCGATTTCGTGGATCGACCCAGCAGCCCACGATCAACGGCGTGGATGCACCGAGCCGAGCCCTTGGGCCGTGCTTTCAATGCAACCAGCTGGGCCACCTGAAGAAAGACTGCCCGAGGCTTAAGCAGGGGAAGAAGAACGACGGAGAAGGGTCGGGAAAAGATGTGAGTCAGTAGCAGAAGGGCCACCTACTGACGAGACCCTGTCGCCCGACAATCACCATCCACACCGGGTCGTGGTACCGATCAGAGCTATCGACCAGAACCGGACGAATAACGTGGGTGAACACGTGGACTACCCTGTGCTGGTGGTGGGTGTTAAATTGTAATGTGTTATATGTTGGTAGGCTGTAGTGGGGTAGCCAATATGGGGTACAACCCCAACTAGGGTTTCCTATTTGTACCCTTGCTTCTTTCAATCCAACCATTCTTGCCTAGTTCTATTAACATGGTATTCAGAGCAGGAGGTCCCTAGGACCTACCGACCGTTTTTTTTTAAGGGCCCACCACCGCTCGCATGCGGTTACCACGCTACCCCGTGCCCTAGCCTCGTAGCGCCCTCGTGCGCCCTCGTTAGCGCCCTCGTGCGCCCTCGTTAGTGCCCTCGCGCGCCCTCGTTAGCGCCCTCGTGCGCCCTCGTTAGCGCCCTCGTGCGCCTCTCGTTAGCGCCCTCGCGCGCCCTCGCTAGCGCCCTCGCGCGCCCTTGTTAGCGCCCTCGTGCGCCTCTCGTTAGCGCCCTCGTGCGCCTCTCGTTAGCAGCGTCGCCCGCCCGCCGAGCCGCCCGCTCGCAGCGTCGCCCGCCCGCCCGCTGCCCGCTTGCAGCGTCGCCCGCCCGCCTCGCTGCCCGCTTGCAGCGTCGCCCGCCCGCCCGCTGCCCGCTTCGCAGCCCGCCCGCTGCGCTGCCCGCTCGCAGCGTCGCCCGCCCGCCCGCTGCCCGCTTGCAGCGTCGCCCGCCCGCCCGCTGCCCGCTTCGCAGCCCGCCCGCCGCGCTGCCCGCTCGCCGCGTCGCCCGCCCGCCCCGCAGCCCGATTCGCAGCCCGCCCGCCGCACTTCCCGCCTGCAGCGCCGCCTGCCCACCGCGCTGCCCGCTTCGTAGCCCGCCCCCCGCACTGCCCGCTCGCCGCGTCGCCCGCCCGCCGCGCTTCCCGCCGAGCTACCTACCTGCAGCGCTGCGGCAGCTTCCTTTGCTCAGTCGCACTGTCGCTATGGCTTCCATCCGCGTGCTGTCGTTCGATGCTGAGGGCCGCCCTGTGAAGTTCGCCACTTGGCTGGATGACCTGCAGCTGTTCCTTCTGAGCGATAGCAAGGAGCATGTGTCGCTCTATGATTACGCGTCTGGTGCTGCACCTGCCCCTCCTGCCACAGCTGAGCTTAGTGTTCGTTCCCACTGGCAGACTCGTGACGCAGCTGCTCGCCTAGCCATTCGCAGTCACCTCCCGCTAGCTGAACTCGAGCATTTTGGCGACTGCAAATCCGCTAAGGCCCTGTACGACGCTGTCGTCGCTCGCTACTCCTCGCCTGCCACAGCCGAGCTTAGCCGCCTCATGCTGCCGTACCTGTTCCCCGATCTGTCCACCTTTACTACAGTCGCCGATCTTATCACCCACCTTCGCACTAGTGATGCTCGCCTGCGTGCCGCCCTTCCCACCGAGTTCTGCGCTAAGAACCCCCCTCCACTGTACTGGACACTCCACTTCATAGTCACCCGTCTCCCTGACACCCTCCGCTCAGTTCGAGACCACTTCCTTGCTCGCTGTCCCACTGAGCTCACAGTCGCCCTCCTAGAGGAGCAGCTGCTAGCGGCCGAAAAGAGCATTGTAGCTGTCGGTGCTGCTCGTGGCGCTCCTCGCACCCCCATCTTTGAGGGGTGTTCTCCCTCTCCCCTCGCTCCCTCCTACGCTACTGCTGCTGCTGTTGACTTCCTTGGTGCTGAGTCTGTTGGCGCTGCTTCTGCTCCTGGTGGGAGGCGCCGCACCGGCAAGGGCAAGGGGGGCAAGGGTGGCGGGGGTGGCGCTGGGGGGGGAGGAGGTGGGGGAGGTGGGGGGGGAGGCGGTGCTGGAGGGAGCGGTGGCGGGAGCGCTGGTGGGAGTGGGGTCGGCGGTGGAGGCGGGGGCGGCGGAGGAAGCAGTGGCAGTAGTGGCGGCGGCGGCGGTGGCGGCGGTGGCGGTGGTGGCGGTGGTGGCGGTGGCGGTCGGAGCGGTGGTAGTGGTGGCGGCGGAGGTCGGAGTGGAGGCACTGGCTCGGGCCAGAGCTCCCAGCAGCAGCAGCGTCCCCAGACGACCCAGCAACTTCGTGAGTGGCTTGCTCAGCGTGGGACGTCGGGGGGCAGTGGCCGCTGTTCCTATGTCATTCGCACAGGTGACCGCAAGGGACAGACGTGTGGGAGGTTCCACACCCCGTACCGCTGCTTCTCCCGCCTTGACGACGCTTGGCGTGAGGAGATGGGCGAGGATGTTGAGCGCCCCCGCTGGGCTGAGCTCATGAGGGCTGGTGTTGATATCTTTGCTCTTGACTATGATGCTATTATTGCTGCCATGTATGCATTGACTGTTAGTGCCGAGGGAGACTGTTACTTGTGTGTGCCGCCTGACCCAGGTATAGAGCCCGCTGCCCTGGGTACTAGTGAGTCTGCTCTCTCAGGTACAGCACCCACAGAGACTGCTCTCTCAGGTACCGCACCGGCTGAGGCCTGTCACACCTTCACCCTTGACTCAGGTGCTTCCCGCTGTTTCTTTCGTGACAGTACTGAGCTCACACCGCTTCCTGCACCGGTCCCAGTCTCCTTGGCTGACCCCTCTGGGGGCCCAGTCCTTGCCCAGTCCACCACTGTGCTCCCTTGTCCGGCGGTTCCGTCTGGCTCGTTGTCGGGTTTCCACCTCCCCTCGTTCTCGACGAACCTGGTGAGCAACGCTGTCATCCAGGATCAGTGGGTTGACACCTTTACCCCTGGAGGACAACGTGTGGCGATCTGCACGTGCTCCAGGACCGGCCGTCACCTGGCTACGTTTACCCGTCGGCCGGGGTCGAGTCTCTACACACTGACCACTGCGTCTCCTCAGGTCGCTGCTGTCGGTCAGGTGTCCGTGTCAGGTCTGGTGGCCCACGCCTGTGAGTGTCGTTCCCTGTCGCACCAGACTCTTCTCTGGCACCACCGCCTGGGTCACCCCTCCTTGCCACGCCTCCGTGGCATGCACCGTCGCCGCCTTGTGTCTGGTCTTCCCAGGTCCCTCCCTCCCCTCCCTGCCTCGCCTGCGCCGCCTTGCCTTCCTTGCGTCGAGGGGCGGCAGCGCGCCGCTCCTCACTCCTCCTCGTTCCCCCCGACAGAGGCTCCTCTGCAGACCCTCCACCTGGACGTGTGGGGCCCAGTTCGCGTTCGTGGCCAGGGCGGTGAGCGGTACTTCCTGCTGGTCGTCGACGACTACTCGCGTTACACCACGGTCTTCCCCTTGCGCACCAAGGGTGAGGTCCCTGCTGTTCTGATCCCTTGGATCCGCACAGTTCGTCTCCAGCTCCGCCGCCGTTTCCGGACGGATCTTCCTGTCCTGCGTCTGCACTCTGACAGAGGTGGTGAGTTTTCCTCCGATCTCTTGAGGACCTTCTGTCAGGCGGAGGGCATCGAGCAGACCTTCACGCTTCCGGACTCCCCACAGCAGAATGGGGTTGCTGAGCGCCGCATTGGCCTGGTCATGGAGGTCGCTCGTACCTCCTTGGTCCACGCGGCGGCTCCCCATTTTCTGTGGCCGTTTGCTGTCCGGTACGCCGCGCATCAGCTCAACCTCTGGCCCCGTGTCTCCTTGCCGGAGACCTCGCCCACACTGCGTTGGACGGGGGAGGTTGGCGATGCGTCGCGCTTCCGGGTGTGGGGTGCTCGTGCCCTTGTCCGCGATACGTCCGCGGACAAGCTCTCCTCCCGCACCATTCCCTGTGTCTTCCTTGGCTTTGTCCCTGACGCGCCGGGCTGGCAGTTTTACCACCCCACCTCGCGCCGGGTCTTCGCCTCTCAGGATGTCACCTTTGACGAGTCGGTCCCTTTTTCCCTTCTCTTCCCCTACCGCACTGCCCCCCTCCCTCCCCCGCCGCTTTTCCTTGCTCCTGGTCCCCCTCCGGTAGACCCCCTTCCCCCTCAGGGTCCTGCTCCTTCAGGTGTCTCTCAGGTAGACCCTCCTCCCGTCGCTGAGCCTGTCGAGGTCACAGGTGACTCAGGTGCTGCTGCAGGTGGTGCTGCTGGGAGTGCTGAGCCTGGGGGTGCTGAGCCTGCGGGTGCTGGGCCTGGGAGTGCTGGGACTGCGGGTACTGGAGCTGGGGGTGCTGAGCCTGGGGGTGCTACGACTGGGGGTGCTGAGCCTGCGTGTACGGAGTCTGGGGGTGCTGAGCCTGGGGGTACTGCGCCTGAGGGTACGGAGTCTGGGGGTGCTGCTGCTGAGTCTACGGAGCCTGGGGTTGCTGCGTCTGGGGGTGCTCTTCCTGGCGGTACTGGAGCTGCTGGAGCTGACGACGCTGGAGCTGACGGTTCTGGACACGGTGGTCCTGCTGGTTCTGGAGGTGCTGGCGAGGGGAGGTCTGCCGCTGCTGGGGCCTCTGGTGCTGACGTCGCCGACTCGGGGGGTGCTGCGGCGGAGGGTGCTGGTCCAGGTGCTTCTGGTGCTCCGGGTGCTGGAGGTGCTGGCGGAGCTCCGCCGTCGCGCCTGTTCTTCGCTCCTCCGTCGCCGTCGGCTTTGCCGCCGCCTGACACGGTGCTTCGCCAGGTTCTTTCCCTCCCGTCTTCCACTGGCCTTCCCCTTCAGCCTGGCTCCCCCCTCCCTGCTCCTGTGCCTTATACTGCACAGCCGGACTCGCTTACGGAGCGTCGTGAGCCTGCGTCTCGTCCTGCCTCGCCTGTTCGCGCTGCTCGCACTGCTCGCACTGCGCGCACTGGTCCCACTGGTCGTCGTGTCGCGCGTCCGCGTCCTCCTCCTGTTCCTGGCACGCATATTATGGCCCTTCGTCCTTCCACTGGTCCACAGCGTGTCCCCCTACCGTCTCCTCCTGCGTCTTCTCTTCCTGACGTTCCCGACCCTGAGTCTGACAGTGTTCGTGCTGCCCACCCTACTGTTACGCGTCTTCTCGCCACTGTTGTCACTGACCCGTCGTTTGAGTCTGCTGCTGCGTCTGCCCTGGTCGCTGAGCTTGTCGACTTTGCTGCTGCCTGTCGTCTAGACTACGCCGCCAGTCTTGTTGCTGGGTCTGAGTCTGTTTGTCCTCCGTCCGTCGGGGGTGAGTGTGCTCTTGGCACGGACGTCCTTGAGGACAGGCAGGAGGACTTTGACTCTCTTGCGGCTGCTGTACCTCATCTCGTGGCCTGGTTGCTTGCCCCTGAGGGAGACCCGGATGCACTAGACATCCCCACTCCGCGCTCTTACGCAGAGGCGATCTCGGGTCCCTACTCCTCTCAGTGGCAGACAGCCATGGACGCAGAGATGGCATCCTGGAAGTCCACAGGCACCTACGTCGACGAGGTTCCCCCTCCTGGGGCGAACATCGTCGATGGCATGTGGATTTTCAGGGTGAAGCGGCCGCCAGGTTCTCCGCCTGTCTTCAAGGCTCGTTACGTTGCTAGAGGCTTCAGTCAGCGTCAGGGGGTTGACTTCTTCCAGACCTTCTCCCCCACCCCGAAGATGACCACTCTTCGGGTTCTACTGCACGTTGCTGCTCAGCGTGACTACGAGCTTCACTCTCTTGACTTCAGCACAGCGTTCTTGCAGGGCAGCCTGCACGAGGAGATCTGGCTGCGCCGCCCACCTGGCTTTACTGGGTCGTTTCCTCCTGGTACCCAGTGGAGCCTCCGGCGGCCAGTCTACGGTCTCCGCCAGGCGCCACGTGAGTGGCACGACACACTGAGGACGACACTTGCGGCTCTTGGGTTCGCGCCGTCTACTGCTGACCCGTCGCTGTTCCTGCGCACAGACACGTCGCTGCCGCCGTTCTACATTCTCGTGTACGTCGACGACTTGGTTTTTGCTACTGCTGACACTGAGGCACTCGCTCGTGTGAAGTCGGAGCTGCAGAAGAGACACACCTGCACTGACCTGGATGAGCTGCGTAGCTACCTTGGCTTGCAGATCACCCGGGACAGAGCACGCCGCACCATTACCCTGACTCAGTCACACATGGTGCAGCAGGTCCTTCAGCGCTTCGGCTTCCAGTTCTCCTCACCACAGGCCACACCTCTGGCTACCAGCCACTCGCTCTCAGCTCCACCTTCGGACGAGTCCGTAGAGCCGAGTGGCCCGTACCCAGAGCTTGTAGGCTGCCTCATGTACCTGATGACTTGCATGCGACCTGACCTCGCGTACCCTCTTAGCATCCTTGCTCGTTACGTTGCGCCTGGGAGACACAGGCGAGAGCACTGGGAGGCTGCTAAGAGGGTGCTGCGTTACTTGTGCAGTACGTCAGGCATGGGGCTGGTGCTTGGAGGACGCGACAGAGTTGTCCTCACTGGTCACTCGGACGCTTCTTGGGTTGACGACCTGGCTACGCAGCGGTCGTCACAGGGTTACACCTTCAGCCTTGGCTCTGGTTCTGTCTCGTGGCGGTCCACCCGCTCTTCTTCTGTTCTCGGCTCTAGTTGTGAGGCTGAGATCTACGCCACGGCCATGGCTGCACAGGAGTTACGCTGGCTCACCTACCTGCTGACTGGCTTGGGAGAGCGGCCTAGTTCTCCTCCAGTTCTGTACGGTGACAACAAGGCGGCCCTTGCCTTGTGTCAGGAGCACAGACTGGAGCACAGGACGAAGCACATTGCTCTTCGCTACTTTCTTGCTCGAGAGCTTCAGCAGCGCGGTCAGCTTCGGCTTGTGTACGTGGACTCGAAGGCCAACACTGCTGATATCTTCACCAAGGCGCTCCCGCCTAGTGATCATCAGCGACACTGTACTTCTTTAGGCCTTGTGTCCACATTCCCTCATTTGCTTACTGCTTGACTTTCTTTGTACTGTACTTTATATATATCTTGTTGCTTGCTTACTAGGTTTTGATCACTGTGTTGTTTGTCTTGTACTATATCTAGCACTGCATGTGAACTGGCCTTGAGGCCTTTGCTTGTGCTCGGAGTGTGGTGACGTTGTGATCCACCCTGGGCTTGCGTTGCTTTGCTGGACTGGTCTTGTGACCCTTTGTTCTCCCCCACTTTGCCTATGGGGGTGTGTTAAATTGTAATGTGTTATATGTTGGTAGGCTGTAGTGGGGTAGCCAATATGGGGTACAACCCCAACTAGGGTTTCCTATTTGTACCCTTGCTTCTTTCAATCCAACCATTCTTGCCTAGTTCTATTAACAGTGGGGAGGGTTAACGGTTATAAAATAAAAATATTCGTTGACGGTGGGGCGAGCCACAGTCTCGTCAACCTGGCAACGGCCAAAAAAATTGGGGTGAAGCTGACCAGGTGTCTGCCGGAGATCGATGCAAGGCTGGTGGACGGGACATCGCTGGCCATCCGAGATGAAGCGCGAAAAATTCGGATACAGTGCGGCGACAAATTCGGGTTTGGTATGAGAATGTTGGCGACGACGTTGGACGGCTGCGATGTGCTGCTGGGGCGGGATTGGCTGCAGCGCTTCAATCCGACGATCGACTGGACGACTGGGGCGTGCGTCGTAAGGGGATACGGAGGGAAGACGACGCTTCCGAAATGGACGGAGCCGGAGCCGGTGACGACACGTGTCAACGCGGTCAACATGCAGCGTGCGATGAACAGCGGAGCTCAAGCCTTCTTGGTGCACCTGTACGAGGTGGCAGCTTCCGAGAAAATCGCGGACATCGACACCCTCTGCGCGGCAGTCCCCGAGGAATTGGCGAGCATCATTCGGAAGTATCCCGAAATTTTCGCGGATGACCTCCCGGATGGCTTGCCCCCCCAACGACCTGAGGATCATCGGATCCAGCTGGAGCCAGGAGCGCAACCTACTGTTCGGACACAGTGGCGGCTCAGCCAACCAGAGCTCGCCGAGTTGCGGGCCCAGCTGGACTATCTGCTTGCCAAGGGATTCATCCGCCCAAGCACGTCGCCGTATGCAGCGCCGATACTGTTCACGCCGAAGAAGGACGGGGGCCTACGCATGTGCATTGATTATCGGGCGCTGAATCGGGTCACGATAAAGTCGCGTTACCCGATCCCGCGAACCGACGATCTGCTGGATCAACTTCGCGGAGCTCGGTATTTTTCGAAAATCGACCTGCGAGGAGGCTACCACCAAATTCGCGTGTTCGCCGACGACTGCCCGAAGACCGCTTTTCGCACCCGCTACGGCAGTTACGAGTTCACAGTGATGCCGTTCGGTCTGACAAACGCGCCCTCGACGTTCCAGCTCACCATGAACGGGATTTTTCGGGACATGCTGGACAAGAAAGTCATCGTGTATCTGGACGACATCCTGGTGTACAGCGCAACAAAAGATGATCATCTGCGGGATTTAGAGGAGGTGTTCCGGCGTTTACAGGGGCATCGGCTGATTACGAAGGGGTCTAAGTGCGAGTTCCTAAAGCCGGAATTGGAATTTTTTGGGCACGTGGTTTCCGGTGAAGGGATCAAAATCGACCCGCGTAAGGTGGACGCCATCGCTAAGTGGAAGCCGCCTACTAATATCCCTGAATTGCAAAGTTTTTTGGGGTTTGTTAACTACGTTCGTCGTTTTGTACCTAATATGGCAGGGATAACCAAGCCGCTGACCGACCTGCTGCATCACGACAGTGATTTTCGGTGGGGGGAGAGGGAGCAGTCCGCCTTCGACGCCCTCAAAAACATTTTGAAGTCACCCCCGGTACTCCGCCTCGCCGACCCATCTCGACCGTTCGAAGTCGTCACGGACGCCAGCGATTTCGCCGTCGGCGCCGTCCTGCTACAGGACTTCGGCCAAGGGCTGCAACCCATCGCCTACGAATCACGCAAGATGCAGCCACCCGAGCGCAACTACCCAGTCCACGACAAGGAGATGCTGGCCATCGTCCATGCATTCCGCGTCTGGCGCTGCTACCTCACGGGAGCCGACGTGACCATTCGGACCGACCACAAATCACTACAGTACATGCGCACGCAACCAACACTCAACCCGCGACAAATCCGGTGGTTGGACTTCCTCGAGTCCAATTTTTGGTACAACATCACGTACAAGAAGGGCGCCAACAACATCGCCGACGCCCTCACCCGGCCATCAATGCAGAATGCGGCGGTACTAATCGCCCACACCAACCCGATGCTGACGGGACTATTCACCCACGGCTACAAGATCGACAGGTTTTTTCGGAATCCGCAATAACAGGCTGCTACACCGCACGGTAAATACTACCTAAAAGCCGGTACGAACCGGATTTGGGTACCAGCATACCAGCCTTTACAAAAGCTGCTGACGCAGGAGGTTCACGACTCCAACCTTTCCGGGCATTTCGGCACCGACAAAACACTGAAGCTGCTGCAGCGGAATTATTACTGGCCGGACATGTTCACTGATGTGCAGCGCTACGTGTCAACCTGCCCGACCTGCCAAGCAATGAAGTCGTCGCGACAACGGCCAGCCGGACTGCTGCAACCCCTCGAGCCACCCGAACGACCGTGGCAACAGGTGACGATGGATTTCGTCACGGGGCTACCAGCTGGCGCGAGTGGCAACGACTCGGTGCTGGTCGTCGTCGATCGCCTAACGAAAATGGCGCATTTCGCCCCATGCCGAACGACGATCACAGCCGAAGATACAGCCAAACTGTTCATCTCCACCGTCGTACGCCTACACGGGTTACCTTCGGCGATCATCAGCGATCGAGATCCGAAATTTACGTCGAAGTTCTGGCAGGAGACGTGGGCACAGTACCGTCATCACCCGGATATAAGACAGTGTTGAATAGTAGACAGGGGTTGTCTATTATACGGGTGTCTCTTATAAACAGGCTAGCCTCATTATAAGACACCTATTTGTGTGTACGGGTTAAGAAAGTGTAGGAGTTAGGGGCAAATGTATAGCGAGGGGGTATCTTCTAAACGGTTCTTTGTCCATTTATAAGATTTATAAGACACCCTAAACCATCCCGTTTACAAGATAACTCAAGCATTTTTGCCCGTGTACGAGATAAGACATATATGTCTTATATCCGGGCGATGACGGTACGGTACCCGCCTGCAATTTTCGTCGTCATACCACCCGCAAACCGACGGACAGACGGAACGGACAAATCAGACCATGGAGCAACTGATTCGCACCAACTGCCCAGATATCCGCAAGTGGGAGGATTCGCTGCCGATGCTGGAATTCGCGTACAACAACGCCCCTTCGGCCACGACTCGACAATCGCCTTTCTTCCTAAATTACGGGATAGACCCCGTGGTACCCTCTTCAACGACTGTGGACAACCCGGTACCACGCTCGCAGCAGTTTGTCACGGAGCTGCAGACCGCCCGCACGAAAGCAGCTGATTTTATTCGACGGGCTAATACCACAGCCAGCCACCAGGCGGACAAGCATCGACGGAATTTACCCTTCTGCGTAGGGCAGGTTGTGCTCTTGGACACCAAGAATCTTCGTCTGCCGCAGCCCGCGAAATTACGGCCCCGATACGTGGGACCATTTCGGATCATCCAGATGGTGACACCTGTCACCGCGAAGCTGCTGCTGCCCGACGACTGGAAAATTCATGACGCGTTCCACGTCAGCCTACTGCGTCATTACGAACAGCCGCAGTCGCCAGCTGTTGCTCGGCCAACCATCGCGCCGACCACCCGTCCAGTAGCAGAACCCACGCTGGAACCTTGGAAGATTCTCAACCATCGCGTGGACGTAACCGCCGCCGGCCGCGCGGTGAAATTCCTACTTCGCTGGAAAGAACGCACGAGCGAGGACGACACGTACGTCAACGCGGACTCGCTACTGGGACATCCGGTTGTGGATGCTTACCTGGCCCGCCGAGGTGTCTCGGATATTCACCACCTTTCTTAAAGGGGGGGGTAGTGTAAGGAATTTTTCGGATTCCTTACTGGGTCACTCCGTACGCGTACAACCCCGACTTTCGGAAAACCAGGCTCGGCCCGCCGACCTCGCCTTCCGAGCCACCACCGCGTCGCCTTCGGGTTTTCCAACCCCGAACCTGCACCCAACCATCTCGCGACCCCGCGACCTCGGCCTAGCTAGCCTTGCTATATTGTGCCTAGGCCTCGTTGTTCATTCAGACGTTGTAATCACTTCCGCGTTATTGAATTCTGCGCACTCTTTCATTCACAACTCATAACAAGAACCGCGGATAAAAAGCTGGTTCAGATCACCTAGCCATATCCTTGCTGGTTCAGAACTCATCATAATATACACAAGAATCAAGGTACAGGTGTTCCAGGTTAAAGGCCATTGCTAGATGAGTCCATTTTCCATCTTGAGTAGAATTTTCCGATATTGCCTAGGGTTGTCCCGACCCCTATAGTCCCATCTTTGGTGGGAAATTTTGAGGCTTGACCGAATCATTGCACGAATCAGCTCCGCAGCCAATCAGAGGCTCCAAATTGAACCATCCCAACATCCGGAGAAAATTATAGATAAGGGATCATCGATTCGACATTTAACCTCCAAATTCTAAGTAATTGTTTTTCTTGACCGTGATCACTTCTCAATCCTGTTGCGCGGTCTCCAGCGCGCTCGACGATGACATCACGTTTATCTCGTTTACAGGGTAAAACAGAAGTTTTTACCTTCTAATCGACCCCCAAACCATAGTTTATTTTGTTTTCTTTTTCCCGTTGGTCATGCGAAATTGATCAGCGCGTGGAAGCGTGTGACAAGAAGTTGAAGCCAGCGCGGTCCAAATTTAAGAAAAAGACCAAAAACCAAACATTTTAGCAAACAAACCACTATTCATGTAAATTGTCTGAACGGGACTATAAATATCGCGTTTTGCCTGGGGTTTGAAAATTTCGGCATACAGTCCACGCGCTTCGGCTCAACCCGTCGGACTATAAGCCGAAACACCTGTAATCAGGATTGATGATGATGTGATGTAGGCGGAATGCCCCAACATCCTCTGGATGGTCTACAGCGAGACAAAAAGAGCCAGTTGATGCGGTGCGGTGCGGTGTGAGCCTTGGCAACGAGCTTAACCTTGAGAAAACATACTGAACCGTACTGTATGATCAGCGGTGCAACGCGCGGGCACCCTCTGACAGACATTTAGCGCAGAACTTCGAATTTGAACACAACCAATCGCACCGATGCGCGCCAAATGCCCCCTCTGACACTACCAGCACCGCTCCCCCTGCCACCTTTTTCAAACACGCTCCACCCACCTCTCGTGCATTCACCCACCACAGCAGGCAGCGACACCTAGTGACCTAGTCGCACTGATCTCAACTCATCCACGATATAGACACCTATCGCAAACGCTTCCCCGCCTACTTTTGCCCCTGTAGAAACTCTGTCACCGCCAGCGGCCGTCCTCGAAACCTCGAGATTTCCTTCCATTGCTGCTTGTGTTGGTGCCGCCTAAGAAATAGACGCCTCAGGGGTTTTCCCCATCCAAGCTTCCGTAGTTGTCACCGGAACATGGGAGTTAAGAGCCTCTGGTCGCTCCTCGAGCCGGCGAGACGGACCATTCCACTCGAAGATCTCGAGTAAGACCCGACTAGCACAGCCCGCTTGTCAATGACCTCGTTCCTCTCTCCGCATTCCACGCCTAGCGGTATCGCTGAGTCTAGAGATTAATAGTTCCTCCCGAGCGCTCTAACCTGATTCCCGAGCCTCATATTACTCCGTCGCCGTGCGCGCAGGAACAAGACCATCTGCGTGGATCTCTCCTATTGGATCGTTCAGTTCGCCGCTAGCTGCCAGAACGGTCCACCGCAGTCGGGCGGGCAGAGCAATCAGAAGCCGCATCTTCGCGGAATATTCCACCGCCTGCGCGCGCTGAAAGCGCTAAACTGCCACGTCATCTTCGTTACAGGTGTGATTGAGCTATCCCCTCCTTATTCCTTCCTCCGTTACATTCGTTGCGACACGCTAGCGTTACCTCTCCCATTTCCTTCGCGGTTGAGTCGCGTCCCTGTCCGTCGCTCCTCCTTGCCCGTTCGTACTGATCTTACGCCTTTGAATGGTCGTCGCTTGCACCGTCGCTCGTCTGTCGCCCACTATCGCCTCCCGACATATCCCACGTCAGATGGCGACGTGCCAGCTGTCAAGCGCGCGACGTACCAGCAGAGGAGGGCGGACGATGCCGCCACGTCACACCCTCACTGGCGCCGCGCGGGTCGAGGCACCGCTGCCGCAGGTTTTGCTAGAGCCATTGTCACAGGTTCAGCGGCGGCCACTGGTGAAGCTGACTCAGGCGCACAGCCTACTAACAAGGTAGAGCATTCTCCTTTCTTTAACCCCGAGCATCTCCTTTCTTTCACCCCTGATTGAATCCATCCGCCATGCGTCATGCTGCGCACTGTGATACACACTCACCACCTCCCTTTCCGCTTCTCTTCATCATTCCCTCCTCCCTCCCCCGCGGTCCTTTCCCCCAGGCCCCCCGCGCCCCTGAGGGCGCGCTGAAGAGGCGGAGGGGGACTGAGTTTGCGCGCATGGTGGCGGACGCGAAGGCGCTAGGGGCAGCGTGGGGCGTGCCGTGCATTGACAGGTGGGGAGGGGGGGGTGGGGTGGGGGGGGGAGGTGGGGTGGTGGGGGGGTTGGGATTGGGAGGGACTTGTAAGGAGGGGAAGTGTTTTCTTGTGAAGGTCATGACATGGGCAGCACGAGGAGTGTTACTTGATGCAGCATGAAGTGTTGGGGCAGCATGGGGCGAGCCGTGCATTGACAAAAGAGGGGTGTGCCCAATGAAAAGAGTGGTTCTTGTCGGTGAGGCATCATCAATATGGCAGGGGGAATCCGCCATGCTTCTCCCATCACACCCAGACGGAACGTCTTGTACCCTTCTGTGTGTGCCATGGCTTGTGCCAGAGGCACAGTGATTCTTGTCTCGTCCCCTCCACTCCTATCCCGCCTTAATCTCCTCTAGCGTCTCTCATCCTATGCTTTCGCCCTCCCTGCACTCCCACCACCAGTCCTGAGGAGGCAGAAGCTCAGTGCGCGCTTCTCAACGCATCTGGCGTGTGTGTGAGTGCTCGTATCTCCACTCACCGTGCCCTCTCTCTCACTTCCTCCTCCCTTCACTCGCACTCTCCTCCCTTCTTCTCATACGTTTCTTCCCTATGCAAGTGAACCAGAAATGTAAAGATACAAATTTCATTCCTCTGCCCCATCTATGGGCTCATGCTGCACACACACACACCGCACTCATCACCCCCACCGCACTCATCACCCCCACCGCCTCTCAACTATCCACCTATGCATCAGGACGTGGTGTGTACGGGCGACTCTGACGCGTTTCTGTTTGGAGCCAAGGCCGTGGTTCGGGATATCTGCCTGCACAAAGGTGCGTATGGCTAGAGTGTGTTGTTTGAGCAGGGATGCGAGGGGTGCACGGGCGAAAGTGAGCAGCCAAGCGGTAGTTGGGCCACTGTGGGAGGGTTTCGCATGGATGGAAGGGCGTGGCTGCAGTGCAAACACCTTGTATCCTCCTCCTCATCCTCCCCCTCTTGCTGGTACGTAGACCATTCCCCTCCCTGCGCTCAATGCTCTCCCTGCTGTTCCGCCGCCAGGTGTCAACTGGGCTGTCCTCTACACTGCAGCGGACATCTCGGCCTCGCTCAGCCTCGGCCGAAACTCACTAGTGAGAGCCCACTTATGTCATGCCACGCCGTGCATGCCTTACCATGTCATATTATCTACCATTTGAGTTGTGACTCAAAGTTCCGCTCCACTCCTATCCCTCTCTCTTGTGCTCAGCCCGTCCTCGCATTCGTTCTGTGCTGTGCTGTGATCTTCCGCTGCATTGTTATTCAGATCGCCATGGGGCTATTTCTAGGCTCAGACTACTTGCAAGGCGTCTCCACTGCTCCCACGCTCCGTGCTAGAGTGAGTGCTCTGCTGCCCCCATTCCGTGTGAATCTTAGCTATTGTAGTCAAGCATCCCAGCCCATCCCTTCCAGTCTCATTACATTCTCTAGCCCACTCAAGTCAAACGAACCCCACGCATTCCCTCTCTATCACCTCCTCTTCCCCAACTTCACCTACCAGCAAGGAGCGGTGCAGAGGGTGGCAACACTGGGCGAGACGGTGTGCTAGCATCTATAAGGGAAAGAGGCCTGGCTGCCATTGCTGCTCCCAAAGCTCGCAGGAGAGTGGGACCTGGCACAGGGGCGCAAGGGAAGAAAGGACAGCAGAGGCGGAAAGGAGTTGGAGGAGGGGAAGGGAAAGGCAGGGGAGGTGTAACAGATTCTAGTGAGAGCGGTATGAGTGGTAGTGTTGGTGTTGGTACAGGGGGTGGCATTGGGGGAGAGGGGAATCCGTCAGCAGGAGAAGGAGGGCATGAGCGAGGGGCGAGGGAGGTGGAGGAGGGGGGGGAAGAGCAGGCGAGGGAGGATGCTGCGAGGGTGATAGAAGCGTTTCTGAATCCTCCGTGTCACGACGCTGCATCGGATGCTGTCAAAAGGTAAGGACACGCACGGTTGTGTTGCGTTGATGTATATGGAAGCCGGGAAGTGATACAATGTAACGTATGCTGAAGTGGCAGCAGCAAGCGGTGTTCAGGAGGAATATGATAAGATGAGGTATCTATGCGCTAGCAGCTACTGAGTTTGTGTGTTGCATTTGATGGCAACACTCAAGTCACACGTTGACTGGCCCCACTTTCCATAATTGCACTTGGCTTCTCTCCATTTCACCAGTCCCTGCTGCTATTTTTTCCCAACGTTCTCTACATTCCCCTCTTTTACCCCATCATGCATGTTCCAGTGCGTTACAGAAGCACTGCAGCCCTTCATATGCTGACATCGTCGCCTTCTGTGACAGGCACATGGCATGGCCTGCTGACGTCACAGGTGCGTGTGCCATGGGACGTTGACTGCCTACCACATGTCCTCAAGTGAAGCTGCAACCCTTCTCATCTCCTTTTGCTAGTTTCTACTTGCCTTTCCCTTCTCCATCGCCACCATACCCAGTATGGTACATTGGTACCATACTAGGCAAACTAGAACCCAATCCTTCCCTTCTTCTTCCCTTTCAATGCTCCTACTACCCCCACAGCCCGCCCCCTGTGAATCCACCCCCACGTTACCCACCACGGTACACTGGGTTCACAATAACAGAATGAGATGCCATCCTTTCCCTTTTTCTCCCCATGACACGCTCCATCCGCCCTTGCCCCCTGCCCCCACCACACTCAGCACGGTACATTGGGTCAAAGCTAGCAGAACGAGACCTCAGGCGCTTGCTGCTGGTGCAGCAGGCAGCAGAGATCTGTGTGACACCAGGGAAGGAAGCTTCCAGGGAACCCGAGGAAGTCGGGGGGATGCTAGATGGAGTGAGGTACAGGGTGGGCGGCATAGTGAAGGAGCGGTGGGTGGCTGGTCATAGGATGTTCGAGGTTTCGTGGACCGGGCAGCCTGAAGTTGAAAACTCGGTTGTTCGGGCAGAATTACTCACGAGGTAAGTGGTTGGTGTTGGAATTGTCGTGAGGAGTTCCTTCTGCCTTGTCTTGAGGAGTTGCCCTTGTTTTTGGATGTACTAAACGTTGTTGCTGCACTGGCAGGGTTCATCCGGAAATGGTGCAAGCATATGAAGCAGAGAAGGAGGCTGGAAGGAAGAAGGGCCGACGGAAACAGCAGAAGAAGGCAATGGAGACGAGGGAGGCGAAGGAGAAGGAAACGATGGAGAAGAGTGAGTTCATGACTGGCTTGAGAGAGGCACCCATAAATGATGCTTGTGGCGGATATACGGAGTGGGAGGATGAGACGGAGTACCAGCAGACTCAAGGTGTGGCAGAGCAACCAGTCCATACAGATAATTCAGTGGCAGAGTGGTCACGTACATTGCTGTTTTCAGTAACGAATGGCAGCAGTGAGAGAATCAGTGCAGATGCGGGTACATCTGCTGATTTGGAGGGAGACAGGGAGCCATTCAGCAGATTGGAGCCCAGCCTCTATGATCAGTTGGGCTTGCCCTCCAGAATCAGGCAGATCGAAAGCGACCAGGCTGCTCTATCCTCTGCACAGAATCATGACATACAAGCAAGGGGAGCGGTGCATCAGATGAAGAAGATTGTTGAGAGTGCGAGCCATGAGGAGGATGTGGTTGAAGCGGGAAGGCAGGAAGTGGGAGTGCTGAAGCGCTGCCAGAAAGCAGATGTGAAGCCTGTGGAGAGCAGAAGCAGGGGAGCAGTGAAAAGCAATGAGAATGGGCTGCTGTGGGTTTGGCAGCAGGAGGACTACCCACCCAAGGAGCAGCAGAAGGGAAAGAGAAGCAGGGTGCATGACCGTAGTGCTGTACAGAATGCTCAGCAACGGAGAGGGGGTCCATTGATTGACTTGACAAACATGACCACCCTGCAAAATGACACACAGAATTCAACGACCGCGGTTGAGTCAGTTGGGATAAGCAATGGCGGAAAGGCTGTGAGTGATTGCATTGACTTGGTTCACCTGGGTAACGATGACAGCCCTGGTGGAATGCGTGGAAGAGGACAGGCAGGAGGAGGAAGCAAGCTCGTGAGAAGAGACAGCGTCCATGGTGGACCAAACAGATGGGTTTCTTCTGGCAAGCATGAAGTGGTGGACTTGGACACTCCAGAGTCTGTCACCGTGAAGGTGGCTTTGAGGGGAAATGCCATGCTTCAAGAGGCAGGAGGAGGCTGTCTATTGGCTTCTAAACTCGACTTCGCGGTAGCCAATTGGGAGGGAGAAAGTAGTTGCGCTTTGCTGAACTTGATTGATTTGGAGGACAGCGATGACTAGATTGCTAAGGTGGCTTATTTCTGTACCTCCTGAACTACAAACACCTTCCTGAAGATAACCCAGATCGTCGATCGACTTTCTCATGTCTACTTGTCGAAAGCTAAATATTTCTGCCAAATAGCACGAGATTGCAGCGACCGTGATTAGTTTTTCACAAACCGTCGTACTCGATGGGACATCTTACCCTACGTGTTGCGCTAGACGGCTCCGCCGCTTTCACCAGTATTCAAGATGCAGTGGACGCCATCCCAGGCAAAAGCCAACCAACGATCATACAGATCGACCCAGGCACTTACTTCGAACAGGTCCGCAAACCACAAGCAACGTGTTCTGATAATAGATTTGTCAGATTGCAAGAAACCGCTGTTATTGACGTTTCAAGCATCAGTGAGCCGCTAAGATTAACAGTGCTTTTTCCCCCATGTGTAACCATTCCCGTCAGGTTCTAGTTCCATCGTCCAAGAAATGCATAAGATTCATCGGGACTGGACCTTCATGGTCAACGATAATCTGTTTCGACGCATTCAACGGAAAAGCTCGACCTCCGCATGCACGTCGCGCCTTAGGCGATCGTACGACTCATGTATACAACACGTACGATTGTGCCACAGTTCAGGTAAGAGATTGCAAGCGCTCTAGCAATGCCAACTTCGAGTCTCTAGTTATGCCAATCGTTGCCCATTTCACAATGTTCCCAGGTGGAGGCTTCAGGCATTACTATGGTTAACATTGTCATCGTCAACCAATCAAGGCCAGGCTGTGGCGGTCAGTCACGGCAAAATCAGGCAGTGGCGTTTCGCACGTCGGGAGACGAGGTTCAGCTCCATGGGTGCTGGCTACGAAGCTGGCAAGCGACGCTTTACGCTCATCAAGGGCGGCAGGTGAGCACCCTCCTAGTCGACATTGGAATCTAATTACGCCTATCTTGTTGTCAAAGAAACAATGCTTTCAACGGCAAGTTTCAACCATGCAGAACAAAATGCTTCTAAATATATCAGATGTAGTACAAGTGGAAAAATTATAAACACGGGTATGAATGACACTCGAGGCATGAGGTTGTAAGGATGGTGCCAGAGCCAGCATCAGAAGGCGTAGGGGTCATCCACATTAACTTCGGAAACCTGCCAGTCAGCATTGTATCCAGTCGTAACCTGTGGAGAGGTAAGCTTTGTATGTTTGAACAAGTGAGCAAGTATGGAACGATGGAGTTTGAACAAACCTTAGCGAAGTCCATCTTGGAATCATTAGGATTGATGTCGCCTTCCTGTAAGTTAAGATGCTGTCAGGAGAGGAATTGGAAATAGCAAAACCGTCATAAGAAGAGATGTAGTACCATGTGCTTCAGCTGCTTCTTCTTGGAAAACGTAGATGTAGCTTTGGTGACGAAATCCAACTGGGGCAAACCAAAACATTTGTCAAGATTCTCTCTTCACCAAAGGTAAAGCATTGCTGAAGGGTACTTGCCTGTTTGGAAGTAGCAGCTTTTGCGTCCAAAACGAGATCCTGCTGCTGTTGCGTAGATATTGCTGGCTGGAGCCTCAACTTCTTCCCCGAAAGTTTTTTCTGTAAAATCAGAGATTGTAAGAGAATTCTCACCCTGAAAACGTCATAGTCAGAAGCGTGGACAACCCACCCGTGACTTCAGTGTCTTTGATGCAGTAAGATTCAGTGTTTCAGCGGCTACATTGGTCGCAGGAGTGGGGTCTTGCAACTTCTGTGCACAACCGAGATACTGGATAAGTCAATACTCATGAAGCAAAAGTCCCAGACGTTCTGCTCATTCCATTTCTACCTTTTCCAGATGCTGTGCAGCTTGACTTTTCCCTGAATCCACATCCTTAGCTTCCATGACTTCCTTGGCTTCACCTGACTTGGCCTGCACAAACTCGGATGATTGATTAAGAAGAAGTGCTGACAGCGGATTTCGCACCGTTTAAAAGTCTTACCGTTTCCTCTGTCAGGCTGTCACGTTGTGACTTGAAAGAGGATTCTTGTTCTAATTTCCTCTTCCTCAAAGAACTGTCAAAGCCCATCCGTTGAGTTTTCAGTGCGTTCTCATGATCCAGCTTCATAGCTTTAAGGATGCTGTCATGCTCCAGATCTTTCTTCTTGATGACGTTCTCGTGCTCCATCTGGGTCTTTCGAAGACTGTCCTCATGCTCCATGTTGAGCTTGTTCAGCATGTTCTCGTGTTCCATCTTTAGTTTGCTGATATGACCTTCCGCCTCAACTCTTGTTGTTGCGCATTCCTCTTCCAATCTCATCTCACTCTGTCGCAACTGTCACAGGTGCGATACGTTGGTTAGCTTGGTGTGACGCAAAACGAGCACATCAATTTGGATTTTGCTGTTTGACTCACCTCCTCAATTTGTTGCTCGTAACTCTCCTTGAGTTGAGCTTCACGGGCCTTGGTTTCCTCCTCAAGTCGCATGCATTTCTTTTCAGATTTCTCCAGTTTCTCCTGTGCCTGCAGCAGGTCAACATGTAAACTCAGTAAGATGCTTTTTTTTTCTTCTTCTTCTTTTCTCAAGAACTATTTCAAGGTCGTTTAGCTACGTTACCTCTGCCAAGCACCGCTCCAGCTCGTCGTGCAAATTGCGCAGCATGCCTTCATGGTTTTCCTGCTGCTGCTTGCACTTCTTTTCCATCCCTCGAAGCCTCGATTGTAGCTGCAGATGAAATATTGCCACATAAGATTACACAAATATTATATGCAAATGCAGCAAAACCAAGAGGCTTACCTCTGAGTGTCGCTGGTCATTGATTTCCTTCAGCTTGTCCATATTAACCCTGTGTACCTCCTGTAGCTCTTGGTACTCCCGATCCATAGATGCCAACTTTTCTTTGAGCTGCATTAACACGAACTGTTATGGACCTGGAAACTTGCCAAAAGACTCATTCATAAGCAGGCAAGCCAGTACACTGACCTCAGTGGATTGACGTGTCATTTCTTCTAACTGAACGGTAAGGGCTTCCTCACGTTCTGACTTGGCCAGCTCAATCCTCCCTTCTAGCTCTTCCGTCAATGATGCAATGGCCTTGACATGGAAACCAGTGTTAGACGGTTTATATTGGTGCGTTTTGTGAGCACAAGAGTACGTGTGCTTACCTCAGCATGTTGTTGCTCCATCAACGCTCTTGCAGTCACCATCTCTTCGCTATGCTGGAGCTTTAATCTCGTGATCAAATCCTCTGTAGATCGGAGCTTTGACTCAACCTGCAGAAGATAGCATTAGATGCTTGAAGTCAGTTCATCAATGCACAGCCAGCTCACCTTATCAATAGCAGCCAGACACTCTTCCTCTTTAAGCCGCAACTTGATTTCAGTCTCTTCCACAAACGAGGCGAATGATGCACGATGAGTCTCTTCAAGCTCCGACACCTATTAAGACAGCTGTAAGCTGATATGCCTCAAAATTTTGGCATTATCCGGGCAAGTAGAGGCAAGCTTACCTGTGACTTGTTTTTCTCGAGGAGGGATTTGATCCTGGCCCCATACTTCTCCTTCTCTTCTGCCAGTTGGTTCTGAAGGTTCTTCTTGGCACTCTCAAGTGCATCTTGAGCCTGTGATATGGCAATGGATGTTATTGCATCTTGTGGTGACCACTTTACGAGCCGACAAATCTTCCATGTGCACACCTTTTTCCGCTCTTCATCCACACTCCTTGTTGCCTCTGCCTCAAATTCTTTCCGCATCTCCGCCATAGCGAGATTATTGCGCCTCGAAATTTCCTGCAGATGCTTCTGCAGTTCAAGCTGCTTTGATTGCATCTGCCTTTGGTAGTCTCTCTTCAGATCCTTTGCTTGCTTCTCTGATGGTAGCAGCTTCTCCTGACACTGGAATTGAGATACTCTGGTAAGTTTCATGCAATATTTACGGAAGAGACACCAAACCCTGTGTACTTACCTCCTTATAGTCCTTCTCAAGTGTCTCAACTTGTTCCTTCATCTGGCTCAAAGCAGCTTCATTCGCCTGAAGGTTCCCTTTCAGTGTCTCGTTCGCAGAGACGAGCTGGACTTCAGCTTCTGTCTTCGCTGCAACAGCTGCAGATAGCTCCTGATTTTCTGTCGTAAGCATAAATAGTTTTGCTTCCAAGGACTCCTTGGTGCTTTTCAAATCTGTGGTTAAGCACTGCAACTCAGCTTGCAATCCTTCCTGCAAAAAGAAAAGGCTTGTGAGATGCGAACGCGAGAGCTTCGTCATGAACGTCAGGCAGTTCGTTACCTTCTCCTGAGTTGTATCCCTGTCCTTATCTTCCAATGCTTCCAGCCTATTTTGAAGCTTCTCTCTTTCGCTCCCAGCTTCCTTGGCTCTGGCCTCCAAGTCTTGCAATGTTGTCAGGAGCTGACTGATTCTTTCCTTGGATTGACCGTGCTCGGACTCAAGCTGGCACATGGTCCTTTTCCACTTTTCTTCCGCCTCTGTTGAAAACAGCACGCGCTTGAGTTGGTGCATGATACGTGTAAACGAGACCAGTCCAGCTAAGATCATTTACCTTTTGATTGTTGTTCCATTTGCTGAACCCGGGTTTGCAACTGTTCACACTCCTTGCGTGCTTCATGCAGCTCCTGTTGAAGTTCTTCCTTTTTAAACCGCTCTTCTTGAAGCCTTGCATTTGAAGAGCTTAACTGGCTCAGAATGGCATCTGCATTCCGCGTTGACAGTGCGTTCACACTATCAAGTGCACCCAGCTCCGCTGACAGTCGATCAATATGAGCTTTGAGCTCTTTCACTTCGTCATTTCTGTGTTCCAAGGTTGTCTGTAATAACTTTATGTTGGACTGGTGGCGCGAGATCTCCTTCGACTGCAAGGAAACATGACAGTAAGTCTTTGTGATTATTGAAAATCAATTGGTTTCCCCAAAGAATGCTGCTGTACCAAGGAAGTGTTAGAGAGCTCAAGCTGCTTCATGTCTTCCTTATAGTTTTCCACATCCACTTGTCTTTGCATAAGTGTTGAAGCAAGCTCTTCGCATTCTTTTTCTTTGACATGATATGCTGCCTGTGATGCTTGTGCTTGTTTCACCAAAGTATCTGACACAATAGCGAGTACGGTTGTTAGCCATCTGTGAAGAAGACGAAAGCGTAACGGTGAGTCTCACCTCTTTCAGAGCTGTACTTTTGTGCTTCTCGCTTCTTGAGTTCAAGAGAGGACTTTAGTTCCGCTTCCACCCTTTTTAAACGCATGCATTCCTTACGGCCTTCATCAACGGCGTTTTAGTACGACACTATCTCGCATGAAGGTTAGCTATAGGGAAAACACATACTCTCGCTGGAGTTGGCGTTCACCAATGCATTTTCGTTTTGTAACTGGACGAGCGCTGTCTTCAGCTCTTTTATCAAGAGATCCTGCTTTCCAAACTTATCGTCCAAAAGTCGACGAATTCCTTCCTCTGTAAAGGAAGCCAACGTGAGAAAAAGAACTGATAAAAACAAGTACTTTGAAAGAAAACGATGAGCGAGATCGTTACCTTGTACTAGCTGTCTCTCGATCTGCTTATACACGTCACAGACTTGTTCGTACTTGGTGAAACTTTGAGTGTGGGTAGCGTGTGTTTCAACACTTGCTGCACTCATCAATCTTCGCTTCTTCAAGATGGTACTTGGAGATGCGGGAACCACATCCTGAGAAAAAAAAATATCAGTTCGATGAAAGCATTTGAGTAATCGATCCTGGAATTGTCGACCGACCTGAGAGCGGTATTCGACGATCTCATCTCGAGCCATCCGTTTCGGCGGATGAACTGTCATGAAAGGTTTGTCTGAAAATGACGGTATTCCCTTGGATCTGGTTTTTATGATGTACCAGGAGCAGCTCACAAATGTGGAACCGCGTCGCATGTGTCGCGGGGAAAAGATTGGGGGCCGAACTCGCTAAACTTACTCGCGATATTAAAGCTGAAACAGGAAACATCAATAGAAAGTCCATACGAAATACAATCAGCTCTTGTTTTTTTTTGCACTTTTCTTGCATATTGTTGCAGTACTTCTCCAGAACTATTATCGAAGGAAACGTGGACATTATTTTTGGAGGGCCAAATGTCAAAGCGGTTTTCTCCAAATGTTCAATTCTAGCCAAGGCTCAAGGCACATTCACGGCTCATTACCGGGACCTCGACACTTCCCCACGGGACGCTGGCGCTTTTGTATTTGAACGTTGCGCTTTTGATGGTGAGTGTATATCATTTTGCCATTATTCGGTCTGGTTGAATGTACTGTATAATGTTTTTTCCAGCTGATGTTTTCAGGCATGTCAAGTACAAAGGGTCCTTGTTACCTTGGCCGCCCCTGGCGCCCGGATGCACGGGTCATCCTATCACACTGCTATATTGGTCAGTGTGTGCCACGGCGTGGTTGGGACCGCTGGGACGATTCCACAGACATTAACAGGCCAACGTTTTGGGAGTTCAGATGTGAGGGGCCTGGTTCGATCGTAAGTACCATTCGTGCTCAACAGAATCATGAGCTTTTGTTGTGACCCACATAACCTCTGCTTGACCATAAGCGTCTCTGTTTGTGATGGCCTTGTTGTTGCAGAATGCGTCTTCCTCCACCGATCAACCTTCAGACCAAGATAGACGTACAATGCAGAAAAGTCCTCCATCAGAATCAGTGCGATTCATTGGCCGAGAGCCTTCAGAAGCTGAAATTGCTCCATTTCTAGACTGGCCATCCTTTTTTGCATTGACGGTCTGCCCAGAGACGACCTTTCCTGGGCCAGCACCGTCGTGCTCTGTTAATGAAGATGGACCACTCGGAACTCCTCGTCCTCCGATTGAAGGTACAGTGTCTGTCTGAGGACCTACATGTAAGGTGGCCATACGCACATTCCTTCTGTCGCAGAGAATCAGCATGGTATCTAACTTAATGTTCACTCTTTTTCACCATCCCCAGAAACCACTCCTGTGACCGCAGCTGCAACAAGAATGATCCTGGTGGGTCCAAAGGCACCAAAAGCAAAAACCTCAGCCCATGACCCTGTGCATGGTACAGTGAAGCAGTTCACGAGTGTGCAGGAGGCCATTGATTCAGTGGAGTCTGGGGGGAAGCACACCACTGTGATTGCAGTCCAGCCAGGCACATACTTCGAGCAGGTGGGGCGGATGGACGGTTTCTCATGTGCACAAATTGCTGCATTGTGTTTGTGTTTTTCCTTGCATGATAAAAGAATGCTTAGACTAATCGCTAATCTGCTTGCCAGGTTCGAGTCCCCTGCAATAAGACACACATCCTGCTGCGGGCGGCATCAGTCGGGGAAGCAAACGCCGGTGGTGGGGAGGTCCGGATAGTCTTCAGTGCGCACGCAGGAAAGCCTAAGCACAGCAGCAGCGGCGGCAGCAGGAGTGGCAGTATTAGTGGGACAGATGCCAGTGCTGCTGAGAGCTACACGACATATACTTCTGCAACTTTTGCGGTGAGAGGAAGGCAAAGATTAGCCACGCCTCGTAAAACCCGCCTTTTTCATGCCACCATTTTGTTACTCACCTTCTATTACGCATGTATTTCTCCTCGGTATTGTCCATCATTCCTGCTCTCCTCCCCTAACAGGTTGAAGCCAGCCATTTCACGGCAGAGGGGATAGAGTTTGAAAACGCAGCAGGACCTCAATGTGGGGGCGCATCAGGGCAGAACCAGGCAGTGGCAGTGCGGGTGACAGCGGAGCGAGCAGAGTTCCACCGGTGCAGCTTCCTGGGATGGCAGGACACACTCTATTTGCACCGTGGCAGTGCGTGGTTCAGGGATTGCCGAGTGGAAGGATCAGTGGACTTCATTTTTGGAGGACCTAAGGTGAGGGGGAACAGGAGTGCTGCTTTCCCCTTGATTGCTGTTGCGCAGCCCCAGCAGTTTTCTTCCTGCTCTCAGTTTCCTTCTTATTTTACTGCCGCTCCAGTCTACAGACACTGCTCCTGCGCATGCACTCTGATTTTTTTTCCTGTGATCCAATGTTTCCCCACCCCTTCTGCCGCCTGTGTGCTCAGGCACGCGGCTACTGGAAGGAATGTGAGGTGGCGGTGAGGGGCAGGGGTTGGATGACAGCTCACTGCAGGGACCTCACCCAGTGGCCTGACGACACCAATGGTGCATTCGTCTTCGATGCTTGCTCCATCCAAGGTACTCAATCCCTGAACTCACTCCCCTTATTTTCCTAACCTACACTACATACCCCGGATGACCATTGAAGTGGAATACAAGCCTCAATGGTCCACAATTATCCACTCCTGTTGCTATCTTGCCCACCTGTCTCTCCCTTGCAATCTTGCCAGCGGCAGATGCATCAGTGCCCGACAGCTGTGCGCTGCTGGGGCGGCCATGGGGTCCAGACGCCTGTGTGCTGCTGCATGGGTGCAGTATAGGAGCCGTGGTCAAGGCAGAGGGGTGGGGCGTATGGAACTCTGCGACTGATGTTTCTCGCCCTCGATTCCTGGAGTGGAATTGCACCGGGCCCAGTGCTTCGTTGGCTCATGTATGGTGACCAGCCTTCTTTTCTATCGTGCACATTTCATTCGTTCCTACTATCATAATTCAAGACACACCTCAACCATATGGCAGTCGTAACATGCATCGTCGCATTGTCACCCTCCCCTACTGCTTTTCATTCTGATGCATACCGTAACCACTCTCCCCTACTGCCTTTCATTCTGATGCATACCGTAACCACTCCTGCCTGTACCGTTATTGCAGAGGACTATAGGGCGGCAGGCAACACAAGAGGAGGTGGACCAGCTGGTGCCCGAGAGTGTGTTCTTCCAGGACTTGCCAGGTTTCCCTGCTTCCACACCAGTGCCTTGATCTCCATTACTACCATACTCTATAGCTGCACGAGACTGTATCATTCAGGGGAACCTTTCCGACGATATCATGCATGGTACCGTATGTAATGAAAACAATATAGGTTACCAGCCCCACAAGCACAGTATGTAATAACAGCTAGTGTGCAACTTATATACAGCTAGCCGTACCTAAGATGTGCACCACCCAAGCTAAGCTACCTGTGCCTTATTAAACACCGAATCAACCCCACAACAGGACATCCTTGAAGGCTCTTACAGCATAGATTGCGTGCACGTTCCAACCCCCAGCCCAGATCACCCATGGTACAGCCCTCTCACTCTGTCCTGAATCCTCCTCCTCTCCTCCTGGGACACATCAGAGAAGGCATGCGAGGGCAGGTGCTCCAGGGGTGGCCGGCAGTGCTGATGCCGGGTGTCTGCCAGATCATATGTGGCGCCCCGTATGGCCTCCCACCGCGGCCCGCAAGGGCGTTTCGTGGTAACCATCTCGTATGCTGTCCGCAGCTGTGAGGAGACAGGGAGGGGGGAGTGTGGGGAGGAAGAGTTGGGGTTTGAGGACGGCCGGGAAGATGGAAGGGATGCACTGACAGAGCTGTGGGAAACGGGGGAAGAGTGCATTGGGAGACACAGAGCAGTGGAAGGCAGCAAGGGAGTGAGTCAGGACAGCAGCAGCGCGGCCGAGAAAGGTAGCAGAGCGACTCACGTCCATGTCACGGAACCAGAAGAGGAACGCGATGGCAGCAGCGGGTGCACGACCGAGGCCTGCAGTGCAGTGTACAAGCACAGTGCGCCCCCCCGACACATGGTGCTCTATCACCGCCACCATGCCTGGCAGCTGATGCCTCAGCGAGTGAGGGTCGAAGTCCACCGCCTGGTGGGGAGATTGATGCACACAGGGCCAGGTAGAAACGGAAGGGTGAGGCGAGGAAAGGGGAGGGAGAGCAGAGGAAGAGTCAATGGATTTGAATTGCACACGCTAGCAAGGAGAATGGGGGGATGTTTGCGAGTCGATGGGGGAAAGAGCATGAGATAACAAATACCCAAAAATCACCCAACTGGTCAGGAAGGAATGAGTGGGTATGGGAATCGTACGGGTCGGCGGTAGTGTCGGAGCCCGAGCTGGCGGCAGTGGTGTGTGATGCGGTGGATGTCGACGCCCCAGTACGCGATGTCGTGGTCCTGCTGCAGGTTCAGCACCACCGCCACCTCCTCCTCGCGCTGCAGCCGCTCTATGTCGTCAGGGCTCTGCGGTTGAGAGCCCACCAGTAGATGCTGCGCGATTCGCGTGTAGTACATGCCTGCACGCCATGAACGGTTGGGTGGTTATGAGTGAGGTTTAGAATGCTGGGGTATATTTTGAACATCAGATAATTAGATATGCGTGCCCGTGAGTTTGTGGAGTAGAACAGGGTTGTACTGCTGGGATTGGCTATTAATTGGTTCAGGGACAGCGAAATATCTGGTGATTTTAGGTGCAGTGAAAGGTAATCCAGACAGTCACGTTAAATATGTGCGAGCTTACCAAGCTGATGGTGATACTCGTAAGGGTTAGCCATGGCTCGTTTCATCCGCATGTTGTACTCCGACGACGAGATTACAATCCCTGTACTGTCCGAGTCTGACGTGTCATCACCACCATTCAGCCTGCCAGTCGCGGTGTCGCCGACGTTCAGACGGGCTTCAAAGCACGGACTCTGCAGGGTTAGGGTCCCTTCTAGGGCCGCGACAGTGGAGCTCTCCGCAACAAGTCCGGACGCAGAAGGAGCAGCAGATGCTGAGATTAGAGGGCCATGGTGCTTGGCAGCACGGTGGCTTGAGGTGTTGGAAGCTGGAGTAGATAAGGTTGCTAAATTCGCGGCGAACAATGAGGTGGTGCTACTTAGCGCAATGCACGGAGACGGGAACATGCCGGATATCAGGACAGTGGCGGGGAAAAAAATGTCGAAGCTGCCGAGCGATGCTTATTTCAAATATGACTGGCTGGGGAATCTCGTCGAGCTAGCCTCGTCGTTATATGATGACCGTGAAAACGAGACGATGATTCCTGAATTGAGTATGCCAGCACGTCGGTCGCGGCGTATCAACGGCAGTTTCCGCGGTGATTTTTAGTACAACAATGTAGCCGCTCGCCCTTCCTTCACTACATACAAGATGTCAGTCCCTTGCCTACTACCCTCCAAAAGTAGAGGAAGCAGAAGCAAGGTAATGCGAGAGTGGAGACACAATCCGCCGCAAACGGTGCGATCTCCGACGTGCTAGGCTGGCGTGTGTGGAAATGGCTGCTTGCTTTTATAAGGCGAGGCTGCTGTGTTGGGCCAGAATGTGCTGTGCTGTGCTGGTGCTGCTGTCTTCCTTGCTTGGTGGAGAAGACAAGGGAGGCTTGCTGAAGAGACTCGTCCGTGCCATGCAGTGTAGCATTTCCCAATCGTCAATCACGAGGTTCATATTCCACGGCTGGGAATCGCATGGCTGAGGTTTGCATGGCCGAGATTGGTTTCAGATGGAGGCGCGAGAGCTGAAAATCAACGGCAGCGAGAGTTTTGCTCAATTTCGCGGAATCGCGCTTCGTTTTATTTTCGCCACGTGGCGTGCCTACGATCGCGCAGACTGCGATCTGTTTTATTTTTCCCACAAATTTCAATGGAATTTTAGTTAAGTTTACAAGGTCACATGTAACACGCTGCCCGCGGGCAAAAATAAAACCCATTTGGGCCTGGCATGCGTTAGGGAGGCATCAACCCTAAAAACATCGGGGCAAGGTGTTTAGGGTTGATGCCTCCCTAACGCATGCCAGGCCCAAATGGGTTTTATTTTTGCCCGCGGGCAGCTCAGTACATGTGATCCACTAAACTTGCCATGAAAATTGTGATAACAATAAAACAGATCGCGGCTTGCGCGATCGTAGGCACGCCACGTGGCGATAATAAAATAAAGTGCGCTTTCGCGGAATTGAGCAAAACTCTCAACGGCAGCCACATATGGTGGGCGACGATGACGTGCCGCGAAGCAGTACGAGAGACGGCTTGGGGTTCGCGAAGGGAGCAACGATAGGCGACGGATGCAGTGCTGGCATATTCTCCATATGCAGCCCCTATGAGCCACCGCCACAGCGGATCCAATGAGTCACCTCCACGCGTGATAAACGGCGCTCCAGCAAAAGATCGAACAGAGCCACCTCATTGAAACCTGGAGCTTGCGTCATCCTAGTGATTCCTCCAAGGTCCACTTGCGATACCACAATATACAATCACTAGTACAGCCACTGTCATGGATATTAGAATCACAAAATACGCGCATCAACACTTTGTTTGTTGTGCATTCTGTGTATTCGGCCAGGTATATATACCTAAATCTTTGTAGCGAGGATGCCCCAACAGGGGATCCAACTACAACCAACAACCACCATGCTGCCAACGGCATTCATGGTCGCCGCGAACTGCGGGCAATCATGAGGGCCAATGGTGCAAAGGACCTGCACGCCATTTCAGCTCGTCACCATGGTCTTTGGCGTCCCTCTCGCCACCAATCTAAGCCTATCAGGGTCGCGAATCGTGCATCGCATTCGCATCAGAGATCTCGACTGACGTTAGAGCGGCAGGACATTCCCAGCGCGGCATGGAGTCAATGGCGGCGATCGCTGTGCGTGGGTCGCACGAGAGGCATCCTGCTTGCTGCCACAGCTTTAGCTGCGCTGTTCGTGATGTGGCATTCGCACGCGATGCCACGGTTATTCAGCCAAAAGGTATCTTACTCACTCAACAATGTATTCAGTGAGTCTTGCTCAATAATGAGTCACTCCCGTCCCAAAAATAGTCGTTACCGTCAAAATTGGTCCGTAACTGCCTCAACTACCCACCGTTTACGCCGTGTGTCCAGGCATCCCATTTTCGGATAACGCCAGCCACTCCGCCATCCGCGTCCAGCCTGCCTCTGAACCCTCCGCCAATCGACAGCACGAACAGCAAACCATCCTTCAATCAAACTCCAACCACTCCTCCTTACTCCTCCCAATTCTCCTCCCCATCCACCAATTTCTCCCCCTCTCCCTCACTCACTCCTCCTCAAACCCCTTCCCCCGAAACCACCCCCACTCTCCCACCATCCCCTCGGTCCCCTCTCCAAAACCCCCGCCTCGCGCCAGCGTCAGGGTGCAGCTGCTACCGCGTGCGCAACGTGTACTGCTGCAAGCAGGCCCTCTGCGTCTGCCACTCGCTGTGCTTCAACGGCTCCGCGCTCCTCTCCGCCCCCACTCCTCAGCCAACCTCTGGCAGAAACAGGCAGAATGTCGAATCTCTTCCTCCCCCCTGCCTTCCGCCGCAATACACCCTGAACCAGATACAGCCTTCCCCAAACAGCAGCAGTGGGATAACAGACGTGCTTTCTCCCATTCCCTGCGGTCGCAAGGCAGAATTTGCTGCCTATCTCAACATGGCTCTTACCGAAGCCCCCATTAGGGGAGGCCTGCACGCTGCTAGTTAGGACACGTGGCGCAAGTGGGTTGGACAGGGGGGAGGGAATGGGACCAAGGGAGGCACGGCAGAGTGGCGGGGTGGCAGCACGCTGCTGATACCTCTGGATGACCCCACCACCAACGTGGCTCACTTCATTGGTGCGTGCGCCATGCCACATCGTCCCTCCAGGTTGATCCGATCACTGATGTTGCTAACTTTACTGGCAGCCTGTTGGGTTGGATTGGATTCTTGTGCGCCCACTGCCTGCTCCGTCTCATGCTTGTGCTTGCCAGTGGCATTTCCTGGGCGTCCATCTCACTCTGGCTCCCTCTTTGCCCATATGTGCGTGTACATGTGTCTTTGCTTGTGAGTTATGGCGGTGTGT
Organism: Closterium sp. Yama58-4; assembly: GCA_947470075.1. Classification (NCBI taxonomy): domain Eukaryota; kingdom Viridiplantae; phylum Streptophyta; class Zygnematophyceae; order Desmidiales; family Closteriaceae; genus Closterium; species Closterium sp. Yama58-4. The sequence goes on from CANIUD010000095.1 coordinate 797,302, forward strand.
GTGTGATGATGTGTGCATGCATGCGTGGGCATTGTGTGTGTGTGCATGAGGGAGAGGGGGGGGTGGTGGGAGGATGGATGGGGGAGGGCCAGGGGGGTGTGAATGATGTGAGTGGCAGGGAAGGCGGCTCAGATACTGCTAGTCAACAATGCATCAACGCCCACGGCTCTTCCTCTCATCACACGATTCCTCCTGCCACGCACTCCTGCTGCTGCCTCCAGGTGCCTGCCTGCTGTGCATCCCCATGTCTGCTGGTGCGCTCATCGGTTCCCTTTTTTGCCTGATTTGAAGTTTTGCATCATCCACCACTCCCACACCTTTCAAAATCGTTTTCATATGATTCACATCCTCCTCTCATTTGTCCCTCTTTGCCTCCCTCTGCAACCCCCTGTCCTTCTGCCTTCCCCGTTCATACACCTGGCACGGTAATCCCTGCCTCTCAACCAGGATGAGGCAGCACGGCCAGCACGGGTGGATCCCCTCTGTGCTGCACATGCTGCTGCGCATCGCCCTCGAGCCTCTCCTCAACCACACCGCTCTCTCCCACCACATCTCCCCCTCACTCCCACTCAACCCTCAATCTCTAGCCGCTGCAATCTCACCCGAAGCCTTAGTTGGCGTATCCATTGGTGCAGCAGCAAGCACAGGTGCAAGCACTGGTGGCAGTGGTGGTGGTAGTGGTGGTGGTGAGGAGGTGCTGGCAGGGGTGGTGGAGTTTGAGTCTGCATTCAGCAGGGCATCTGATGCGCATCCCATGTGCTTCCATCGCCTTGTGCTGCCAGGCTACCTCAAGGTGCCGCTGCCTGCTCTCCCTCTGCCCTCTGCTTCACCTAGCTGTCCTCCCAGCCAGTTTTCTGCTGCTTGTGCCTCTCAGTCTTTCTTCTCCCTCCAGTGTTTTCTTACCGTCGTCCCGACTTGAGACAGTGGTTATCTTCCATTTGTTAGTTTTTTCCAGTGGATGGCCTGGACTTGGCACAGTTCTGAAACACAGTCCACCTCTACATTGGCTCGGCTCTCCTTGAACCCTCTGTGCAGGCAATCACATTCGCAGGGGGCATGGAGCAGGCGGACATGTTCAAGCACCGCCTCAAGGAGGCCTTCCCTCACCCCAAACCTGACCCCTTTCACACTCTGGCGTCGCCAGACAATGCATCTATAGGAGATGTGTCTGCTGGGCGCAGTTCAGCTGATAGTGCGACTGTGCGTCTGCTCTACATCACACGTTATGCATCGCTCACACGCGGTCGCCGCGTGATGAGTGCTGAGAGCTCCAGCGCTCTGCTCAAGCTGTTTCACCAGCTCAAGTTCGAGGTGCGTGCCCTCTTCACCGTGATGTGGCTCTGCCCGTTCTATCGCTCAACTGCTGCTTCAGTGCCCAGTGGTACCTCCTTCGGCTTGCTCCCATGCCATGTTCCTCTTCCCCGTTTCTTCCCCCCTGACTTCTTGAAGTCCTCCCACCCCCAAATATCACATTCCCCCGTTCACCGATATTTCCTCCTATATCCTCTCAATGATCCCCATCACTTCAATCAACACCATTTTGTGACCCGGTTCCCTTCCACCCCACCAAAACCCTGCACCCCCTCTTCCGCACTCCCCTGTCTCAGTTTACCAGGTAGCTCAAGTGGAGTTCACCCCCCTCACCTTCGCCCACCAGCTGGCCCTGGTGCAGGCAGCAGACATCATCGTCTCCCTGCACGGCGCAGGCCTCACCAACCCCGCCTCCTTTGCTCGCTCCGACTCTGTTCTCTTGGAGATCTCCCCCTACGGAGTCTTTTACAATCTTTACTATTTCATGGCTGTGAATGCCGGGGTGACCTACATGCTGCACCAGTGCACAGCCGGGCCTGGCCCCATGCCTGCTAAAGATGTGGAATTTCAAGGTGTTGGACCATTTGCCTGTGACCATGACCCAGCATGCAAGCAGTACCGGACGCATGACCGCCCAGTGGTTCTTGGGAAGAAGGACATTGAGGAATTGGGGAGTCTGCTTGCAGTGGCCCGGAGATTGATTCTGGATGTGAGGAAGAAGGGAGGCGTGAGGGAGGAAGGAGGCTACGGAGGACATATGGGAAGCTGTGTGTGTCAAGGAAGAGGAATAAGGATTGTAGGATGAACTTATTGAGATCTCCCATAGCTGACCCATCTTATGAATGTGTTGTTTCAATGGAGTGTCCTTATGTTTCCAAGTGACTCAGGCATGAACTGGTGCCTTTTTGGAGTGTCCTCTTTTTGGAGTGTCCTTAGGTATGTTTCCAAAATGGCCGGATTCATTTTAGTAAGAGGTACAGGGGGTGGAAAATGCTACAGAAACTAGCTAAAGCACACACGGAGTACGGTGTTTAGAACTCCCAAGAAGGCCTGCAACCTGCACACACATGTAAACAAGGCAAGCGGGTCAGTGCCTGTACGCACGTTCACACTTGACAATAAGGCTCCCACAAGGAGCATCGCTGGGGAGGGATCAGTTACTGGCTTGGTGATCCATTGATGGACCAAAGTAGCACAGTGGAATCAGCTTCGATCATATGGGGAAAATGTCCTCACTTCCCTCCACCAACATGCTCCTCAGACAAATGAGGAGGACCGAACAAAAAGGGTGAAGAAGACGGGGACGGGGATGGAAAGAAGAGACTAATGCAGGCGGGGGGTTCACATCAGCAGGCCGTCAGCCTCGCACTCGAAACCTTCTTATCATACCAGAATTTCATCGTCTGAGGCAGGTCTAGGGTAAGGTAGAAAGTTAACAGAAACAGAAACAGTGTCGCTGCATCAAGGTTAAACTCTGAGTACATTCAACATTATAATTCTGTGTTGGATTTGTTCTGATGCATCATGTGCAGCGACGACAATGGCACTACCATAAACATGGAGAGGCCAGAACAAATAGAGAGGAGCAAGTGAAAGAACGAAATCAGGTACTGGATTGGTGGCCCATTAAGGGCCAAAGTAGCACAGCGGAATCAGCTTCGATCATATGGGGAAAAGGTCCTCACCTCCCTCCACCAACATGCTCGTCACAAAAACGATTGTGACCGAACAAAAAGGGCCACGAAGATGGGAAACTGGATGGTAAGAGGATAAAGACTAATGGATGCGGAAAAGTCTCATCAGATAAATCCCTTGAGGGTCCACATATGCAGGCCGTAAGCCTAGCATTCGGACTCTTCCTATCATACAAGAATTTCGTCATCTGAGGCATTAATCCGGCTCAGGAAAAGATGGTAAAACGTTAACAGACACAGTGTCACTGCATCAGGGTTAAAAAGCTCTTGAGTTATCTCAACAGTATTTTTCTGCGTTGGATATTAAATTCATCACGTGCAGCAACGAAAATACAGAAGCAACGGGAGGTGAAGATGGTGCATAATCGAGAGAGGAGCAGGTGAAGGAACGGGATCAGGTACTGGCTTGGTGGCCCATTAATGGGCCAAAGTAGCACAGTGGAATCAGCTTCGATCATATGGGGAAAATGTCATCAATTCCCGTTCCTTGCAAATACCTCAAATCCCACTCACGTAAAAACATTCATGAGCAGACATCCAGCCGACAGTTGACTTACATGAAAGACCGAAACGAAGAACTTCACTCAACTTCACGCGTTACGAGAACTGCTTCACAGGGACACGATATACTTGTCGACAACAGAAGCCCCATCAGATCCGCACTATACATAGTCCCGTTGGATACAAACATGTGATGTCCAACTGCAACAATGCCTACTACTCTGGTGGACGTTGGTCGCCTGTGACCAGTTTATACGAGGATGGGTTGGTGTGGAAGGAGCAAGCAGAAAGTTGAAGCGACCCTTCAGGTTTGAGCAGAGAGTTCAAGAGGCGTTATGGAGGCAGTTTTGGGCTTTGCGGAGAGCCCTGCCAATTTTGCGGTACTTGTGGGCTGTTGGGATTTGAAACAATAAATAGAGCGCAGGCTCAATCTCTTACAAAAAACCTCTTATGACGGGGATGCATTTGAAGGATACAAAAGAGCCAGTTACCTGTCAAACGATCTCCCTCAATTTTTCGCAGGCGATTGTTCTGGTTTGGTGCGAAATCGTCCTGTCAACTTTTTATGCCACGATGAATGCCAAGTCGCAGGAATTTGGCAGTGCTTCGGCATAAGCAGGATCCATTATTTCCCATTGCCAGGCATTCACTCGTGTCCGCCAGCTTATCTCACACCTTTCGCCCGTCGGCCTCCTAGTCGATTAATCCACATGCAGTCCAGGGACGAACCCCAGCCGTCCGATCTCCTCCTCCCGTCAACGCTACCGTTCAAGCGCGTGCAGCTGGAGGAGAAGTATCCGCGCGGGTCGCAGGTGCGCGGCGGGCGGCACTGGAAGCACCTGAAGCAGATCCTGCAGCCGCACAACCTGAGCGACCTGCCGCCCGACGAAGCCAACTGTGCGTGGCTCGTCGCCCCCACCTTGGGATTGCCGCGCTCATGCTAGCTGCTGCCTTTATCACAGCCCGTTTGGACACTTTCCCATTTGACGTCTCACCCTCTTCCGCCACCTCTCCGTGCGCCGTTCCCTTTCGGCTTCCGCCGTTCCCTCCTGTTCCTGGCTCTCGCCTCAATCTGAAGTCCGTTCCCCTGAAAGTGAATCAGTCGTTACTGCTCCCTCTCACCCTCAACCTTCCCTGCTCTTCCCTCTTTCCTTTCCCTCCCCCCTCCCCCCTCTCCTCCTCTCCCCCGCTCTCCTTCCCTCCCCCGCGCGCGAGCAGACGTCACAATCGAGGCGCCGCCGTCCATGTACCCCGCTAAGAAGTACTGCGATATAACGGGGCTCGAGGCGCCCTACACGGACCCGCACAGCAAGCTGCGCTACGCCAACCCCGCCGCCTTCGCCATTGCGCGCTCGCTCCCCCACCCGCACGCGCAGGCCTTCCTCGCGCTCCGAGGCGCGCACACCATCGTCAAGTGATTTTCGGACTCGTTTCAGCGTCGGCTTCTGGGGGTAGCTCACGCCGCGCACAGTTGCTTACAGTCCCGCAAAGTCACGCACAGTCGCGCAAAGTCGCTTCGTCACTCAGTCGCTCACAGTCACTCAAATTCGAAACAGCTGGCAGCCACAGCCTCATCCCTCCCATGGCGATATCGCTGCAGCGGCACCCTCTCTTGCCATCGCCAGTACCATCACCACTCGTAGCGACGCCACCCCCTCAAGTATCCCCAGCATGCCAACCCACGCGTGCACAAGCACTGTCGCACCCTTCAAGGCTACTCACTCCCGCACTTTCACCAGACAGCTCAAGAAGGTCAAGAAACAGACTCAGGGTGATTCAGCCACTTTCTGGGCCTATCAGACACTCTCCCTGCCACACCCTCGGATTCCCCTGCTGCTGCTACACGGCTGCGCGCTGTGCCACTGCAAGCCGCAGCATTGCTGCGCGTGCGGGTGGTGGGGACGGCGTAGGTGGTTTGACAGCAACGAATGTGACAGAGTCGGGTGTGCGGGGAGTTAAGGCGGAAGGGAGGAGCGTGGGGGTGCGTTCTGGTGGGGACAGGGATGGGAGTGAAGGAGGGGTGGGGATGGGTTCAGGTGAGAATATGGTTGGGAATGGAAGCGCGGTGGGAATGGAGTCTGTCATTCCCAAGGTTGTATTGGAGCTTGAGCAGGAAACAAAAGAGCTGCTAGAATGGCCAATCGTGTGCCGCCAGGTGGCACGATTCGCGGACACAGTAATGGGGTACAGGGAGGCGGAGGAGGGGAGGCTGGCTGTGGGGCGGTCATGGGAGGAGAGCCAGGCGCTGCTGCAGCAGACGGAGGCAGCGCTGCTGCTGCCGCGACGGCTGGACTTTAACGGTGCTGTGGACGTGAGTGGGGTGCTCTCACGACTTGGCCGCAGTGCTGCTGCTGCAGCAGCTGATAATACTGCAGCTGCTCGTAGTGATGGTGCTGCTGCTGGTGGTGATGGAGGTGATGGTATATCCGAGGCCGCTTCCTCTGGCAGTGATAGTGATGGTGATGGCAGTGACACCGATGCCACTGCTGCTGCCACAGCTGCACCCACCCCGCCCATGACCATAACCCCCTCGGAGCTCCTATCAGTGGCATCACTGCTGCAGTCAGGCATTGATCTAGGTGCGTGCATCGGGCTCACTCCAGATGAAATCGGCATTCTGCGTCCCTCCTCCTCTTTGTCCTCCCCCTCCTCCTCTTCCTCTTCCGCCTCCTCCCCCTCCTCCTCCTCCCCCAACCCTTCGCCTCTCGCCCCTCTCACGGCCCTCCTATCCTCTGCTGCCACGTGTCCCCATCTCCTCCTCCGCATCCGCACCGCCATCAACCCGCGCCTCAAGTCCCTCGCTGACTCAGCAAGCGCTGAGCTGGCGGCCATCCGCGCCGCCAGGCGGGACAACCGGCGCCAGCTGGACGAATCATTGCAGAGAGCAGCAAGACGTGTGGTGGAGGGAGGGGGGATGGATGAGGCTCAGGTGAGTAGGAGGAGAGGAAGAGGGTGCGTGGCGGTGCGAGCAGGGAAGAAGAGTGCGGTTACACCAGGAGGTGTTACTTTAGATGTTAGTAACACCGGAGCTACACTCTTTGTGGAGCCTGTAGAGGTTATCGAGTTGAACAATAGCGAGGCAGAGCTGAGTGGGCAGGAGGCGGAGGAGGAGAGGCGGGTGCTGAGGGAAATGGCCGAGCAGGTGGCGGATTGTGCACCGTTGATTCGAGATCTGACGGACAGGATTGTTGCGCTGGACCTGGCATGTGCCCGTGCAAGACATGCCCTCTGGATGGGTGCCTCCCCTCCTGTGCTCCTTCCCCCCACACACCCTCTCTCCCGTGCGCATGGGGATGCAGCTTCAGGAGTAGATTCCCCTGGGGGCAGTGGTATGGGGAGACATGCCCTAGGAGGAAGAGAATCCAATAATATCGAATCTTATGCGGTTGAGATTCGCGGGATCCAGCACCCAGTGCTGCTGGAGATGTATCTAGACGCTGTCAGTGCTGCTCAGAGCAGGACGAGTAAAAGTACAGGTGCAGCAGACACCAATGCAGTAGCAGCAACAGGACGAGGAGGAGCAGCAGCAGCAGCAGCAGCAGGCGACTCCCCCAGTGCCCATAGACCTGGTGGTGCGGGCGGGCGTGGCAGTGGTGGTCATCTCGGGCCCCAATGCGGGCGGCAAGACCGCCGCCCTCAAGACCCTCGGGATTGCCGCGCTCATGGCCAAGGCGGGGCTCTTCCTGCCCCTCGCAGGGGACGTGGGGGGACAGCGAGCAGGGGAAGACGCGGCAGCGGCGGAGCTTGGGGGCGGGAGTGGGGGCGGGAGTGGGGGCGGGAGTGGGGGAACGGGAGAAGCGAGCAGAGGGAGGGGACGGGTGGCGGTGTTACCGTGGTTTGACCGGGTGGTTGCGGACATTGGAGACGAGCAGTCCTTGGAGCAAAGCCTCTCCACCTTCAGCGCCCACATGCGCCAAGTCTCCTGCATCCTCCTCGCCTCCTCTCCCTCTTCCTCACCCTCAGCACCCTCCTCGCCCTCTCCTTCTTCCTCTCCCTCCTCTCCCTCCGCGACCTCCTCTCCTTCCTCTTCTGCGTCTTCTTCCTCTCCCCCCTCCTCTTCCCCCTCCGCCTCTCCCACCCCTTCCTCCTCAACTCTCGTACTCCTGGACGAGGCAGGGAGTGGCACGGACCCCTCAGAGGGAGCAGCGCTGGCAGCGGCCATTCTGAAGCACCTGGCGGGGTGCAATGGGCTCACTCTCGCCAGCACCCACTACGCCGACCTCAAGAAACTCAACGTGGGGAGGAAGGGAGAGTGGAAGGAGGGGAGAGGGGGAGGGAAATAGAAATGCTTGAGTGCCTGTCTATTTTTGAGACCTGTCACTACCTGTGGGGTGCCGTGGGCTCACACTCGCCACCACTCACTATGCCGACCTCAAGAAACTCAAGGTGCACGCGACATGGGTCTGTCTACTACATAGAAATCCGTTTTGCAGCTTCTCAAAAGCATTCTGAGAAGCGTTGTCGCATTCGACCAATCAACTCTACAGCCATCGTTCCACGTCATAATGCCCCTGTTTCCCCCCTCCTCCGCCCCTCCTTCCGTCAGGCGGCCGATTCCCGGTTTGAGAATGCGAGCGTCGCCTTCGACCCGGTCTCCCTGCGCCCCTCCTTCCACATCCTCTGGGGTCTCCCCGGCACCTCCCACGCCCTCTCCCTCGCTGCCTCCCGCGGCCTGCCTCCTTCCCTTGTCGCTAGAGCCGTCAGGCTGGCCCGTGCTGCCACTTTGGAGGCAGGAGAAGAGGAGGGAAGGCAAGGGGGAGAGAGTGAGGCGTACGAGTATGCTACTTTGGGAGGGGGGAGGGAAGAGGGTGAGGAGGTGGGAATACTAGCATCTCTCAAGCAGCAGTGGCAGCGGAACGTGGAAGACGCGAGAGAAGCAGCAGAGGCAAGGCAACAAGCAGAGAGGCTTTTGAAAGACCTGCAGGCGCACTATACCACGCGGCAGGGCCAGCAGGAGCAGCCTCTGCCTGTCAGGGAGGTGCTTTGGAAAAGACGATATCAGAGAGATGTTCAAGAGGAGGTTTTGGCAGCAAGGGAGGAGATTTCCCGCGTTGTTGCCAATTTTCAGGAAGCTTCCCTTGCTGGTGTGCCGGAGCGGGCGGCGACGGACCAGGCCTGCGCTGACGTGGCAGCCGTGGCGGCTTTGACGGGCCTCTCTCCCGAGGCTAACTCTGCTATAGGTTCGGATGCTTCGGTTTGTGGCTCGGCGGGGGATTCGGGAGGGGATGACTGGGTTCCTGTTCTGGGAGAGCCTGTGTATGTGAGGAGGTTCGGCACCAGTATGCGTGGTACGGTGGTGGCGGTGGGCGGTGGTTCGGGAGAAGGCTTGGCAGAAGCAGCCGCTGCTCGGTCTGTGACAGTTCAACTGGGGAATCTGCGATTACAAGTGCAAAGAGCAGACCTGCTTCCTGCTACCGATGGCAGTGGTGGTGGTGGGCAGACAAGGACAGATGGGGAGGCAGGAAGAAGAGGGGGCACAGGAGGGCTATTCGGCAGCCAATGGGAGCAAGATGATGACAGCAATAACAGCAATGCGAATACCACTCGCGTCTCGAAGCGCAGCAGTCAGTTTCCCTCCCCGTCCTCCTCCTCCTCCACTCCTCTGCCAGCAGTGAGAGAGGCAGCAGTGCAGACAGCGCGGAACACAGTGGATGTGAGGGGGCGGAGTGCAGAGGAAGCATTAGCAGCGGTGGACCTAGCAGTGCAGTCCAGCCCGCCTGGTGCTGTGCTCTTCATTGTCCATGGGCTTGGCACGGGCGTGCTTCGGGCAGCTGTGCTGAAATATCTCTCGGGCAGCCCGCTGGTTTCGCGGCACGAGGCGGAGAGCAGGTTGAATATTGGGTGTACTGTTGTTTACATTGGGTGAGGAGAAGGTTTGTGTTGTGGTTGCGGTGGTGTGGGTGGATCTACCCTGCTGGCACCGGTGAATAGAATGTATTCAGTGCTTCCCTTGGGAATTAAGGCAACAACTCGGCACTCCACTACGAAAACTGCAGCAACACATTACATATCACTCCACTAGGGAAATGGTGTGCAGAGTAAGAGCTTGGTGTGCAGAGCAGCCCTGATAACCGGCTCTTCGCATCCTCTGGTCAAGAAGAGATGACAGCTATGGGTGAGGGTTTGTTCTAGCCAGTCACACCGCGTCTACTTGTTGTCACCTTGTGCCGATTGTTGCGACTGTTCAGAGGATGGCGGGGCGTTCCTTTCTCCATGGTCAGGTGTTCGTACTACGGTGGTGACGGTATAGAGTATAAGCCCTTGATAATGTGTGTACCATATGTGAGCTTTGAGGAGTTGTGTTTGTTCATTCTGACATTGTTAGTGTTGAACTTGTCATGCACTACACTCCTCCTGATTACATAATAAATTGGTAATTCATGGGCATCCCCACCCACACCAGACACCACTTCAGGAAAAGTAGCGGTAGCCGGAGTAAGCAAGGACACTCGGCAACGTGCAACATGAGGAGGAGCACGACGCATTTTATTCAGAGCTAACTCATGGTGGTGGAACTGGGTCAGTGTGAAGCGTGAAGGGGCCAGGAGAGTCACTTCGCTGAAGAGAAGATGGTCCCCTCCCCACTCAACCCATGCCGGGGTTGCCCCTTACCACACTTTCACTTTATGTCAAGCTGCCTCTTCTCACAGCAAGCACACCTCAGGGATTCGCCCCTTGCTTACTCATCCCTTAGGATAGCTTAGCAGTGAACTGTTGGCACAACAAGAAGAAATAATAGCAAGGGGTGATGAAATCAGGTTAGAGGCTGATTTGCATGCCGCGCCAAAGAATGACAACATACAAAATGTCCTGTAGCCACACACAAGCTTACCTGCCCCTGGTTCTTCTGGAAAGCTATCGCGCTCACTCCAGTTTGAAGTCCCGAATTATCTGAGAACAGAAGCAAACAAAGTCAGCTCCCATTATCCAAAACATTCTCTACACACCTTGGTTGAAGGGCAAACACACTTACAATATCCACCAATTTTCCCATTGAAAGCCATCCACTTGTTTCTCCCCGTGAACAGCTTCGCCATGTCTGCATTCGATGTGGAGCCGGACATCTCGCCTTTCACGTGAACAAACTCAAAAGACTGCGGGTTGTCCTTGGGCGTCCATACGACTCCTCCGTTGGCCGTGAAATCGAAACATTTGATCACATAGCAATTGAAATCACCTGCAAATGAAAGAGAAAAACAGAGCAGCAACAGGGTTCAACCTTTGCTTAGATAAGGGGCGGACAAGATACAGAGTGTTACTCGCGATACCACTCACCAGCTCCAGGGTAATGCTCATGATTTCCTTCCGAGACATACACTATGGGATGTGTTCCCATCACCGTAGCAAACTTCTTTGACTTTTTGTCGGCCCAGTCAGCCCCTTGGTCCCACGCCCACACAGGGCCGTCGCCGTGCTGCGCGTACCAAATGCGCTGCGGCTGGCCGGTCTTTGAGAAGCGGATTGCAATCGCCACCAGGTCCGTAATGTGGTTCTCATCCCCAGCAAGGAAGTGGACAAAGTTCTGCAATCGCCAAACAGTTTGACAACATTTTACGAAAGGGGTGGGGGAGTGAGAGAGGGGAGGAGGCAAGAGCAAGTGCTTGAAAACAGGGTACCACTTGGAATACTCACGTATGGGTAGAAGAGCCAGTACTGAATCTCCACAAACGAGTCTTTGTCGTCCGGTTTCGGGTCGTAAATGATCGTGTACACCTTCGTGCCTCCGTTTTTCGGGTTGCGCCTCGAGTCCCTCATCCAGTCGGTATCCTTGTCAAACTGATCCGGACTGTACAGGACAGTTTTGCCACGCTCGCTTATCAGTTTTGGATTCCTCAGCAGTGTATCGAGGTTGTCGGGAGTGATCGGACCCGTTTGGTAATCAAGCTGATAATCTCTGCCATCCACAGTAGTAAAACCTCTGGAGGAAGTCACATGCGTGAGGTACTCGTCGATCGTGATTGGCCAGATTTTCTCGTCGGGGTGAAACTTGTACTGCGGCGAGTACTTGACAGCCAAGTCCTCCCAGAACGGATCGCACGCGGGGTTTGTTTTTGGGTCGGTCTTGCATGGGTCGGCAGGCGGGGGCGGGTCCACCTTTCCAGCAGGCATGGGCGGGTTGGCGTAGCGAACCAGCGCGGTGAATTGCGTCTGGAACCACTGCCCTGCGCGGGGCGCGTTCGATTGGGCGTCCAGGCCCAGCGCGTCATTGGGGTCGCACTCGCGATCCATGGGGAAAATGCCCAGAATCTTTGCTCTGGGGAGATGAGAGGATGAAGGAAGAAAGATGAGTAAAGGTGTACCGAGAAGCGTACTAACCAACTGTTTGATATGATAAATAAGCGACTGGCAAGGAGGAACGGACACACACTGCACTAGCAAAATACTAGGACCACCCCGCAGGCGCACACTAAGGGGAGGGACTAGGAACTTACGAATGGCCATCGCTCTCCCCAGGTGGCTTGATCCAAACCAGAGCATCAACTGCGGGGTAGGCAAGCAAAAAGTGTGCGGGAAAGGGGAGGGAGCCGCATGAGACCACCCGAGGGCCCCTCGGGAAACGCCGTTTCAAAACAGGATCGCCGGGAAGAGAAGAGAAGAGAAGAGAAGAGAAGAGAAGAGAAGAGAAGAGAAGAGAAGAGAAGAGAAGAGAAGAACAAAAGCAGCAGCAAGAAAGAAAGCAAGGGTGCTCACCTTGCGGCGCATTAGCGGGATTCGCCTCGGGGCGCTGTCCAATCCCCGCGCCCTTCACGTTGCACCACGACCCCCAGCGGTTGCGAATGCCAGCGCGGCCGGACCTACTCGTGTCCACGATCCACCTGGTGGGCAGTCCCGCGGCTCCCAGGTACGCATTCATGCGCGCCGTGAAGCGGTTCTCGTCGATGCATGGGTTCCAGTCGTAGTTCATTTCGCCCGTGCTCGGATTCTTCGCGAGCGGGCATTTTTCCAACGCCGGGCAGCCGGTCACGAAGAGCGGGCTGTAGTTGGCCACGTTGGACGCGAAGCCGCGGATCTTGGCGTTCGCGCGAATCTGCCGCGCGCGCGCGAGGACCTTCTTGTACACCGCCACCACGCGCTTCATCCCCTCCGGCCACCCTGCTCACGCGTTGGGAGGCGAGCGGCGTAGGAGTGAGGGGCGGGGTGAGGGAGACGAGAGCAAAGCGAAATGGCGGAAGGGGGTATGGCTGAAGGGGGAGGAAGAAATGGAGGGGGGGAAGCGGGCTACGGCTGAAGGGGGAGGAAGGATAAGAACGGATTGGCACGAACCACTGGCAGGCACGGCACACGCACTCACCGAGCCAGCCGCCGAAGCCCGAGTCGAGGTAGAGCGTGGTGTCGGGGATCTGCGAGAGCTCCGCGATCGCGTACGCGACGCCCTCCGTGTACTCCTGCTCCGTCGTCGCGTCGCATTGATTCGACCCCATGTTCGTCGCGATGTTGGGCAGCGAGTCGGGCTCGATCACGAGCGACAGCCGCACGTTCGCCGCCTTGTTTTTAAGGCGCGCCACGGCAGCATCAATGTAGTCGGCTTTGTACGTGTCGAGGCCGCCCTTGGGAATCTCCCCGTTGGACGACCACGCCTTACAGTCGCGGCCCGGGAGGTCGTAGATCACGAATTGCACGAGAATCGGATTTCCCCCCGCCTGAGCCGCTGCGGCGTCCAGGTGGCCCTGGATGGAATCGAGCTTCGCCATTGTATCGAGCCACACGGCCGTCGGATGCTCCGCCACGCTCGCAAAAAATGGCGCATCCTCGGGAGTCGCGGCGCGCATCGCGGCTTCCACGCTCGCCTTGTACTCGGGGTTGAGGTACTGATGGACCTCCGTGTACGGGTTGCCGGTCGCGCTGTCGGTAACGCGGTAACCGCACGACGTGCCATTGGCGGCGACCAACTCTGTCGCGTTGATTGCCCCTTTGAGAAAGCACGTGCCGCCATTTTCGGCCGTCCACGTGAAGTGCGTGCAATCCGCGCTGCCCAGGCACTGCTTTCCGCACGTGTCGCCCATGCCGGCGGCTTGGCCAATGTCGTTGCCCTTCCAGTCGCAGTCGAAGGACCACACCACCTCCCCCTGCTCGGAGCTTGAGAAGTTGAATGCTGACGTGGCTCTCACTGAGAGATTGAGAGCCACCAGCACTACCACTAGTCCTACCACTGCGAATGCGTTTCGGAAAGACCTAGCCACCATCGTTTCGATTGGTTGTTTGAAAGGAATGTTTGAGTTTCGAATAATTGAGTTGCGACATACTCAAGGGACCGTCGTTTTTTATAGCGGGAGACCAGAACTGCGGCTCGGATCGCATCAGGGGGAAGCTTACAATGCCTCTCGTTTCCCATACTGCTTTCCGACCTACGGTCCGAGACGTGTGTTCTGACAGCTCTTGGTGACGCCATGGCTTGTGAGACAATTCCCGTGTAGGTGTTAGCTGCGCACAGGTTTTTGTAATGGGTGGATGTCGTGGCGTGCACTGGTGAGGATATCTGGAATCTGCTTGAAGATCTGAAAGGGGTTGTGTGAGGCGAAGTGATACTCCATAATTGTCGTTCAGAGTGATTGTGAAGGTTTTGACGCGGTACCACACGGTACTGTATTGACCAGTTTGAAATGAAACAGACCAAACAAAACCGTCGTCGGCGACCTACGAAGCCTGGTGACGCTCCGAAACAAAACTGTGATGCATGTAACATGAATAGCGATAAAAACCTGACCTGGAACCGCAACTGCGAGCTTCGTCGAGCAGTCACATCTCTTCGTCCGCTTTTCGCCCCCCTCGCCCAAAGAGGCTGAAATCGATGCGAGCGACACCTCGTCAGGTTTCGCCAACCGAATGCGATGTTGTGCTGCAAGCAGCTCTGATCAGGCCTGGCGCGAAATATGAACATGTTTTCTGTTGCACCAAGCAGATCTGACGGGAAGTGTCGTTCAGTGGTTTTCAACACGGTTGATTACGGTTTTATCTGAGCTACATGTCTGGAAAACAAAGCCCCAAATCCGTTCATGTACAGCACAGGCGAAGGAAGGCGCGCAGCCTTCAGCGCGTAACGCAGATTTTCATGTGAAAAGGGATGGCGAGGGAGGACCGGCCAGGGGATGCCCAGCGATTGTTCAGTTCAGAGTATCATCGCTAGTTTTTTTCGCACACGGGTATAAATTCGTAGCGAAAATGTTTCCAGGTTTCGCAAACTGTATGCGATGTAGCCCTAATTGCAAGCACCCTGATCACAGTCGCAACAGCCCGCACCAGGATAACCTTCACACGAGGCAATTCATGGTGTTCCGTCCCTTGTTTCACGCAATCCTTACCTAATGTAGGGTATTCACTCTTGTTCATGCTACGTCTGATAGCCGAGATAGTGTAATTCGGTACGTTGTCTCACCGAAGTCAGGCCCATGCGGTTTCGTTTTTCTTTCGAAACCGCCAAGTGGCATTTACTCGTCAACTCCCAAGAAACGTCGCTATCGCCATCCTAACCTACTGCTACGATCTTGAAGCAATCTCTTGCCGCCTCGACCGACCGTATCGGCAATTTCATCGTAGGCTCGAACCCCGAGTCGCTGCGCGCCGAGCTCGCGGGATGGCTGCAGGATCGGATCATGCAGACGTTGTCGCAATTCCGGAGCGGGCTGTTCGGCGCGCCATGGCATTCGCATGACTAGGCGGGGAGTGCTACGGCGCGGGAAACAAACAGTTCTACCGGCGCTACCAACTCTACTGGCGGTACCAGCAGCGGGTAAATTTAACGAGCCACTGGCACACTGAATGACTGTAACGAGTCAGCAGAGCGCGCTCCCCTCACCACCAGCTACGCCAGGCACGGTGGCGTCTCCTCTCACCATCTGTTTCGACTCAACACCCTCTCCCCTCCCCGCCGCCTTTTTCTCCCCGCTCCCCCCATCCCCGCTCCAGCGCCATTGGCGCCAGCTGTACCTCCCTTCGCTGCGTCACTCAGAGCCTCTCCGCCTGTTTTCACCCCTGCTGCCCGATCCGCCCATCCCCATGCGCGCGGAATCAGCTGTGCCAGGTGCGCGTGCGGGTGTGTCGCAGGCTGAGCGAGGAGCAGCAGCGGGCGGGCGTGGGAGGAGCAGCACGATCGGGGCGCGGAGATGCAGGGCTTTTTTCTCAAGGTACTTGAGTGTAGAAACAATGCAACCACATGCAAGGCTCCGCTAGCAAACGCGTCCCCACCCCGCGGGCATGGGTGCAATGACATTTCCTCTTTGAAGTGACCCTTGAGGCGACTCAAAGGTCGCCAGCCCGGGTGAGATGGCATCGGGTTTCAGACGCCTCAAATCTCGGGAATGGCTTCAAGGCATCGGTGTATGTGCTGCTCTCTTCCCTCATCCTGCGTCCCTCGTCCCTCCTCCCTCATCCCTGTGGTGCAGATCCGGTACGAGTTTGATTTTGCGCACGAGGCAGCAGCCATGGAGCGAATCAGACACGCACTGGCACTGCCGGAAAAGGGCGAGATGGCAGGGTTAAGGCGGGAGAAGCATGGGGGGTCGCAGAGCAGAGCAGTCGGCGCAAAGGCAGATGCTGTGTGGGCGGTGGTGTTACCAGCAGCGCAGACCTGCAAAGGGGGGTAGGGCAGTAAAGGGGATTATAGCTGGGGAATGATGGGAGGAAGGGGGGGACGAGGTGTGGGATCGACATGGGGGTGAAGACAATGCGAGGAGTGGAGAGGGGATGGATATTTGTGTGTCACCTGTCATCATACCAGCAGCCATATCAGCTATCGTCACCAGGTGGTAATGGTGCTGCCACTGCTGCCCCATACCTGCTTGAT
The DNA here is from genome assembly GCA_947470075.1 of Closterium sp. Yama58-4. Classification (NCBI taxonomy): domain Eukaryota; kingdom Viridiplantae; phylum Streptophyta; class Zygnematophyceae; order Desmidiales; family Closteriaceae; genus Closterium; species Closterium sp. Yama58-4. The sequence goes on from CANIUD010000095.1 coordinate 813,589, forward strand.
GTTTGTATAACTTTCCTCCGCCTATTTCCCACTATCCCCTCTTTTCCTGCTGCCCATCGCACCCCCCAATTCACCTCCAATGTTTCCCCCTCCTTGCTTCTTCCCATGCCCAACATCCTCTCTCCATGCGTCCCTTCCCTTCCCCAAGCCCTTTCCCCTCCTGTCAGTCTCAGGTGCCTACTGGTCCTTAGACATCTTCCTGTTAGCAGCAGTGTTTGGGATCTAGCTTTAAGCAAGTAGAAAAAGCAGTGGAAAAATAACACTGACTACTAGCTGAGAGTCTGTGAAACTGGAGCTTTTCTCGTTTCCATGCCCTTCTAGCCTTTTGATCTTCGCACGTCCTTCCCTTCCCCCAGCCCTTTCTCCTCCTGTCAGTCCCCCGTGCTTACTGGTGATGGTTTGATCGATCACTCGCCCTTGTTGTTCTGGCCATTGCCCATTTCTCCCCGTTTCCATTCCCCTTGTTCCCTGCCTCTTCGCCCTCTCCCGGTGCCCACTCTCCCATCGTTGCCTGCTGCTGCACGAGCAGGGAGTGCAGCAAAGACGCCTTGTTCTTGGTCTGCAGGGTGGAAGTGCCAGTCTGTGCAATCGCCTGGGTTGCATGCAGATTTGTGTTCGTAGGGCTGTATTCATACCGTAGTGTTTATCTTCAATAAATACTGTATTAGTACTGCGTGCAAACAAGGCTGCCACACTATGAAAAAGACACTCTGCAAGCTCACAAACCCAGATTCATGCCACATGCACCGGGCCCTCTCACATCATTCTCCACTCCATGATGCATCAACCTACACTAAGCCATGCCAAGCCATGTGCCACAAGAAGTGACACATCCTCATTCAATGAGAGGAGAGCTCCCTCCCTCGCACAACTGTCGACTTCAGCGGGAGATGGGCTGCACCACAAGCGGGGACCGTACGCTGTGACCCTGGTCATCAGCCCAGACTAAAAACCCGTACTTGAAGTCATTACTGGGTGTATCAACCGTGAATGTCAGCGTGTAGGTCGCCTTCTCCCCTGGAGCAAGAGTGAGGCTCTTAGTAGACACAGTCACCTTCACTCCCTGCGGTGCCTTCCCAGATACACTGTACGTGGACCGGGACTGCCCCACGTTGGTGACAGTACGGGTGACCTGCAGGGAGCCCTGCAGGCGAGGCAGAGTGATGGTGGGCAGGTTGAGGTTGCGAACAGCCAGAGGCGAGAGCACCACCCCTGGGAACTCCTTTTTCGCGCGGTTCAGGTCCTGCCCGGCGAGGAAATTCTGGTAGTCTTTGTCGCGGGCGTTGTAGGTGAGACCGGGGTCGAGCATGGCCGGGGGGAACACGTGGCCTGCGCCCATCTCCCACGGGGTGGCCTCCCCGCCCGTCGCACTCCTGATGGCGCCCTTGCTCATGTCTGTCATCCGCGCCGTCGTCATCAGCGCTGACATCACCTGCGCCGGGGTCCAGTTGGGGTACTTCTGGATGATTAAAGCGGCTAGCCCCGCTAAATGCGGGGTGGCCATGGAAGTGCCCGACATGCGCGCGAGGCCGCCGGTTTCGCCGGGTTTCCTGCCGGGAGCAGCGGCTACGAGGTCCACTCCCGGACCGATGATGTCGGGCTTTAAGATGGCGTTGCCTGGCTTGGGCGGCTGGGCCGTGGCGGAGGGCTGCAGCAGGGGGCCGCGGGAAGAGAAGTCAGCCACCACCGGGGCGGAGGAGGAGGAGGAGGTGAAGGTGATCCCCCCGTCCGCAGTCAGAACCGTGCTGCTGCCGTCCGTGCCCTCCATGCCCTCCGTGCGGTTACCATTGAAGCTGCCGCCGGTGCCGTTGCTGCTGATGGCGGCGCCAAGAGCGAGCGACTGGCTGCCGCCAGTAGAGGACGCGAGGGACGCGCCGCCTCGGGCGATGGTGCTGGCGCCGACGGTGAGGTAGAAAGGGGCGAAGTTGTCAAGCGTGCGGTAGAACCCTCCACGGCCGGGAGGCCCCGCGTTGCCGGCAGCAAAGGCGACAAACACGCCGGCAGCATTGGCGCGCATGAAAGCGAGATCGTTGAAATAGTTGTCCTCGGGATTCACACCGCCCAGGGACAGTGACAGCACATCCACACCGTCCGCCACGCCCTGATTGACGGCTGCGATGATATCTGACTCCGTGGCGTACATGTCCCCGTTGCCGTCCGTCCAGAACACCTTGTACGCCGCAATGCGCGCTGCCGGCGCCATGCCGCTCACCTGCCCGCCGCCCTGCACCTTCACGGGGTTCCCCGCGGCTGCCCCCGCGCACCACGTGCCATGCCCGTCCGCATCTCGCGGCGTCAGCCAGTCATTGGTCAACACGGGGCGGCCGCTGCTCTGCTGGAAGCCGGCATAGAAGGCCTTGGCGCCGATCACCTTGTTGTTGCACCGGAACGAACTCGACTGCTCGCACTTGCCCTTCCACCCCGCGGGCAGCTGCGAGGAGAGGCCCTTATCGCTGAACGACGGGTGCTCGGGCCAGATACCCGTGTCCACAACCCCCACCACCGTGCCCTCGCCCGCCTTGCTCTGCCCGCCCACTGCCGGCCACACCTTCCCGGGCAGCCCCAGGAACTGCGGCGAGTCGGTCGTCTGCCGGCGGAACACGCGGCTGGCCCGGACGGACGCCACGGCGGGGTGGCGCCGCAGCCGCCACGCCTGGCGCGGCGTGAGGCGCGCGGCGAAGCCGTTGGACGTGTGCTTGTAGCTGTAGAGCAGCCCGTCCTCGGGTACGCCCGCCTCAGATGCCACCTGCGCCTGCTGCCGCTGCAGCAGCCCCGCAAACGCCGCCACATGGGGGCGGTCCATGCTCAGACTCAGCCGGTGCCGCGGGCACCCCGCGCCGCCACCGTTTCGTCCGCCGTTACCGTTACCTCCGCGACCGCCGCGAGCGCTGGGATTGGCGGTGGCGTCAGATGTGGCGTTTGGGGATGGCGTGGGCACAGTTCCGTTTGAAGAGAAGTTGTCGCCGTCCGTGTCGTCCAAATCGACGGATTCGCCGCCTGTGGCGGCGGCGGCATCGTCGGCGGGGAGAATCATCTGCGGTACGGCGTCACTGTCGCTCTCCTCGTCGCTGCCGTCGTCCCACGTGGCCGTCGCGGGGTAGCCCGCGATTCCGCCGCGATATTCGGAGAGGGGAGGCGCGGAGCTCAAGCGAACAATGTAAACGGCGGAACCGTCGGCTGCTGACGTCGCGGATTTGCCGGAGTTCTCCCTGGAGGGCGCCGCGAGGTGCGAATTATCGCCGCCGTTGCGCCATGCGCGATTCAGGTCGCGCCAAGTTGATGCGCGGCTTGCACTGGATGGCTGCGCGGCTAGGAGAAATGCGCACAGGAGCAGCAGCATAACGATAGTTGGAGCATGCCTCATGGTGAATGTCAGCCTTTCGCGTGCAGGTTGTGAAGGGGAACTTTTGATTTCTGTCGCTTTGCCTACGAATTGAAGAGGATCCAGTGGCAGTAGAAGCTAGTGCGGATGTCCTCAAGATGATGTGAATGCTTGAATTGTTGATGCTGGTTGGAGTGAGGCCGTGCTGGTTTTGTACCCACCAGCTCACATGCGGAGCCGCACATTTGGCTGAGGCCTTGTCGCGCCACGACGCACCTGCCGAGTTGGTCAGAAATGCTGGAGATGCGAAGGTGGGTTTGTTTCGGACTTCACTTTCGCGTCGCGTTTGTTCGTTTGTGCCACTGGTTCACGAGCTTTCGCGAAATGATATAACAGCAATCAAACTCAAAATCACGGCCAGAAGCACTGCGACGAGGTGCCAGCTTCTTGTCGGTAACATTGTCGCAAGCAAGGCCAAGCCCGTAGCTGGCACGCGAAACTGGCTCACTCTGCGATATTCCAAATTGACTTGCAAAGAAAGGAGGATTCGTTCGAGGGCAGCGTGAGCCAGACGGGACGGACACGAGCTGAAGTTCCCATTGGCTGCGAATCCAGTACTGGTTACATCCGATTGCCCAGAAAATTTCGAATCCATCCTTTCATGATCACCCAGCGATATTCGTCAAACCGGAGTCGCGGAAGTCAACGCATGTGATATTGTAACGAAGATTTCATTTGTGATGCATCATCCCACACAAGCAGTAGTACCACAAGAACCCCAGCTGGTCATATAATTTCAGAAAGAATGATTCGAGGCATTTGTTGCCTAAGGCCTAATGTTTACTCCTATGTTCTTAACGTTGCATCCTCACAACTTGTGTCGTTTCCAATGATCTAGCATAAATTTATGTAGGCAGATATGGAGCCTGGCAGGCAGCATGGCCAATCCCCAGTTTCCCCGTTCGATTAAACGAGCTGGCCAAACGACAGCAAGGCGTCACGAAACAAGGCAGCAAACTCGTCAGCTGCTCCTGCCGCCCCCTTCACCTTGCCACTTGCCGTGGCAGCACTCGTGTTCACCTGTAGCTCCACAAGGAACATGCCACCTGGCGCCGCATCAGCCTTTTGCGCGTAGAAGAAGAATCGGAAGGCGGGACGTTGGCCGCCTGAAGCCATGCACTGAATGCTCCTGTGTGCCATGTGCCTTAACAGAGGGGCGGGCGCTGTCAGGGCAGTGATGAAGGTTCCTGGCAGCTTCTCCTCCTGCACATCGGCGTGGAAAAACGGATGGGAAAAGAACCGATTAGGTTGGCAGAAATATCCACCCAGCATAACGACCCATGACCTCACACAGTGACATGCCTAAGACATGAATGACCAAGTGGAATTGACCACACACAACACGAGAGGGAGATGCACTCACGAGAGTGGCAGCCACAGGCAGCTGGCTCCACGTGCGTTGGAAGGATGGTGCATCTAGCGCTGCCTTCGCACTCGGCACCAGCACTTGCTTTCAAAAGTCTCACAAGCCATCCAAAGGCATATGACACCCCAAGCAGCACGACAGGAAGATGCACTTACGAGAGTGGCGGCAACAGGCAGCTGGCTCCACGTGCGCTGGAATGACGGCGCATCCAGGGCTGCCTTGGCACTGCGCACCATCAGCACTTGCTATAATACGTCTCACAAGCCATATCAGGGCACACAAGAGGGACAGGCACTCACGAGAGTGGCAGCCACAGGCAGGTGGCTCCACGTGCGCTGGAAGGACGGTGCATCCAGGGCTGCCTTGGCACTAAGCACCAGCGCTGGCCGCACAGGCGCAGGCGCCCCCGACAGCATGTCCTCCAATCCCGCTCCGCCACCTGGCGCCGGCGATGGCGCTGCAAGACCCAACAGACTGTCGATGGAGTCGAAACCGGTGCCTCCTCCAGTGGCCCCTGCAGGGGCTGCTGGTGCTGCAGCAGCAGACGCTGCAGCTGTCGTGCTGTCTGCTCCTGCTGCTGCTGCTGGCACTGCTGGCGCTCCTGCTCCTGGTGGTGCTGCTGCTGCACTGGGGGCATCGGAATAGGCAGGTTGTGTGCTTGCTAGCTCTGCAAACGGGTCCAATGCTGCTGCAGGGGCAGCAGCAGGAGGGGGAGCAGCAGCAGGATGTGTGGGTCCGTCGGATAGAAGATCCAACGGCAGCAGAGGAGCCGCTGCTGCTGCAGCACCAGCACCAGCGGCACTACCAGCGGCAGCAGCATGACCATTGGGAACTGCATCAGCTGAGATGAGAGGTGAGTTGGCAAGCTCCCTGTCAGAGGCATCAAGGAGCGAGGCAGCTGATTCACCCTGTGAGGCGCGGGCCGATGGAGCAGCGGCAGTGGCAGGAGCAGTGGCAGCGGCTGCTGCAGAAGCAGTGGCGGCAGCAGAGGCCACGGAGGTGTATTCGGCGTCAAGCAGGCTGCGCTGATCCTTGTCCAGGAACAGGTATGCTGGCTGGATGGGATGGAGATGAAAGCACGGGGAGAGGGAGGATGGTTGGTGGATTGGATATTGAGGTGCTTATGAGTGTACTAAACATGGGGAAAGTGTGCTCATGGGACTTGTCACACACTCACCTTTTGGTAGACGACAGAGAGGGAGTTGAACTCATCAAAGATGCGATCGCGCGTCTCACTGCCCTGCGAGTCCACAAACACCGACACCGGCTGCTTCTCTGGGTTGATCACCTGCTCTGCCACGCCCACTCCCGCCCTCAGCAACCGGTAGTAGAGGAGAGCCCTGTCGTGCACGTCCTGTTGTCAGAGAAGGGATAGGGTTGAACACACACAAGGGCATATGAGGGGTTGGCACACCGACACCGGCTGCTTCTCTGGGTTGATCACCTGCTCTGCCACGCCCACTCCCGCCCTCAGCAACCGGTAGTAGAGGAGAGCCCTGTCATGCACGTCCTGTTGTGCCCAGAGGGAAAGGGTTAATCACACACATGGGCGGACGGGGGTTTGGCACTGATACTGGTTGTATCTCCAGATGGATCACCTGCTCTGCCATGCCCACAGCAACCGATAGTACAGCAGCGCGCGGTCATGCATGTCCTGTTGTTTTTGAAGGAAAAGGACAGATCAGGAAGTGCACGCACTGAAAAGTGACTCAATCATGCAACCATGCACGGCCATGCACATGCTGTGGGTTTGAAGGGAAGGGCAGATTTGGAAATGCTGTTCAGCTTCCCCTCTGGCTCATAAGTCCCTCTGGCTTGTATCCCCACGTTCCATCCTGCCCATATCCCCACCCACTCGCCACAACTGCATCACACCAGTCACATACCCATCACACCTGCCATATCCCCACTGCACCTGCCTCAACCGCATCCCACCTGCTGCGACTCAGCGAGCCCGTGGGCGAGCACGGCGCCCAGCATCTTCTGGCACTCGGGGGGGTAGTATGGGAGGTATAGCACGCACACAGCGCTGCCAACTGCCATTAACCCATCCCACCTGCCTCAACCGCATCCCACCTGCCTCAACCGCATCCCACCTGCCCCAACCGCATCGCACCTGCTGCGACTCCGCGAGTCCGTGGGCGAGCACGGCGCCCAGCATCTTCTGGCACTCGGGGGGGCGCTTGAAGAAGAGCTTTGCCACTGCTGTCAGCAGCTCCAGACGCACCTGCAGGTGGGTGGGTGGCAGGTGGATGGGAGGGAAGGAAAGGAGGTAAGGGGTGTGAAGGAGCGTGGGGGAGTAGGGGGAAGGAGGAGGGGCGCTTGAAGAATAGCTTCGCCACGGCCGTCAGCAGCTCCAGACGCGCCTGCATGGTGGTGGTTGGGGTGTGGTTAGTTTGGACGGAGAGAGGAGGGGTGAGGGGAGCAGGGAAGAAGAGGGGCGCTTGCAGCACAGCTTTGCCACAGCTGTCAGCAGCTCCAGGCGCACCTGCAGGTGGGTGGGAGGGAAAGGAGGGGAGATGAGTGAGGGGTGTGGAACGCAACCAACTAAACAACATGCCTACCACACCACCACCTCACGCCTGAATCTTTTGAGTCGACTCAAAAGACGCCTACCACACCACCACCTCACGCCTGAATCTTTTGAGTCGACTCAAAAGACGCCTACCACACCACCACCTCACGCCTGAATCTTTTGAGTCGACTCAAAAGACGCCTACCACACCACCACCTCACGCCTGAATCTGGCCTGACAATCCATCCCCCTACCCACGCAAGGGCGACTCAAAGCACATCTCTGTCTCTGAGTCATACCTCGGCGTTTCCTTCCTCCTCCGAGTTGACAAACCCCTCGAACGTGTAAGGGGCATTGGACATGTGCTGGCCATACATGCTCAGCATCCACACCAGTGCTGCCTTGGCCCGCGGGTCCGACACTCACTCAGTACCAGGACTCAGGATCACCTCTGCATTCGTTTCTTCTTCCCACGAGTTGACGAATCCCTCCAGCGTGTAAGGAGCATCGGACATGTGCTGGCCATATACTCCCCCAGCATCCACAGCAGCGCCGCCTTGGCCCGCGGATCGGTGACTGAGCGAGAGCTCACAGACCCCACCACGGCTCACGAACCCCACCAGTAATCCTATGCATCCCAAAGCACATCTCTCAGTCGTACCTCCGCATTCGTCTCCTCCTCCCACGAGTTGACAAAACCCTCCAGGGTGTACGGGGCATCCCCCATGTGCTGGCCGTATTCCCCCAGCATCCACACGAGTGCCGCCTTGGCCCGCGGGTCAGTGACAGAGCGAGAGCTCACGGACCCCACCACAGCGATGCAGTCCTGCGCCCACTGGGGGTACTTGCGCAGGAGATCCCGCACCAGCACCTGGGGGGGGAGGGGGAGTGGGGGTAACGGGGAGTGAGTGGAGAGAAGTGTGCATGTTGCTGGGCTTGACGCGCCAGCAGCAGGGAGCAGTGACAGAGCGAGAGCTCACCGACCCCACCACAGCGATGCAGTCCTGCGCCCACTGGGGGTACTTGCGCAGGAGATCCCGCACCAACACCTGGGGAGGGGGAAGGGGAGGAGCGGGCTGGAGGGGTGAGGGTAAGGGGGAGCGAGCCCTATGTCGCGTGATAAGACTCCTGACAGGAACGAACCCCACAGATCTCCCAAATGTACCCCGTTCCGAGCCCTGCTCCATACATACCAAACCTCTGCTTCCACTCCCACACACAACAGAGTCTCCGCAGTGACATAGTCGGTGCCCATCTCCAGGAACTGCAGCAGCCGGTCCACAATGCCTCTCATCCGTGCACTCACACACACACTTGCACCCTGACTGCTGGCACGCCCATACCATATCCCTCCCGACCACATTCCATAACCCATCCACCAATGCATGTGACATCACACACCAGCGTCTCAGCAGTGACATAGTCAGTGTCCATCTCCAGGAACTGCAACAGCCGGTCCACAATGCCCCCACCCACTGACACCCTGACTGCGGGGCCACCTACCTACCACTTCAATCCACCGATGCATATAACAGAACAGCACCAGCACAGAGCAGCACCACCGCCCATACCAGAGTCCCCGCAGTGACATAGTCGGTGTCCATCTCCAGGAACTGCAGCAGCCGGTCCACAATGCCGTTCACATCGTAGCAACCACTCTCTGACACCCTAACTGTTGGAGTACCCACACCATATCCCTCCCTACTACCTCCCTGATCCCTCCCTACTCCCTCCCATCCACGCATGCACATACCAGGGTCTCCGCAGTGACATAGTCGGTGTCCATCTCCAGGAACTGCAGCAGCCGGTCCACAATGCCGTTCACATCGTAGCTCTGCAGCGCTATCTGCCCCACTGCTCGAATCGCCTCCCGTGCGATTGAAACATCAACGTCCGCTGCATACTCTGTCAACTCCGTCACTAAGCGAAGCAATGAGAGGGGGGAAGGGGAAAGGAAGGGCGGAGGGGTGAGGGGCATGCTCACATCCGCAGCATACTCTGTCAACTCCGTCACTGAACAAGGAGGGGTGGGAAGGGCAAGAAAACGGTGGAATGAGGCGTGGCAGTCTCAAAAGTGCAGTTCACATCGTAGCTCTGCAGCGCTATCTGCCCCACCGCCCGTATGGCCTCGCGTGCGATGGACACATCTACATCCGCTGCATACTCTGTCAGCTCCGTCACTGGGAGAGGATGGGGAAAGGTTCACGGGTAGAAGGGGCGGAATGAGGCGTGCCACTCCCAGCAGTGCCGTTCACATCGTAGCTCTGCAGCGCATCTGCCCCACTGCCCTGATCGCCTCCCGTGCAATGGACACGTCCGCATCCGCTGCATACTCTGTCAGCTCCGTCACTGGGAGAAACAAAGAGAGGGAGGAGGGCAAGGGGTGTTCATGGGCCGCCCTGCAGTGTGTATATTGACACACCAGTGCTGCTCCCACTGAGTGCCTCTAGAGTGGTATCTGCCCCACCGCTCATACGGCCTCCCATGAGATCGACACGTCCACGTTCGCTGCATACTCTATCTGCTCCGCCATTGGGTAATGGGTAACACGTCTTGTCTGTTCCGTCACTGACAGAAGCATGGAGGGATGAAGGATGGTGGCGTGCGGGAGAGAGCGCAAGTCCAGACGGGCAGGATGAGACAACATCCGTGTCACATTCTCAGATACACTCTCCTCCCCTTCACCTTATCCACAAACCCACTCCACCCCACCCTCCCCCTCGTCCTCCACCCCCTTACCCCCCCTCCCCTCGCCCTCCCTGCCCAGCCCTCACCAATATCGTATGTGTTGCTGTCGTTGGCAATGGCAGTCAGCATCTGCAGCTTGAGGCGCTTCACATAGGGCGGGTCGCGGACCTTGCAGTACAGATGCTTGTAGTCGCCCGCAAACACACACGGCCAGCGCGAGACGACATGCGTCTCACACTCTCAGTGAATTCTCTTCCTCTCCCCCTTCCCCACAAACCATCCCCCACGCTCCACCTGCTCCCTTCCTCCCTCCCTCCCTCCTCCCCTCCTCCACCCTGCACTCACCAATGTCATATGTGTTGCTGTCGTTGGCAATTGCGGTCAACATCTGCAGCTTGAGTCGCTTCACATAGGGCGGGTCGCGGACCTTGCAGTACAGATGCTTGTAGTCTCCCGCAAACACACACGGGCAGCGAGATACGAGCAGGGAGAGGTGGCAGAGCACTGCGTATGACTGCTCCGTGCTGCACGTGCCCATCAGCGTAAGCAACGGGGTCTTGATGCGCTCGTATACCTGCAAACGGGGCGTTTATATGGAGACGAAGGAAGGATAATGAAGCGATTGAATGGACTGTAAACGGAGGGGTGCACACAGAGAGCAATGAGTTCACTCGCTCACGCCCAGCCCAACCACGCCCACCCACCTGGTGGTGCACGTCTGGCATGGAGAGCGAGCACAACGGCACTGTTGGCGTGCTGCAGGCGGTCCTATAGCAGGTTCATGAGGTCAAAGGCCTCGCACATACACACACTCAGCAACATGGAGACAGCTAACATTCACCCACCTGGTGGTGCACATCTGGCATGGAGAGCGTCAGGTGGAGAAACAGCATGGCAGTGGCGAGCACGACGGCACTGTTGGCATGCTGCAGGCGGTCCTCTAGCAGGTTCATGAGGTCAAAGGCCTCGCACATACACACACTCAGCAACATGGAGACAGCTAACATTCACCCACCTGGTGGTGCACATCTGGCATGGAGAGCGTCAGGTGGAGAAACAGCATGGCAGTGGCGAGCACGACGGCACTGTTGGCGTGCTGCAGGCGGTCCTATAGCAGGTTCATGAGGTCAAAGGCCTCGCACATACACACACTCAGCAACATGGAGACAGCTAACATTCACCCACCTGGTGGTGCACATCTGGCATGGAGAGCGTCAGGTGGAGAAACAGCATGGCAGTGGCGAGCACGACGGCACTGTTGGCGTGCTGCAGGCGGTCCTATAGCAGGTTCATGAGGTCAAAGGCCTCGCACATACACACACTCAGCAACATGGAGACAGCTAACATTCACCCACCTGGTGGTGCACATCTGGCATGGAGAGCGTCAGGTGGAGAAACAGCATGGCAGTGGCGAGCACGACGGCACTGTTGGCATGCTGCAGGCGGTCCTCTAGCAGGTTCATGAGGTCAAAGGCCTCGCACATACACACACTCAGCAACATGGAGACAGCTAACATTCACCCACCTGGTGGTGCACATCTGGCATGGAGAGCGTCAGGTGGAGAAACAGCATGGCAGTGGCGAGCACGACGGCACTGTTGGCATGCTGCAGGCGGTCCTCTAGCAGGTTCATGAGGTCAAAGGCCTCGCACATACACACACTCAGCAACATGGAGACAGCTAACATTCACCCACCTGGTGGTGCACATCTGGCATGGAGAGCGTCAGGTGGAGAAACAGCATGGCAGTGGCGAGCACGACGGCACTGTTGGCATGCTGCAGGCGGTCCTCTAGCAGGTTCATGAGGTCAAAGGCCTCGCACATACACACACTCAGCAACATGGAGACAGCTAACATTCACCCACCTGGTGGTGCACATCTGGCATGGAGAGCGTCAGGTGGAGAAACAGCATGGCAGTGGCGAGCACGACGGCACTGTTGGCATGCTGCAGGCGGTCCTCTAGCAGGTTCATGAGGTCAAAGGCCTCGCACATACACACACTCAGCAACATGGAGACAGCTAACATTCACCCACCTGGTGGTGCACATCTGGCATGGAGAGCGTCAGGTGGAGAAACAGCATGGCAGTGGCGAGCACGACGGCACTGTTGGCATGCTGCAGGCGGTCCTCTAGCAGGTTCATGAGGTCAAAGGCCTCGCACATACACACACTCAGCAACATGGAGACAGCTAACATTCACCCACCTGGTGGTGCACATCTGGCATGGAGAGCGTCAGGTGGAGAAACAGCATGGCAGTGGCGAGCACGACGGCACTGTTGGCGTGCTGCAGGCGGTCCTCTAGCAGGTTCATGAGGTCAAAGGCCTCGCACATACACACACTCAGCAACATGGAGACAGCTAACATTCACCCACCTGGTGGTGCACATCTGGCATGGAGAGCGTCAGGTGGAGAAACAGCATGGCAGTGGCGAGCACGACGGCACTGTTGGCATGCTGCAGGCGGTCCTCTAGCAGGTTCATGAGGTCAAAGGCCTCGTCTGGGTGGGCAGTACCCAGGCACACGTACAGTCACAACAACACACACGGACACAGCCACGCCCACCCACCCACCCAATCATTCACCCACCTGATGGTGCACGACGGGAATGGAAAGGGTCAGATGGAGGAAGAGCTTGGCAGTGGCAAGGCACACCCACCCACCCACCCACGTTTCCACCCACCCACCCACCCACGTTTCCACCCACCCACCCACCCACCCACCCACCCACCCACCCACCCACCCACCCACCCACCCACCCACCCACCCACCCACCCACCCACCCACCCACCCACCCACCCACCCACCCACCCACCTGGTGGTGCACGTCGGGCATGGAGAGCGTGAGGTGGAGGAAGAGCTTTGCTGTACCGAGCACAACGGCGCTGTTGGCATGCTGCAGGCGGTCCTCTAGCAGGTTCATGAGGTCAAAGGCCTCGCACATCCGGGTGGGAAGGGGTGTAGCGCGATGCCAGGTCTAGCACCGTGCACTGCGCCCACTCACTCATCTCCTTCATACTGTTGTGGATGGGGGACAGGGGGTTTGGGCATTCGATGCCTTTCTTCAGAGCACACACACACACACGTTTCGAAACACAGAGGAAGACGAGGGAGCAATTCTGCAGCATGTCACGGTCCTTCCTTCACAAACTCAGGGCCTATCCTGCAAGGAGCCTTGGGAATCGTACCGGTTGAGGAGGGCGAAAACGATGGAGCGGCTGTGCAGCATGTCACGGTCCCTGACAGCCTCGGGGTCTCCATTCTCTGCCAGCGACTCCCCTGCCAGTATCTCCTGCAACGCACTCACACAATTAGCCACCACCTGTGGGGGAGGGGAGAGGCAGGGAAAGGGAAGAGAGCAAAAGGCAGAGGATACACAGTGCCTGTGATGCCAGTATCTCCTGTAACGCACTCACACGGTTGGCCACCACCTGTGGGGAGGAGGGTGGGGGGGTGGGTGTGTTGTGAGTCAACTCAAAGCACACCTGTGCAACATGTTGCGGTCCCTGACAGCCTCGGGGTCTCCATCCTCTGCCAGCGACTCTAGCGCCAGTATCTCCTGCAACGCACTCACACAGTTGGCCACCACCTGTGGGGAAGAGGGGACGGAAAGGGAGGCGAGGGGAGGGGAGGGGAGGAGAGGGGTGGGGGAGAGGGGAGGGGAGGGGATGGGAGGGACGGGGATGGTAGGGACGAGAAGGGAGACAAAGGGGAAACACGATCACCTCCCCTGCCAGTATCTCCTGTAACGCACTTACACAGTTCGCCACCACCTGTGGGGGAGAGCGGGAGGGGGAGGACAAGGAAGGGCGAGGGAGAGAAAAACCAGTCACTCCCCTGCCAGTAATCCCCTGTCACACCCCACCTGTGGGGGAGAGGCAGGGGAAAAGGGGAGGATCGGAAGAGGCAGATAGGAGGAGGTCACACACAGTTGGCCATGTGACCATGTGACCATGTGACCATGTGATGTCATCGCATGGCTTGGCCATTATCAGGGGAGGAAGGGAGGGGAGGGACCAGGAAGAGAGACAAAGAAGTCAGCCTGACAGCACCAAGTGTAGTGCGCTCACACATATGGGCACAAAGGACTCTTGAAACAGATCACAACAACCCAACTCACCTGTGCATCTGGGTCGTCTGTGAGTTTCCTCTTGAACATGCCGATGTACCCATGCTCGCGGCACACAGCCATCGCGAGGTGGTAGAGCTTCAGCACGCCCATCACCGCCACTGCCCTCACGTACGCACTCACGTCTCCCAGCCCACCCACCCTCCCTCGCTCCAATAGACAACTCTCAGTCGACTCAATAACAACCCACTCACCTGCGCATCTGGATCGTCTGTGAGTTTCCTCTTCAGCATGCCGATGTACCCATGCTCCCGGCACACCCCAGGAGCCAAATGATACAGCTTCAGCACGCCCATCACCGCCACTGCCCGCACGTACGCACTCACGTCCCCTAGCCCGCGCTCCAGGGGCCCCACGAGGTATTCTACCAGCCCGCGCACCCGCAGGGCGCACAGGTTGCGCAGGGCTAGGCCACGTATCATTGGGTCGTCGTCCTGTAAGTGTGGGGCAGAGGGAGGGGGGAAGGGCGGTGGGATCGGGGGAGAGAAGGTGGGGACAGGAAATCACGGGGTTGAGTGCAAGAGAGGGGAGAGTGGAGGAAGAGCAGCACTCCACTCCTCCCACACCTACCCACACCTCCCTCCTCACACCTCCCCACACCTCCTCACTCCTCCCCCCACCTGGCAGTCGCGCTGCAGGAAGTTGATGGTGAGGAGGGCGAGCTCGGGCTTGGTGGGACAGACACATGGCATACTTGACCACATTCACCATCATGACAACATTCACACCTCCCCACACCTGCCCACGCCTTCCCGCACCTGTTCGCATCTGCCTGCATCTTCTCACACCTCCTCAATTCTTTCCGCACCTGGCAGTCGCGCTGCAGGAAGTTGATGGTGAGGAGGGCGAGTTCGGGCTTGGTGGCGACGTACAGGTAACACATCTTCTTCACCACCAGGCCCGACGCTGCACTGCACTGCGCTGCACCGCACCCCACTGCACTGCACTGCACGCTCTGCTTTGGTTCTCACGCACCTGGCAGTCGCGCTGCAGGAAGTTGATGGTGAGCAGGGCGAGTTCGGGCTTGGTGGCGGCGTAGGTGGCGACGTACAGGTAACACATCTTCTTCACCACCAGGTCCGACGCCGCACTGCACATCACCATCTCGCTGCACGGTGCAGTGCGGTGATACGAGGTGGTGAGCGATGATGCGTGGTGACGAGCGGTGAGAAAAGGTTGGCAGGGAGGAAAAAGGGAGCGAGATTAAGGCTCAGGATGATGGTAAACAGCCTTTGCAGGAACAATGAGTGGACGGGAAGTAAGTCAGACGGCAGCCGAGTGCATGAGTCTGAGAATTGAATGATGTGGAGCATAATGGGTATAGCAGGGCATTTCAGTGGCTATAACGCGGGCCAGAAAGGCTATAATAGCTAGGCCTGTGAAAGCGAGCACTGAGTTGCGGCGTAAGTATGACGCATAACTGAAGACGGGCGACGCGTCAATCCAGATGGTCATGTGCTGTTAACTCGCCCAAAACATGACTTTTGAGTCGACTCAGAAGTCATCGGGTTACAGGGTAGCCATGGCGCCTACCTGAAGACGGACGACACGTCAATCCCGATGGTCATGTGCGATATGACTTTCTTGAAGAGCTCGCGCCGCATCTCCGCCGCTCCCGGCGCCCTGATGGGACGATGGGAGAGACGCGAGGGAGAAAGGGAGATCCGGACTGAGTACCTGCCTGAACACTCTCAATTTCCTTTGTAACGACTTCTGCTACCGTCATACCAATCTGACCTAATCTGATCTCTGGGACAAAATAAACAGCAACCGTCGAAAGCTGGGATCAACCGTCCCTCCGAAGGCGATACCGTCCTGATCGTCGCACACGACTGACCTGCTTCCCGCGAGTTGACCCAGCTGCATCTTCACGTCCGCCATCTCCCCTCGCCTATTATCCGCGTTCATCGTGTTGGTTGCTCTGTCGCTGGATCAGACTAAATGGATAAAGCGAGCAACGAGTTTCTCAAGCTACCTTGCAAAGCAACACAAAATCACTTAGGAGAGACACAGACCACATCCAAGTCCACACCACCACACAGTTTACGCTTTATCGAGTGTCATTGTAAAAGATCACTTTGCTAGAGAGCTCAATCTATACAAAATAAAAGGATCAATGTTTGCTCAATGATCGAAATCCTCTGCACTTATTCCGTCATCCATGTCCGTTATGTCATAAGTCAGCAGTTCCTATGTTTTCCTGAAAATGGTAATAACTGCATGTGGTATGAGCCACATCGCCATATAATGGTCATCAATATTTTCCATTATCAAAAGTGAAAAATGGGAGTATGCATTTTTCTATGTGAAAAATAAGAAAACTCAGTCTGACATCACGCCTAGATAACACATGAGACAACATTATGTTTCATTGATACATCAATTGAAATGAGTATTGTCAAGCACAACTGCTAGATATGAAACTAGTGTTACTGAATCTAGGAGGATGGATTGCGGCCGAGGAAAAGGGTGAAGTTTCAGCCATCGGCACCACGGGAACATGCTGGATGGTGACGTGAAAGGGCCCTGAAAACGGAGGCTCTGCAGAAAGAAACTCGCAATTATGGAGGAAATTTTTGCAGAAATATCGGGTTTGGCACCTGACAACTCTAGCAAATTCGGGCCGGAAAGACAAAATGGAAGGAACAAAAAAAACCAAGCACACCCCATTTGCGATGGACAAGTGGAACGCCAAAAAAAAATCGAGGCTGGGCTGAGGCATTTACATAAACGCCTAGATGCGGGGAGCGCGGGTGGAAGGAGGGTGAGAAGGTACCCTAGAAATAAGGAGGTATACATATATTTTACACTTGTATCATCTACAAGAGTAGTGCAGTGCCGTACAAGTGTGCCGTGCTGTGCATGCATCGTCGTTTTGTTACGATTTGCAAATTTCGCAGCCCAACAAGACAGAACGGGTCAACAAATGAATGTGCAACATTTTGCCCACAAATGATTTGCTAAAGATTCTTTCCGCGTTAGCCACGGAGATTGGCCGCGTGGTTTCGCAAACGAATCGAATTGATCGTTCCAGAACTCCGAAAACCACGTTGATCCGCATTCACGAAGTTGTGCGACGAGCCGTAACGTCCTTGTTTCCATCCGACTTCTTTGAGCATCTTGTCCGAGCCAAGACCGACCGAACCAACCTCCCAAACTGCGCTGCGCGCCTCAATTTTGAAAGGCTGCCACATTTCCCCTGAGCTGGACCTCCTGGCCAGGGGTGGTCCCTCCAGCGCAGCCACATTTTACGTACCCTTGTAGCCTCGGAAAACGGGACCAACGGAGGCGAAATCGCGCGCATCGGCGGAAATCGTGTTTGTCTCAAAAGAATCGACCCAAATTGCTCCCCGCTCGCCACGTGGGCGTTTTTCTCAATTGATTCGACCCCCTTTCCCCCCGCCTCCCCACCCCGTTTTTCTCGCCCTTGCCCTCCGAAATTCGGGCACCCGCTGGAATTTCGTGAAATCACAAGAAGTTACGAATACATGTTTTTTCGTAACGCTAAGATTTCAACATGCGAGCGACATCTGATTGGACAGAACACCTATGACATTTAATGATTACTTTAGCAGTAATATGGATTTCATTAATTATGTGCCACTGCAGTAACGTAATTTTTTTGAATCTTTGTAATACGAGTAAATATTGTTTTTTTCTAAAACAATATCAAGAAGTACAATCAAATAAAATATCTACCTATTTAAAATTTTAATTTGCCCTTGAGTGATTATTATTATATTTTTTTTTAAATTTAACTCTTATTGTTTTATGTTTCATGGAAGAAGCTTCATGTAGAAATATAAAAATCATTTAAAAGTATAGGTTTATTTGTCATGTGTTTTTTTGCGCCCCTATTTACATTACTGGCATGGGCTAATCCAAAAAAATACGATACAATCAGCGTGCATATGAACCTCCTGAGATTGAGAAGCAACCGCCAAAATTATCGATTGCGAAAGCTGATGTGGCATGCCACAACTACATGGTGGATTTGGCATGATGCTGGGAGCACGTATTCGTGACCTTTTGTGATTTCACGAAATTCCGGCGGGTGCCAGAATTTCGGAGGGCAAGGGCGGGAAAAACGGGGAGGGGGGCGGGGGGAAAGGGGGTCGAATCAATTGAGAAAAACGCCCACGTGGCGAGCGGGGAGCAATTTGGGTCGATTCTTTTGAGACAAACACGATTTCCGCCGATGCGCGCGATTTCGCCACCAACGGAACAATTGCAACAAGACCTGGTGTCCAAATGTAGTACAGCACAGCTGGAGTTGCTGCCCCAAACGTACGCACCGACAGAATTGACCTGTCCTTGCGCACGGCAAGGATCGCACGGGGCAAGTTCGCTGCTGCCAGCGCACGGATCACCACACTCGCCATCTGCTGCTTCTGTAATGCAAAGTTGCAGCACTATTGCCTCGCTGTGCTTTCAGACTCCCTCTCATTTGTCCATCCCCTTGCCAGCTCCGTCAACGCACCAACTGGAGCAATCAGCTTAGCTCTTCGCCCTCCCACTCCCACAGTCGAGCAAGCACCCCAACCCAGTCCACCCCTCAACCGCCATAGGTCCTCCTACCTCCACCATACAAATCGCACGCTCCGCGAAGACCGAGCAGCATTCGTTCGCGTAACCTCCATTTCGTATCCACCCACACACGAACAGCCTGTCGAGTCACTACATTTTTGCAGTCCAGTCCAGTCAGCTACGGGCATGGCACGTCATCTTCACAAAGTGCGCTCCGTTCCCGACGTCCATAGCTTGTTCCTGTCCACTGGGCTAGACTCTCCAGACGATACGCGACGTCCAGAGGACCAGTTTCGAAGCCGAAAAGGGCCTCGCCATCGCCATCAGAATTCGGACGGTTTCATACTATTAGACTCGCAGCGCGCGACGTTTCATTCGCCTTCTAACCATCGCGACAGCTCCGCTCCTCTCTCTCCTGCTGACGAGCTCGTAGGCAGTGGGCGCTCCGCAGGCGACAGTACCCATTACCCGTTACCACGATCGCCGCCCTTCGTTCACGGCAGGCCTACGGGGCTTCCGCCACGACGGCCGAATAATTTCCACACACTCGCGGCGGCAGACCCGCGGAACCCCGCCGTCGCTCGCGCTTCAGCAGCGGCTTTATCCGCGGCGGCGCCCGCCGGTGCTAGTAACAGCTCCCAGCGCCGCATGTTTTCATCGATTACTGATTCCTCCTCCGAGGACGACAACACCGACGCGTCGCAAGACATGCTCGGCGACGGGGCAAGGGTTTCGCAAACAGCGGGTTACCCGCCGAGACAGTGCTACCCGCCTCCCGGGTCGCGCGCAGAATCCGCGAGCTACTACCACCAGAAGCAGGGCGGCAATGCCGATGCGGCAGTAGAGCCGCTCGGCCTGAAAGAATCCACGGAAGCCGTTTTACGGTCCCGCGTGCAAGAGGTTCTGTCGGAGCGGCAAGAGCTGGTGCAGCAGCTGTCGTCGTTCCGCGTGACAGCGGCGTACCGGCAGAAGCGGGTGGAAGCGACCTTGAAAGAGGCGGAGGTGCTCAAAACGAAATTGGCGGGAGGGGAGAAGCGGCTGGAGAGGGTTCGCGCGCAGCTTGACGCCACGCGCATCGCGCGAGACGCGGCGGCGCGGGAGCTCGCGGTCCTTCGGCGGATCGCGCCCGCAGCAGATGCTGGTACTAGCGACGACGAGGACAGCGACGAAAGTGATGCGTCGGATTCAGAGAGTGACGCCACGTCGGATAGGGGATGCGGGGGAGCGAGATCGCGCGGAAGAGGCGGAATGTGCCGGGGCGCGGCGAAGACGGCGGGGGACGCGGCGTGGCGGAGAGCGGAGCTGCGGAACGTTCTGCATGAAATGGCGCAAGCGCTGGAGAAGACCGAAAAGAGAGCGCGAAGCGCTTTGGCGCGAACAACGCAATTAGAAGGTACGCAGGTCGGAAATGATTCATGCGACATCTTGTGCGACATTCCATGCTACGTTTTCGCTGATCGCCTCTCGTGTCACTCTCACCTCCGCCGACGCTTCCTCCGCTCTCTCTCTTCCGCCACCCTTCCTCCAAATCACTCTATGCGCCTGATTCAACCGTCGTTGCTCGCCCACTCCGCGTCGTTCCGCTCCCCTCGTATTGCCTGTCCCTCAGTGTCCCCCTAACATCCCCCCTCTGATTTCCTTTCCCCTTCCGGTTCCCCTTCCCCCCGGCCAGGCTTACTGGAGGACAAAAAGGAGGAGCTGGCGGAGGTGCGGAAGGAGTTGCGCACGGCGGAGGGGGAGCGGAACATGCTGGCGGAAGAGTTGCAGGAAGCCTTCAACTCGTGGGCGCAGCCGCGCGCGCCCGCAGGCAACGCCACGAGGAAGTCAGGGGTGGCGTCGGCTCCGCTGCCGCTACAGCCGCTACAGCCACTGGAGGCGCTACAGGCGCTACGAGCCAAACAGGCGCAGCGCGCCACAGACGGACACTGGCCTGGAACGTGGATTGATGAGGGCAAGGGTGGTGGGGATTACATGCCGAAAGGGGGAAGCAGAGATATGGGTCTCATCAGCAGAAGCACGAGTAAGGAGGAGCCCGGGGCGCAGATGCGCGGAAAGGGGTTGAACGGAGAGGGGAAAAGCGCTAAGGGGATGATGAGCGGTAGGGGGAGCACGGAGGAGCTCGGTGGGTGGGCCCGCGCGTCAGCGCTGTTGCTGGCGGGTCAGATGGAGCCGCGCGTGCCTGGATACCTGCGCGCGTCGCTAGAGGTCCCCTGAAGCCCCTTAAGACGTCTCGACTGGAGCACGCTGCTCTTGGCATGTGGCCTGCAGCATCTGCATCAGTTTCAGTCAACGTGGATATTGAGTTAGTGCACTTCTGGCGACATCAGCCATTGCACGTGCTCCTCAAACTACCGTACTTCTCCGTCTGCATTTGTACATAGTCTAGCAGGGCAGCTCCTGTGTGTGGACTGTTTTTTGGGATAGCAATTTTGAGTCCTAAGAAATTTTCCCTTTATCTTGAAGTTGTGTTGTAGCTTTCATGCTAGCCAGGCAAGTGCCCGGACTTGCTTGCAGTAAGATTCATGTTCCAATAAAGCTGATAACGTCTAAGCAGAGTGAACAACGTTAGGTGTATTGAACGCACAGAAGTTGTGTTTGCCCTGTAAAGACGAGCTCGAGCCGCAGATGTGTGACATGATCCAATGACACACTGCCTTTAGCGCGTCATCCGCTCTCAGGGGCTGGCCTTTTGTGGTGCTAATGAAGCCAGCTGGTTAACTCGGATATTGTCGTTGGGGTGATCCAATCTTCGTCGGGATACAATTGGGAAGCCCTGTCATCAGGGATGTCGTCCACCTCAGAGACATGTCTCAGCCATAAGTGCGTTGACAAAAGGGAACGAGCAGACGCACGTGGCTGAAACAACGGATTCTGCGAGAGCACTTTCTGCTGGCGAGGCGATGTTGACCAAGGGCAGTCTGGCAATGCAATTTCATGTGCGCTTGACGGTGGAATGCTCTGAACAGTGTGATCTGTGGGGTGCTTGTCCGTGTGTGATGTGTGTGAAACAGCCCTGGCCGGGCAGCCCAATTATCAAACAGCCTGGCCGGGCAGCTCCCGGGCACCTCATTGGTTTGGTTCCGATCGGACACGTCATGCACGGCGTGTGAGGGCAAGCGCTTGGTGCGGTGAGGGATCTGCTGGCAGAATGTTCACATTCAGAGATTACAGTCCATTCGCGGCGCGAGCCACCATCATTCTGCAATGGCAGGGGGGACACACACACCACACCACGCACCACCCCCACTTCCGCAACGCCCAATCCCACCAGGAAACAGGGATGTGCATTGTGGCGGTTCATGCATTGTCAGTTTACAGCACATGAGTCACTTTTCAGACTGGTTTGTGGCGGTTCAAAGCGGTGGGAGAAACTTACCGCTCTAGAACGCACAAACTCGTAGTCAACCGCTGTAATGAACTGAAAGTTCACCAAGCATGACACGCTCTTGGCACACCAAGCATCCATCCAACTGATATCCTCTTGCCTTATATTTTATCAGACGCCAGGAGTTCGGTCAAGTGAGGTGAGGATTTCTCTTGTTGAATGTCTATCTCAAGATCTCGACGAGAGCGGCAGAGAAGCCGTGAGCAAGCCCTTCGTCTTGAAGTCTCGTCTCTCACCGTCTCGAAGAACAACATTTGCTCATAAACCACATCCTACCCGTTCAGAAGTAAAGACCGTCCCACAAGACCTAGCCTACTTCAACCCGACATTCCGTACGGTACGGCAGATCCGCACAGCACGCGACCAGCTGGTGATCGTCGTTAGACGCGGGCTGCAATGTCGTGCGTAACAAATGAAAACATTCGTGGTACTGCGTTCCGTCCTTCAGGCGGCGAATGCGAGCGGCCGTGCTTTCAGCTTCCGGCTCGCGGCGACATGCGCGCCCAGTGCTCACCCCGCGCTCATCATCGTACGCGCGCGGAAGACGTCACGGATCATTGCGCAGGAAGACTGCCGCCATCGCCCCGCTCTCCCGCCAATCCCTCCCCCAGGTCACACCTTAGACGCGCCCGCGAGCCTGCCCTTCGCCGCGTGTCAGAGGAAGCGCACTCCCCGCCCAGCATTCCGGGAATCTCGCCCCCCGCGATTCGCGGAACAACTCGCTGCGCCATCCAGTCTGTCAGCAGTCCATTCGACGAGTACGACGCGATTGAGGGACTGGAATGGGAGGCATTTGCGCCGCGGAGTCCTCGAATGAAGCAGAAAGCGCGGGCGAGCTTGGACATGGCCGCGGCGGTCAGCACGTGCCATGCCACTGGCACGATAGTACGTAGGAGCAGCAGCACTAGCAGCAGTGGCAGCAGCAGTGGCAACGGCAACAGTGGCGGTGGCGGCGGAAGCGGCAGCAGCCGCAGCAACAGTGACAACGACAACGGTGGCGGCGGAAGCGGCAGCGACAACAGGAACAGCCACCCGTATCGCAGCAGTTTCTCCGAAGAGTATCGACCGCGGGGTGGTAACCAGCTGCCAGGTGGCGTTTGTTACCCGACATCAACGTCATGGCCCGGAGGCGGCGCGCGAATGAGGCTTTCGCGATCAGCCGCGGACCTTGCCACGTTGAGTACCCTCGCGGAGCACGACGAGGGTGAGGATGAGGTGATTCGAAGCTCGTCCGATCAAACCTCGTCATATCGAAACTCGTCATATCATCGAACCTCGTCATATCATCGAACCTCGTCATATCATCGAACCTCGACCTATCGAACCTCGACCCGTGGGGTATTTGACAATCTCTCCGACTCCAACGCCGAGGTCAGCGCGCACGGTCGCGCACGAAGAGCGAGTCTCGTGATTGAGGTGGGACGACCGCGCGAAGTGCGGGACGTGCGGGAAGGGGCCCTCAATAGTCCTGCCGACGAGCATCCCGCAAGCGCCCATCATGCCAGCACGCCGCTCGCCTGCAGCCGCCGCGCAGTTACGAGGTCCGCGGCCAGCAGCTCTGCCCCTGTTTTGCGGGCGGACGGCGGCGGAACGCGCGAGGCGCGCGCGGCGGCGGGGTGCTTGGACGCGCTGATTTGGTTGAAAAGCTCGCAGATTGACGCGGTGAGGCGGCAACGCGCGAAACTGAGCGCAGAGTTGGCGGAAGGGGTGAGGCGGGTGCGGAGCATGGAAACGGGGATAACGGAGCGACGACGCGTTATTGACAGCCTCATTGCACGAATATCGGAGAAAACGGATATTGAACATAAAGTCGGGACGACGGGCGGCGGGACGGGTGTACTGGGGACAGCGGCGGCGGAGAGGGATACGCGGGATGACGTCGAAATCCGAGATCGTCTCAAAAGCCGAGATTATGATGATGGTGACGGAGATATGCTGGGAGATGTACGAGGTGTGGTGGGAGGCTCGGGAGATAGCGGGAACGATGCATCGAGGAGCAGCAGTCACGGTTCCGAAGTAGGATGTGATGGGGATGGCAGCCGCGCGGAGGAGTTAAGAGAGATGCTGCAGATCGAGATGCGCGGCGTCATGGCCGACACGAGACGCGTGGAGCTCGCCGCGATTCACGCACAGTACCGAAGCGGCGAAATCCGACGTGAGTACTGCAGGCAATGTCTATGTATCTTAGTTTCCGTCATCAATGCATGCTTCTATTGCGACTACGACGCTGCCCGTTACTGTCAACGTCTGAGAATCTTGACATTCCGTGCGCTTATTTACTCTAAATCGATCGCAGGCGAGATGCGGCGTAAATCGGCGGAGATGGCGAGTATTCGAGAAGCGAGGGGGCAGCTGTTGCGGAGAAAAGACATGCTGGCGCAGTAGCAGCTGCTGCTTTCAGAAGCCTAAGAAATGGCGACCGATAAAAAAAGATGTGCTCATTTCGTTGCCACCACGCTGCGACGCCAACATATCAAAATTCGATATATCGTATTCGAACTGTAGATACTTTGTGCAATCGCGTACAGCACAGATTTCCCATCCCGAGCTGATTGTGCTTTTGCCATGCTGCCGCCGAATGGCAAGTCTTGCGCACTGCTGTCGCCGCACCGCCGCCAACTGCGCAGCCAGAAAAACAGAAATGGATATAAATCACTACACACCTAAATAGCGCGCGTCTGTCTGAGTAAAGCAACATCTACCGCTGTACCTACGCTGCTTGTGACGCCTAGAACGATAAGCAATTTCTACAAAAGATCACACCCCGCGCACTTGTAGCGACTTTAGCCCTCACTTCGTCGTCCCTTTTGGTTGCTTTGAATTCTCGCACCTACCAGCGCCGCGTCGCTCGCACTGAAGTGCGCCACGCTATCTTTTAGCGCCATCTCGAGTCGCGATGACTCCGCTAAAAGCGCACATATTCGACGAGGCGCACCTGCCGCGAGGGCCGGCGAACTACGCGCCGCTAACCCCGCTGACCTTCCTCGAAAGGGCGGCGCGGGTCCATCCCGACTCGCCGTCCGTGATCTACGGCCGGCGGCGCTTCACGTGGGCGCAAACCTTCCTCCGCTGCTGCCAGCTCGCGGCGGCGCTGGAGCGCGCGGGCGCGCGCAGATACGAGCGCGTGGCGGTGCTTGCGCCGAACGTGCCCGCGGCGTACGAGGCGCAGTTCGGCGTGCCGCTCGCGGGCGCCGTGCTCGTGTCCGTCAACGCGCGCCTCGACGCCGCGTCCGTCGCGCGCATTCTCGCACACAGCGATAGCAAGGTATGCCATGTGGTGCCAAGCGGTTTGAATGCGAGAATATGCCCGCTCCCTGCTCCCGCTGCTCTCCCTGCTCCCTCTGTGCTCCCTTGTGTGCACCTATGACACCTCTCTCTCTTCTCGCACTTCCTTCCTCCTCTCCTTCGCCACTTTCCTTCCCATCCTTCATAACACTCATCACACTCTTCCTCTCTCGTATTTCCATTCCCACCTCCCACGCCCTTCCCCCTCCCCTCCCCTCCCCCCGCCCCCTTCCCCCCGTTGCAGATTCTCCTGGTGGACCAACACTTGGCGTCTCTCGCTCTCTCCGCACTCTCCCTCCTTCCCACCGCCACATCACCCACCCACACAACCCACGTGCGTCCAAAAATCGTGCTTATAGCGGACGGCGAGGTGCACACATCTGCTGACATGGCGGATCCGGGCGGCGAGCAGGCGGATACAGAGGGGTTGGGAGCGGTGGGGGAGTATGAGGAATGGATCGCAGCTGTACCAGCTGGTGATGCTGGTGGTGATGCTGCTGCTGGTGGGAGTGCTGTCGGTTCCAATCGTGCCTTTAGTGCCGATACTGCTTTTAGTACCGACCCCTTGACTTCACGCCCGCAATTGCTCCCTCTCGTTGCTGACGTGGCGAATTCCGACTGGTGGGCATCCCACCAACCGCGGGACGAGCAGGACCCAATAGCTCTCAACTACACGTCAGGCACCACGTCAGCACAGCCCAAGGGCGTGGTTTACTCCCACCGCGGCGCTTACTTAAACGCGCTAAGCGCCGCAATTATGGTACAACTGCGCACACACGCGGTTTTTCTGCTCTCCGTCCCGCTTTTCCACTGCAACGCGTGGTGCTTCTGCTGGTCGCTCCCTGCTGTCTCCGGCACGGGCGTGCTTATAAGGAATGTGAGTGCCCGCGAGATTTTTGCGGCAGTGGCGGAGAGAGGGGTTGAGGTAATGGTGGGGGTGCCGGTGGTGCTGAATCTGATGGTGAATGCAGAAGAGGAGGATAAGGCGTTGCTGGGAGCACGGTGGGGAAGGAACGGAGACGAAAGAGGGGAGGTGCAGCAGATAGGGTGGGGTAACGATGAGCCACACCGTAGGGTAACCAGCAGGGTAACCAACAGGGTTACCAAGAGGGTGACAGTACTGACAGGAGGTGCCCCTCCCCCAGCCGCCATTCTGGCCCAAATGGAACAGATGGGTTTCGACGTAATCCATTCCTATGGCCTAACTGAAACCTACGGCCCGGCCATGTTCTGTGACTGGAAACCCCACTGGGACTCCCTCCCCCTGCCCGACCGCGCGAGAATCAAATATCGGCAGGGTGTGCGGCACACTGGACTGCAAACTGCTACAGTGGTCGATAATAGGACGCTCCGGCCTGTGCCTATGGACGGCGTGACTATAGGCGAGGTGGTGTTTCGGGGAAACACGGTCATGCGGGGGTATCTGCATAGGAGGGAGGAGACAGCTGCTGCGTTTGCGGGTGGGTGGTTTCACTCGGGGGATCTGGCCGTGGTGCATCCAGATGGGTATGTGGAGATTATAATAAGTAGTCCAACCCTTTGTTGGCAACACATTGTTATTCATATGAGGCTGGTTTGCACATGTGTCAAGTTGTATCCATTGTTACCCCTGACACGTACGTGTTTGGACAAGTAAGACGAGTATGCCTATTCACACTCACTCATCAGGCACACTGAAATGTGGCCAGGTGACTGCCAATGCTGGTGATTATATCGACCGTCCCTCCTCTCCCCGCCACTGCCACAAGCTGCAAATCGAAAGAAAATGCAAACCAGGGTTGGGAGGGAATGAGGGAGAACCGGAGAGAGGGCAACGCGCACAGGGAGGAGTGAGGAAGCACAATTGGAGAGGTGGAGGGGAGGAGGCAGTCAGGGAGAGATGGCTGGTACACCAACAAGAGGAGCTGAAACCACGGTATAGGTGCAAGGGAGGAGGCGACTTGCGAGCATGGTAGCAACAGGGATTTCACATTCCTAAGAGCGAGAAACTCCTAGAAACGGTGTTACCGTCTGGAAAGGTGCTACCAGCGAAGGTGTTACCTGGGACGGCGCATGTGAATGGAGGGAGTAGATGGATGGCGTGGCCGTGGCAGTTTGTGACTTGAGCTGGCCGGCAAAAGTCAACCGAGTCAACACAGTGCTGGCCCCCGCCACAAGAATCTGATGCGATGCAGAGAAAGACGGGGGAGGGGGGGAGCGGGGAAGAGGGAGAGATGTTACAACATGACAGGGAAAAGGGGGAGGCTAAAATGGGGGTGAAGAGTGGTGGAGTGGTGCAGGATGGGTAGGTGAGGCGAGTGAAATAGTTGCTATGAAGGACGAAGGGTATAAGTATGCAGTAAGGTGATAGGATAGGAAAGATAGAAAAGAGCCTAGCCCATGTCGCCCCCATGCCTCCCCGATTCCTTGCGCTGGCCTTCCCCATGCCTACCCCATGCCTCCCATGCAGGCGCGCCCAGGGACACGCCCCCTTGCCCCACACATGATTGGGCCAGATAATTGGGCACATGGCAGCCCTTGTCACATCCCCCATGCCCCGCCCCATGGCCCACATATGCCCCCCCCATCCACGACCCTCATCCACGCCTCGCGTGGCCAAGGCATGCACTGGCATGCTCAAAGACACGTGCAGGAGCATTAGATGATTAATGCTGTAAAATTGATTGTACAGGTTGGCATATTTCCGGCCCTTGTCATGGTTTTCCTTGAAGGTTCTGATTCTATGGAAGGAGACGGCTACGAAATGTATCCAAATCCTTTGTTCAAACGACAATCTGATCAATATGCAGAGTTGTGCAATAACAATCCCAGCACTAGTTTGACCTCTTTCAATGGCTCATACTATGGCTAGTTAGTATGGTGCAACGGTACCAACTAACCATTAAACAAAGTCAGACTAAAGCTGGGATTGCTGCTGCACAAATTAGCGTATTGATCGAATTGTCACTTACAAAAAGAATTTGGATGCATATTGTGGCCGTCTCTTTCCACAAATCAGAACCCTCACGCAGAACTGACGAGAGGTGAAATTGCATCAACCTTTACAATAAACATCCTCGCACCCATCTTCTTTGACACCCTTCCCATGCCTCACCTCATCTGCGTCTCTCTCCATGGCCACGGCATGCACTGGTGAGCCCAGAGACACGTGCAGCAACGCAGAGGCAGGCGCCTGCAGGGAAAAAAGAGATGCCGTGCCGCCGCCCGTTCCACACAACTGTGGGTGGCAGAGGAGAGAACAGGCGGGAAGCGGATGGTAAGGCGGTAGAGGAGGGATGGGAGGGAGGGGAGGGGAAGGAGGGAAGTGGAAGGATGAGACATGAGAATGGATGCAGAAGGGAGATGAAGTGATGTGTGTGATTCGAAGAAAAAAAAGGCAATTTGGCACAGGATGAAAGAAATGAGAGAGACAAGCGGGAGAACTCACTGACCATGGAGAAATGGAATCAACTGTCACACTACAGACTTGAGACGAGGTAGAAGAGAAGATGGAGGAGGAATAAGGGAAGGAGAGGAGTGAGAGAGAGGGCTCACCAGCCATGGCGCCGTGGAACCAACTGCCACACTGCTGACCCACGGCGAAGAGGGGGAAGAGGAGGAGGGAGAAGTTGGGGAGGAGGGAGAAGTTGGGGAGGAAACGAGGAGATGAGAAGATGAAGAGATGAGAGGGGGAACTCACCAACCATGGTGCCGTGGAATCAACTGCCACACTGCTGACCCACGGCGAGGAGGGGGAGGAAGAGGATGAAGGAGAGAGGGGTGCTTGGCGCGCAGTAAAGGGGTTGAGACACAAAACTGCGGTGGCTGTGCGGCAATCTGGTGAGCGGTGTGGGAGGAGATGAGAGGAGGGAGGAGAGGAGGCGTAGTGAGGATGGTGAGGATGTGTGAGGATGACTGGGGGGTGAGAAGACAAGGCGATGAGCGGCCATTCAGAAGAAAGGGTTATGTATCAACTTGGCTGCTAAGTTGACTAGGAAAGGGCTGATTGAAGAAGAAGAAGAAAGGAATTTGGTCCGGGCGGCTTTTGAGTCAACTCAAAGGGGTTTGGGCAGTCAGCAGGTAACATCATTTTCATCCCCACCATCCCATGCAATTGCCCATGTCCATGCCCATGCCCGTTCCCCATACCCATGCCCGATTCAAACTCAAACTCATGCATGTGCCTGCCAACCCATCCCCCCACATCACAGCATGCCACCCCAGCGGCCTCACCCACCCCATACTCGGCACGTGCCATCCTCTGACCCTGTCACGATCTGAGCACACACATAAGGTGGGGGGGAGGGGAGCAGGGTGGGGGGAGGAGGAGAGAGGACAGGAGGAAGGAGAAGTAGTGAGTAGAGCATCCCAGCAGCCCCACCCACCCCATACTCGGCACGTGCCATCCTCTGACCCTGTCACCATCTGAGGCCACTGCGTGGGGAGAGGGAGAGGGCGGGAGGAGGGGGGCGGAGATGGGGAGGGAGAGGGGCGATGAGGATGGGGAGGAGGATGCGGAGGAGGATGGGGAGGAGGATGGGGAGGAGGACAGGGAGGAGGGGTAGGAAAAAAAGGGAGGAGAAAAAGTGCGAAGCGGGAAATGAGGGGGGTGGGGGAAGGGGAAGAGAAAAGGAGGAATGCAAGAGAGCCTGTGAGCTGGGAAAGATGAGAAACAGCAGGAGGACGTATTGAAGAATACCGGGTTTTAGCTGAAATAAGCCACCTGTTTGACTTCAGACCACCTCAGCTGTTCATGCCTGGTAATATTTGGCTCTGTTGTTCTCACCTGGTGGAACGTACATTCACCTGGCTCTGTTGTTCTCACCTGGTTGTGCTGCGGCCGTGCCACCACACAGTGCAGGTAGTCTGAGTGGCCCCTGAACTCTGCGACCTGCTTTTGACTCTCCTGAAGAAACACATGAGAGGGAGAGCAGGTAAGGAGAGCAAAGTGTGTGTAGAAGTGGATGAGAGTAGAAGGCGTCAAGAAAGCGAGGAACAAGAAAGCGAGGAACAAGAAAGCGAGGAACAAGAAAGCGAGGAACAAGAAAGCGAGGCACCAACTTTTGAGGCGTCAAAGAGCATCAGAGCAGGAGGCGTCCCAGGTAACCCCCCTAACCTCTACTAACCCACCCACCATCGCTCATCTCATCTCATCTCATCTCATCTCATCTCATCTCATCTCATCTCATCTCATCTCATCTCATCTCATCTCATCTCATCTCATCTCATCTCATCTCATCTCATCTCATCTCATCTCATCTCATCTCATCTCATCTCATCTCATCTCATCTCATCTCATCTCATCTCATCTCATCTCATCTCATCTCATCTCATCTCATCTCATCTCATCTCATCTCATCTCATCTCATCTCATCTCATCTCATCTCATCTCATCTCATCTCATCTATACACACCACATCCCATGCGTACGCACACCCGTTGCCTGCTGCACTGTAGATGGTGTTTCTCTGCAGTGGCGTTGCAGGTGTTGGGAGGATTGGGTGGGTGGACGGAAGGTTGCAGAGGGATGCAAGTGGTGCGTGAGATGCAGGGAGGAGAGAGAAGCAGGGAAAAGAGAGTCGTTGATTAATGGTAGGTCAATGTATCATGCACTTTTCAGGAACCATGCATCACATGCCCCTCATCACGTGCACCATATGCCATGCACAGCACACCATGCGCGTGCACCATGCTTCACACATTCACACTACGCACGATTCGTCACACACTCACCTGCTCGTCAACATCAATGGCGTTTGTTTCCGGTACCACTGCCATGCCCCTTGCAGCACACTTCACGATCACATGCCATGCGCCATTCCTCACACAGACACAAGTTATGCACCGATCAACCACACACACACTCCCACACCTGCTCGTCTACATCGATGGCGTTTGTCTCCGGCACCACTGCCACGCCCCTTGCAGCAGCCCACGTGGTGGGGGGGTTGACCAGGTCAACGCACGGGGCCACCTGGGGGGCTGGGAGTTGGAGAGGGGCGAGTTAGGGACGGAGAAATGGGGGTGGATTGACCTGGTCAATGCGGTTTTGGACCTTTTAACAAACACATTTGAGTACTCGTGCGCTTCTTTTGAGCCGACTCAAAAGTCAAAGCTGAATGGTGGACTCACCTTGAGCAGGAGTGGATGAGAGGAGGTCTCCCCACCGCCAGCCTGCAATGCGCCCGTCGTCGCCACAACTGCCACGTCAGCAGAAACAAGCCTCCTGCAGCCTGTTTAAAACTCGGAATGCCACGAACTCAGCTGTACTCCTAGAAGACAAAACTAGACTGGGAAGTGAGAAAAATAAGCTCCATCTATTCTGCCAGGCCTAAGAATTAAAACCAGGGAATAGGGTCTATAGATTAAGGACTAGGGGCTAGGGCCTAGGTCCCCCTCCCCACCTGAACAGCAGCGGCTGCCCGCCCATGGCGCACGATTTGAGCCCAAACGCCGCCCCCCTGTGCGCCTGCACCGCTGCTGCGGGCTGCGCCTCCCCCAACCGCCGCGCCCCCTCCCCCGCCTCCCCCCAAGACCCGCCGCCGCGCTGGCCGTGCGCGGGGACAGGGGAGGCGGGAAGTGGGGAGACGGGGGTAAAAGTTGAAGGTAACTAGATGAAGGGGGAGGAAGGGTTTAGGTGTTGGGGGGAGGGGAGGTGGACACACGGGGAATGTGCAAAGGGAAGGGAGATGTTTTTTCCTAAATTAGAAGCAGGTTTTCTTCGCCGATCCTGGGCTAGAAATACCTGCGAGGCGACTAACGACGCCAGGGAGTGAACGGATACGCGACCGCTGCACGAAGCGCATGCGACGAACCGCGGCGCTGCTGACGTGGACGGCCATGGTTCGTCCACTAGCTCCCCAACTGGCACGCTGACGTGGTCAACCGGAACGAGCAGCGCCGCGTAGATCACGCTCCCGGCTAGCTTTCGCTCACGCAAAACGCGCTCGGCGTAAGCCGAAGCGTCATAGTTGCGACAATCCATGGCAGACGGAGGAGCAGCAAGCGCGGTTCGATGATTCGTGCTTGCCATCGGCTGACTGCCATGATCACCGGGCGGCGAATGCGGCACTCGTGCTTCGGCATCGTCTGCAAACCATGAAACTCGGTCCTTAAGTACGTCTTCATCTCGCCAGTCCTCTCCGTAGTCCACGGCGTCCAAATCCATGGTATCTCGGACGCCTCACTAGGCTGGCGGTGGCATCTGAATCGAAATGAATATATTATAAAAAGATCTTTCGACTCGGAATTCGTACCCGCGTGGCCTAATGGATAAGGCATCTGACTTCTAATCAGAGGATTGTGGGTTCGAGTCCCATCGTGGGTGCACCTTTTCTGACTGGGAAGTGGTCCCCAATACTACGTTTTTCTGATGATCCTATTCATGCATGCTGATTCCGACCGAACTCTGAAATTACAAGAATTTCTCAGCGTTTCCCATCCTTTCGTTTGGTCAAATGATCTCATTATCCAGCAATCCTCACAAGACCCCCAGGCATGTTACATGATCCACAAGTAATCAGTATGAGCAAACATGAAACCCCCTGGCAAACATGAAACCCCCTTTCCTACGGCAGTCTCTTGCTCTAACTAAACCAACTCATGTGAAGATGGTAACCACATCACGGCGGTAACCACGGACCATAAGCAAGCGCGGAATGTTGTTGACAAGCAAGTCCATGTACTCCATGTAGCAATAAGGGGGATGGTTCTGGGGGGGCGGCGGGAGACTGACGAGCACCACAGCAGCCATGCGCGAGTACCGCAGTATAATGGAGTTGAGCTTGATTGTGGTGTAGAGGAACTTATTCACCTTGCTCTCGTCCAACAGCGAGTGGTGTGTCTCAGCCTCGGGATCCTCGCTCATTCTCTTGGCAATGTTGCGCCGCGCCTGGGGATTGGGTGGGGTGGTGTGGGAGGTGGGGGTAGGATGGGTTGGCATGGGATGGGTTAAGATGAGATGGGACGACAGGATAAGAGAGAACCAGGATCTGTGCTGCAGCATAGACATGTGCCAGCACCATCATTATCACTTCCAGCCACTCAACGCCTGCCACGCTAAGCAAACGCCTCCATGGCGCCTTGCCTAGCCAGTTCAGTCTTGCCCCACTTCAACCTCTGACACATGTAGAACCGCACCTTCATGGTGTCACTGCTAGCCCAGCAACCCATGTCAGAATGTGAATGTGCAGGCATGGAGGACCACGGCACCCCCATGCACCCTGCTTGCGTGGCTCGTTATGCTTGTGCCCATTCCCATAGCCGATCCTGCACGCCCCCCTGCTCCCACTCACCCGGGTGAAAGCCTCCATGGCGCCTTGCCGGGCGAGCTCAGCCTCTGCCCCCTCAGCATCCGACACCACATCCTCCCAGGCCTTCATGGTGACGACGATGACGTCTGCCTGCATGCGCAGGTCGTACAGGAACTTGCTCACGTCCAGCTTCAGGTTCTCCGCTCCCGTGTCCTCCTCTGCAATGCAGAACACCTGAGGGCGTACAGGGGCAGTAGGGGAGAGAGGGATGGTGGTTCCATAAGCTTCAACTTGCTCACGTCCAGCTTCAGGTTCTCCGCCCCCGTGTCCTCCTCTGCAATGCAGACACCTGCAGGCGCGCAGACGAGTGCAGAAGAGTGAGTGCAGGGGGTCGAAGCAGCATGACTCTGTATTCAGTACACGCGTCGAGAGTGCCGCACTCCTTCTGGCACTCCCTCTTCTACGGTGCTTGCGAGTCAACTGACCAGTGAACTGATAACAGGTATTTCTGCACAAGACACTCACCTGGATCTTGCAGTTCTCGAAGCTCTCCTTGGCTCTGAGCAGCTGGGACAGCAGCAGCATGACACCCCCATCTCGCACGATCCAGTAGATGTCAACGGTGCCATACTGCTTCTGGTACTCTCGCCCTTTCAGCATGGGCTTGCGAGTCAACTGACCAGTCAACCAATGGCATTTACGCACGAGGCACATACCTGGATCTTGCAGTTCTCAAAACTCTCTTTTGCCCGCAGCAGCTGGGAGAACAGCAGCATGATGCCTCCATCGCACACGATCCAGTAGAGGTCGATGGTGCCGTACTGCTTCTGGTGCTCTGCCCTTCCAGGATAGACCTGCATGTCAACTGACCAGTCAACAAGTGGCATTTATGGACAACACACATACCTGAATCTTGCAGTTCTCAAAACTCTCTTTCGCCCGCAGCAGCTGGGACAGCAGCAGCATGATACCTCCATCGCGCACGATCCAGTAGAGGTCGATGGTGCCGTACTGCTTCTGGTACTCGCCCGGCCACTCGTCCAGCCCCTTCACAATCACACACGCCTTGTTCGCCGTGTTGCAGTCGTTGATTATGTTCACAAACGTGCCGGGGATATCCCTGTGGGCGGCAGAGAGGGTAAGGGAGTGAAAAGTGTAGATGTGAAGCAAAGAAGAAGAAAATCTCCTTCTTTATGGTAATTGAATGTGATCGCAAGTGAGTTGACTTATGCAGTAACTTCTAAACGAACTCAAGAGTCACCGACATAGTGGCCTCACCTCTGGATGTCTTCGCGCCAGATCTCAGGGTAGCGCATGCACACGATGTTGGGCTCAAACTGATCTTTAATTTCAAGGGCCTAAATACCCCCCAAACCCCACTCACCAAGAAACTTCTCCTCACCACTCACTCTCGCCTCAACTCTCGCCCGACCTCGTGCCTCACCACTGGCCTCACCTCTGGATGTCTTCACGCCAGATCTCAGGGTAGCGCATGCACACGATGTTGGGCTTGAGGTTCGCCAGTCCCATGGTCTGCACGGCGATGCGGAATCCTTCTGCCACACCTCAGACGGAACTCCTCTCGTCTTGCCTCACCTCTCGCCTCACCAATCGCCTCACCTCTGGATGTCTTCACGCCAGATCTCAGGATAGCGCATGCACACGATGTTGGGCTTGAGGTTCGCCAGCCCCATGGTCTGCACGGCGATGCGGAAGCCCTCGTTGAGCGAGTCAGCCACGATGGCCTCGGCCACTCCCTCGCAGCGCTTGTAGTCAATGTAGCTCAGCAGCAGGTGCGATGCTGATCGTGCGTCCTCTGCTCGGTCCCTGGGAGAAGGCAAGAGGGGTGAGTTGGCACGTTCGCGGGGTTGAAAAGGACAAGGGAGTGGAGTGAGAGAAGGAGCGAGGGAGCAAGGGAGTGGGGAAGTGAGGCGATGCGGACGCCCTCGTTGAGGGAGTCAGCCACGATGGCCTCTGCCACTCCCTCACAGCGCTTGTAGTCAATGTAGCTCAGCAGCAGGTGCAATGCTGACCGTGCGTCTTCTGCCCGGTCCCTGGGCGGGGGGATAATAGTCACCATCAGAGGGTGATTGGCAAGGAATGGGGTTCACCAGCAAACGGACACAGGGGTGGAGCAAAGGAGGGAGGGATTGAGGAGATGGAGCGAGCGAGGGAGTGGAGAAGTGAGAAAGTGCAAGAGCCCTCATTGAGCGAGCCGGGAGGAGGGATTGAGCAGATGGCTCGCTGACCGCGCATCCTCCGCCCGAGATGGAGGAAGACAGCGAGAGAAGTCAGAAGCAGGGACAGGATGGAAGAAGGGAGCGACAGTGAGGCGAAGTGAAGGACAGAGAGGTGCTGAAGGACATGGGTACAAGGAAGGGCACGGATGAACCAAGACAGAAGGGTAACAGGAGAACCATAGTCTGTTTAAGAAGATGGTGGCGAAATGGGTTGTGTTTGTTTCTGGAAGATTCTGTTCCAGGTTCTAGCCATGGTCATGCAGACGCACGCACCTGAAGCGGCCCTCAAGGATGGTGGCGAAGATGGTCATTCCGCGTCCCTTCTTCTTCATGCAGTTGGCAAAGTCCGCAAGCTTCGGATGGCATGGCATGTCGGGCGGGAGGATTCCCCATGGCTTGCAGAAGATGAGCGGGATGGGGTACCAGTTCTTGGGATGCACCTGACTCGCTGCAGGGGGGAGAGAGGGCGGGAGAAGGGTGCAGGGAGGCGAGAGAGTGGGGTTAGAGGGGAAAGGCGCAGGTGGGGGGGGGATCAATTCCGAGGCGAAATGCCCCAGGGCTTGCAGAAGATGAGTGGGATGAGGTACCAGTTCTTGGGGTACCAGTCGGTCCATGCACAGCCTAGCCTGGATCATACCTCCGAGGAACTTGAGGGAGCGCAGGGCGAGCTGCAGGTAGGCGGACTTGAAGCCGTCGCCCCAGTCGCCGGCCTTGCCCTTGAGGCTGACGTAGTAGTAGATGAGCACTGCTAGCAGGAGGCACAGCAGCGTGAAGAACCACGATATCATGAACATGATCGCTGCAGGGGGGATGGGAAGAAGGGGGAAGGAGAGGGGGGGGGGGGGGGGGGAGAGGGAGATAACGTTCGAGACACAGCAGCTGACAAACGGGATGATATGCCAGGTGGATCACGCCTAATCAACGCAAAAGAACAAGCAAAAAAAGGAATAGAGCAAGAAGAAAAAAAAAAAAAAAACTATTTCTTACCAACGCAGAGGATGGCTCCTGCCAGGGTGGTGAGCGTGTGGTGCCACTTCCACCGTGGCCTCCACGAGGGCGCATCCAGCAGATCCAGCAGGAAGCAGGAGAGGTTCACCCTGAGATAGCCTTTTGAGACATTTCAAAACTCACCAACGCAGAGGATGGCTCCTGCCAGGGCAGTGAGCGTATGATGCCACTTCCACCTCGGGCGCCATGAGGGCGCATCCAGCAGATCCAGCAGGAAGCAGGACAGGTTCACCCCGAGGTAGCACAGCAGGAAGAACATGGTAATAACCGGCGTCACATAATCCACATCTCCAATGCACACGAAGCCGGCGCAGATGAGGAGAGTGCAGAGCGTGGCGAGGTAGGGCTCCTGGCCGTCGTCTGTCTTGAACCAGTCCAGGATGGGGAGAATGTCATCGTTGGCAATGGCTGTGAGCAGGCGTGGCGCGCTCATGAGGTTCTGCATGGCGGCGCCGAGGGTGGAGAGGATGATGCCGATGTACACCACTGCTGGTGACGGCCAGGCTAGTGTGGCTGTCAGCAGCCTGGGGAAGGGGGAAGAGGGTGCGGACGGGAGGCGGGAGAGTGTTTTGGGCGCCTCACAAGCAGGCGGGATGGAGAGGATGGTGCTGATGTAAACCACTGCTGGGCCATGGGCAGCGTGGCCGTCAGCAGCCTGGGAGGGGTGGAGCGGGGAGTGGAGGAGGGACGTGTCTATAGGTGTCATTAAAGTAGGTGCCAAGGGTTGAGAGGATGATGCTGATGAACACCACTACTGGGAACGGCCATGAAAGTGCGGCCGTGCCCCCTTCCCATCACCGATCTATATCCCCCTGCCCACCCCGTTCCAGGCACTTTGGAGAAATTTCAGATAGTCATCGAGCAGGAGGTCAGTGTGATGTCATGGCCCAAAAAATCACCCTTCCACTCCCATTCCAGCCCCCTAGTCTCTCCCCTCACACTCCTTCACCAACCCCCTCTTCCTCCCTCCATCCTCCCTCACCGGTCAGTGAGCAGCAGGTCTCTGACGCCACAGAGCCGAGCATGAAAATGGCAAACACATAGAGCACGTGGTGGTGCCGATGGCCCAGAGTGTCCCAATGGGAATGGACTTCTGCGTGTCCTTTCCCCCTATAACCTTTCACCCACCTCCCTCTCCCCTCCCTCCTCCCTCACCGGTCAGTGAGCAGCAGGTCTCTGAGTGCCACAGCGCCGAACATGAGGACAGCGAACACATAGAGCAGCGTGGTGGTGCAAATGGCCTAGCGTTTCCTACCAACCCCCTTCCACTCCCCTCCCAATCCCCTCCCCTCCCTCGACCCTCACCGGTCAGTGAGCAGCAGGTCTCTGAGCGCCACAGCGCCGAACATGAGGACAGCGAACACATAGAGCAGCGTGGTGGTGCCGATGGCCCACAGCGTCCCGATGGGAATAGACTTCTGTGTGTCCTTGAGCGATGCCGACCGGTTGCTGCCCGCCATTATGCCCGTGACTGCGGGATAGAATAGACCCAGCAGCTGACTGGCGGAGGGCACAGGATGAACGGGAGGGGTGGAAGGGAGCGAGGGGAGAGGGACGTGAAAGGAAGAGAGAGGTTAAGGGATGCTTGGGAAAGAGAGATTGGGAGAGAATGGGACGTGAGACAAAACGATCGAGGAGGGAC
The DNA here is from genome assembly GCA_947470075.1 of Closterium sp. Yama58-4. Taxonomy (NCBI): domain Eukaryota; kingdom Viridiplantae; phylum Streptophyta; class Zygnematophyceae; order Desmidiales; family Closteriaceae; genus Closterium; species Closterium sp. Yama58-4. Next base: position 851,987 of record CANIUD010000095.1, read on the forward strand.
CTGAGTGAAAGAACAAATGTGAAAGGACGGAGGCTATGGAAAGAACGTGGAGGAAGGTGAGGGTGTAACGAGCGTGGAGGATTGTGTGAAGACTGCAATGGCAGAGAGCATTGAAGGTGAAAGGCAAGAATACGAGGCTTACGTGAAGTCCCAGTTGAAGTTGCCGTTTTCATCAGGAATGCCGTTGGCGTTGGTCTTCTGATAGTCTGACGCCCAGTTGCTTGACATGGTGCTCGTACTCAGCCCAGTCAGCCCCTCTGTTTACAAGCGCTTGCACACACATCCCATCACCACACACGTGATACCACACACACACACAGGCCCGTGACATCCCCAAAACACCACGCACATCCAATCACCACACACGTAATATCACATACACACAGACCCATGACATTCCCGAAACGCACACGCACATGCACACCACATGTGCGGGGACACACAGCCAGAGACACGCAGGGTAAGCCACATACCAACCAGCACATAAAAAAACACGAGAAAGCACTGTGCAGCACAGGAAGAGGGAGGAAGGCTGCCGTACCTGGGCTTCTGCTGCGGGGAGCAACGATGATTCCGATGAAGATGCAGATAACGGCGAGGATGGAGGGGATGAGGAAAGAGGGATTTTAAGTCGACTGATTCAAACTGGGAGACCAACTGCCGTACCTGGGCTGCCGCTGCGGGGAGCAACGATGATTCCGATGAAGATGCAGATATTGGCGAGGATGGAGGGGATGAGGAAGAGCGACTGTATATGTCAACTTGATACAAGGAGGCAAGCTGCCGTACCTGGGCTGCCGCTGCGGGGAGCAACGATGATTCCAATGAAGATGCAGAGGATGGCGAGGATGGAGGGGATGAGGAAGAGCGGCCCCACGCGCACAACCACGCGCACGCCCCCCAGCACCACGATGCAGAGCACGACGGTGACAATGACTCCGTACACCTGCATGTCCGCCGTCGACGCCAGCTCCACTGTTGAGTTGGTCGTTGCGTTCACGCCAAACGTCACCTGCTCCGCTGTGGGCAGAAGGGGATGCGCAGTGCAGGGCATGTGGGGGGATACAGGGCATACGGGAAAAGGACGTGAGAGAAGGAGCGTGTCTAGGATGATTCTTGAGGCGCCTTAGAAACCGCCCCCCCAGCACGACGATGCAGAGCACGACGGTGACAATGACTCCGTACACCTGCATGTCCGCCGTCGACGCCAGCTCCACCGAAGAGTTGGTCGCTGCGTTCACGCCAAACGTCACCTGCTCCGCTGCGGGCCATGAGGGGATACACCAGGCATATGGGAGGATACAGGGCACGCGAGGAAACAGCGTGAGCAGAGGTTATGACAGATATATATCTGGCCGGGAATGTACAGGACACTGGGGAAAGAGAGTCGTGGGGAAGGACTGGGATGGGAGGCGGGTTACGCAGGTATGTGGGCAGGTGGAGGAGATGGGAGATGGGTTACGCGGGTACGTGGGCAGGTGGAGGAGATGGGTGGACGACGGGAAAACTCACGTGGAAAGAGAGACATCTGGGGGAGCCAATCCAGCAGCGTTTCGACCGCACCAAGAATGTATCTGAGCAAACGAGTGGAGGGGGAGGGGGAGATAGGCACTTTGACATGAGGGATCAGCCTCGTGGCGGCCAGATTCTAGGTGCTCAAACTGTACGGAAGAAGAAGTACAGCAGCAGACTGAGGGAGTGTAGGGTGTACTCACAGGGAGCCAGCGACTGCATTGCCGAGGAAGAAGCAAAGCCCTATACTCACTCCCACCTCAGGCCCTAGCGCTCGCCCTATCAGGTAGTACGGCCCGCCTCCCTGCAACACGCAACGCGCAAGATTGCACGGATCAGGACGGGATCTCCAATCCACATCCCGACTCAAAAAGCCAGCGCCAGGAACCGACTGATCGGACGTGAGACATCATAAAGCGCACTAGTTCTCTCATCAATACGCGTCTACAATACGAATGCCTTCAGTGTTTCCGAATTCTTCGACCAATCTAAGCTAATTCATTTCCCGCATAATCCGTGATCGCGCTGCTGGGATATGTGTGCGCTGACGTGCAACTTCCAGGATCCGCATAACACACTTGTGAAGGGGACGGTGCTCACCTTCATGGCGCCGTTGGTGGCAATGGCAGAGAGGGAGAAGCCCGTGAGGACCGTGCTGAGGCACGTCAGCGCAACCAGCAGCAGGCTCTGCCCGATTCCCGCAATACCCACAATCCTGGCAACATGTAAACGAGACGCCAGGGCGTGGTGTGAAAGGCGATCGGAAAACGGGGGCGAGATCAAATGCCGTATGGATTAGTGGATGATCCCAGCTGGGCGACTTGATGGTTGATTGCGTGGCACCGGTAAAAACATAGGGAACGGCAGAATACCACTTGCAGTACGTACCAGGAAAGACGAATGTAGAAGATAATCCCGAGGATGTTTTGAACGCACGGGATGTACACGCCGGTCAGTGTACCCAGCTTCGCTACTTTCATGCTCTGCACAAGACCAGACGCGATCAGGTGCGTGAGCCACATTACTTTCCCAAACATGTTCTCTACTATATGTGACTCATGTCAAATTGAAACCGATCTGACTTGAAAGTTTTCAACCCTGAAATGTGTTGTCGCTTTTCGACTGTGAAATGAACGTACCCTGTCGGAGCCTCGGTGAACGTGCATCTCATCGCCGTCACGAGGACTCATGGGATGCTCACCAGCCATCCTGCACGTGCTCGTAAAAAGTCATTAGCCCGATGTGTAAGGACAATCAAATGTAATGGAAAATGAGAGGGGAATGCGATTGGAAGGATTGGGGTGTGGTTGCTTGTACCTTCTCACGCCGACCGCATCGACGAGAGGGTCGCTCTCGAAAAGCTCGAGCTTGGAGTCTCTCTCCCGTACGGCGCTGACAGGTGCAGGCTCATCCCCTCGCTGTCCATCTTCCATTGATATCCTGAAGACGAGAAATCGAGAACGTCGAAGGAAGATAAATTGCACGGAACATCATAACTATCGCCATATCGGGTTAGCAAAACGGGTCCAAGAGGCGTAAATGGGTTTTCCGATTGGGTCAATCAGTGAGTGCGTTGTGAACTAGAAGAGCGAGTTTCAACGAATTCGAAGCACTTACTCCTCGTCACCATGAAGATCAACGGCGGACATCTCAAGAACTTGCTGCTGACCGTCTGTGACTCTCCCGGACCCACCCCTTTCCGGCTCCATTCCGACCTATGCTAGGTACTATCCAGCAGCCACAAATACCTAGCCCAGCGAAATCTGAAAGAAATCAGGAAGCGTATTCTGCACTGTCCTGGGTTTGAATCTCTAAGAACAAGGCTTCACAATCATGGAGCCGAAGAACCGCGGATCCAGCTGGGAAACTAGTGAAGTAGGTATTGGCTGTAAGGAAAACTTCTAGGCTGGCTTCCTGAATGCTGAAACTTTGCAAGACAGCAAAGCGGCATCAGAAATTCGGAATTCGGGAAGCCTCTGTCAGCCAAACATCACCGAACTTGGATCTGGGCAGCTGCGCAAAGCCCGAGAGAGCTCAGGGACTGTCCCACCTAACCAGTAGATTCAAAGCTGAAGGCTTGCCTCGGAATCGATTTTCTCCCCGCTTCGACATCGACTTCGCCGCATCAAACCCCTGAATGGCAGGCCTGGCGACGAGCCTGCGACACGGAGGGCCTGCCACATCAGAGTTTCCCGCCTGATACGCAGTCATCTGGCTCGTCCAAAATTTCGGTCTGCTTCTAAATTAATCGTGGCCGTCAAATTACCTCTTAAAACCACATCCCTGTCAGCACGCCTGATTATTTGTGCAGACAGGAATTGGGTGCCTGATTTCCTGCTTATCATTTTATACTAATAAGTAAGCGGAATTCGAAACATATTGTCGATTACAAATTTCTACTAGGTGTCAGGTGCAGCGAATCACTCTGTAAAGAGTAGTGAACTGATGCCCCCGAACGCTTGTTTTCGGGTCGTCGCATGCGGTTCAATTGGTTCCTTCACGGTCTAACCCGGTTCTCTTACATTCCTGCTGTGGACCAGAAGGCGATGCACAAATGCTTGTCGTTGTGCTCTCCTCGGCGCTACACGCGGCGCATCCGTTCCCTGCGTTCTTTTCCAAGTGTGCGAGTTGTATTGTCTCTAGTAAACGGCTAGATTCTTAGTGTCTTTTCGCGCTCGATACCGTTTTTGTTTCTACCAAGGTGGTCCCGCCTGCAGCGAAACACCTACTGCCTGAGCAAGCTGCCAACACCTTATCAGGATGCTGCATCAGAAGCAGTTCGTCCGCAAGACGCGTAAAGGAGCCATACAGCGGGTGCGTAGTGGGGGTGTTTCTAGCTTAACGTGGTAGTCGCCTCCAATCTCCACAGCCACGGCGTGGGGTATTGCCAGTATGAGCTTACTCATTTGCATTGCAAGAGGTCAGAAACGTTAGGCGCCAAGAGCGGAGCAACAAAACTTTTGTTCGAAGGTGACTTCCTGGAAGTGACGTTGTAGGTAGACAGGACACGGAACCGCTTTTCACGAACAAGGATTTAGGAATCTAGGGTTTCAGGGCACAAGGTTCAGGGTTTGTGTGGAAGAGAATGCATCACGCACTCAGTAACGCGCAAGAATCTTCAAGATTTTCTTAGTCGACCCAAACGTTAGGTCGCTTTTCTAAGATTTTCTTAAGGTCCACAGAAGCACATTGACCGAATCAACCCTAAATTGCCGAATTCTCGTCCATCCCCATACATTTCACCACTCCCACATCCATCTCCGGCACTATATCAGGTGGTGCGGGAGCACTACCTGCGCGACGACATTCCTTGTGGCGCGCTGCCCTGCGCCAAGTCGCCCGCCACCGCCTGCGACAAAGACTCCGCTCGCCTCTCGCCTAATAACGAACCCATCCTCGTTATAGACACCAACGTCGCCCTGCACCAGGTGAGCTCTGGACCATGCAGGCCGTGCGGCCAGCATTGGTTGTCATAAGTGGCTGGGATTCCAGGAGAGCCTTGAATCCCACTCATGATCCATGCTTCACACATCAATCCGCCGAAGAGCACTGCTATCAGCAGCAGCGTGTTGGTGTGGCAATGGTGCTGAGGAGGGGAAACTGTTGCGGTATCCCAATGACCCCATGACCCGATAACCTTGTCACGATGCCTCCTCTCAGATCGACCTGTTGGAGAATGCGGCGATCAGCAACGTGGCGGTGCTGTCGGTGGTGCTGGGGGAGGTGAAGAGTCGCAACGTGGCGGTGTATGGTCGGCTCAGGGCGCTTGTAGCAGAAGAATCGCGCCGCTTCTTCGTCTTCTCTAATGAGCACCACAAGTGAGTGTGCGCTTGCAGTCCTGTTGCGAGACAAGTCAGAAGAGTTTTGAGGCGGTACTGGGGGAGGTGAAGAGTCGCAACGTGGCGGTGTATGGCCGCCTCAGGGCGCTTGTGGCAGAATAATCGCGTTGCTTCTTCGTCTTTTCTAATGAGCACCACAAGTGAGTTCGAGCATGCACTCCCATTGCAAGGCGAGTCAGAAGGACAGTAGCAGTGTGGCGGTCTCGGCATGGTCTTCTTTGGTGAACGCTACAGGTGAGTGAGTGGCAGCGTACAGGCATGTCTCTTACACCACCCTCTCCATCCTCCCCCTTTCTCATGTTTTGTTCCCTTCGATTTTCTGAATGCTCCTTCTTGAGTTTCCTTCCCACTCTGCGCTCCACTCTTTCCTCCTCCCTTCCCTCTTCCCCCTACCCGTCCCCCTCCCTGCGTCCCTTCTCCCCTCCCCATGTGCATGGGCTACCATATGTGCGGCCCAAAATCAGGGACACGTACATAAAGGCGGAACCAGGGGAGAGTCCCAACGACAGGAATGACCGAGGTGAGAAGGGCGCCATCTCCTCATCTTCCCCACTTGCTTTTCTCCCTTTTCTTTTCCTGATTCACCCTCTCTCTCCTCGCTCTCTTAACATCTCACACACCCTGTCTTACCCTTCCACCCTCTCCACCTCACTTCTCGTCCCTTCTTCACCCTGTCTTCTCAAACCTCCGCCTGTCTCTCACCTCACCCCCTGCAGCCATCAGGGTGGCAGCGCAGTGGTACCAGCAGCATCTGGGCGGCAAAGTGCCGGTCGTGCTCATAACAGACGACAAGGCCAACCTGGCAAAGGCAGTGGCGGCCGGCATGAAAGCCATGAGAGTGCGCGAGTATGTGGCGTCATTAGGGAGTGTAGAGCTGATGGATTTGGTGGTTAGTGCGGGGAGTGGGGAGGAGGGGGAAGGAGGGGAGGGAGGGGAGAGAGGGGAGGGGGATAAGGCGGCGAGGGAGGAGGAGAACCGGGGTCTCCGGACCAACGTGTCTCGCAGCAAGAGGAAGAGGATCTACTCTGACGTGAGTGGTGGGTGGCAAGGTGGTGGTAACTAACTGGGATGGATGTGTTGGGATGTGGTGTGGCGTGGTGTGGTGTGGTGTGGTGTGTGCCACCACCAGAGCAAGCTGAGGCTGAGTTTCTGCAACTGCTTCGACTCCTCACCTCAACACCTTTCCTTAACCTCTCCTGTACCCTCAACCACTTCATACGCATGATGTTCCTCCTGTCCCGTCACCAGCACAAGCCCATGTCAGCCATTACAGCGGGTTTGCAGCGCGGGCTGTACCATCAGGGCAAGCTGCGTGTGAGCCGCTACAACTGCTTCGAGGCGTTTGTGGGCTCTGAGTCTCTGGGCGACGAGATCCTCGTTATAGGCCGATGCGATATGAACCGTGCGGTGGATGGGGACGTGGTGGCGGTGGAGCTGCTGCCGCGGGATCAGTGGAAGGAACCGACCAGTGGTGCTCTACGAGAAAGGGAGGATGACCATGATGAAGCTGCTGGTGAGTCTGCTTTTCTTGAGGGGCGATTTAAGGGTGGACGGGCACGTGGTGGCGGTGCAGCTGCTGCTGAGGGAGCAGTGGAAGGAACCACCTAGCGGGGCTCTGAGGGAGATATCGGATGGTCACGATGAAGCTGCCGGTGAGTCCTTTTCATCGTACGGGCACCCTATGAATGAATCAATGTGTGAAGTGAACCGTAAGGGTGCATGGAACGTGGTGACAGTGGAGACGTGGTGGAGGTGGAGCTGCTGCCGCGGGCGCAGTGGAAGGAACCGTCTAGCAGCACGCTGAGGGAGAGGGAGGATGGTCACGATGAGGCTGCTGGTGAGTCTGTTTTTCCCTTGGGCCGAGGGTGGACGGCGGTGTGGTAGCGGTGGAGCTGCTGCTGCTGCTGCTGTTCAAACCTGTTTGAGTGTTTTGGTCCCTTTCCCTCTCCCTCTGGGCATAATCCTCTCTTCCGAATAACCAGCGGTGGAGCAGGGCGAGGAGGAGTCAGTGGGTCTGCCACCCGCCTCTGATGCTGACGCACCATGCTTCCCCAACTCGTCCTGTTCCGCTCCTTCCTGCCCTCACAATCTCCCACTACCTCTGTCCGTGCACCAACCAACCAACCTCACCAGCAGAGGAGCAGGGCGAGGAGGACTCAGTGGGTCTGCCGCCCGCCTCTGCTGACACTGCACTGTGCTTTCCTTTTCATCCCCTCCTTTCCTCTCCTTCCTCGCGTTTTCCTCCACTTGCTTCGTCCCTGCACCAATCAACCAACCCCACCAGCGGAGGAGCAGGGTGAGGAGGACTCAGTGGGTCTGCCCCCTGCCTCGGCTGACGACGCGCCGTCCACTCTCTCCTCTGCTGCGGCCGCGCTCTCGCTAGACAAGGAAGCTGATGGCACGGGGGTGGAGGGTGGCGGGGGAGGGGGGGAAGGGGGAAAGGGGCCGTCGGAGCTGGCAAGGCCAACGGGGAGGGTGGTGGGGATAATCAAGCGCAACTGGCGCACGTGAGTGGGGAGGGGGGAAGGGGAGACGAAAGTGTGTGAGCTGCTTTTTCGTTGTTGAGATTGTGCCTTTAATGTTGCCTGTTTGTTTCTGCCAACTGCAGGGTACCCCGTAACACAACTCTCACTCCTCCCTGCCCCCACTCCCCTTTTACCTCTTCTTCCCCCCGTTCTCGTCTCCCCAGCTACGCAGGGTCGCTAGCCCCCATGCGCACACCCCCAGCATCAGCAGGGGCGTTGGTCCCCGCTCTCTTCGCCGCTGCCGACCTCAGGGTGCCTGTTCTTACTCCTGTCTGCCGCCTCGCCCCTGCTTTTTCCCTTCCTCCCCCTTCCTATCCGCCAGCTATGCAGGGTCCCTAGCCCCCATGCGCACGCCCCCAGCGTCAGCAGGGGCGTTGGTCCGCACCCTCTTCGTCGCTGCGGACCGCAGGGTGCCTGCGCTCACTCCTTTCTGCCCCCTCCGCCCCGCTTCTTCCTCCCCCCCGCCTTCCGCTCCCCAGCTATGCGGGTTCCCTAGCCCCCCCATGCGAGTGCCCCCAGCATCAGCAGGCGCGTTGGTGCGCGCCCTGTTCGTGGCTGCGGACCGCAGGGTGCCTGCGCTCACTCCTTTCTGCCCCCTCCGCCCCGCTTCTTCCTCTCCCCAGCTATGCGGGTTCCCTCGCCCCCATGCGCACGCCCCCAGCGTCAGCAGGGGCGTTGGTCCGCGCGCTCTTCGTCGCTGTTGACCACAGGGTGTGTCGTGACTCAACTCTCGTTTTTCCCTCCCCGTCTCCCCTGCTGCTTCCTTCCCCACCCCTCTTCCTTCCCCCAGCTATGCGGGCTCCCTAGCCCCCATGCGCACGCCCCCAGCATCAGCAGGCGCGCTGGTCCGCGCTCTCTTCGTGGCTGCGGACCGCAGGGTGCCGCGCATCCGTGTGGAGACAAGGCAGGCCGGCCAGCTGATGGGCAAGCGCGTCCTCGTGGCCATCGACAGCTGGCAGCCCGACAGCGCGTTCCCCTCGGGGCACTACGTGAAGACGCTGGGGGATATCGGGGACCGGGAGACAGAGAGCGAGGTAAGAAGGGTGGGGGTTTTAGGAATGAGGGGCAGGGGGGAAGATTATGGGGAGAGGCTGGAAATGGAGAGAGTGGGGATGAGTTGGGCTCAGGAAAATGGGCTGGAAAGGGCTGTTCTGGTGGGGTGGGCATCAAGGCAGGCCGGCCAGCTGATGGGCAAGCGCATCCTCGTGGCCATCGACAGCTGGCAGCCCGACAGTGCGTTCCCCTCGGGGCACTACGTGAAGACTTTAGGAGATATTGGGGACAGGGAGACAGAGAGCGAGGTGAGTGAGTGGGGGTAGGAATGTTGGGTGATGGTGGGGACCAGTGGGGAGAGGGGGGGGAGAGGGAGAGAGTAGGAGTAGGAATCTGAAAAATGGGTTTAAATCTTGGGCCTGTTCTGCTGGAAAATCAGCTGGGCTTTAGGCAGCCAGGCCGGCCAGCTGATGGGCAAGCGCGTCCTGGTGGCCATCGACAGCTGGCAGCCCGACAGCGCGTTCCCCTCGGGGCACTACGTGAAGACTCTGGGGGATATCGGGGACCGGGAGACCGAGAGCGAGGTGAGAGAGGGGTTAGCTGGCGGTAAGGGATGGGGGAGCAGCGTGGGAATGGGTGGGAAGGGGTGGGATGAGGCGGTAAGGGGTTGGCAGCCCGACAGCGCGTTACCCTCGGGGCACTACGTGAAGACTTTAGGAGATATCAGGGACAGGGAGACAGAGAGCGAGGTGAGGCAAGGGGAGGAATGAGTGAGGGGAAGGGAAGGGGGAGGAGTGGGGTGAAGGGGGGTGGAGAGAGAGAGAGAGTGATGATGAGCTTGCTGGTAGGCAAGGGAAAGGGCCCAGGAGATCGGGCAGGGCCCAGGAGATCTGGCAAGCAAGGGTTAAAAGGGGGTTGGCTACCCGCCCCGCCGGTGCATTTTCCTTGGGGGATTTTTCTAAAGACGCCAGGTTTTGGGGACAGGGAGACAGAGAGCGAGTGCTGAACAGTTCTCCCGTTTCTCCCTCCCCTTCCCCAACCACCCCCTCCAGCTGCTCCTCATGGAAAACGACATTGACGCGCGCCCCTTCTCGCAGCAAGTGCTGGCGTGTCTGCCGCCGCTGCCCTGGTCCGTGTCACCAGCAGACATCACAGACCCACGCAGCAAGAGGGAGGACCTGAGGCACGTGCGCGTGTTCAGTGTCGACCCCATTGGGTGTCGGGATATTGACGACGCTCTGCACTGTGTGCCGCTCCCCAATGGCAACTTCGACGTTGGCGTTCGTAAGTGCTGGTGCTGGTCTTGATGTGAAGGGAAGATCCTCTCACTGTGCATGTGATACACGCCTTGCTGGGGAGGGTGTGTTGTTGAGTGTGAACCGAATCGGGTACCGTGTTGTTGACGACTCGCTGCACTGTGTAAAGCTACCCAATGGCAACTTCGACGTTGGCGTCCGTGAGTAAAGCCAGTCTTGTTATGGGGGAAGTTTAGGGCTTGTGCGTGTATCACTCTGGTTTGGAAAATCCGTCACGGCTGGGACAGTGAAAACGCCAAGCATGTGTGTGGTTCACTTCACCGCTCAATTTTCAGGCCAGCGTTTCCCCATGCCACCGCCCTTGCCCATCATATTCATGTCCAATGGTGCTCCAAGTTCGATTAGACAGCGGCCCCTTCCCTCAACCGCAACTTTTACCCACCCTTACATCAATCCCAACCGTCTGCCACCCCGCCTGCCCCACACCACAGACATAGCAGGCGTGACCAACTTTGTGCTGCCAGGCACGCCACTAGACATGGAGGCATTGCAGCGAGGCACATCCAACCCCAATTGCGCACAATCCATCAATCTCTGCTCCCTACGCCCCCCACGACCCCCTCTCATCAACCCCACCGTATCCGCCCTTCCTTTTTCCACCAGACATAGCAGATGTGACTAACTTTGTACTACCGGGAACGCCTCTAGACGTGGAGGCATCACAGCGAGGAACATCCGTGTATCTAGTGGAGCGCCGCATAGACATGCTGCCCAAGCCCTTGACGGAAGGTAGGCCCATGCTTCCCCAGCCTTCACTGGGGGAAGGACAAAAGGTGACTGTTTCTTGGTCTTGCCTCATTCCTGCGCACAGCGCTCCTGTCTGTCGTGAGCCGTGCATGCACCAACGTCACCTGTTTCTTACCCTCCTCATGCCTTTTGGCCAATCCTTCCCACACCTGTCTCTTCACTCACACCCTCCCACTCTGCCTCACCTCGCCTCACCTCATCCCCATCCCTTGCCCCACCCTCCCTCGCCAGACATATGCTCCCTGCGTGGCGGTGTGGAGCGACTCGCCTTTTCCTGTATCTGGGTCAGTGCCGCCGCCGCCGCTGCCGCTGCCGCTGCTGCCCCTGCCTCTGCCTCTGCTGCTGCTGCAATGACGACCCTCGAGTCTTGAGCCACACTGTGTGGTTGAATATGATATGATAATGTCAGTGTGGTTCACCAAGAGCTTCATCACTCATGTGATGGGTCGATTTTTTAGTTGACTCAACAATCGTCTCGAGTCTGAGATCATATCACTGTGGTTCACCAAGAGCTTCATCACTTGTCGTCTTTGCTAACCCATTCCTATCCATGCTACACGTGTGTGCATATCCCACATCCACATACCACATGCCACATGCCACACCCCACCAGGAAATGACCCCCGAGGCGGAGATTGTATCTGTGCGATTCACCAAGAGCGTGATCAAATCCGCTGCTGCGCTGTCCTATGTGGAGGCACAGGCGCGCATGGATGATGAGTGAGTGATGCATTGATGCATGGTGGGCATGCAGGTTTGCGCATGCACATGTGCGTGGAATTCTGCTATGTGGAGGCACTGCGTGCATGGATGATAAGTGAGTGATGGACGGATGCATGGTTTGCATGGAGGTATGTGCAAGTGCAAGAGCATGTGCATATGCGTGTGCATGGCGCTCTCATATGTGGAGGCACATGCACACATGGATGATGAGTGGGTGTGAAGGATGGATGATAGTGGGCATGCACGCATGTGTATGCAGCATGAGAGGTCACTGAGTTTCGACATTGTGGGTGACATGTGTGTGAATGATGATAGAGGCCTGCCAAGCTCCTGTCTCCGCGCCCTTTTTATGCCTACGCTCTCTTATATTGCGTTACCACCAACCCCTTCCCTTGCATCCCCACTCAACTCGCATCCATCCTCTTCCTCCCGCCTTCTTCTCACCTTCTCATCCCCCCCCCACCCCTGCTGACGTCACCATGGCATCAGGCGCATGCATGATGACCTCACAAGGGACCTTCGCAACCTCAACCGCCTCGCCAAGGTGCCACGCCATGCCATCCCCTGCCCTGCCATGCCATGCTGTACCATGCCATACCATACCATACCATACCATACCATACCATACCATACCATACCATACCATACCATACCATACCATACCATACCATACCATACCATACCATACCATACCATACCATACCATACCATACCATACCATGCCATGCCATGCCATGCCATACCATGCCATGCCATGCCATGCTATGCCATGCCATGCCATGCCATGTCATGCCATGCCATACCATACCATGTCATACCAGACTACACCACCTTCTTCATTAAGTCACATGGCAGCACCCACCCTCGCTTCACAAGGTCGTTTCAGCTTCTTACCCTACCTCCGTGCTGCCCCCCCACTCTCTCCCCATCCCCATGCCCACGCCAGGTGATGAGGCAGCGGCGCATAGACAAGGGAGCGCTCACGCTGGCATCACCGGAAGTCAAGTTTGAGATCGACACTGAAACGCACGACCCCCTTGACGTTGGTACGACCCTTGTTGCTTCTCTGCATGACAATGCCCCAGAGTCGTCCCCATGCCCATTTCCCCCGTCCCCCACCCCCCATCAGTATCTCTGCCTTGCCATCGCTACCCTTCCCTGCATGCCTCTCCCCCAGGCGTGCAGCCTATTTTCAACCCAATCCCCCAGTCTCCTTTCCCCCCACCAGGCATGTACCTGGTGCGCGAGGCCAATCACAATAGGGGAGTTCATGCTGGTATCAATGCCCTCCCCCTTGTCTCCTCACTGCCTTTCTCTGCCATTCGTCTTGTCCCCTTCCCCTTTCCCCTCCAGGCATGTACCTGGTGCGAGAGGCCAATCACATGATAGAGGAGTTCATGCTTGCAGCCAATGTGTCCGTGGCGGAGAAGATTCTCCAGCACTTTGCCTCTTGCTCCCTGCTCAGGTGATTCTCTTCTGAGGCCGCAGGTGAAATCCCAGGTGAAGCCTCAGGTGAAATGCCAGGTGAAATCTTCAAGTCTAGTCTCGGTTGCGATGGAGGACCAGATGTAGTACAGGCTGCAAACAGAATATCTAATGGTAGCATCTAGGGATGAACAGGTTTATTTTTTTGGCTTAAAGTGTTCGCCGAACAGTGTTCGAGGTTCGCCCGAACACGTTCGTGTTCGGGCCGCTGCTGCAATTTGCCCCTAGACGAACACGAACGTGTTCGAGGTTCGCCCGAACACGCCTTCATAGGCGAACGGCGAACACCTGTTTTTGCTTAAGGTGTTCGCCGAACCGAACAGTGTTCGGTTCGCCGAACAAGGGTGTTCGTGCATCGGCGAACACGAACACGTTCGTGTTCGCCCCTTGCTCATCCCTAGCATCTATTGGTGCTGCGATATTAGATATTCATTCTCTCACCACCATCAACCTTTGAGCACCATTCGCATGTCCCTCACCTTTCTCTCCTACAAACCCTTCTTCTTTCGTATGCACAGGCGGCACCCTACCCTGTCGCCCAGCATGTTTGAGCCGCTGCTGCGAACAGCAGAGGCAGTTGGGCTCGGTGGAATGAGCAACACTCGAATCCCTCACCTGTGCTTCTCCCCCCCCCTGTCCCTCCATCTCACCTTCTCTCACGCACAGGCGCCACCCCACCCCGTCGCCCAACATGTTTGAGCCGCTACTGCGAACAGCAGAGGCGGTGGGGATTGCCATTGACACCTCCTCCTCCAAGAACCTCGCTGACTCGCTTGACCGCGCTGTGGTGAGCTGCTTGACTCGCTTGACCAGGATGCAGTCTCGTTGACTCTTGTTGACTTTCCTGACATGCTTGAACATCGGTATCTCTTCCTGATATCCTACAGTTTGTTTGTCACTTCCGTTACTGCCACTGACTTTGTTGCCTATTTTCCCTTCTCCATCCCGTATGCCCCTCCGTCCCTCTGCCCCTCGGCCCTTTCCACTCGCTGCCCCTCTGCCCCATCTCACCTCTCTCCCCTCAGGGCCCAGACCCATACTTCAACAAGCTTATCCGCATCCTCACCACTCGCTGCATGACTCAGGTGCGATATGACAGGATACACAGGGAAGCGACATGCGTGCATGGTATAAAAGAGTGTGTGCTACACACTCTCTCACACGCTAGCTGGCACGCATGAGAGCTGGCATAGGTATGCTGCATGCATGCATCCATGGGGCTCGGGTGCATGCATGCAGGTGCGGTGCAAGCAGGGCTTTCGAGGCCCCTCCCAATCCGCTCCCAATAATCTCTCCACTCCTCTTCCCCCCAACACACTTCTCACGTTCCCCACGCCTCCTTCACCAGGCGGCGTATGCCCCCAGCGTTCAGCCTGCCCCTGCAGAGTACCGCCATTACTGCCTCGCAGCCCTCAAATCTGTGACCTGTCACTCTTTCCTTTCACGCACACAACCTGTCTCTTTGCCCCTCACCCCCACACTCACCATCTCCCCAGGCGGTGTATTTCCCCAGCGGCCAGCTCGCCCCTGCAGAGTACCACCACTACGGCCTGGCAGCTCCCATCTACACGCACTTCACCTCGCCCATCCGCCGATATGCCGGTGAGTTCCGACATGTCTGGTTTCTAAGTAGTCGCAAAAGCCCCAGCCAGAGTACCACCACTACAGCCTCGCAGCTCTCATCTACGCGCAATTCACCTCGCCCACCCGTCGTTACGCTGGTGAGTTGTGAGTCGTCTCAACAGTCGATTCGAAAGCGACAACCAGTGCTTGCCTTTCGAGGTCCCCAGCAGAGTACCACCACCACCACGTCCTAGCAGCTCCCATCTACATGCACTTCACCTCTCCGCACCTGGTGGTGCATGGTGCATGGTAATTGGTAATTCACCCACGCCTATGCAGCCATGGTGGTGCCCTGCCTGCTCGCCACGGGTGAATGTTGAGTCGCCTCAATAATAACTTTCGCTCTCTCCATGTGCTCTCACCCCTATCCCACTCCCCATGACTTACCCACATCCGAACAGACGTGGTGGTTCATCGCCTACTGGCCGCAGCCATCGGGTTGACACCGCTGCCAGATCAAACCAAGGATAAGACTGCACTCACCGCCCTCACTGACAGTAAGCACCAACGCAACAGCAGAAAATTTCTTTTCCAGTCTGTCCACACTCTCGTTGTCTCTCCCATCACCACAGTAGTGTGATTTTTTCCTAGTAAAATCCCATTTCTGTGAGTATGAAGTCATAATGGTACGAGGCATTGACAGCAAATAGAAACAGCAGGGGCCAAATTGCATAACATGTGCTTATGTAGGCTCTGCATGAAATATGCAGGTGACTCTGATCGCAAAAACCATCGTCAACGTGCCATAGCTGTGTCAAAAAAGATGTTGAAAAGCCTACCCACTCCTCTCCCTCTCGTTGCTTCTACCCCTCCCCCTCACCCCATGCCTCCCTCGCCTTCCACCTGGTTCGATCTCTCCTCCTTTATTCTCCTTTCCTCCAACCCTTCTCCCCACTGCGCCAGACCTCAACTATCGCAACCGCAATGCTCAGATGGCGGGGCGAGCATCAGTGGAGCTTCACACGCTCATCTTCTTCCGCACTCGGTGAGCTGTCAGCGTGTCGTGTCCCTCTCACCATTTCTCCCTCTCCTACACGCCTGGTGACTGTTGAGTCGACTCAAAACCCACCTGGCGAGCATCAGTGGAGCTTCACACCCTCATCTTCTTCCGCATCGGTAAACTGTCAGCTTGTTGCTCTGACCATTAATTCCTCTCCTACACACCTGCTTCTTTTAACTGCATTCGTCTTCCTATGCTCCCCGTGCACAGCACATATCTTGTCTTGCACATGTCTGTCTTTTTCGCCCTCACTCTCTCACATACTCACCCCGCTTCCCTCAAAAATCTCTCCTCTCATGATTTCCTTGCCAGCCCAACGGATGCGGAGGGGCGGATAGTGATGGTTCGCTCCAATGGGCTCATCGTCTTCGTGCCAAAGTAAGCCATGCACTATTCTCTTTTTCCTCTTTTTTTTTTTTTCCCTTCATTTCTTTTTCCCCCTCTTGTGCGCATATTGTGTACAAAAACCGCACATTCTATGTTGTTCCATGTTTTCACAACTCACACCTGCTGCACAACCTGTGTGATGCGCTTTCCCTTTCCTTGCCCGATTCTAGGTATGGCATAGAAGGCCCTGTCTACCTCGTACCCAAGGAACCTCCCAAGGGAAAAGCTGCTGCTGTTGCCGCTGCCAACAAGCTCGATGGGTATGCGCCGTCGAGTGACTGGGTGGTGGACGAGAAGACGCAGACTGTGGAGTCGAAAGATGGGAAGCGGCGTTTCAAGGTGTTGGACACGGTGACTGTGCACATTGAGGTTATTGAGCCACAGCCCAATCGGCCCAAGCTGTCACTCACACTAGTGAGCCAATGATGTTCATGGAGAATAACTAGACTTCACAAAGAAAGGATCAGATTGTCCATTGTATTGCAATAGATACAAATTATGTGCATCTGTTATAAATTGTACTAGAAGAGTGCGCGGAAGACTTTATAAAAAGGATGAGAATTACAGAATGTCGAGAATGATAATGAAGTGAGCATTTATAGGGTCGAAACCGTGCTAGGCGAGGACCTCGATGTGCGTGGCTCGGGAATGTCGCAATTGGTGCGGGGCGACTCGGGGCTGGTTCGGTGCGAAAGTGTAGGCCGAGCCCAAACTGACGCGAACAGTTCGGGCTGTCCTCGCTAGGAACAGCCTCTACAGTAATGAATTCTAATTCATTACAGCATCCTTCCCAGTTTTCCACGCTGGTTTCCTTGCTCCACCAGTTGACTTTCCGTGACTGCCACCCCACCATTGGTAGGCTCGCTTCAATGTTACCAGCACTTCGTGATTTCTTCAGCAGACATCTCCCAAGACCAGTGGCAAATTGCGAAAACGCAAGTGGTAACCACAAACTTCCCTTCTCGTGCACGCTCGGACCACCTACTTCCCGCGCCGCATTCCTAGCTGCACAAAATTCAGAATGCTCAGGGCCAGGCTTCAAGTGCTCGTCACGACGTGCAGACGCTGGACGATGGAACGTTTGCGAAAGCGTGAGCAATGCGAAGCCATGCACGAAATTTTAGCGCCGTAACCAGTGCTTCGCTGTACTACGGCATGTTTTACGAAAACTGGTGAACCATGGTTCAACCAAGTCCGAGACCCCCCGCACCCAGCTTCGGACCTCGTGCAATTTCTCACCATGGGCGGGTGCATCGCGGCGCGACAAGGCCGCTCCGCATCTGGGCTTGTGGGTACAAAAGCACAGCCCCACTCGAACCAGCAAGAACAATTCAATTCTTCCGCATTCACAACAACTCGACATCTGATCCTTCTGCAGTCGTTCTACTAGAACAGTTTTAGGCCAACCGGCGTCAGTAGTTAACGTTACAGGCACCTCAAAAGCAATCCCTGCTAGATACAAGCTGAGTTTCACCATGAGGCGCGGTCCAGAGATCTTGATGCTGCTGCTCCTGTGCACATTTCTCCTAGCCGCGCAGCCATCCAGTGCAAGCCGCGAATCGGTTTGGCGCAACCTAAACCGCGCATGGCGCAACGGCGGAGATAATTCGCACCTCGCGGCGCCTTCCAGGGAAAATTCCGGCAAATCCGCGACTCCAGCAGCCGACGGTTCCGCCGTTTACATCGTTCGCTTGAGCTCAGCGCCTCCCCTCTCCGAGTATCGCGGCGGAATCGCGGGCTACCCCGCGACGGCCACGTGGGACGACGGCAGCGACGAGGAGAGCGACAGTGACGCCGTACCGCAGATGATTCTCCCCGCCGACGATGCCGCCGCCGCCACAGGCGGCGAATCCGTCGATTTGGACGACACGGACGGCGACAACTTCTCTTCAAACGGAACTGTGCCCACGCCATCCCCAAACGCCACATCTGACGCCACCGCCAATCCCAGCGCTCGCGGCGGTCGCGGAGGTAACGGTAACGGCGGACGAAACGGTGGCGGCGCGGGGTGCCCGCGGCACCGGCTGAGTCTGAGCATGGACCGCCCCCATGTGGCGGCGTTTGCGGGGCTGCTGCAGCGGCAGCAGGCGCAGGTGGCATCTGAGGCGGGCGTACCCGAGGACGGGCTGCTCTACAGCTACAAGCACACGTCCAACGGCTTCGCCGCGCGCCTCACGCCGCGCCAGGCGTGGCGGCTGCGGCGCCACCCCGCCGTGGCGTCCGTCCGGGCCAGCCGCGTGTTCCGCCGGCAGACGACCGACTCGCCGCAGTTCCTGGGGCTGCCCGGGAAGGTGTGGCCGGCAGTGGGCGGGCAGAGCAAGGCGGGCGAGGGCACGGTGGTGGGGGTTGTGGACACGGGTATCTGGCCCGAGCACCCGTCGTTCAGCGATAAGGGCCTCTCCTCGCAGCTGCCCGCGGGGTGGAAGGGCAAGTGCGAGCAGTCGAGTTCGTTCCGGTGCAACAACAAGGTGATCGGCGCCAAGGCCTTCTATGCCGGCTTCCAGCAGAGCAGCGGCCGCCCCGTGTTGACCAATGACTGGCTGACGCCGCGAGATGCGGACGGGCATGGCACGTGGTGCGCGGGGGCAGCCGCGGGGAACCCCGTGAAGGTGCAGGGCGGCGGGCAGGTGAGCGGCATGGCGCCGGCAGCGCGCATTGCGGCGTACAAGGTGTTCTGGACGGACGGCAACGGGGACATGTACGCCACGGAGTCAGATATCATCGCAGCCGTCAATCAGGGCGTGGCGGACGGTGTGGATGTGCTGTCACTGTCCCTGGGCGGTGTGAATCCCGAGGACAACTATTTCAACGATCTCGCTTTCATGCGCGCCAATGCTGCCGGCGTGTTTGTCGCCTTTGCTGCCGGCAACGCGGGGCCTCCCGGCCGTGGAGGGTTCTACCGCACGCTTGACAACTTCGCCCCGTTCTACCTCACCGTCGGCGCCAGCACCATCGCCCGAGGCGGCGCGTCCCTCGCGTCCTCTACTGGCGGCAGCCAGTCGCTCGCTCTTGGCGCCGCCATCAGCAGCAACGGCACCGGCGGCAGCTTCAATGGTAACCGCACGGAGGGCATGGAGGGCACGGACGGCAGCAGCACGGTTCTGTCTGCGGACGGGGGGATCACCTTCACCTCCTCGTCCTCCTCCTCCGCCCCGGTGGTGGCTGACTTCTCTTCCCGCGGCCCCCTGCTGCAGCCCTCCGCCACGGCCCAGCCGCCCATGCCAGGCAACGCCATCTTAAAGCCCGACATCATCGGTCCGGGAGTGGACCTCGTAGCCGCTGCTCCCGGCAGGAAACCCGGGGAAACTGGCGGCCTCGCGCGCATGTCGGGCACTTCCATGGCCACC
The DNA here is from genome assembly GCA_947470075.1 of Closterium sp. Yama58-4. NCBI lineage: Eukaryota > Viridiplantae > Streptophyta > Zygnematophyceae > Desmidiales > Closteriaceae > Closterium > Closterium sp. Yama58-4. The sequence continues at coordinate 871,484 of CANIUD010000095.1, forward strand.
CCGCATTTAGCGGGGCTAGCCGCTTTAATCATCCAGAAGTACCCCAACTGGACCCCTGCGCAGGTGATGTCAGCGCTGTTGACGACGGCGCGGGTGACAGACACGAGCAAGAGCGCGATTAAGAGTTCAACGGGCAGGGAGGCAACCCCCTGGGAGATGGGCGCAGGCCACGTGTTCCCCCCGGCCATGCTCGACCCCGGGCTCACCTACGACGCCCGCGACCGTGACTACCAGAATTTCCTCGCGGGGCAGGACCTGAACCGCGCGAAAAAGGAGTTCCCAGGGGTGGTGCTCTCGCCTCTGGCTGTTCGCAACCTCAACCTGCCCACCATCACTCTGCCTCGCCTGCAGGGCTCCCTGCAGGTCACCCGTACTGTCACCAACGTGGGGCAGTCCCGGTCCACGTACAGTGTATCTGGGAAGGCACCGCAGGGAGTGAAGGTGACTGTGTCTACTAAGAGCCTCACGCTGGCTCCAGGGGAGAAGAAAAGCTACACGCTGACATTTACTGTGGATACACCCAGTAATGACTTCAAGTACGGGTTTATAGTCTGGGCTGATGACCAGGGTCACAGCGTACGGTCCCCGCTTGTGGTGCAGCCCATCTCCCGCTGAGGGGGAGAGCCGTGTGAGGCTCCTTTCATGTGGAGAGTTCAGCAGGTGGGACTTGGTGTCCCTTTCTCAATTCAAGGGATATCACTGTGGCGCATGGTTTGGCAGGAGCATTGGTGCATGGCTTGACAGCGCCGCTCCTCATGGCACATGGGATGGTTATATAGTGTTTGGCTGATTATCGTTAGCATGGTATCTATTTGAAGAATTCCCTTCCAATCCAAGAGCAAACACTAAATAAGATTACAAACACGTCATACATAATCAAGGTAAACCCACAGACACTACCACTCAGAAAACCACAGACAAAACCACTCACTCAGCAAACCAAACACAATGCAGAGTGTTCTGAGAGAGTAGAGTTGAGCAGAAAATCAAGTGCAACTACAGTTGAAGTTCCTACTCCTGGAGGTCAGCCCATCAGAGACCATCCAAGTCCCAGCTGCCACAGCAGCTCGCGCCTCCTCAAGTACGAGGTGACTTTTGAGTCGACTCAAAAGTTACCCCTGGAGGTCAGCCCATCAGAGACCATCCAAGGCCCAGCTGCCACAGCAGCTCGCACCCTCTGAAGTACCTTGCAGGCTTGCAGCATTATCTGTCCACACACATCACTCACTCCAGTCAACGCTGATTCCTCTCAACATTCACTCTTGCCTGTCTAAGCGCATCGCTCACCCCATACAACACTTATTCCTCACAACACTGACTTTCCTCACATGCCCCACGCACCAGCCAGCTGGCACCTGTAGTCACCACCAGAGCGACCCACCTTTCTGCCCCTCTGCCTTGACCTTCCTGCCTAGGTCGCAACTACTGCAAGCCACACCACATCCACTGCCATGCCATGAATCACACTACCACTCCTCACATGCACCACGCATCAGCTTGCTGGCGCCGGCAGTCCCCAGCAGACCGTCCCACTCGTGTTGTGTAACCCCCCCATCTACCTTACGCCGTCTGCCTTGCACCCACTGCCTAAGATACAACGATCAACCACCAATCCCCCCCCATCCTCACATGCCCCATGCATCGGCCAGCTGTCACCGGTAATCGCCCGCCGATCGCCCCACCCAGCTGCCCCCATCGGTGCTCACCACCTGCCTAGGATGCAAGCCACTCCTGTCCTCCTCACATGCCCCACGCATCTGCCAGCTGGCGCCGGTAATCCCCTGCTGATCGCCCCACCCAGCTGCCCCCATCGCCGCTCACCACCTGCTGCAGCGCTGCCAGCACATGCTGCTTCAGATGCCCATCCACTGCCGGGCCCTCTGCCCCATAGGGGAGAGAGGACTCGTCCGTCACAATGTCCAGTAACTGGGGGGGTGGTGAGCAAGGGGAGGAATGGGGGAGCAAAGTGTGGGAGGGATAAGCCTGTCAAGCACGACGCGGTGCTTCAGATGCGTGGCCACTGCCAGGCCGTCCGCCCCATACGGGAGAGAGGATTCGTCCGACAATATGTTCAACAGCTGGGGGGTTGATGGGAGAGGGAAGTGAACATGGGGAGAGGGGAGAACAGGACACGGCAAACTCAAGCACGTGCGACTCACACATGGGTTCACTGGCGGGCCCTCTGCTCCGTATGGCAGAGGGGACTCGTCTGTCACTATGTCTAAGAATGGAAGGGCGGTGACTTTTGAGTCGACTCAAAAGTCACCGCGTATGGCAGAGAGGACTCGTCCGTCACTATGTCTAAGAATGGAAGGGCGATAGAAAGAACTCCCGGCAGTGAGGGGAGGAGAAAAAAGGAGAAAGCCAACTTCTTAAGTCCATACTGCTGCAGAAGGGAGAAAATGAACGGTTGTGATGGCATGTTAGCAACCAGTGCATCAGCAGCCCACCCAAGCCATCTTTCACACACGCCACCTTCCACACACTACCTTCCAGACACCACCTTCCACACACCACCTTCCACACACACCACCTTCCACACACCACCTTACCACTCACCACCTTCCCCATAAGCCACCATGCATCTCCCCCCCAACACACACATCTCAGCACAGCACCCCTTGCCTTATCTCACCTGCCGAACCCACAGTAGCAGGTACTCCACGGACGTTCCCCTTATAAGCAGCTCCACCATGCGCCGTATAACCTCCGCCCCGGTATCAGGTGACAGATGCCCCAGCACAGGCCCGGTTCGCCCCATCAGCCGCACCATAGCACCCGCATCAGCCGCCTTCAGCACCTCTTTATAAGCACCCTCGAACCCCCCCGTTCATCTTCCACATAAGTCACCATGCATTCCCCCCCCACACCCCCCACAACCCAAATCTCAGCACATCACCCCCTCTCTAATCTCACCTGTCGAACCCACGGCAGCAGGTATTCCACCGACGTCCCCCTTATGAGCAGCTCCACCATACGCCGTATAACCTCCGCCCCAGTATCAGGTGACAGATGCCCCAGCACAGGCCCCGTTCTCCCCATCAGCCGCACCATAGCACCCGCATCTGCAGCCTTCAGCACCTCTTTATAAGCACCCTCGAACCCCCCAGCCTTGAGCTCGTCTAAAGCCACAGCCCACGACCAATTGGCTGGTGCCACCTGGCGCTTCAGCGGCCCTAGAGGCTTCTCTGCTGCTGCTGCTTCTGCACCTTCAGATTCTCCTCCTCCCCCGCCTCCTCTCCCTCCTCCTCCCTCTGCTGCTCCTGCTGTTGGCAACGCCTCTGCTCTGAGTTGCTGCTGCTGCTGCTCGGGCTGAGCCTGGGGGAGGTTCATCTGGGGGAGGTTCATCTGCTCGGTTTGATCTTGCCGCCACTGCAGCAACAACTGCTGCTGCTCCTGCTCCTGCTCCTGCTGCTGCCGATCTATCTTGTTGCTTGTGACGAGAGGGAGGCGAGGGGACGAGACAGTAGAGGAGTGGGGAGGAGTTTTGGCTGGGCCATTGGGAGCAGCGGAGTTCTGTCCGCGGTTCAGGGAAGAGGTTCTCCTTAGAGTTAGCAGCTGCTGCTGGTGCTGCTGCTGCTGCTGGTGCTGCTGGTGCTGCTGCTGCTGGTGCTGCTGCTGACTTTGCATTGAAGCCACACCTGCCGCCTCAGCTGCTATTGCCGCCGCTGCTGCTTCGGCCACAGCAGCAGCAGCAGCAGCAGCGTACTCATCCTCCATATAAGCTGCTTCTGCCCCCATCATCCCTGCTCCTACCCCACCAAACGCACCCATAAACGGCTGTGCCTGCACGAAACCACCAGCACCAGACCCACTGCCTATCCCCCCTGCGTTGCTTCCCATCCCCCCCATCCCGCCTCCTCCCTGTAATGACAACCTTCGCCCAGAGGAAAGCACCCTGCTGCTGTCACCACCCGCAGTGGTGCGAATGCGAGAGGGGAGGTAAGGGGAGGGCATGGTAGGGAGGGTGGTGGCGGAGATGGGGTGAGGAGAGGTGGGGAGAGTGTGGGGTGAGGGGGAGGCAGCGGCATTGGAGGCCCAAGGGAGAGAGGTGACCACTGGGGAACCAGCAGCACTGTGCATGGCTCGTGTGGTTCTCAGTGCTATTTGCTGCTGGTGTTGCTGTTGTAGCTGCAGCTGCTGCTGCTCGTGGTAAGCCTGCTGAAGCTGCTGCTGCTGCAACTGAACCGCTTCTGCTTCAGCTAACGCCAGCTGCTGCTGCTGCTGCTCGTGCTGCTGCTGCTGCTGCTGCTGATGCAGGGACTTTAGGGTAGAGAGCGAGCCTTCCAGTGAAAGCATTCGCAGCTCGAGGCTATCCATGGTTCGCCTCATGGCGCTCATGAAACCCTGACAGGCAAGCGGAGGGGAGGGGGGAGCAAATTGGGGGAGATAGCAGCGGGGGGAAGTGAGGGGAGGGGAGAGCAGAAAGAAACATAGAGCATTCGCAGCTCAAGGTTATCCATGGTCCGCCTGGTAGCACTCATGCAACCCTGACAAGCGGAGGGAAGGGAGTGAGGGGAAAGGTGGGAACGGAGGGGAATAAGTGGAGTGGGGAGAGCGAAAGCGGCATTGAGCATTCACAGCTCGAGACTATCCATCGTTCGCCTGGTGGCGCTCATGAAACCCTGACGAGTTGAGGGCAGGGAGAACATGGGAAAGGGGGGAACGGAGGGGAATAAAGGAGTTTAGGGAAAGTGGCATTGAGAATTCGCAGCTCGAGACTATCCATGGTGAACCTGGTAGCGCTGATGAAACCCTGAGGAGCGGAGGGCAAGAAGATTATGGAGTGGAGAAGAGAGCGGTGGGAAGAGTGAGGAGGGGAGAGGGAAAGAAGCATTGAGCATTCGCAGCTCGAGACTATCCATCGTTCGCCTGGTGGCGCTCATGCAACCCTGAGGAATGGAGGGCCGGGAATGCAGGGAAAAGAGAGGAGCGGAGAGGAAAAAGTGGAGGGGAGAGAAGGAAAGCGGCATTGAGCATTTGCAGCAGCTGGAGGCTGTGAATGGTTCGCCTGGCAGAGGTCATGCAACCCTGAATCAGATGAATCAAAAGAACAGCAGCAACTCACCACCAATGCGAGCCACTCACCTCCACCATGCCCTGGTAGCTGTCGTGCTGCCGCTCCATGTCTGCCGCTCGTTACCCTGATTTCTTGCCTTTCAGAATTTCTACCTTCATGCAGCGCAGCACGCCTTGTTTAAGTGAGCCACTCACCTCCACCATGCCCTGGTAGCTGTGCTGCTGTCGCTCCATGTCTGCCACTCGTTGCCCTGATTCTTGAGTCTATAAATCTACCCTCGTACAGCACACTTATCTGAATAAGCCACTCACCTCCACCATGCCCTGGTAGCTGTCCTGCTGTCGCTCCATGTCTGCCACTCGTTGCCTCAGCCTCTGCACCTCTGCCTCCACCGCCGCAGCAGCATCAGCACCTGCAGCAGCTGAAGCGCCTCTATTGCCCCTCCTTCCCCTCCGCCCTTCCATGAGCCCATTCTCTTCTCTATCCATCCCCCCCTCATCCTCATCCTCATCCTCCTCCTCATCATCCACTCCCCACTCCCTACCGCCTGCCTTCCTATCACCCCTCGCTCCCTCCCTCGCTCTCTCCCTCTCCCTGCCTCGAGTCCACGGCCCCACGCCACTGCCAGAGTCACTCATAAGCACCATCTGTGCCGTCTGCCCTCCCCACTCCGCTCGCCGGCCCCTCCCCTTCCGCTCCCACGGCTGCGGCTGCTGCTGCTGCTTCTGTTGCTTGCTCTGGTAAGCCTGACTCAAGTCATAGGAGCGTCTAACTTGCATCTGCTCTCCATCCGCCTTCTTCAACCCGTTCTGCCTCGTCTGCTGCTGCTGCCCCTGGTGCTGACTCTGCTGCGCCCTCCTGCGCCCGAGCTTCTCCTCCTGCCGTGCCACCTCCTGCTTCTGCCACGTGTCGCCCTGTCTCTGCTGCTGCTTCACACCCTTTCCAACGCCGCACCTTCCATCTCTCCGCCCTCCTCTTGGACTCGACTCTGGATCATCCTCGTTATTAGCCCACCCACGCCGCATACGAGCACGAGGAAACGACTCCACATAATCCTCCTCTTCCTCGCTCGAAGACAAATGACTACTCAGTGACCCATACCTCCTCCTCCCCCTCCCATCCTCCCGCCCCTCCTTTCTCCTCATTCGCCCTCTCTCCACCCTCTCACCCTCCTCTTCCTCCTCATCCCACCACCCTGCTTTGCACTGCACGCCCCTAGCTTTCCCTCCACCGGTGGCATCAACAGAGAGACTACTGCTCCAAGAATTACTCCTCCTCATACCACCCCCTCCTTCTCCCCACGTTCCCCTCTCCCTTCTCACACCCCCAGCCACCCTCTTCCCCTTCACTTCCGCCTCTTTCACTCCCTCCTTTCTTCCCCCACCCTTACCTCCCCTCCCAGCCTTCCCCGCGGCCCCCCAGTCATAGGATTGGCGCAGCTCCCCTCCCCCTTCTCCCCTCCCCATCTCCCCCACGCCCCTGCCCCTTCTACCCGCCTCCTCCTCCCTTTTTCTATACTTCTCCCCCTCTGTCTCCCCAGCCCCCTGCCCCTGTCCTTGCCCCTCCTTCCACTTGTTCCTGCCCTTACTCCATTTTTGTCTTTCCAAGGCATCACCCCGCCCTGTTGCTTTCCAACCCTTCCTCTCCTCCCAGTCGCCTGCCCTACCGCCCTGTTGATGCTCATCCTCGTCATTGTCTGAATCGCTAGAACCATAAGCGCCATCCTCAACGGGCTTTTCCTTTTCTGGTGCCTTTCCCTCACATTCTTTCCCCTCCTCTTCCTCTTCCTTCCATCCCTCCCTATCTTCCTCCTCACTCTCCATCCCAGTAGCATATCTCGTTGCAGGCCCTCGCGCAGCATTCATAACGCCCCCCACTCCCTCCTCCTGCCCCCTGTTATAGGCACCACTGAATTCAGTATTTCGTCCTGTCTCCTTCTCTCCCTCTACCTCTCGAAGCATGTGCTGAAGAAATTCTTTCTTCTCGTCCTCTTTCCTCTCCTCCACTCGCTGCTGCACCGGCTGATTATGGTACTGCTGCTGCTACTGCTGCTGCTGCTGTTGCTGCTGCTGCTGATACTGCTGCTGCTGCTGCTGCTGCTCTTGCTGCTGCTGCTGCTGCTGCTCCTCTTGCTGCTGATATTGCTGCTGCTGCTGATACTGTTTCTGCTGCTGCTGCTGCTGCTGCTGCTGATACTGCTGCTGCTTTTGGGCCACCTCTTCCTGCTGCAGATCAGCCTTGCCCAAACAGTCCGTCCCCTTTATCTCCAAACTCATCTCCAAACTCTTCTCCTCATCAGCCTTGCTAACCACCTCCCGCTTCTCCTCTGGCTCGCAACCGCCCTTGCCCCATCCGCCACGCGTCTTAGGCACTAAGATCTCCACATTCCAATCGCTCCCTGATCCTCCTCCTCCTTTCCCGCCCCCTGCGCCCTCCTTGCCTCTCCCACCAGCAGCGGCCGCAGCCTTGAGGGCAGCAATCCCCGAAGTCGAATGCCTACGAGCCTTCACACCATCCGCTTGCGCTCGACTCTCTTTTGCCCCTGCCCCTGCCCCTGCCCCTGCCCCTGCTGCTGCCCCCTGCCGGCCCTCCCCCTTTCCATCCCCCTTCTTCCCGCCACTGGCTTCACCAGGGTTACTGTCACCCTTCTCCCCCACTACTCCGGCCTTCGATTTAGGAACCATCACTTCCACGGACCAGTCGTCACCTCCCCCAGCCTTCCCCCCTGCGCCCGCCTTCTTGAAGAACAGAGGGTTCCCTCGCAAAGGTTGCCGCTCAAACTTAGGCCGAACAGCCTTCGCTCCAGCTCCATTATCCGCGTTAGAAGCTTCTCGTTTAGAAGCTTCCGCGGGTTTTGCCTGAGATAGTTCTGGAGCCCATGCGTGGGACCCAATCCCCCCTTTGCTCAGTCCGATTTTCCTTCCGCCCTCTTCTCCTCCCTCCCCTCCTGCTCCTCCTCCTGCTCCTGTCACCCCCCCTGCAGCAGCAGCAACACTCGCTGCTGCTGCTGCCGCCACTGTTGCTTCCTTAGCTCGAGCTCGGCCCAGACCACTGAAGGTGCGGGCCAACATGCCGCCCACTCCACCACGCTTCACAGCAGGGGTTGCACTGGCTGCAGCAGCAGCTGCTGCTGCTTCTGCTGATACTGATGCTGCTGGTGCTGCTGATGCTGCTGATAGCAACTGCTGTTTTTTCTGCCTCTGCTGTCTCCCGAGTGTCTTGAAACGGGTCCGTTACAAGCGAGGACGAGCGGCCTTGAAGCTTGAGAGAGTGGCCGCCGATGCTTCTTTCTTTATCTGCCGCAGCAGGCGAGAAACTGGCGCGCCTTCCTGGAAGGCGCAGGGGGGCGGAATGGACAAGAATGAGAAATCGACTATGCCAATGTTGTCGCACACTGCCTCATATGCGTCGCACACTACCATATATGTGTCTCCCACCACCTCATATGCCTCTCCGCATCTCATATGCGTCTCACAATGCCACACAATGCCTCTCGCAAAACCCCCTACGCGTCTCTCCGTACCTGAGGCGCTGCCGACAGCAGCAGCAGAGGACAGCGACGGAGCTTGCACTGCAGTGGCTGCTGATTCCGACGAGAGAGACGGCACAGACAGCACTTGGTGCTGCTCTGCTGCTGGCGGGTCCTCCCACTCCACACACGCCCACGCCTGCTTCGCCTGCGCCAGGGAATCGCGTACATTCTTCACCTGCGGAACAGATTCAGAGTAATGGGTGGAGAGGACCGGAGAGGTGTGCATGTGGTACATTCAAAAGGTCTAGGTCTAGGTATAGCTGTCGCAGCAAGTCTCCGTTACAGTGTTGCGCCCTCCCAACGCCGCGCGGCTCTCCCCCGGAAGCTCCGCCGGCAGGCTGATGGCGAGCTGCCCCAGCAAGTCCCATTTCCCACACTTCCCGTGCCCTGCCGCCCTACATTATCCCCTCCATCTGGCCTCTCGTTTTTCCCCTCTCTCATGATCGCCCCTTTACCCTATCTCCCCTTGATCTCGCCCCCTTCACCCTCCCCCTCCCATGCCCCGTCGCCCTACCTTATCGCCTTTGCACTGATCCAGTGCCTTCATGACCGCCGCACGGCTCTCCCCCAGAAACTCCGCCGGCAGGTTAATGGCGAGCTGCCCCAGCAGGTCCACCGCCGCCTTGCGCGTGGCCCAGTCCGCGGACGCCACGGCGGCGGTCGCGGCGGACGCCAGCACGGGTACCTGCGCGCCCATGGACTCCCCGCACACCTGCGCGGAAAGACGGCGCGGAAAGGAACGGGGGCGGTGGGGGGCAGCACTTGACAAAACGGACGAGAATGGGACGAGAGAACGGAGAATAGCAGCACTTGACGAGTTTCGAAGGACCTAAACGAACAATTTTCTATGAATCTAAAGATCCCGAACTCGTCCGTGACACCCTGAAAGCAAGGCATAGACTCACTGGAAGGCACACCGCGCACCTAAGAGAGGCTCGCAAGTCCGTCCAGCTCAGGCTGGCAAAGTACCAGACACCCGAACAAGGTGGGAAACGTCAACGTACCAAACACCCGAGCAAGGCGACTACGTCAACGTACCTCAGCAAGGCTCGCAACGGCGCCCAGAAGCTGCGCCTTCGCTTGAAACCCCTGCCGCGAGAGCATCCCGTTCGCTCGCATCAGCACGCGAGCCGCGCTCGGCTCCATTTTCTCCCGGGCAGCCCGGAAAACGCGGTCGAGACAGATCGCCGCGCCTGCCTGCGAGTTTCGGCTCTGCTCGCCGAGCGTGTCGAGCAGCGGCCGAACGTAAACACCCATGGCTCCGAAGCCGCCGAGGGGAATAGCTCCGGGAACGGTATCGTGGGGAGGGGGGGGTACGTGCTGAACGAGTGTCGCCATGGCTTCTGCACAAGATTCGATTAAGGTGGACTCGGGGTCGCGCAGGCGACGGACGACGGCTGCGACGATCTTGGGGAGATGCGGCGACAGAAGCGGGCCGAAGGTCACCGCAAGGATGGCGAATTGCCTGCGACGGCGAGGAAGAAGGTGTACGAGATGGTTGTTCAGGTGACATGGTAAGGAGAAAAGAGTGTACGTCTGGGAGTGATATAACGGCAATGATAAGAAAACACCAACTACCGTGCCCTTGTAAGGGACGATGGCAAACCTTTGAAAGCGACAGCGAAGGATTAGAGGAATTGACAGCAGAAAGGTGATTGTGACGGGCATCTTTCCGACCAGCACGCGAGAAGCGGACATACAACGCACGTATGACATTTGCGACTCGGAATACATGCTTTTTGTCGTCGTTTCATTCTCCTTCAAGGCAATTTTTCACAATTCTGGTGGGGATGATGGAGGCGTTACCTGAGGCATTATTTCCGGACGAAGGTGCGACGGGTGCTGTCAGTCTCGTAGAGGCAGGAGAGGAAGACGGGAATGCCTTCCGGCGGTAAGCACTCAACGATTTGTCTATTAGAGTCGACTCAAACATAGACTCATCATACGCGGAATACCTGAGGCATTCCTTCCGGACGAAGGTGCGATGGGTGCTGTCAGTCTCGTAGAGGCAGGCGAGGAAGACGGGAATGATTTTAAGTCGACTTAGAAGAAATTTTTAGTGGAGATTATCAGATCGTTACCTGAGGCATTCTTTCCGGACGAAGGTGCGATGGGTGCTGTCAGTCTCGTAGAGGCAGGAGAGGAAGACAGGAATGCCTTCCGGCGGTAAGCACTCGACGATGTTCTGCAGATCCCCCACGGCGTTCTGCTGCGTGTCGCGATCGTTGAGCTTCCCGAGCGCCACTAGAAGGCTCTTCTTAACGTCGTTTAGCGCCACTCGACTAGTCTGCAGCGGCTGCGGCTCGATTAACTGCGTGATTGCCATGGCTACGGACCAGCAGCTATTGAGTGGTTGTGGATTATACTCGCACGTGAGTTTTATTTATTCCATACGCTTTGCTAGGCCAACTCGGGCTAATCTAATTACACCGATGTATCGTGAGGGAGGGAAGGAGTCACGATTGTGGAAGAACGAACAGCCACACCTCTGGTGATGGTCAATCTGGCTTTTGATGGGACAGGACAATCAGCTAGTCCGAAAGACGAGGAGACGAGTAAGACGAGGTCGCGAAAGGGGAAGAGACTTCAATGCAAAAGAACAACCAGCTCAAATCAACTAGAGCCTGGAAGTGTGGCGAGCATGTTCACATAGCGTCAACACCCCCCGCAACCCAACCATAGAATGGGATCTGAGGCTGTTGAGTAGCGGTCTTGAAATTCGACCGTTGGGGGGACTTGACTGGGACATTGGAGTGAGGGAGGGGGGTGTTGGGGGGTAGGGGTGCGTGTTTCGTCAACTTTTCTTGGTGTTGCCTCCTCTTGGGATTTGCTAATTCGTTTCGGGCCGGGCAGCCTCTGGAAATTGACTTCGTGCCACGATTCGTTCATCTAGGGTGTTGAGATGAAGCTTGCCCGCACTTCACGCAGCCCCTTGGCTCCACGCTGCCCGCGCCGCCGTGATTCCCTCCCGCCATCTTTGGTCCCCTTTCCTGACAACCCTCGATATCAACTCGATATAGTAAACCTTTTTTGTCCACAAGCTATATTGTTTGGCTTCGAAACTATAGCGATCCCACTGAAGTGTTCAATAACGTGTACACCTTCAGAATCCTTCCCCCCCGTACCCCTTCAATAGCGTCTCCAAACCGCGCAGATCTGACGTTGCCTTCATCCGCGAAGTACGAATGTAAGCTGTTTATTTCCGCAGCATTTGCACAGCTCACCAAGTGCTTCGTCTGACGCGTCCTCCCGGCGTGTCGGCTAGTTGGTCTTGTTCATAGCGTTTTCTCCATCTGAATTGGTGTGTTGCGGAAATCACGTTCTCATAGCGATGGAGCAGCAACCGTCTGTAGAGGAACTTAAGACTCTAGCTCTCGATTACTTCACAAAGGCTGAAACCTCCCTATGGAATGTGCTTCCGCCTGTTGTGCAAGAATCCCCCGTATTTCTCGATATAAGCCGAGCTCTTAATGTTCGCGTCGAGACAGCTCTCTTGCTGTCCACGATCGGCGTCCTACTGGCCTCTCTTATTTTCCTCTTAGGTACGTGAATTCACATCGTATCACTCTAATAAATTGTTTTTTTGCTGATATAATTGGAAATATGCACGTTTTTGTTTTTGTTCCTCATCGCTCGAATTCATCCTTTCACGTGCCTATTTTCCGCTCCAGCTGTGCGGTTGGCCTTCTCGGGCCCTCGATTCAACACCATCGTGCTTCTGGGCCTGTGCGGAGCCGGCAAGACTTCTCTCTGGTACAAGGTGCGAATAAGATCATCTCAAGCTTGTACTTAATAGCATTTTTCTTTTCTTTTTTTAACCGGAAACTGTTGACGGTATTTGAAACCCTTTTTTTCCCTTTTTTTCTCATCTCCACAATTTGATCCACGCTTCCACGTGTCCCGTTCTTTTCTGCCCTTCCAATGGCCTGCTCTTTATTGTTGTTCCTCTCTCCACTGCCCCTCTTTCCACGTGGCAGCTGCGGGATGGGTCAACCCACGGCGGTACAGTGACGTCCATGGCGGTCAACGATGACAAGTTTCCCCTGCACGCCGAGCTGAGCAAGGTAATCTAGTGGGTCGATTTTAATACAGTTAATAATGACAAGTTTTTTCTGCACGCCGAGCTCAGCAAGGTAATTTTTTGGTCGCCTCAAAACTGTCGGCAATGACAACTTCCCTTCCCGCCTAGCCGAGGAAGGTGAGTCAAAGGTGGAAAGCTGGAAGTGCATGGTCAGGGATACGCAGGGAGCATAGGACAGCCCGTTTTGCAGCTTATGCCATTCCTCTCTCTTTCCTATTTGCCTTCCTCCAAACCCTGGTCCTTTTCCAGCATGTTGGTCGCACTACATGATGCTCATTCTCTTCATATCCGTTCTTGAATTTGGTTATGCTTCATAATGCTCCTTCCCTTCTTATCTCGTCTTGGATTCCTCTTTCCTTCCCTTCTCTGGATCTCTATCACTTTCCTTGGCCTCCTTCCCACACCAAATTTTCCCTCTACAACCTGTTGTGTGTTTCCAGAACCCCAGAGCCCGTCCAGTGCATCTGGTGGATCTGCCTGGCCATCCTCGCCTGCGCTCCCTGGGAGCTCCGTTCCTCTCCCGCACGTGTGGGATTGTGTTCCTGGTTGATGCCCTTGACTTCACTCTCAACATCCGACCTAACGCAGAGTAGGTGCTCTACCAGCCTATGAGTCATGCGCTTCTCATCTGATGCGCGTTCGCATGCGTGAATGCTTGCTATCTCATGCACTTGTGCTGACCATGTCATGGGCTGTCTGCTTATTGTTATGTACTTATTGTGTATGCTTCTGCTCCAGGTATCTATATGAGCTGCTCTCATCTGCTGCGGTGCAACGGAGGCGGGTGCCACTGCTGCTGGCGTGCAACAAGATGGAGAAGGTGACGGCACATTCGGTGGAGTTCATTCGGAAGCAGCTTGAAAAGGAATTGTGAGTCACATGCACATGCGCATGTGCCACATTTGCTTGTTCATTCCTGGATTAAACAGCACCGCTAGCATTACCGCTATCTTACTAGTGATATGACATGCATTCCTCCTCCCGTTTTCCTGTTTTACCATGCACCACTGTGCTCGTGCATTATGGCACACACACACATTTCTCTCTTTATCTTATGGCAGAGAGAAGCTGCGCTCGTCACGCCATTCCATGGCATCTGTTGGCTCCAGCAAGGACGGAGGGTCACAAGGGCTTGTCCTGAAAAGCACTGGAGGAGTTTTCCGGTTCGCTGACTGCATCAACCCAGTGACATTTGCTGAGTGTTCCGTGGCTAGCGATAATCTGAATGACGTAGAGACCTTCATTCGTGACCTTGTCAGGCCTTAACACCACTGCACTCCAGGCCTTAACAATAAGGCTGCAGGATGCTGCTATAATCTATGACCGCCAGTGGCAGCTTACAACCTGGTTATGATGATGTGGTGAGTTTGCAATTACGTGTGGTGATAAATTTGGGTTCTAAGAGACTGTCTAGAAGTGGAAATTTGGGTTCTAAGAGACTGTCTAGAAGTGGAAATTTGGGTTCTAAGTGACAAAACAGGAGCATTCACAAGAGAGAGCGTAGGAAATTTGGACTTGTCAGATCCAAAACTGTGCGGTGAGCGTGGATCGAACACGCGACCTTCAGATCTTCAGTCTGACGCTCTCCCAACTGAGCTATCCCCGCAAACTTGGAGAAGTGGGGTATCGATCCCCATACCTCTCGCATGCTAAGCGAGCGCTCTACCATCTGAGCTACATCCCCATGCCATCTGAGCTACCTCTCGCATTTGTTTATAGATTTTGTATTTTTATTGATCTCCAGTCACATCAAATTATGTCTCTTTCTCGCAATCATGGCTACCGCGCAGCCGCTGGAAGCCAGTGAGGAGGAATGCGACAGGATCCTTTTCGGAACGAGCGCAGCGGCCTATTATGAGCAGAATAGAGTGGTACATTCCTCCGAATATATCACGAATTCGAGGAACATCCGCCTCTACACGCAGTCATGGTTGCCTGGTGAGGATCACAAACGTGCTCGACTGAATTCGAGAATCAACAAGTACTACTTCAGCAAACGTCCAGTCGTTCTCACTCCCCTCTCAGCTGTTGTATTATCCTCGTCCCGCTCCCGTTTGCTCCGTGCGTAATCGAAACACTTCCTGCTGCTATTCCCATTTTTCTCCCATGGTATGCGTCCCTCTGGTCCTTCTCGTCGTTCAGCCGATCGCAAGCCGTTGGCCCTTCTCTTCTTCTGCCACGGCTACGCCAGCAGCTGCAGTTGGATGATGCAGGCAAGGCACCCCTTCCCCGATTGTTTTTCACAATACATTTCCTGAATCCGACTCTCCCGCCACGACCAGCTGTTTTCATGATTCGTTTCTGCCTCATTCCTTCTCGCCTGCGATTCTCGCAGCTTACAGCTGCTCGATTCGCCTCGGAGGGCTTCGCAGTGTTTGGCATCGACTACGAGGGCCACGGCAAATCGGACGGCCCGAGATGCTCGTTCAGGTCCGCGGAGCATCTGGTGGACGACTGCTGCGCCTACTTCGCGGCCGTCAAGGCGAAGGCTGAATTCTCAGGGCTTCCATCGTTCGTGTACGGGGAGTCGCTGGGAGGCGCCATCGCAATGACCGTCGCACTGTAAGAAACCAGCAGCATCTCCTCCTTGCTCTTGTATCATGTGAAGTGAGCCATCCGATTCGTTCCGTTTATTTGTTGGAATGACAGTCTCTAGATCAGTCAACTTTATGTAAATTGTCAACATCATTCATCTTCAGTAGGTTGTAAGTTTTCGTAACTGTGTTGTGAGCCTCTGTACATGGTGTTTTCCTATGCTGTTTCTGTTTTCTCAGGCGTGATCCTGATAGCTGGACTGGGCTGATCATGGTGTCTCCCATGCTGCGCATCAAAGAGGAGCTGCAGCCCAGCTGGGCTGCACTGCAGGCTCTTCGAGTCCTTGCAACGATCATTCCCGACAGTGCCCTTGTACCCACCAAGGGTGACTTGATCCAGTGAGACTCTGTGCTGTTTCTCTGGCAAATTTCCTTCCTGCCTTAACTTGTTACACTGTCTGGCCATCACTTTCTTGGACCTACTTTTTACCTTCTGCACCTGTGCTCCTCTTTTTTTCTCTCTCTCTCTCTCTCCCCCGTCTTCCACCTCTTGTTTTTGTCCCATTGACCATCCAGTCTCTCGTTTCGGGATCCTGCAAAACTTGAAGTTGCAATCAAGAACCCACGCCGCTACTGTGGTAAACCACGCTTTGGTGTTGCCTTTGAGCTCCTGCGTTTCGCCGATGCTGTTACAGCCTCCATTCCAAACCTGCAGTTGCCATTCCTCATCATGCATGGGGGATCAGATGGTGTAACAGATCCAGACCAGTCCAGGGACTTGCATGAGAAGGCTCCAAGTAAACACAAGACAAGACGCTCCATATTTATCCGTCAGCTTGGCACCAGCTGCTGCAAGGCGAACCAGAGCCAGAGAGAGAGGAGGTGTGGAAGGATGTGCTGGCATGGCTGAAAGAGAAATCACAAGTTGAGTGAGCCATCATAGGTTGTTTATATGTCAATGGTTTTGAGTGCCTCAATTTCACTGTAGTAAATACAGCCAGAAACAACTCCCAACACCTCTCGCTAACATCTGAGCTACCGTACATCCCCATGCGAACGAGTTCAGCAGGGTGGTTCACAAAACCTGATCACGCTTCGACCATTCTCCAGTCACGGAAACTCCGTCTTTTGTTCGGAATCATGGCCACTACGCAGCCACTGGAAGCTACTGAGGAGGAACTCGACAGGATCCTCTTCGGAACGAGCGCAGCGGCCTATTACGAGCAGAATAAAGTGGTTCACTCCTCTGAATACATCACGAATTCGAGAAACATCCGCCTCTTTACGCAGTCATGGTTGCCTGGTGAGGATCACCATTGTTTGGATCGATAATCAGCTAGTAGCTCTGCATACGAGCTAGCACGTCTACTCATTCTCGCTTCGCTCTTGTTTGCTCCGTGCCTGATCAAAACAGTTCCTACCCATTCCCATTTTTCTCCCATGCTCTGCGTCTGCGTCCTCTGGACCTTCTCGTCGTTCAGCCGATCGCAAGCCGTCGGCCCTCCTTTTCTTCTGCCACGGCTACGCCAACTGCTGCAATTGGCTGATGCAGGCAAGGCACCCCCTCTCCGACCGATCTTCACAATTTGTTTCCTGAATCCGACTCTCCCGCCACGACCAGCTATTTTCCTTTCCACCTCATAACTTCTCTCCTGCGATCCTCACAGCTAACAGCCGTCCGATTCGCCTCGGAGGGCTTCGCAGTGTTCGGCATCGACTTCGAGGGTCATGGCAAATCGGACGGTTTGAGATGCTCGTTCAGGTCCGCGGAGCATCTGGTGGACGACTGTTGCGCTTACTTTGCATCTGTCAAGGCGAAGCCTGACTTCGCAGGGCTGCCGTCGTTCGTATACGGGGAGTCGCTGGGAGGTGCCATTGCCATGACCGTCGCACTGTAAGAAGCCAGCAGCACCTCCGCGTGATCTTTCTATCGGTCTGACCATGCCATTCGTTCCCTTCTCCCTTTCGTTCTGCAAGTGTCAGGCTTCAGACCGGTCAACAGCTGCTCAGTTCCTTCTCCTATTTGTTTTGAACGCCTGCTTATGGTGGTGTGTTACTTTTCCTGTTCTCAGGCGCGATCCCGACAGCTGGACTGGGCTGATCATGGTGTCTCCCATGCTGCGCATCAAGGAGGAGCTGCAGCCAAGCTGGCTTGCACAGCAGGTTCTTCGAGTCCTTGCAACGATCATCCCTGACAGTGCCTTCGTGGCCACTAAGGGAGACCTAATTCGGTGGGACAATGTGTTGTGTTGTTCTGGCAATTATCTTCCCGTCTTTCGGTCTTAACACTCTTTTGGGCATCATTCATCTTGCACTAGCTTCACATCTTCTTCAACTTTGCGACAATTTTTCTTTTCTCCATCCCTCCTCTCCCATGGACTATCCAGTCTCTCGTGTCGGGATCCTGCAAAACTTGAAGTTGCTCTCAAGAACCCACGCCGCTACAGTGGTAACCCACGCCTTGGTGTTGCCTTTGAGCTTCTGCGTTTCGCCGATGCTGTTACAGCCTCCATTCCAAACCTGCATTTGCCATTCCTCATTATGCATGGGGGATCAGATGGTGTAACAGATCCGGACCAGTCCAGAGACTTGCACGAGAAGGCTCCGAGTAAAGATAAGACGCTCCATATATATCCATCAGCTTGGCACCAGCTGCTGCAAGGCGAACCAGAGCCAGAGGGAGAAGAGGTGTGGAAGGATGTGCTGGCATGGCTGAAAGGGAAATCACAAGGGTGAATATAACAAAAACATGTTCAGTGAGCCATTTGTAAGTTGTTTTCATGTCAATTGTCTTCAAATTCACCGTAAGAGGTGAAGCAAAAATGACTTCTAAATCATCTGAAAATTCCAGACGAGCGATACAACTACATCTTAGAAGCACTCGGTGTACACATTCCATGGTAATGATAGCGGAGGTTCGGTTTTCCAGGCCATCCACCGAGCCTCCGCCGTTGACCAAGCTCTAAGCAAAGATCCAGAGAGTCTCGATGCATCCGAACCGTTCAGTAGCGCGGTAATCTTGGTCCTAAGCTCCTCTGGCAGCTACCTAGGCTCCGAAGGAGGCTCGCTACTCCCTAACCTAAGTGCACGTGGCGTCGGCTGATTGCCGAGGTCGAGAGATCAAGGTTCCTGAAGTATCCATCCTTTATGAAGGTTTCAGGACCTGACACAGCTCCCATTTCGTCGCTCACCTGTTTCTCTACTGCCCAGTCCTCCTCCAACTATCAAGGTGTGTTCCGACTCCTAAGTCAGTGCCAGGTTCAGTGGCTCTGCATTAGGTCCTCTTGTCTCCCATAAAGTTCTAGGCTCTTGTGATCTCTGCTTAATAGTGTCTCCCTGTTTACTTTACAGCTACTACTATCATAAAGATGGAGAAGGAGCGCGAGAACCACGTTTACCTTGCTAAGCTTGCGGAGCAAGCCGAGCGCTACGATGGTGAGTAAATGCAGAGCTAAGCACATGTCGCTCCCCTTGATGGTTTGTTTTATCTTCCTTAATTTCCGCGACTACAGATCTGTAGTGCTTTTTATAACACGATCATTTTTCCTCCTCAGAGATGGTTTCATCCATGAAGGATGTTGCCAAGCTCGACGTTGAGCTGTCCGTTGAGGAGCGCAACCTTCTCTCCGTTGGCTACAAGAACGTCATTGGAGCTCGCAGGGCTTCGTGGAGAATCATGTCTTCCATCGAGCAGAAGGTACAACCTGCGTATTTTGTAGCCAATCCTTCCATAGTGTCTTTATTTAGATCCCTGAAATTCTGTCTTCGTAGCTCCTCATCGTTCCGTTTTGTCCCATACGTTCAGGAGGAGAACAAGGGCAACGAGCAGAATGTGGCGAGGATCAAGGAGTACAGGTCCAAAATCGAGGCGGAGCTCTCCGATATCTGCCAAGACATCCTCAACATCATTGATAGCAATTTGATCCCCTCATCTGGCACTGGGGAGTCGAAGGTCTTCTATTACAAAATGTGCGCGTTCGTTTTGTTTCATGCCTAAGCAGGGTTGCTTTCAGTCCCTTATTTTACGCTTATCACGTCCTCTCTTTCAGGAAGGGTGACTACTACCGTTACCTCGCGGAGTTCAAAACCGGCGCTGACAGGAAGGAGGCTGCTGAGCAGTCTTTGAAGGCGTACGAGGAAGCTTCCAAGATCGCCACTGTCGATCTTGCACCAACCCACCCTATCCGCCTTGGCCTTGCCTTGAACTTCTCTGTGTTCTACTACGAAATTTTGAACTCACCAGAGAAGTACGTACTCTCTCTACTGTGCAGACATTTCCTCTTGTGAGGACTTGCTTCTAACACCTTGTTTCCGTTTGTCAGGGCATGCCAATTGGCCAAGCAAGCCTTCGACGAGGCTATTGCCGAGCTTGACACTCTGAGCGAGGAGTCCTACAAGGACAGCACCCTCATCATGCAGCTTCTCCGTGACAACCTGACACTCTGGACATCTGATCTCCAGGACGAAGCCGCTGCCAAGGACGAGCCTGGTGAGTAATGCGTCCAATGGAGTTGTGAACGGCAATCTAAGGTTTGTTCTGAATGGCAATCTAAGGTTTTGCTTTCTGTGATTTTGCAGCTGACGAGAAGAAGGATGAGAAGCCTGCTGACGAGTGATAGTCTATTCTGACCATCGCACTTCTTCACACTTAGCTAGCCTTGGCGAGGCGACCCATTCTCTTGTTTTTGTTCTTTTGTTCACCTCTTTACATAGTCTAGTTCAGTGCTTGTATTGAATCAGCTGTACAATCAATACTGGTGGAATATCCAAGGTGAAAGAATGCTTCAAACACAAACAAATGAGAACCATTCCATCCTCATTTCATGCCTGTTCAACGACGTGTTACTTTCTGAAACCTAACATTGCAAGCTACAAAATTGGGACTATTTTATGACTGTTCAGTGGTTTATTCATTGTCAATTGCATGGGCTAGTAAGGGTAATTAATAAACGAGGAGACACACTTGGGCTTTTAAAGCCCGGGTACAGCATGGTATTTTTCCAGTTCAAGATTCTTGAACTTGAAGTCGCAAAAAACAGGGTAACCCTCTTTGGTTTGAAACACAACTCGCGACCGAGGGAAAACCTCGGGCGACTCTCAATTCTGATTGGTTTCTGTGCAGTGTCGCATAAGAGATCCGACCATCGCCCACAATATTGCCGTGATCACCTCTCACATATCTTGAAGACCAAGTAGTACTCCTAGTCCGCCATGCCACTAAAGTAACTACGAAACGCGCGGCAGAGCGATATAAGCTAGCACAGGTAGTTGCGTTTCTTTCCGGCCAACTCTAGTCGCTCACACTGTCTGGCCCAGCACAACTACAGGCCAAACACGCGCTTACCGTACCGCTTTCTGTCAAACATATATGCTGCATATTGTCTAGGCTGTAGTGGGGTAGCCCATATGGGGTACAGCCCAATTAGGGTTTACTACTTGTACTCCTGCATGCTGCTAGTTCATCCATTCCTGCTGCTAGATTCTGACATGGTTTCAGAGCACTAAGGTCCGTAGGACCGTTTTTTTTTTTTCGGGCCCACCTACCGCTGCGGTTACCGCGCTACCCCACGTACCTGCCTGCCTTGCCTTGCCTTGTGACGTGCTGCACTATGTGCGCCGTCCAGCAGCCCTAGCGCTGCCTCCTGCTGCCCTAGGCCAGCGCGCTGCCCCTAGAGGCCCGTAAGGCCCACGCGCCGCCCCTAGAGGCCCGTAAGGCCCGCGCAGCCCGCTGCAGCCGCGCGCAGCCCGCACAGAGCCCGCGCAGCCCGCGCCGAGCCGCGCGCAGCCCGCACAGAGCCCACGCAGCCCGCGCCGAGCCGCGCACAGCCCGCTGCAGCCGCGCGCAGCCCGCACCGAGCCGCGCGCAGCCCGCTGCAGCCGCGCGCAGCCCGCAGCTGCCGCGCGCAGCCCGCGCCGAGCCCACGCAGCCCGCGTCGAGCCGCGCGCGGCCTGCTACGGCCTCGCGAGGCCCGCGCGCGGCCCGCAGCAGCCCGCGCCGAGCCGCGCGCGGCCTGCTACTGCCTCGCGCGGCCCGCGCGCGGCCCGCAACAGCCCGCGCCGAGCCGCGCGCGGCCCGCTACTGCCTAGCGCGGCCGCGCGCGGCCTGCAGCAGCTCAGCGCGCTGTCAGCGCAGCCCGCGCCGAGCCGCGCGCGGCCCTCTGCCTCGGCCACGACCTGCCGCTGATGCGGACCCGCCCTGCAGCTACCACGGCCCCGACCTGCCGCTGATGCGGCCCCGCCCTGCAGCTGCCACGGCCCCGACCTGCCGCTGATGCGGCCCCGCCCTGCAGCTGCCACGGCCCCGACCTGCCGCTGTCGTGCGCCTACTCGGCCGCCGCCCGTCGAGCGCCGGCCCTGCTCGCCCGGTGAGCGCCTGCTCTCCCAGCCTTTGGTGAGCGCCTGCCTGCCTGCCTGACGGCCTGCCTGTCTGCCTGCCTGCCTGCCGGCCTGGCTGCCTGCCTGCCTGCGCGACTGCCTGCCTGCCTGCCGGCCTGCCTGTCTGTCTGCTTGCCTGCCTGCCTGCCTGCCTGTCTGCCTGCCTGCCTGCCTGCCTGGCTGCCTGCCTACCTGCCGGCCTGCCTGCCTGCCTGCCTGCCTGCTTGCCTACCTGCCTGCCACGCCTGCCCTGCCCGCGCTACTGCTGCTACTGCTACTGGCAGGTGGCCAGATGCAGCTCCAGCGACGTTCACGCGAGCCTCTCACGCCCCAGCAGCTTAGTGAGTGGTATACTAGCTGGGGTTGTCGCAGTAGCCGTCGTAGCTGTCGCCCTGGAGCTGGTCAGTTGGGAGCGTCTGGCAGTGGCCAGCTGCAGCTGCAGGGGCGTCCACGTGAGACACTTACGCCCCGGCAGCTCCAGGAGTGGTACGCTCAGTGTAGCAGGTCTACGCGTACAGTTCGCTGCCCGTACGTCATTCGCACAGGTGCTAGGACTGGTCAGCCTTGTGGGACGCTTGGTCACACACAGTCCCGCTGCTTCGCCCGTCTGAGCGACGACTGGCGCACAGTGTTTGGCGACGAGGCTGAGCTCCCCACCTGGCTGGAGCTGCATGGACAGAGGGTAGATATCTTTGCGCTTGACTATGATGCTATTCTCACTGCCATGTATGCATTGCCTACTAGTGCTGATCGTGCCTGTTATCTGTGCGTACCGCCTGACCCTGGTGAGGCTGCTGCTCTAGGTGCTAGTGCGTCTCCTGCTCTAGGTGCTGGTGAGGCTGCTGCTCTCGGTGCTAGTACGTCTACTGCTCTAGGTACTGGTGAGGCCGTGGCTTCAGGTGCTGGTGAGTCTGCTCTCTCTGGTACTGCGCCAACTACGGTCTCGCACACCTTCACCCTTGACTCAGGAGCTTCTCGCTCCTTCTTTCGCGACTGCACCACACTCACGCCGCTTAGTCGGCCAGTTCCAGTCTCCCTGGCGGACCCCTCCGGGGGTCCAGTCCTTGCCCACTACTCCACGGTTCTGCCGTGTCCGGCCGTCCCGTCCGGCTCGCTGTCAGGTCTTTACCTCCCCTCGTTCTCTACGAACTTGGTGAGTGGAGCTGACCTCCAGGATCGGGAGGTTGACCAGTTCACTCCTGCGAGTCAGCGAGTGACTCACTGTACGTGTGCTAGGACGGGCCGGCACTTGGCCACGTTCACCCGTGCACCTGGCTCGAGTCTGTACACACTGACCACTGAGTCCCCTCAGGTAGCTGCGTCTGCGTCTACGTCTGGTCAGCTGGCGGCCCCCTGCGAGTGTCGCGCTTTGTCGCACGACACTCTCCTGTGGCACCACCGTCTTGGTCACCCCTCCTTGCCTCGCCTGCGTAGCATGCACTCTCGCTCCCTGGTCTCTGGTCTTCCCAGGTCTCTGCCTGCCCTCCCTCCCTCGCCTGCGCCGCCCTGCATTCCTTGCGTCGAGGGGCGGCAGCGCACCGCTCCTCACTCCTCCTCGTTTCCTCCCACAGAGGCTCCACTGCAGACGCTCCACCTGGACGTGTGGGGCCCAGCCCGCGTCCAGGGACAGGGCCGCGAGCGGTACTTCCTGCTGGTTGTCGACGACTACACGCGTTACACCACGGTCTTCCCCTTGCAGAGCAAGGGGGACGTCCCTGATGTTTTGATCCCTTGGATCCGCGCTGTTCGTCTCCAGCTCCGCGAGCGGTTCCGGCGGGACTTTCCTGTCCTGCGTCTGCACTCTGACAGAGGTGGTGAGTTCTCCTCTGACCTCTTGGCAGCCTACTGTGCGGAGCACGGCATCACCCAGTCGTTCACGCTTCCGGCCTCTCCACAGCAGAATGGGGTTGCTGAGCGTCGCATTGGCTTAGTCATGAAGGTCGCTCGTACCTCCATGATCCATGCGGCTGCCCCCCATTTCCTGTGGCCGTTTGCGGTCCGGTACGCCGCGCATCAGCTCAACCTCTGGCCCCGTGTCTCCTTGCCGGAGACCTCGCCCACACTGCTGTGGACGGGGAAGGTTGGTGATGCGTCGCGTTTCCGGGTCTGGGGTGCTCGTGCCTTTGTCCGCGATACCACCGCGGACAAGCTCTCCGCCCGCGCTGTTCCCTGTGTCTTCCTTGGCTTTGTCCCTGACGCGCCTGGTTGGCAGTTTTACCATCCCACCTCGCGCCGTGTCTTTGCGTCTCAGGACGTCACGTTCGACGAGTCGGTTCCCTTTTACCGTCTCTTCCCCTACCGCACTGCCCCGCTCCCCCCCCCCGCCGCTCTTCCTCGCTCCAGGTGCTCCCCAGGTAGACCCCCTCCCCACTCCTGGTCCTGCTCCTTCAGGTGTTTCTCAGGTAGACCCTCCTCCCTTGACTGCGCCGGTTGAGGTCACTGGTGACTCAGGTCCTACTGAGGGTGGTCCTTCTCGGGGTGCTACTTCTAGGGGTGCTGAGCCTGGGGGTGCGGAGCCTGGGGGTGCTGAGCCTGGGGGTGCTGAGCCTGAGGGTGCGGAGCTTGAGGGTGTGGAGCCTGGTGGTGCTGAGCCTGAGTGTGAGGGGTCTGGGGGTGCTGAGCTTGGCGGTACTGACGCTGGAGGTTCTGGAGCTACTGAGGGTGCTGGCGCTGGAGGTTCGGGAGCTGCTGGAGGGCCTAGTACTGGTGGCGCTGGAGCTGGAGGTTCTGGAGCTGCTGAGGGTGCTGGAGCCGCAGGAGGTACTGGTGCTTAGGGTACTGACACCGGAGGTTCTGGAGCCGTTGGGGGTGCGGGCGCTGAGGGTTCTGAGTCTGCTGTTGCGCGGTCTCCTTGGAGTAGCCGCCTTCGTCCACGTGTGCCTCTCACCCCACAGCAGCTGCAGGACTGGTACGGTCGCCGTCAGCGTCGCGCTGCTGGAGCTAGGAGTGGTGCTGGTCCTTTGTCTACTGGAGGTGCTGGAGTCGCTGGTTCTGGAGGTGCTCGTGCTGGAGACACTGAGGCTGGAGACCCTGGGACTGGAGGTGCTGGTTCTGGGGGTGCTGCTGCTGGAGACACTGAGGCTGGAGACCCTGGGACTGGAGGTGCTGGGTCTGGGGGTGCTGCTGCTGGAGACACAGAGGTTGGAGACCCTGGGACTGGGGGTGTCGGCTCTGGGACTGGAGCTTCTGGAGCTGCTGGAGGTACGGGAGCTGCTGGAGGTACTGGAGCTGCTGGAGGCACTGGAGCTGCTGGAGCTGCCGGTACTGGTGCAGCTGCGCCGACACGACTGTTCTTCGCTCCGCCGTCTCCGTCGTCTCTGCCGCCGCCTGACTCTGCTCTTCGTCAGGTTGTTACTCTCCCGTCGTCTACTGGTCTTCCGTTACAGACTGGCTCACCGCTACCTGCTCCCTCTCCTTACACTGAGCAGACAGGCAGTCCTGCTACGCGTCGTGAGCCTGCGTCGCGTCCTGTCTCGCCTGTTCGTTCTGGTCGTACCGTTCGTCGTGTCGCTCGTGCGCGTCAGCCGGCTGTCCCCAGCGCACACCTTGTTGTCCGTCGTCCTTCCTCTGCTCCGCAGCCTGTTCCTCTGCCGTCTCCCCCTGCGTCCTCTCTGCCTGCCGTTCCGGACCCTGAGTCTGACCGATTTCGTGCTGAGCACCCTACTGTCACGCGTCTCCTAGCCACTGTTGTCACTGACCCGTCGTTTGAGTCTACTGCTGCGTCTGCCTTGGTCGCTGAGCTTGTTGACTTTGCTGCTGCCTGTCGTCTAGACTACGCCGCCAGTCTTGTTGCTGAGTCTGAGTCTGTCTGTCCTCCGTCCGTCGGGGGTGAGTGTGCTCTTAGCACGGACGTCCTTGAGGACAGGCAGGAGGAGTTCCAGTGTCTTGCTGCTGCTTTACCTCATCTTGTGTCCTCGCTACTTGCCCCTGAGGGAGACCCGGATGCACCAGACATCCCGACTCCGCGCTCTTACGCAGAGGCGATAGAGGGTCCCTACTCCTCTTAGTGGCAGGCAGCCATGGACGCAGAGATGGCTTCCTGGAAGTCCACAGGCACCTACGTTGACGAGGTTCCCCCACCTGGGGCGAACATTGTCAGTGGCATGTGGATTTTCAGGGTGAAGCGGCCGCCGGGTTCTCCGCCTGTCTTCAAGGCGCGTTACGTGGCTCGAGGCTTCAGTCAGCGAGAGGGAGTTGACTTCTTCCAGACCTTCTCCCCCACCCCGAAGATGACCACTCTTCGGGTGCTGCTGCATGTTGCTGCTCACCGTGACTACGAGCTTCACTCTCTTGACTTCAGCACAACTTTCTTGCAGGGCAGCCTGCACGAGGAGATCTGGCTGCGCCGCCCCCCGGGCTTCACTGGGTCGTTCCCTCCTGGCACCCAGTGGAGCCTCCGACGGCCGGTCTACGGTCTCCGCCAGGCGCCACGTGAGTGGCACGACACACTGAGGACTACGCTTGCGGCTCTTGGGTTCGCGCCTTCTACTGCTGACCCGTCGCTGTTTCTGCGCACCGACACTTCACTGCCGCCGTTCTACATCCTCGTGTACGTCGACGACTTGGTTTTTGCCACTGCTGACACTGAGGCTCTCGCCCACGTGAAGTCGGAGCTGCAGAAGAGACACACGTGCACAGACTTGGGCGAGCTGCGCAGCTACCTTGGCTTGCAGATCACCTGGGACAGAGCACGCCGCACCATCACCTTGACTCAGTCACACATGGTGCAGCAGGTCCTTCAGCGCTTCGGCTTCACCTGGTCTTCAGCACAGGCCACTCCTCTGGCTACAGGTCACACGCTCTCAGCTCCACCTTCGAACGAGTCCGTAGAGCCGAGTGGTCCTTACTCAGAGCTAGTCGGCTGCCTCATGTACCTGATGACTTGCACTCGACCTGACCTCGCGTACCCTCTTGGTCTTCTGGCTCGCTACGTGGCTCCTGGTCGGCACCGACCTGAGCACATGGCTGCTGCTAAGAGGGTACTGCGCTACTTGTGCAGCACATCAGGCATGGGGCTAGTGCTTGGAGGGACGAGCCCAGTTGTCCTCACTGGGCACTCAGACGCTTCTTGGGTTGACGACCAGGCTACTCAGCGGTCGTCACAGGGTTACACCTTCAGCCTTGGCTCTGGTTCAGTTTCGTGGCGTTCTACACGCTCGTCTTCAGTTCTCAGCTCCAGTTGTGAGGCTGAGATCTACGCCACAGCCATGGCTGCACAGGAGTTACGCTGGCTCACCTACCTGCTGACTGACTTGGGAGAGCAGCCTCGTTCTCCTCCAGTGCTGTACGTCGACAACAAGGCCGCCATTGCCTTGTGTGAGGAGCACAGACTGGAGCACAGAACGAAGCACATTGCTCTGCGTTACTTCCTGGCTCGAGAGTTGCAGCAGCGAGGCCAGCTTCGTCTTCGTCACGTGGCCACTCGGGCCAACACTGCTGATATATTCACCAAGGCACTTCCGTCTGGTGATCATCAGCGCTTTTGTACCCTGTTAGGCCTTGTGCCTACGTTTCCACACTTGCTGTGGTCTCTGCTTGTACTGTGATCTATATATATACATGCATGCCTGCTCTTGCTAGGTAGTCATCACTGTACTGTTATTGTTGCATATATATCTCTGCATGTGGACTGGCCTTGTGGCCCTTTGCTTGTGCTCAGAATGTGTGGTGACGTTGAGATCCACCCTGAGCTTGCTTTGCTTCTCTTGACTGGTCGTTTGACCCCTTGTTCTCCCCCACTTTGCCTATGGGGGTGTGTCAAACATATATGCTGCATATTGTCTAGGCTGTAGTGGGGTAGCCCATATGGGGTACAGCCCAATTAGGGTTAACTACTTGTACTCCTGCATGCTGCTAGTTCATCCATTCCTGCTGCTAGATTCTGACACTTTCGCATTCCATACACTACATCCGTAGTAGCGCGCGACGCGCCATGCTCGTAAATGGCATGAGTTGCCACCCTAAACAGTTTTAGGATGTGGAGTGCGGGTTGCACTCGGGCGGCGCGCGTTCAAGCGACCCCAGGGTTTCTGCTTGCCGCGCACACTTTATCATGTCACGATATATACCATTCGTCGCCACGCTTCCCACCGTCCCGCGCTTCTCCTCGTCGCACGCGCGCACGTCTCCTCGTCGCCCGCAAGGCCTTTCCACGTCGCGACAAGTCAGCTTCTCCTCGTCAAGCAACGCGCATCTCCTCGTCGCCCCCGGGTCTTCATTTCGCCAACGCTTATACTCGTCGTCCTCGCCCCTTTAGTTCGCCCACGCTTCTCCCCGTCGCCCCCGCCTCTATATTTCGCACGCGCTTCTCCTCGTCGCCCCCGCCTCTATATTTCGCACGCGCTTCTCCTCGTCGCCCCCGGGTCTTCATTTCGCCAACGCTTATACTCGTCGTCCCAGCCCCTTTAGTTCGCCCAACCTTCTCCCCGTCGCCCCCGCCTCTATATTTCGCACGCGCTACTCCTCGTCGCCCCCGCCTCTATATTTCGCACGCGCTACTCCTCGTCGCCCCCGCCTCTATATTTCGCACGCGCTTCTCCTCGTCGCCCCCGCCTCTTGATTTCGCGCAAGCTTCCCCGTACCCGCCTCCATCCCCCCCATATACTATTCCCTACGGTAACCTCCGTCCACCCTCTATCCCTTCCTCCCTCCATCCCTCCCTCTTCCCTCTCTTCCTCTCTCCCTCTCTTCCGTTTCTACCTTTATTCCTCTGTCCCTCTCTCCCTCTCCATCTCTTCCCTTTCTCGCTCTCTTGCCTTCCTCCCTCTCTTCCCTCTCCCCCGCCCTTTTTAGCTATCTAGCCCATTCCCTAATAACGACTTTCCGTCTTGCCCTCTCCCTTCTTCCGTCTCTCCCTCACTTTCTCCCTCTTCCTCTTGGACTCTCTGCACTCCTTCCTTCCCACCCCTCTCTCTCTCTCTCCTTCCTTCCCGCAGTCAGAGGTTGAAGGACAAGGGGGAGAGGGGAAGGACAGAGGGGGAGAGACACAGAGGGATTGCACAGGGTGGCGGACATAAGGGGATAGACAGAGTTTGAAGGACACATGGGGAGACAGAACAGTTTGGGCTGACGCAGTGTGAGAGACCCAGGGGGAAGGACAGTGGTGCGGCATGAACGAAGGGGAAGGACGGAGGGGGAAAACAGAGGGGGAGGGACAGAGAGGGAGAGACAAAAGTGGAGATTGTAAACACAGAATCGCACCCTTTCTCCTACCAGCTCGGTTTACCCCCCAACCTATTTTCCTTTGCCTCAGGTGCCACTTCCCCCCCCTCCTCCATGCTTCCCCCATCCCTCCTCCCTGCTTCCCCCCTCCCTCCTCCTTGCTTCCACCCTCCCTCCAACTCTGCTTTCTCCTCCCTCGTAAATAGCTTTCCCCCTCCCTCCTCCCTGCTTGCCCCCTCCCTCCGCCCTGCTTGCCCCCTCCCTCAGAGAGGTGGGCGTCACACATCAGGTGAGCATTGGCTTTCCTCATATGCCCCTCCCCGTATCACTATCTTATCATCTCTCCAGTCCCTCCCCCATGTGCCTCTCCTCTCCCTCCCATGCACCCCTCCTCTCTCGTGCACACCCTTTGCCTCTCCGCTCCCTCCTGTTCCTGCTGCAAACCCTCTCACCTGCCAGTAGCACGACCGAGAAGCCTTGCAGAGGGACTACAGCAATGTGCGATGCATGAGTCTGTTGCGCTTCCTAGTGGACCATCTCTTCCCTCCATCGTTATCTATCGGCCTCATGGGTTTGCATCGCCCACCACACACCACCCGCCTTCCCCCCTCATAGCCACGGCCATATCCCCCCACACACCACCCGCCTTCCCCCCTCATAACCACCTCCATATCCCCCCACACACCACCCGCCTTCCCCCCTCATAGCCACCTCCATATCCCCCCACACACCACCCGCCTTCCCCCCTCATAGCCACCTCCACAGCCCCCCACACACCACCCGCCTTCCCCCCTCATAGCTACCTCCATATCCCCCCACACACCACCCGCCTTCCCCCCTCATAGCTACCTCCATACCCCCCCAAACACCACCCGCCTTCCCCCCTCATAGCCACCTCCATATCCCCCCACACACCACCCGCCTTCCCCCCTCATAGCCACCTCCACAGCCCCCCACACACCACCCGCCTTCCCCCCTCATAGCCACCTCCATATCCCCCCACACACCACCCGCCTTCCCCCCTCATAGCTACCTCCATATCCCCCCACACACCACCCGCCTTCCCCCCTCATAGCTACCTCCATACCCCCCCAAACACCACCCGCCTTCCCCCCTCATAGCCACCTCCATAGCCCCCCACACACCACCCGCCTTTCCCCCTCATAGCCACCTCCATATCCCCCCACACACCACCCGCCTTCCCCCCTCATAGCTACCTCCATATCCCCCCACACACCACCCGCCTTCCCCCCTCATAGCCACCTCCACAGCCCCCCACACACCACCCGCCTTCCCCCCTCATAGCCACCTCCATATCCCCCCACACACCACCCGCCTTCCCCCCTCATAGCTACCTCCATATCCCCCCACACACCACCCGCCTTCCCCCCTCATAGCTACCTCCATACCCCCCCAAACACCACCCGCCTTCCCCCCTCATAGCCACCTCCATAGCCCCCCACACACCACCCGCCTTCCCCCCTCATAGCCACCTCCATAGCCCCCCACACACCACCCGCCTTCCCCCCTCATAGCCACCTCCATATCCCCCCACACACCACCCGCCTTCCCCCCTCATAGCTACCTCCACAGCCCCCCACACACCACCCGCCTTCCCCCCTCATAGCCACCTCCACAGCCCCCCACACACCACCCGCCTTCCCCCCTCATAGCCACCTCCACAGCCCCCCACACACCACCCGCCTTCCCCCCTCATAGCTACCTCCATATCCCCCCACACACCACCCGCCTTCCCCCCTCATAGCTACCTCCATACCCCCCCAAACACCACCCGCCTTCCCCCCTCATAGCCACCTCCATAGCCCCCCACACACCACCCGCCTTCCCCCCTCATAGCCACCTCCATATCCCCCCACACACCACCCGCCTTCCCCCCTCATAGCTACCTCCACAGCCCCCCACACACCACCCGCCTTCCCCCCTCATAGCCACCTCCACAGCCCCCCACACACCACCCGCCTTCCCCCCTCATAGCTACCTCCATATCCCCCCACACACCACCCGCCTTCCCCCCTCATAGCTACCTCCATATCCCCCCACACACCACCCGCCTTCCCCCCTCATAGCTACCTCCATATCCCCCCACACACCACCCGCCTTCCCCCCTCATAGCTACCTCCATACCCCCCCAAACACCACCCGCCTTCCCCCCTCATAGCCACCTCCATAGCCCCCCACACACCACCCGCCTTCCCCCCTCATAGCCACCTCCATATCCCCCCACACACCACCCGCCTTCCCCCCTCATAGCCACCTCCACAGCCCCCCACACACCACCCGCCTTCCCCCCTCATAGCTACCTCCACAGCCCCCCACACACCACCCGCCTTCCCCCCTCATACCTACCTCCACAGCCCCCCACACACCACCCGCCTTCCACCCTCATACCCACCTCCACAGCCCCCCACACACCACCCGCCTTCCCCCCTCATAGCCACCCGCTTCATCCGCCTCTTCCACCTCCCCAACCACCACCTCTTCCTGCACGTCTCCCCTCATCAGTACAGCGATCCAGGTAATGATCGGTTTGGTGTGGTGTGGTGATGCGTGGTGTATAGAGGTGTCGTATGGTTGGGAGAAGGGCGAAGAAATGCTCAGTCAGGGAGTGGTGAAGGTCATCACAAACACCAGGTACCATTACGGTTGGTGATGCTGTGATAGCGTGATGCTGTGATGCTGTGATGCTGTGATTCTGTGATTCTGTGATGCTGTGATTCTGTGATGCTGTGATTCTGTGATGCTGTGATTCTTTGATGCTGTGATTCTCTGATGCTGTGATTCTGTGATTCTGTGATTCTGTGATGCTGTGATTCTGTGATGCTGTGATTCTGTGATGCTGTGATTCTGTGATGCTGTGATTCTGTGATGCTGTGATTCTGTGATGCTGTGATGCTGTGATGCTGTGATTCTGTGATGCTGTGATGCTGTGATGCTGTGATTCTGTGATGCTGTGATGCTGTGATGCCGTGATGCCGTGATTCTGTGATTCTGTAATGCTGCCTTGATGTTGTGATGCTGTGATTCTGTGATTCTGTGATGCTGTGATTCTGTGATGCTGTGATTCTGTGATGCTGTGATTCTTTGATGCTGTGATTCTCTGATGCTGTGATTCTGTGATTCTGTGATTCTGTGATGCTGTGATTCTGTGATGCTGTGATTCTGTGATGCTGTGATTCTGTGATGCTGTGATTCTGTGATGCTGTGATGCTGTGATGCTGTGATTCTGTGATGCTGTGATGCTGTGATGCCGTGATTCTGTGATTCTGTAATGCTGCCTTGATGTTGTGATGCTGTGATTCTGTGATTCTGTGATGTTGTGATTCTATGATGCTGTGATTCTTTGATGCTGTGATTCTCTGATGCTGTGATTCTGTGGGGCTGTGATTCTGTGATGCTGTGATTCTGTGATGCTGTGATTCTGTGATGCTGTGATTCTGTGATGCTGTGATTCTGTGATGCTGTGATTCTGTGATGCTGTGATTCTGTGATGCTGTGATGCTGTGATGCTGTGATTCTGTGATGCTGTGATCCCGTGATGCTGTGATTCTGTGATGCTGTGATTCTGTGATGCTGTGATTCTTTGATGCTGTGATTCTCTGATGCTGTGATTCTGTGGGGCTGTGATTCTGTGATGCTGTGATTCTGTGATGCTGTGATTCTGTGATGCTGTGATTCTGTGATGCTGTGATGCTGTGATTCTGTGATTCTGTGATGCTGTGATGCTGTGATTCTGTGATGCTGTGATGCTGTGATGCTGTGATTCTGTGATTCTGTGATGCTGTGATTCTGTGATGCTGTGATTCTGTGATGCTGTGATTCTGTGATGCTGTGATTCTGTGATGCTGTGATGCTGTGATTCTGTGATGCTGTGATGCTGTGATTCTGTGATTCTGTGATGCTGTGATGCTGTGATTCTGTGATGCTGTGATTCTGTGATGCTGTGATTCTGTGATGCTGTGATTCTGTGATGCTGTGATGCTGTGATTCTGTGATGCTGTGATTCTGTGATGCTGTGATTCTGTGATGCTGTGATTCTGTGATGCTGTGATTCTGTGATGCTGTGAATGATGAGCTGGTTTGATGGTTTTATGCTGAAGCCATATCTCAGAACCCTTGTATTTCCCGCTTGCCATTCCACCCAGCCACGCCTCTCCCACACCCCCCCACCTCCTGTTTCTGTGCCCCGCTTCTCCACACGCACCCACTGCCATCCCCCCTTCCCTCCAGGTCCCTCTTTCTTCCTCTACCTTCCCCCGAACCCACTCAGGATCTGAGTGCGTCAGCCAGCAGCAGCACTGTAGTGCTGTTGAGAGAGGTTCTGATCTACACCCGGCCGCTCGTCCCTTCCATCCCCGACCATATCCTTCTCCCCCACACAGATCCGTGCCCCACCATCATCTCTCCCCTAGCTCACCCAACCCACTCAGGAAATTTGAGCGCTTGTAAGCAGCAGCCGGTGCTGATGTTCAGGGAGGTGGGTCCAGATGACCTGCCGCTCTAAGAGAAGCATGGTATTCCCATGTTTATGCGTACAGAAGCATGAGGAGCAAACCTTCACGCAGATAGAGACTGCACTGACTGCTAGAGGGGTTGGCATTAGTATAACTTGTCGTATGCATGGGCGACCGGCGCCAGTTCACAGGGCTAATTTGGGGTCGCACGTGTAACTGCCTAAATTGTATATTGCAACTATAATATGTGCAAGCGGCCCTTCATGCTGTCGCTATGCAGATTGCATCAAGCTTATTACCATCCTATCACATATAGGTTTAGGCTAGAACGGCAAGGTCCAATAAAACACCTCAAGCATGGCATGTTCAAGACCACAACAGCGAAGTGGTGATGTAACACAAAGCATTCACTCATCCTGACCTGCCACCCACACCTCCACCTCCTCTCCGTCATAGCGGCCTTCTACCCACCACTCATCACTATTGTCGCTCCACTCTTCCACATCCGATGAGGTTTCAGCCACATCCCTCTCACAGTGGTAACCTGCAATCATCGCCAATGAGAAGGATGATAAGCCATATTTGCTGGTGGTGAGCCTGTCACTAAACCTAATCTCATCTCGCTCACCACGGCAGGGCATGGCAGAGGTAGGGCCTGCCTGGGGTGGGGGGGGACAAGGGCGGGGCGGAGCCTGACAGGGCAGGGCAGGGCATGGTATGACATGTATGTATGGAGCAAACCAGGGTGGGGCGGGCCATAACAAGGCAGCGCCGGGCATGGCCCCTCTAGGCAGGGCATGACCTGCATAGAGGTTGCAGACAAGGGCGGGACGGGGCAGTACAGGCCAGGGCAGGGAAGGGCATAACAGGGCAACTCATGTCCTGGGAGCAAACCAGGGTTTAGGCGGGCCTGCACAAAGCAGGGCATGGCATGGCCCCTCTAGGCATGGCATGGAACGCACATAGAGTGCAGACAAGGTTGTGAATGGGGCAAGACAGGGCAGGGAAGTGCGGGGAATGGCATGACAGGGCACACGAACATGGAAATGGCCGCCCATGTCCTGGGATGGCATTGCAAGATTAGAAAGAGCACACAATGGCGTTGCGTGCTTGGTCATGGAAGTGCATGGCATGGCATGCTTAGCGATAGCAAACAAGGATGGGATGTGGGGGCCAGGACACGACAGGCACCAAGCATGGCATGGCTTTATGGCTGTACCGATTCTAGATGCGCTTTGACATAGGGCGTGGGGTGTTAATCAAATACCTTGGGGGGTGTGGATTGTTGTGGTAGGCGACATTGTGGTTATGTGTGATGCCGAGCAAGCCTCGCGAGGGTTTGACAGCTCGCTAGATGTTCGCCTCAAACGTTTAGCGGGGGAGGTTCGACACATCACCTACAAACAACATAAAGAGGGAGCGAAAAACGCGGATTGGTGATCATCTTACGCTGGATGGCATGTTGACGACATGACTAAGAGCCATGTACCGATTCAATGACACCATTCACTTTGCGCCCCCGCTGCTTACCCAAACGACGGCGTGCGGATCCACGAGACGTGCCGCACTCTCGACGCCCCATCCCGCCTTGGCGCACTGGTGTCTCGGGCTGCAGTACGGATGCCGTGGGTCGTGCGATCGAAGCCTCGACCGGTTGCGCAGGCGTCGCTGAGGTGTCCGGCGTCCCTTCAACATCTACACTATCTCCAAATCGCAGTGATCGTTGCCATTCTCCCATGATGCGATCAACCCAGCCCCAATCCATCGGGGTCAAGATGCGCTCCTTGGATCCGCGTCGGATCCTCATCACCTGCCGGACTCTCGTGCGATATGCGGTCACCAGACGATCCATGCCGTGATTCCAATGAAGAACCGCGAGACCGACTCGTGCCGGAAAACTGCCCTGAAACCTGATCCGCTTTGGTGCGTACTTGATGATCAAAGAATGAAACGACTCGTTGAGTGAACTCGATGCACCATGCACAAACGATTCCACCTTCTCAGGGCTTAAGTGCTTGGAGAACCACTCACGAACCGCCTTGTGTGTCGATGACCCAAACTCGTAAATGGCATGGTCCTTGCCCCACCCCTCTCTGACGCAGCGAGGTGGGGTATCTCCTACCCCACCACATCCGGAGTGGTCACCTGCCCAGTGGTTGGGTGGGCTCCCAAGCTCCCTCGCCACGTCAGCAGGGGTCATAGGATGCCCCTCTTTCTTCATCGCACCACATCGCATCATCACGTGATAGAAATGGGAGGATAAGCGTTGTGCCACAGTTTGTTCTTCCTTGCCAGAATCGATCTGGTCTTCACCTCGTTTACGCTTTCGGCGACCAGTCCACCGAGGTAGTGTCTCGGGCTCGCTGAACGCATTCGGGTTCTGCACTTCGGTATCAGCTCCGCCTCCATCAAGCGCATCTGTGAATGTTAGAAAATGAAAGCCAAGATTTGAGTATGAAGATGCACTTTGATCAAGCATGCTCAAAACTTGGGTAGAGGGTGCTCGCATACCGGTCCCAGTGTCTAGGCTGGGCCAAGGAGTGGATCCACCGATGAAATGGGAGTTTCCGTTCGCGCCCGCGTGCGCAAGCATGATGAGGGTGCTCGCCAAAGATGCCGGTCGCGCACCCTGCGTCGGGTGCACATCATAACTCCATAGCTCCTCCATGTCCTCCCACTGCACGTCAACGTTCCACTCCTCCCGTGTTGGCACGTCCACGGCGGGCCGCTCGGCTCCCTCGTCCCGCTCCCGCGCATCAGCATCAGAAGCACCCGGCACCTCACCATAATTCACAGGCACCTCCACCGTACTACACCCCCCCCCCCCATCCGCACCACCTTTCTTAGCTCAGGAAACTTCCATTTCGCCTCTTCCGGGGTCATCTTTTTGTAAACAATCGTGCCCATGGCTTCACAAACTGCTTTCACCAAAGCCTCTTTCAAAGAAGCTTTCGCCTGCTCCGCCAACCCCCGTGCTGTCAGCCATTCCCGTAGCCCTGCGATAGTCGCATGCCAGAGATCCTCAATGCAGCTCGCATTGTCCACCGCCACTGGTGCACGGACCGCATCCTGGAGTTCTTTCAGAAACAACTTGTACAGAGTCCGCTTCACATGCCACCAGTCCACCTGGTGGTTCAATCCCCTTTCCGACGCAGCGCCACGAAAAGTAGTCCCTTGGTCGGAGATGATCCCCTCCACCACAAATCCTTTCTGCGCCAGTTCATCTAACCCTTTATCGAAAGCCACCCTTTCCAGCCGCACCGCAGAAGTGTCGTCCACCTCTTTTCGTGTCGTGGCACAGTACATTATCTTCCTAGACGGTAAATCTAGGAACGATACTGTACACCACTCTCCCTCACGAACATGTGACCATCGACCATCGACCACCACATATTCTGTAGGAACTTCTCGCTTCATCATCTCCTCTCGTACAGCAGCCATAGACTTGTCAGCTTCTCGCAGAATAGCATTCCATAGCCCATTATCATCACCAAGGTACTTGTAAAAAGTACCCTTCCCCGGTGCTGGCAAGCCAAAGTTGCGACAAAACTCCCACATTTGCTGGTACCCCATTCCGGCTAGAGCGAATGCACCAACTAAATTTTGACTGTAGAATCGGAGAACGCGCGCCTACACCGGTCTGTGCTTTCTCTATACGCCGACTCGGACATGTCCAGAACTCTACACCATACGAGCATGTGTCACATCTCCAAAACATGCCGATCGAGGCCCATGAGAATTTCCATGATCGTAAGGTCATCCCCTCACTACACGCGCGCTCATGTGAACACACCAATCGACACCCTTGGAAGAACCCAACCAACTGTCGTGGCTCGACAAGACATACCCGCTGCTTGTCGATGTCATCCACACTCGGAGCAGAAGGCCAGTGCCTAGGGACACTCCCACGCCCGACTGCCCGTCGGTGGCTGTTGGCAGGCCTATATGACATGAAAGGCGGGGGAGGGTTGGACATGGGTACAATAACATGTAAGTTAGTGCACTATGAAACGAAGTATGCATAAAGCCCCACCCATTAATCTTACCCCTGCCCTGGCCGTTCTGGAGTCGTCGTCGAGCACGGTGTGGGCGCAGCCACCTCAGTATCTCCACGAGCTATGGCTACGCCCTCATCAGCATCCATGCCTGCTCCCTCCACAATCCCCACGTCTGGCGCATCCGACGCTTCGGTCCTCACGACGTTGCCACCCCCTCCATGGTTAGCCCCTGTATCATATTGGGCATGATGAATGGAAGACGGTCATTACTCAAATACGATACAAGCACACGTCATATTCGTCTTCCAGATCTCACCTGAATTGCGCATCGCCGCAAATGCCGCGCCACGTCTAGCCCCTCCCCATGATCGACCGGAAACCTGTCGCAGTCTTCCGCGATCATCGTACTGCACCAGCGGGAAAGAATACCTCAGCCCAGCCAGAACTCGATTAGGCCGTTTCTGCAAGTCAGCGACGTGCTCGATACTTCCATTTGCGTGTTCCTTGAAGATACGACCGTACTCCTTTCGGTGCCTCTCCACAATCACGCCGGTTTGTGTGTCGTTTGCAGCAGGATCTGTAAAGCAGAGAATGCACAGGCATGTGATACATTTCACTAGTGTAACACCTCCAACGTGAAGATTCCCAACAGTGTATATCATCACACTTAAAACGCCCGCCCAAATCCCTCAGATTTACCTACTGCAAGGCCCGCCTCAATAAGTCGCTTGGTCGCTTGAGGTGCTGACTCCGCCAAGAAATGTATCACATCATCCGTCGTCGCCATGTTGTTCCCGAAGTACAAAGCCGAGAGCCCCACGCGGAGCACGCACAGAAATGGCCGCATGTGGACCGAAATGTTGACCGTCCCTCGTTGGGCATCTTTACATGCTTGTATTACAGGATGCACTCCGGTCCCTAAACCCTCAGGTGCCATTTGGAAGCCTGTCCACACATACCCCAAGGAGAGAGTGAGAGGTTGGTGGTCCGGGGTGGGCAAGGCTGAGTCAATGTTTGCATGATCTTTGGATCGTGAGAAATGCGCAAAAGAACGACAAGCAACACCAATTATGGAAGATGTGCCTTGGTTGTGGGCTGGTGAGTGCATGCAAGTGCAAGCAGGCCCAAGGCAGCAACAACAAGTGCTTGCTGTGCCTTGGGCGTGGGCTGGTGAGTGCATGCACGTGCAAGCAGGCCCAAGGCAGCAGCAACAAGAGTTGCTAAGCCTTGGGCGTGGGCTGGTGTGTTCATGCAATTGGATGCTGGCCCAAGGCAGCGGCAACCATAGTTGCTTTGCCTTGAGTGTGGGCTGGTGTGTGCATGCAAGTGCATGCTGGCCCAAGGCAGCAGTAAAAAGAGTTGCTGTGCCTTGGATTCGGGCTGGTGTGTACATGCAAGTGCATGCTGGCCCATGGCAGCAGCAACCAGTGCTTGCTGTGCCTTGGGCGAGGGCTGGTGAGTGCATGCAAGTGCATGCAGGCCCAAGGCAGCAGCAACAAGAGTTGCTTTGCCTTGGGCGTGGGCTGGTGTGTGCATGCAAGTGCATGCAGGCCCAAGGCAGCAGCAACAAGTGCTTGCTGTGCCTTGGGCGAGGGCTGGTGAGATGAGCGTGATAGGACCGGCAAAGGCAGCAGCAACCACTGTTGATGGTTGATGCTGCCTTTGCCTCGGACACGTGAGCATTATAGGACGGGCAAAGGCAGCAGCAACCCTCGTTGATGGTTGATGCTGCCTTTGCCTCGGACACGTGAGCGTGATAGGACCGGCAAAGGCAGCAGCAATGCTGTTGATGGTTGCTGCTGCCTTTGCCTCGGACACGTGAGCATTTTGGACGGGCAAAGGCAGCAGCAACCATTGTTGATGGTTGATGGTGCCTTTGCCTCGGACACGTGAGCGTGATAGGACCGGCAAAGGCAGCAGCCCCCATTGTTGATGGTTGCTGCTGCCGTTGCCTCGAGCATGATAGGAGGGGCAAAGGCAGCAGCATCACATTGTTCATGGTCGCTGCTGCCTTTGCCTCGGACACACGAGTTTCATAGGTCCAGCAAGGCAAAGGCAGCAGCAACCATTGTTGATGGTCGCTGGTGCCTTTGCCTCGGTCACATGAGCGTGATAGGACCGGCAACGGCAGCAGCAACCATTGTTGATGGTTGCTGCTGCCTGTGCCTCAAGCATGATAGGAGGGGCAAAGGCAGCAGCATCACATTGTTCATGGTCGCTGCTGCCTTTGCCTCGGACACACGAGTGTGATAGGTCCGGCAAGGCAAAGGCAGCAGCAACCATTGTTGATGGTCACTGCAGCCTTTGCCTCGAACACGTGAGCGTGATAGGACCGGCAAAGGCAGCAGCAACCCTCGTAGATGGTCGCTGGTGCCTTTGCCTCGGTCACATTGAGCGTGATAGGACCGGCAAAGGCAGCAGCAACCACTGTTGATGGTTGATGCTGCCTTTGCCTCGGACACGTGAGCGTGATAGGACAGGCAAAGGCAGCAGCAACCTTTGTTGATGGTCGCTGGTGCCTTTGCCTCGGTCACATGAGCGTGATAGGACAGGCAAAGGCAGCAGCAACCTTTGTTGATGGTCGCTGGTGCCTTTGCCTCGGTCACATGAGCGTGATAGGACCGGCAAAGGCAGCAGCCCCCATTGTTGATGGTTGCTGCTGCCGTTGCCTCGCGCATGATAGGAGGGGCAAAGGCAGCAGCATCACATTGTTCATGGACGCTGCTGCCTTTGCCTCGGACACACGAGTGTGATAGGTCCGGCAAGGCAAAGGCAGCTGCAACCATTGTTGATGGTTGCTGCTGCCTTTGCCTCGGACACGTGAGCATGATAGGACCGGCAAAGGCAGCAGCAACCATTGTTGATGGTTGATGCTGCCTTTGCCTCGAGCATGGTAGGAGGGGCAAAGGCAGCAGCATCACATTGTTCATGGTCGCTGCTGCCTTTGCCTCGGACACACGAGTGTGATAGGTCCGGCAAGGCAAAGGCAGCAGCAACCATTGTTGATGGTTGATGCTGCCTTTGCCTCGGACACGTGAGCGTGATAGGACAGGCAAAGGCAGCAGCAACCTTTGTTGATGGTTGCTGGTGCCTTTGCCTCGGTCACATGAGCGTGATAGGACCGGCAAAGGCAGCAGCCCCCATTGTTGATGGTTGCTGCTGCCTTTGCCTCGAGCATGATAGGAGGGGCAAAGGCAGCAGCATCACATTGTTCTTTTATTGCTGCTGCCTTTGCCTCGGACACACGAGTGTGATAGGTCCGGCAAGGCAAAGGCAGCAGCAACCATTGTTGATGGTCACTGCTGCCTTTGCCTCGAACACGTGAGCGTGATAGGACCGGCAAAGGCAGCAGCAACCCTCGTAGATGGTCGCTGGTGCCTTTGCCTCGGTCACATTGAGCGTGATAGGACCGGCAAAGGCAGCAGCAACCACTGTTGATGGTTGATGCTGCCTTTGCCTCGGACACGTGAGCGTGATAGGACAGGCAAAGGCAGCAGCAACCTTTGTTGATGGTTGCTGGTGCCTTTGCCTCGGTCACATGAGCGTGATCGGACCGGCAAAGGCAGCAGCCCCCATTGTTGATGGTTGCTGCTGCCATTGCCTCGGGGAGTCGTGAGCATGATAGGACCCCCAAGGCAGCAGCAATGGTTGGCTTGGAATTGGGCACTCACCTGGCTCTCCTTTCGAGCGACCCGTAGGGGCGTGTGCTGCCACTGGGACAGTACAGGTGCGTGCGTTGTGGTGACAGCAGGCCCAAGGCTGAAGCAACATTGGTTGCCTCTCCTTTGAGAAATGCACAGGTGCGTGCATTGTGCCTTGCGCTCGAACAGTAGCATGTCGGACCCCGAGGCAGCAGCAACTCGCTGTAAATACAATAATCCACTTTCAGGGAATTCGGGTCTCACCTGTTGTAACCTCTTGATCGATCCTTCACGCGCGGTTGCTGCCCCGCGATCCCCTTCAGTGCGCAGCCCCCCCAAGACACTCGCGAGCGGGGGTCGTAGCCCGGTGACCCCACGTGTGAGCGGCGTGTCGCGAGCAGCGCGCGCTCGTCGCACGGGCTCCTCCCCTTCGTCCCGCGCGCTGGCTCCTCCGCTGCTACGCACGCGGGCTCCTCCGCTCTCGCGAGCTCCTCCGCAGATACGCGCGCGGGCAGGACGGCCCCTCGTCTCGCGAGCTCCTCCGCTGCTACGCGCGCGGGCTCCTCCGCTTTCCGTCGCGCGGGCTCCTCCGCTGCTCGTCGCGCGGGCTCCTCCGCTGCTCGTCGCGCGGGCTCCTCCGCTGCTCGTCGCGCGGGCTCCTCCGCTGCTCGTCGCGCGGGCTCCTCCTCTGCTCGTCGCGCGGTCACGCGGGCTGCTCGTCTCGCAGTGCGCGCGAGCTGCGTTGTCTGGAGCGTCCGCCCTCGGCGCCCGTGGCGGGAGCTTGGGGCTCGCGTCGCGCGTGGGACTATACGTGTGACCCACGCGCGGTTTGCACCTTCGCTCGTTGAGTGCTAAGCTCTCCGCACTGTGGGCGCTTTCGGTGGACCGCACTCCTCCCCTCGTTATTCTCGGGTTGCGACCCTATTACTACAGGTAATCGATGGTTTCTCGTTGTGACTAGCTGCTGAACGTGTAGGAAATGTGCTTCCTCTATCCATGGAATGCTTCCTCAACAAGCATGCTTCCCGTGTGTCCCATTGGGCGTGCACGTCACTTCACACCTCTCCCCTCTGTTGTTGCCAGCTCCTGAGATGTTCGCGTCGCCAGTGCCCTGAGGTAATATGTCGAATACGTTTCCGTTGTCGCAACGTTTTACCACCCTATGTCTGAGTAGGTGGTGTTGTCAGTAGCACGTGCGCCGATGGTTTTCAATTTCCCGTTAGCACAGGTGAGTTGAGTTTGTGGTGAGGTGGAGACTTGTGCTGCGGCCTTGTGCTGCGGCCTTGCGGCCTTTCGTACAAGTGTGAAAGCTTATGATTGGCTAAGCACTCCGTTCATGCGACTCACTTTTCGCACAGGATCGGTGGGTGTCGCTGGTTTGGTGCGTGCGAAATGGGTACGTCCTCGTGGAGGAACATAATTCTCGCCACAGCCTTCATGGCGAAATAGGATTCGTACACCCTCACCTATTGCCTCTTTCAAACCCACATAACTTGAAGATTTACCATGCTGACCCCGGGCTTTAAGATCAAGCAGGAAACAGTGTAGCTCCACTCCAGCCATGTCAAATCAACCTAGTCATGATCCATGTCAGTGACCTCAGCCGCAGAGTTATTGTCGCCTGATGCTTCGTTCTGAGGTGCTGCATAATGGTGCGAGCTCCCCACTCTACGGTAGAAGAGCACGTAAGCTGCAGGTGTTTCGATCTGTGACTCGTTTGCAGGAGAAACAAAGCTGTCGTCGAAGGTGTGCCATTGGCGCTCGTTGCCCAACTGCAACCATAGTGGAGGCAAACGGAAAATACCCAAAACTTGATGAAATACAGAGGATGCAGAAGGATGTGAGCAGCTCACTTGAATGGAACTTCATTACTTGTTTTCCAACAATTGACCCCCCCTACTCACCTGAACATATGCAGTATAGTGCCCTCCACCCATGCCACCGTAATGATTGCTGATCGCATACAGCTCATACACATTGCCGCCTCCTTCCGCGTTGCAGGGCGGCAGGTACGGCGAGAGGTCAAAGTCATGAATGGGGAAGGTGACGAGTGTGTCGAGCTTGTTCTTGAAGTAGCGGCTGTAGGAGAAGCGCTTCAAATGCACCACGAGGATCTCCGGCAGTCGCCACAGGTCGAGCTTCTTGGTGGCCTGCCTGTGCTCCTTGCACTGCGGGCAGTACCTGAGTGGGGGGGAAAGATGCCAGAGAGAAAGGGGGCAAAGAAAAGGAGTGAGAGGATACAGGGAAGACGAGTCAGAGCCAAATATGTCAGACAACCATGGGGCTAAGCAAACAGAGAGAAGTCATAAAAAACCACGACGTCAGACACCATGACTCAGTGTGAGACCATAGCACATGGCACCATGCACATACAAGCAGCAAAATGTGTAATCAATCGAAACAAACGGAAAAAAATCACCACATGATGCATAAGAAGTCACCGTGCAATGCAAAGCCACGAGAAGAAGTAAAATAGCTCACCACATATCATCAGGGCCCAAAGGTTCCTCCTTGATAAACGCATCCAGGCACGAGAACAGCGTCACTCCCTCCTGCCGCTTGTTCTTCATGGGCAGCCCTGCACTGCCCGAGCTCACCTCGGGCAGCTCCTC
This sequence comes from Closterium sp. Yama58-4, assembly GCA_947470075.1. Classification (NCBI taxonomy): domain Eukaryota; kingdom Viridiplantae; phylum Streptophyta; class Zygnematophyceae; order Desmidiales; family Closteriaceae; genus Closterium; species Closterium sp. Yama58-4. The sequence goes on from CANIUD010000095.1 coordinate 914,910, forward strand.
AAGCTGCCCGACATCGTAAAGTTCCTTCAGCCCCTTGACCGACCAATCCAGAAGCAGCGCGAGTCCATCCTTGGAAAGCATATCCGGAGTAAATCCTTTGGGCAAATCAGTCCCATCGGGGATCCGAATGGCATCAGCAGCTGTCTCAACATGCGCTCGAGTAACTGACAGCGAAAACAGCGGCTCCTCTTCTGCTGCCACTGCCTGTCCCTCTCTTCCTTCCTGCCCCACAGCATCCTCAACTGCTCCAGATTCCCCTGCAGTCGCGCCGGTCTCTCCTTCTCCCTCACCGCCTGAAGCTGCATCACCAGCATTGGCGTCCCTCCCTGCGGAATCGTCCATAGGCTCATCTTTCCCTTGCACGTCCCCGTCCCCTGTGCAGCCTGCACCAACACTACCAGCACCGCCAGCACCACCATCACCAGTCACACCACCAACACCGGAACCAGCACCACTGGCACCAGCACCATCGGCATTGGCAGTGCCACCAGCAACAACACCACCATCAGCAACTGCAGCAGCAGGAGAAGGGGTAACGGCTGGAGATGCAGCAATGCCCCCAGCAGGGGAGAGAGAGGCCCCGGTCTCAGATACCCCTGGTCGCAGGAAGGGCCTGAGGGCAGTGCGCACGTGGTGGTAAAGGTCGGCACCGGAACGGATGTCAAAGCGGGAGACTGGGAGGAGGAGAGGCGCGCCGTGCAGACGCCAGAAGAAATCGTTTGTGACTGTGGAGCTGCGGATAGGAGAGAAGAGAAAAGAGGGGATATGTTGGAAGAAGAAAAGGAGAAAAGAGAAATAGGAAAGGGAGAAGAGAAGAGAGGAGATAGAGAGAAGAGAAGAGGAAAGGGGAGAGAGGGGAGGGAGAAGAGAGAGGGGAGAAATGTGGGGATGAGGGAAGGGAGGAGTGGGGAGGATAATGGGGAGGAGAGAAGGGAGGAGAGTGGGGATGATGATGGGGAGGAGTAGAGGGGCGGCAAGCAGTCGCCAGAAGAAATCGTTTGTGAGTGTGGCGCTGCGGAAGGGAAGGCGAGACCGGATGAGAAGGGAGAGTGGGGAGGAGGATAGGGGAGGAGGAGAGGGGAGGAGGAGAGCGGTGGAGCAGAGGGGAGGAGCAGAGGGGAGGAGCAGAAGGGGGAGGAGGAGAGGCGCGCTAAGAAGCCACAAGTAAAAATCGTGTTGTGACTGTGAGACTGTCACGAGCGGAAAGCGTTGCGAGGGGGGCAGATTGGGGAGGAGAAAATGGAGGTGAGGGGGAGGAAATAGCGAAGTCATTTCATTTCTTGCATAATACATTCAGACTTTCTTTGAACAACCTTCCTAGATTTACCCCCCAACCCTCCCATCCCCTTCCCGCCTTCCTCCTTACCCACCTCCCACCTCCCCCCTAGAAGCACACTCACGATTCCTTGATTCGCTGTGTGACTATAACGGGGGCTTCACACCCCCTTGGCACGCGGTAAGCCAGCAGCCTGTCGCGGTCCTCTATGGAGGAGATTTGCTCCAGCGGTGGGAACGAGCGGAAGATGCGATTGTTGTAGATCTGGTGTGTGTGTGCGTGTGTGTGCATGTGTGTATGTGTGTAAGAGAGAGAATGGGGAGGATGGGGGAAAAGGGGGTGGGGATGGGGGAAGAGAGGGGAGGAGGGGGTGGTATGGAAGATTTAAGAGAGGCAAGCAAAGGGCACTCGGTAAGCCAGCAGCCTGTCGCGGTCCTCTATGGAGGAGATCTGCTCCAGCGGTGGGAACGAGCGGAAGATGCGATTGTTGTAGATCTGAAGTGTGTGCGTGTGGGAGAGGGGGGAGGGGGCAGGGGAGAGTGAGGGGCGAGTTGGGGGTGATGGGAGAGAGAAAACGGAGGAAGGGGTGGTGTGGCAGAAGCTTAGAGAGGCAAGTAAAGGACACTTGGTAGGCCAGGAGCCTCTCTAGGTCCTCAATGGACAACAGCTCCCTCCCTCACTACCCCCTCCAACGGAGAGCAACAGCTCATCTCAGAAACGTGCAATCCAACGCCATCAGCCAGCACGCATCACAGACTGACTCAACGCCTACCCTTCTGTTGAGATGCAAGCAGGTGCAGCTCACCTCAGCCACGTGCAGTCTCTCTCCAGCGGGCAGCTGGCACGCCTCAGCCAGTGCTCTCTGCAGGTCCAGCACCCTGCCTGTGCGCGGCACCGTGACAGTGAGCGCTCGGGGGGGCTGGTCCCCAAACGAGGAGAGCAGCTCACCTCAACAAGTCTTACCTCGGCAACATGCAGCCTCTCTCCAGGAGGCAATTGGCATGCCTCTGCCAACGCTCTCTGCAGATCCAGAATCCTGCCTGTGCCCGGCACCGTGACAGTGAGCGCTCGGCGTGGCCGGTCACCAGAGCACAAGAAGGGGGAGAGCAGCTTACCTCAGCCACGTGCAGTCTCTCCCCAGCGGGTAGCTGGCACGCCTCAGCCAGTGCTCTCTGCAGGTCCAGCACCCTGCCTGTGCGCGGCACCGTGACAGTGAGCGAGCGGGGGGGCTGGTCGCCGAAGGAGGAGAGCAGCGTGAGGTGCAGCGAGCGCGTGGCCTTGGAGGGCAGCGGCAGCGAGAGGTACATGAAGGGATCGAAGGTGACTGAGACCTTCTTGCAGTGCGGGCACACCAGCGTTGACTTGTATTGACCCTGGGGGGTTGGAGGGTTTTGGGAGGGGTTGGAGGGGTGGGAAGGCAGCGAGAGGTACATGAAGGGATCGAAGGTGACTAAGACCTTCTTGCAGTGTGGGCAGACCAACGTTGACTTGTATTGACCCTGGCCAGAGGAGGGTGGAAGAGGGACGGGAAAGCAAGGTTGGAGTTTGGAGTTTTCTCACAGGAGTTCACCAGTTGCATGATACATACCACCCTGGATACCACCTGGTTACCACCTGGATACCACGTGGTTACCAGCACACCCACCTGGAATTTGTCAACGATGTTGGAGTCGTTTCTCACCTTGTGGTTCTCCCGGTTCTCCCTTCGGCTTCGCTCCATCTGGAAAACTGGCAATCACAGTTGACCTAATTACAACATGGCGGTACCCCATCTGGTTACCACATGGTTACCACCACAACACACCTGGAACTTGTCAACAATGATGGAGTCGTTTCGCGCCTTGTGGTTCTCCCAATTCTCCCGCGCCACCTCTTCGTCCGGCCGCCCGTCAGCATCCTTGGCTTCGATGTACGGCTTGCGCATCACCCTGTTCAGATCCTCGTGTAGCCCGTCCAATAGAAATGCCAGGAGTTCCTGTGGGTGTGTTGAGGCAGGGGGGAGGGGAAGGAGAGGGTGCACCATGAGCGTCCTTGGCTTCGATGTACGGCTTGCGCATCACCCTGTTCAGGTCCTCGTGCAACCCATCTAAAAGAAACGCCAGGAGCTCCTGTAGAGGGTGGGCGGGAGAGGAGAGGCAGTGGCAGTGTGGGCAGGGGTGCACCATCAGCGTCATTGGCTTTGATGTACGGCTTGTGCGTCACACAGTTTGATGTCTCGATGTTCTCATGCAGCTCCTTCAATAGGAATGCTAGCAGCTCCTGTGAGTGCGTTGAAGGGGGAAGGGTACCAGTGTGAGCAATGGGCGCACCAACAGCGCACTTGCAATCCCTCCCACCCACTACAGGCACATTACCTTCCCTCAGGCTTGCACACCACGGGGTTCAGACCCTGGTGATTCCTCACTCGCATTCCCACCCACTACCAGCGCGTCACCTGTCAATCATGCCAGTCGTTAACCCACCTGCGAGTCATGCTGGTTGTAGCCGCTGAACTGAGGGGCAAAGCGCGAGAGGCGCGCCTTGAACGCCCTGGGAGCCACGGGGTCTCTTCCTGGCGCCCACAGCTTGCGCAGCAGCTCGCCAAATGCTGTTGCCATCTCACCCTGGCGTCGAGAGACAGGGGGGGTGAAAACGGGCAAAACGAAATGGGAAGAGCGCATTGGAAGAGGGGGGCACAGGGGGTTAGGATTGCAAATGCTATTGTTGATCTCTCTCATGTAGGCCCCCATAAAGTCCTCCACTAGCACCACAGTGTGCATCAGGCTTTTACGTTGACTACTAAACCGCCACTCACCTCCATTCCCCAAGGGTTGCTTCTGTCTCTCATATTATCCCCCATAAAGTACTCCACTAATGGTACAGTGTGCATCAAGCACTAACGGTGGTGAGTCTACACCAGAATTGCCACTCACCTCCATTCCCAAGGGGTTGCTTCTGTTGATCTCTCTCATATAGTCCCCCATAAAGTACTCCACTAATGGTACAGTGTGCACCAAGCACTGCAGCGCACTGTTCATAAAGCACGTATTCCCAAGGTTCACCAACCCTGTCAACCCCACTGGACCGCCCTGAATCCCCTGCGACCCCCCTGCTCGCGCCCCTGCTCCGGCTCCCACACCAGCTGCTGCCGCACTTGCTGCCTTGGCACTTGAACTACCGAACCCAAACCCGAACCTGAACGGGAACCCCGAGCCTGAGCCCGAGCCTTTCTTCTCCTCGGCGCCAGGCACGGGGACTATAGCCATGGAGGAGGAAGAGGAGGGGGGAGGAGGAGGGGGCGCAATGGATAGCGTAAGCCCAGACGTGGGCTTCTTAGCCGGCCCCACATCTGCTGGGAAGGCTGCTTTCAGCTTCCCTCTCACGTCACCAGCACTACCCCCCCCAGCAGCAGCAGCAGCAGCAGCAGCGCTGGTATCGACTCCATTTGCAGCGGTCCCGCCCCCTTCACCCTCTTCTTCCCCCCCTGCCGCCTCTGCATCAGTCATTTCCCTCACAGGGGACCAGGTAGATCCCTCCACCCCTGCACCTGTGTCTGCCCCTGCTCCTACTCCCTCCATTCCTTCCTCGGCAGGGTTGGGAGGCCATGAGGTGATGAACAGCGCGCCAGGCGGGGGAGCAGCCCCCACACTGCTATAGTGCGAAAGAGGGCCTCCTGCTATGGAGACGTTAGGCTCGGCTGCGGTAGGTTCGGCTGCCGAAGCGAGAGTGGAGGTACGGGGGGAGGTGACGGTGTGGAAGGGGGACGTGCTGGCAGGTTTGGAGGTGCGGGAAGGAGTGGAGGGAGAGGAGGGGGACGAGGAGGATTCTAGATGCACGGCCTGGGCTGGCCATTGGCCGTTATCTCCCACCTCCACCAGAATCTGAGAGTGGGATGGGCAATAGGATACAGGTGCACAGAAAATAAGAGAGGAGGGGGACGAGGAAGAGGAGGAGGATTCTAGATGCACGGCCTGGGCTGGCCATTGTCCGTTATCTCCCGCCTCTACCAGAATTTGACAGAAAGGGGGATGGGGGGAGGGGATTGGAAGGAGTAGGAAACATTGAAACGTAACAAAGTTAAGTAACGACCAAGGAGCACTTCAAAAAACACTTGGTCAATCGCCTCTCTGAATTTTGTTTGAGTGATTGTGTGTGTGCCGTTGTTTTTTTTTTTTTTTTGTTAATTATTATTATTTTCCAGGTAGATTTCCCCAACACTCACCTGGTTGCCCATCTGCAGCTCTGCGTCTTCCAGGGCCTGGGCCTCATCACTCAACACCTTGTGACGCACCCACACCTGCTCCCATGCACACACGCATGCACGGTTGCATGTTCACAGGTGCCCCCTCTTATTTCCGGTGCTCACCTGGTTACCCATCTGCAGCTCTGCGTCTTCCAGGGCCTGGGCCTCATCGCTCAACACCTTGTGGCGCTTGCCCCCGTAGTTGTCCCACACTCGCACCTGCTTATGCACACGCACACATGCACACCAACGCACACATGTACATGTGCACACGTGCACACGTGGACACATGCAACATGCCACATTCGCGCAAGCACACACACACGGCACGCATCCACAACCACACACCGCAGGTTGTGAGGGGAAAGAGACACTTGGCTCACAGCAATGAGCATGGCATGGGCTCAGCTGAGCAGCAGGCGACCATTATAAAGACTCATAGAGCGCCTGATCCTTCAAGCAGACTGAACAATGAACAGACCAGGCTCTTTCTTTCACAAACAGGTCACCAAACGCACATTCTCTGGCTGCTGGCCGAACAGCTCGCACGCGTGGTGCCTGAGGTGCCCCACAGTCGTATGATTTCTAATAACCTCCCCCTCCGCATGCATGATTTCACAATCACTCATCACTCCCAAGTCATTAAGACGCACATTCTCTGGCTGCAACCCAAACAGTTCGCACGCGCGGTGCCTGAGCTGGCCCACAGTCGCCCGCTTGCTGATAACCACCGACTCCACGCGAGGGGGCAGCGAGGTGGCAGCAGAGACGCAGGAGAGCTCGAGAGAGAGCGGGTAGACCTCCACTGATAGCTCCTCCCGGCCCCCCATGCGCACCACGTGGCGGGATACCACTGGCCCGCCTCCGTACCTGCATTTGCAACGGAAACAAAACGGTTGGAAAAGGGAGCCAGTGCAGGAAAATGGGTGAGGAAAACAGGATGAAAGCTCCTGACAGCCTCTCCTGTGCCTTGCATGAGGTTGTTCTGTTCCTCAGAAGGTGGTGTGGCCTCGTGTGATGTTTCTATGTGTAGAGTATCTCTACAATAACTCTAAAATACACAGACAGCTGAGGAGGCACAAGTGCAACTCTGCTGATGGCACCTATCTTCCTCCCATCTGAGCCACGACGGCAGCAGGCATGCATGAGTGCGGCGTTGCTAACCAGGACTCACCACGAGTGCAGCACGCGCCACACTGACTGCGGCACCAGCACGTAGTCCCCCTCCTCCATCAGCTCCAGCCGCAGGTGAGGCTCGGCACTGCCGGACCTGTCCTGCGCCTCCCGACCCACCAGGCTCGAGTTGTCTATGGGTAGCGGCTTCACAGTAAGCTTCTGCGCCTCACCCTCTGATTCCGAATAGCCAGAGTATCTGGACCACGCGCGCCACCACCTGCACGAGTCAACGCGAGTCAACGCAAGTGAACGGCGGCACACATACGAGAGAGGAAGCGGGAGTGACGGAGGTGGAGAATGGAGTAGAAATTGTCACATTCTGAAAACACTCAAGAGTCCCCAGCTAACTCCAAAACACCTGCAAGCTCTTTTGAAAAGTGAATTCAACATAGCATCTACGAGGTTATACGCGTCCCCTTCCTTCATTTGAGAGCATCCGCCGCCAACCCCATCATCTCTCCCACCACCCCTCGCGTTCTCGTCCCACCACCCCTCGTGTCCTCGTCCGATTTACGCGCGCCTCTAGATGCCCCGAATCACGCGTACGCACCTGGCGTCTACGAGGTTGTAGGTGTCTCCTTCCTTCATCCCAGCATCCGCCGTGTTCATCAGCTCCCTCACCACCTTCGCCTCTTCATCTGCAGACGACGGCTGCACCAGCTGCAGCTTCCCTCTCCCCTCCAATCCACCCAGCGCACTGCTACCGCCGACGCTTGGAGGCTGAGTGTCCATGGCGACTGGATCGCTGGTCGACTCCAGAGCTGGCATTCTCCGCCTGGGGTGATAGAAAAAGCCAGGAGGCCGAGCAGGAAGAGACGCTACAAGTGAGTTGCTTAATCAAGTGTTCCTTGTGAACTAGAATGGGCTATGTCTGGAATTTGAGCGGTCTGAGAAACCCAGAAACCTGGCGAATCCGGCTTCCCCCACAATGCGATTACATTCCAAAAGGAATGAAGGCAGAAACGCTAGATCCGCCATTAAGGTACTATAAAGGCAATGATTTATCTTCCTTTCTTGGAGTTCCAATAAGAAACGTCAAGTTCGGGTTGAATCTCATTGAGAAGACCATGATTCCTTTTCGGAAGACGATCAGCTCTCAAACAGGACAAAAAAAATTAATAAGCTGTTGTCAACGTTGAATTAAAACCTACCGAGGACAAGGGCCCGAAGCGAGGCCTCGGGAGAATGGTGCGACTGATTCAAATTATCATGGTGAGATTCAAGTTCTTCCTCGGCTTGGCACAGAATTATTCCAGAAACGAGCCTCGTCCAGAGCTTCGAGCCACCACTCAGCTCGTTCAATCGCTTCGATCGCTTCAGCGAAAGGACTGATATGCACAAGCTACTGAAAAGAGGGAATGGATTCTGATCATGTGTTGTGAAGGGAGATCATGGGAGGAAGAAATGTTCCTGGAATTCCAGAAGGCGGTCTCTGGAATCTAAAAATGAATGGTCAGCCCAGGCTTGGACGCTGGGGTCAGAAACACAGGTAATTGCGAGCGATTCGCCGCGCCGAACCTTCCGTCTGTCGAGCCTCGCGTCTTGGCTAGGTTGGGGAAGCCAAACTGTGGATCCATGCATTGCCGAGATTCATTTGGAAATCCCGAGGCAGGAGTTGAGTGACCCAATTTCTTGGCGGGAATTGATAAGCCAATGGATTTGCAGCATGTTGTCGCAAAGTCTGTCGCCGAATCCGACCAACGTTGACCCATCAGCTGAGCTGCTTTCAGGATGCCTTTTTGCAAGACGGCACACTGCCAATATTTGCAATATGTACTTATTATCCTAGGTTGATTCATATCACCTACATATTCAGGACATTCCATGTGCAAGTGGTTTTGCCTTGCGCTTGTGGCCAAGAGCGTTCACCAGTGCCCTCCGTGTGCACACTGGGAACATGTTTGGTTTCACCAGGTCGAGCCGGCGGAGCGTGTAGCCAAAGCTGAGTTGATCACGAGCAGTGAATCGCACCATCTCGTTGAACCACAGGCACATGAACAGGTTTGTGGCTGCGGTGTGCTCCCTCACTATGATAGATGCCTCTGCCAATGCTGGAGAAAAAAGGAGGGAAATATGCTTTGGTCAGATACCTCATGCAAAAAAAAAAGGTCAGCATTGAATGTAACTGTAGACCCAGCAACAAGCCCACCCTTTCGAACCACCACACTCATTCGCTCTCCCTCACCTTTCTTCCCATTGTAAGTGGCATTAACAGGGAGCCCCTCGGTGCGATACTGGTTCAGCTGCACTGCCACCTCCTCCGGCTGAGCCTTGTGCTTCCTCACAATCGCCTCCCCCTCCGCATAGATGCAGCTCCTTGCCCCATGCTCCGAGATTGCAAACTCTGCCCGCGGCTGCTGCCGCCACAGCAGCGTGTGGAGCACTCCGAGGGGGTCCCGGCGGAACTGGTACTTGGAGTCGACCCAGATGGAGAAGCGGGCGCGGGGGAAGAGGCGGTGAGACAAGATCTGTACGGGTGCCATGGTGAGTAGGCAGGGATGGCAGATAGGGAGGGAGGAATGGGTGTATGGGGGTCATGCACAGGAGATACAGGTGGATACAGGGGGATATGGGGGCACAGGGTGAGATGAGAGATAGGAAGAGCGTGTGGAGCACTCCGAGGGGGTCCCGGCGAAACTGCTACTTGGAGTCGGCCCATATGGAAGCGGGCACGGGGGAAGAGGCGGTGAGACAAGATCTTCCCGTTTCTCCGCTGGTCCACAAACGGCAGGTCCTTGACAATGACGATGCGCCATAGCCCCACTTTCATGGTCTCTGCGTCTGGCATCACCCCCACCCGCCTTTGCTTTTAGAGGCACCTACAAAAAAGTGCCTCACCTTTGGGATCTTTCCGTTTCTCCGCTGGTCCACAAACGGCAGGTCCTTGACAATGACAATGCGCCATAGCCCCACTTTCATGGTCTCTGCATCCGGCACCACCCCCGCCTCTGCCTGCGCTGCTGCTGTCACATCGTCCCAAAACGCCACATAGCACACCTGAAGGTACGCCAGGGGTGGATGAGAAATGCAATATGGATTTCATTCATTCGTATGCGAAGCCTGTGCGTAACTGCTGGTCAGCTTGTCTCAAACCCATCCCAAAACCATCCTTACCTCATTCACTTACTCATAACCAGAAACACTCCCATGCCCTTAGCCTTTCTCATACTCCAAGTTCACACCATGCATTAAGATTCATTTCCCCATCCTCACACAGCGCCAATCCCACATCCCACCATCCCCACGCACCCATGCACCTTCTCTAGGGACGCCTGAGTCATCCCAATCGACTGCACCAGGATGTCACCTCCCCCGAATATCGCCATCACCACTTTTGAGTCAACTCAAAGGTTCACCCACCCATGCACCTTCTCTAGGGACGCCTGAGTCATCCCAATCGACTGCACCAGGATGTCACCTCCCCCGAATATCGCTGTCACCACTTTTGACTCGACTCAAAAGTTCACCCACGCACGCACCTTCTCTAGGGACGCCTGAGTCATCCCAATCGACTGCACCAGGATGTCACCTCCCCTGAATATCGCCGTCACCACTGCCACCTGGCACCGCTTCAGCCACCGCTGGTCCGCCTCAGAGACTGTAAACCCCGTGTTGGGCCCCGCAAACCCAAGTGCACCTCCATGCTCGCCTGCACGCGGAAGCTCTTGGCCCTCTCGCCCATCCCCATTTCCAGAACCCACCATGCCCCTCTCAACCATCATCCACCCCACACCAACCATCCCCACCCACCCACGCACCTTCTCCAGGGACGCCTGTGTCATCCCAATGGGCTGCACCAGAATGTCACCTCCCCCGAATATCGCCGTCACCACTGCCACCTGGCACCGCTTCAGCCACCGCTGGTCCGCCTCAGACACCGTGAACCCCGTGTTGGGCCCCGCAAACCCACAGTGCACCTCCATGCTCGCCTGCACGCGGAAGCTCTTGGCCCTCTCGCCAATCACCATCCCCATCCCCAGAACCCACCATGCCCCTCTCACCCATCATCCTCCCCACACTAACCATCCCCACTCACACACGCACCTTTTCCAAAGACGCCTGTGTCATCCCAATGGGTTGCACCAGGATGTCACCTCCCCCGAATATCGCCGTCACCACCGCCACCTGGCACCTCTTTAACCACCGCTGGTCCGCCTCAGACACAGTAAACCCCGTGTTGGGCCCCGCAAACCCACAGTGCACCTCCATGCTCGCCTGCACGCGGAAGCTCTTGGCCCTCTCGCCCATCGTCTGCTTCCCCGTGAACATGTCCAGCTGGACCGTGCGCCCCAGCTGGCCCTGCCTGGCGCCTAGTGTACTCTCGATCTCGATTGCGTCCTCGTCCAGGTGATAGTAACGAAGGCGCGTCACTACTGTGTCGGGAAAAGGTTCGGGCAGCTGCAGGTGCGAGAGCTCAGGCTCGGCCGGCAGAGGGAGGCAGGCTGGGGGGTTTGGAAGAGGAAAGGATTGGGCAGACGAGTAGGAAGAGTATAAGTGGGTATCTTGATTTGAAGGAATAAGTGACAGAAGAATGAGACACGGGAAGAAACACCAAGGGCGAGACGCAGGAGGATCAAGAAAGGATAAGCTCCCACTTTCCAGTACTCAAGTAACAGTTTTCAAAAACTCACGTTCCAGGACCCCGTGTACTTTGTGGATGGGCATGAATTCTGAGGCGCCTCAAGGGCAGTTTTTAAAACACTCACGTTGCAAGACCCCGTGCACTTTGTGCATGGGCATGTCCATGTTGCCCACATTCGACAGGTCCTGCTCCTTCCCCTTCTTCCGCTTCCCCCCTTGCCCCTCTCCACCGCCTTTCCCATTCTCCCCCCCACCGCCCGCCGTTCCCCCAGCGCCTCCGCTTCCCCCCACATCCCCGCCACGCTCGTCCCCCTCGGACGTGCCAGTAGCGAGGGTTTCTGTAGCGGAGGCTGAATGCGAAGACACGCTGCTGGCGTCATCATCGTCGTCCTCGTCTGGTCGGGCAGACAGACAAGGGAGCACATACACACTCAAACAGACAGGGGGAAACCCGTATGCACATAAACAGGCAGGAACAACATAGGGACGGCGAAGTTGGTCCGTCATAAGTGAAATGACGAGCTCGAACAGGTAACAAATGAGCAGAAAACGCACGCCTTGGCAGAATTCCAGGGAGCATTTGCAAATCACCAATTTCTAACGGGGTGAACCTTATCACGGAATGACACCTGGAACCTGAAAAGTTGGTACACGAACCAGCTTACGTTGCCATCTGACAGAAACCTGAAGCCCCCTTCTCGCAAACCAACTCTTTCGGCCCCAGCACCCTGAAGCTTCTTTCAACACACGAGCTACTGGCGAACACGAACCCACCTCTTCCAGCCCCAGCACGAGACGACAGACGGAGTCTCGAGAGGTAATGTGAGAACCAGCCAATGTTCTTGTCGATGGCGGCCTGAATTTCCATCTCGTGCTGCCTCAGGATCTTCCTCAGCGACTGCTCTCGCACTGTCCCAGCGATGATTGGATGGAAAGAAAACAATGTCAGAATTGAAGGTGAATAAGGATAGCGAGGCCACTAAGAAGGCGAACTAGCGATAGTAGAGTAGTGACCCCGAATCAAATTCAAACGGAGACTGAGAAGAATTACGAGGAATTACGGAATCCCAAGTTGGGAGAAACGTATGCGTCATATAAGTAAAGTTCTAAACGAGCGATCCATTGGAAGCGGGACTGGCGCAGAACATGGGGGATGCGTTTAAACTCGGGAAATGCTTTTAAACTCGGAGGTAAGAACCTTACGCTCTTCAAACTCCGACTTTCGTTGTCTGTCTGCGAGCTTTCCGGTCTCTAAGATAAATACGACCATAACGACGACAAACAGGAGGATCACAAATCTGAGGCCGAAACGGAAGAGGCCTGCTGGCGCCTTCTTTAACGGCGTCCGCATCGATCCCATGGCACCACGACAGTAAGCTCTCCGCTTCCCTGGATGCGGACCCGCTACCATTCAAAAAGGACGACACGACAGCAGTGGTCAGAATGCGGAGGAGGCCGGCAATTTCAGACACGCTTCATGATCACAGACTCGGATTTAGACAACTATATGCGTCGAGGATTGCGATGACGAGCCTAACGGCTCCAGTAAAGATACGGCCCACAGCCGACAGACTAAATGCTAAATCAACAAGAGGTCGTGTTGTCTTGGGACGAAACGCAGGGAGCAGATCATGCGACTTTCGTGAAATACGGTACGAGTCTCCCGAAGGCGGAACTTCCAAGAAAACATGAATCTGGCCTTCAGGGCTTGCTGGGCGGCTCATGTGCCAACAGTTTTCCTTCAAAGATAGTTGTGCTAGGATCATCAAGCCCAAACATCTCCCGCCTGACACAACTGTGTTGTGTGTGCCTGACGGGTCGCGGCTTGGTGTGCCCGCGACCTATATTCGTTTGAACCCGCATTCGATAGTGGCAGTTTCAGTGAAAAAAAAAAAACATAAATTCATGATTCCAACTTCAAGGCTCAAACAACACATTTAACCCGTTACATGCAGTATGCGAGCACTAAGCTTGAGCAGCATACAGATTTTTAATAGCCTCAACATCATCATAACTGCCCAAAAAGATTGGGGACCTGTCATGGATCTTGGTTGGAACAAGCTCCAGGGCCTGCAAGCATAGAAAACAATCATAGTCATTTCTATTCCTTAGTTAGGACCCCACCCAAATACAACTAAGCAGAAAGAAGAGAAAGAAAATAACGGAAAAAGCTCTGCGGCTAGACACTTACACGTTGCTTTCCTGTGAAAGCCTGGCCACCTGCTTGCTCAATCAACATAGACATGGGGAAAACTTCATACAGCACCCTGCACAGAAGAGGGAAGTTGTATCCATGAGCCATGAGCTACTCGTAATCAATAAGACCACAAAACTTATCAAATGTGTCCTCTTTTTACAATCTTGAACATCACTTACCTCAGTTTGCCATTGGGACTCTTCTTATCAGCCGGGTACATGAAAACTCCACCATACAGAAGTGTCCGGTGCACATCCGCCACCATACTGCATAAACAGAATGGATAACAACACGTGAGCACTTCCACTGAAGGCTGACAGTAGGAGATACAGGCACTTGATTGTTTGCCTTACCTTCCAATGTAGCGAAGGGAGCGCGGGGCCGAGCCATCAGTTGGGAACTTGCAGGACTCCACAAACCTGGACCCCAACAGCTCAAAGATGAGATACCAGCAATGCACTGCTACACATACGTTCATTGAAACAAAAAAAATGCTAGAAGATGGCGTTTTTACTTACTTTCTGGTTGGCTCATCCCAATTCAGTGCATTTCCTTCATTCACCGAGTAAATTTTCCCCTTCTTGGGCATCTGCAGGTGCATGCGCGAAGGGCGTAACTTAACACTGAGAGAGCTGAATTGCTGAAAGAACGAGCTTTATGCACATGCGCTCCCGTGCACGTTTGCTACATTTCCCACACCAAAATACTGCTATCTTCACCTGAATATCCGGGTGCGTGAGGATGAACTCCCCGAGAGACGGATCCAGGGTGAATCCATTAACTCCATTACCAGTGCTCAGCACCAGCTGCAGAACCACACAATAGAGCTGTCAGTACCAGAGCACAAAATGAAGTTCTACGAGATAACACAGCGAACGTGTAAGCTCCATTGTAGCAGATCGGGGCCAGCGCAAGAACCACAGCCGTACCGTGCATGAACTGCCATACATGCAGTACCCTGCTGCCACCATCTTGGTTCCAGGCTGCAGAACATCCTCAATCGTGCCTTCGGGAATGACGCCATCGTCGCCAGCTTGGAGCATGTAGACGCCGAAAATCTGAAATAAGTGATGGGGGTGCCTCGGTTATTGTCATACATGAGTAGCAGCGAATGTCATGGCACATCTCACTTTTTTGACTTTCATAAATTGGCCATTAGTTTCACTAACAGCTTGCTGTCTATCTGGCTATCCATGTTCTGCGTTCATTCAAGTCCTTGTATGATAGCTCACCTTTGGAAAGTGGGAGTGCGTGGAGATTTTGGGAGCACTCATCAGCTGTTCGTCTAACTTCTGATGTACATCAAGCTAAATCATCCAGCACTCACTGTTCCAATGGACACTCCGCAATCGATGTTGGAAGATCCATCAAGCGGGTCGAAGACCACAATATACCTGAAAGAAGAACAACAACGTCGTTCGCATACTCAGTGAGGCAACTCAAGAAAATAACAAGGCCAGAAATAGCATCATCAAAATCGTTACCTTCCGCGGAGTCTTTTATCGACGAAAATAGGATCTTCCAGTTCCTCTGACACGAGAACGTTCTGCAATCAAGAATGCCAAACGCGCAGTCAATCTCGCATCGCTATATTTTCTTGGCCTATCGAGCGCCTGGTCACTGGAACGTACCGTTCGGCCGCTGCTGACGAGGGCCTTGACGAACACATCGTTAGAAAGGATGTCAAGCTTCTTCTGCTCCTCTCCTTGGACGTTTGTCTCACCGGCCAATCCAATAAGTTTTGCGAGGCCAGCCTGCAATAAAGATATGATCACTCGTATCAGCAAGACTGGAAAGGTCGGAAAGGTAGGGGGAAAGGTCGCGCTTATTCAGACGGAATGCGTTTCTGAGTGGTCTGTGCACCTTGTTAACTGCAGAGCAGACGAATTTGCAGCCAAGGACAATGTGATTTAGCAAAATGGTGAGATCTCCGCGAGCTTCTGGGTGCTTGGACTGCTCATTCAACACATGTCTGGTCAGTGTCATAAGATCGGTCCTGGCAGCTTCAGAAGCGGGATCCATGGCTGCTAGACGTGTGAGATGACAGCCAAATATCTGTTGGTCGAGAGAACGGAGTTTCGGAGTGGAGACAGAATGAAGCTTGCTATTTCAAGAATATCAAATTCAATTGAAGGTATCTGTTCTTGTTGAAGCTGGATTCTCGTGGCGTGGGATGGACGCCCCGAAGGTCGTGTCAGTCAGATTGCCACCGTGTAGAAGTGACCAACTTTCCCGCCAAGCCCGAGTGGTCCATTTGCGAACGTCCTCCTTGTGCGAGGTCGCGATGGTTTCGTGGAAGAGCATCTAGCAGGCTCTGGTAAGTCTACGTGGCGTCGCAGGGAGACAGCGACGCCATGTAGGCATTTGAGGACCAATGATTCAGATGTCGTGGAAGGGATGGTGAGGTGAGGGGACCACCCCACACCCACCCTCAGCATAACCGGCGGGGTAGCTCCCCAGCCACAAGTGCACGAAGCGCATCTCTCGCTGCGCCTGTAACGATTCCTTTGCGACGACGACGACTGCACTGAAACGGGATGCTTCCATAAGAACAAGCAAACAATAATAGCGGAACCAGCAATGACCTCGTACAGAAGACAACGTCTTGAACTGTAGTATTTTACATATACATAAACACAAGCCACTTCAATCCACACAACCCGAGGCAGCCAATACCCGCAAGCCCTCTCGCAAATCCCTTTCCAAGCTGCTTGGTTTTGACAGCCCCTCTGCTTCCTATCCTTCCCTTCAACCCTAAAACTTGTCCCATTTCCTCGTTTCTCTTATCTGAACCCTTCTGCTGAGGGAAGATCCGTCGGCTCTTGTGAAACCCTCATGCCTCTGGGTTTCGTTTTTCCAGGCATCGACCTGATCAAATTTACGTGACTAGTTTTCGGGATTTCCAGCTGAGCGGTGATGGCTGACTATAGTCCACAGCCTAGGCAGGCAAGGTAACTGATACAAAATTTGTCATGCTGAACTAATGCGTTCATGCATGTGCATTGATATCCGTTTTTGCAAATGCGTAAGCCCCGCAAGACAAGCAATCCTTGTCTCTCTGCCTTGTGTTTCGTTGCAATGTCTCCCTGCAGTGGATCCAAGCGACCCGTTCCACTGGAAGACGGGAACTGGGTCTGTGAAGATTCGGCTTGTCTCAATGTGAACTACCCTCGTCGCACTGAGGTACGGACTGTCATTACCTAGCTTTGTATCTTACTAATATTGAATAATAGTTGTAAAACCCGAATCTTTTTTTTTGTGACTCGCTAACTTACGACGCTGGTGTTTTGCAGTGCCATAAATGCGGGAGACAGCGCGGACCTGTTGGCGACACGATCGTGGCGGAGTACAACAAGCGAATGAGAGGCCAGCGCACGGGCGATGCTGGTGGTTACGGTTACAACCAAGGCAGAGTAAGGATGTTAAAGAAATTGCTCAACGCGTGTTTACATTTCCGGTCTAGGTCGTAAATGGTTCTATAACATGGTGCTCTTGGTAGACTTACTATTCGATTCCGTATTTCCGGTATTACTCTGGTGGTTTGCACGGTCGTCTGCTCTTGCGCTGCGTTTCTCGTTGGTTTGTCGTTTATCTTAAACTCGGTGCGTACTGTGCTTGTGCCTTACTCTCGTGGGTATACCGCTGCTGGTGGTAAACCACCGCATTCATTGTCCGCCGGTTCAGGTGCAGGTACTGCAGCATGACCCCTACGGTGCAGCTGCGGCAGCTGGTTTTGGTGCTGGTGCTGGTGCTGGTGGTGGTGGTGGTGGTGGTGCTGGTGCGACTCTTGCTTCTCAGTACACGGTGGCTGCTGATCCCGGTTATGGTGCTGGTGCAGGCCGAAGGTCCACGCTTAGGTAAGTAACGGCGTTTAGCCACGAGTGCAGTTGTTTGTTAGGAACAGGCGTTTGGTCGTCGGTATGCCGTCTTGATCTGGTAAGTTGCTTAGTCCAGCCGCTTTCTTGTACCCGCATTCCATTCACATTCATTTCTTATACCCCCTTTTCGCGTTCACACAGCTCGCACGATCTCTTGTGTCCCTGCTCACTCTCCTGGTCTACCTTCCCCCCCTTTTCCTTCCCAGTGCGGCTGCCGAAGGCAAGCGGTTAGCGGAGCAGCTTGTAGCGAGCTTCGCCATG